>JAWNOP010000011.1:0-600000 GCA_035045925.1 Drosophila atripex
CGTTGACAAACATGACAAAAACTCAAAAGGGTAAAATCATCGGATTTGAAGAAGATCCACATCACAATCGATAATTAATATATAATCGATAAAATCGATTCATCCCTCGTTTGAGGTCAATGCATTCCCAGATTTTAATAAACCATTCCATCTTACCACGGACGCCTCAAACTACGCCATTGGCGCTGATTTTTTCCAAACGGTTCGGGAAAGGATTGGTCAATATGGATTTTCTCTCGTTAACTGCCCAGCGCAGAGAAGAATTACGCTCCGATTGAGAAAGAAATGCTCGCCATAGACTTTATCTGCATGTCGCTGGGTCCATGCAGGTATTTACAGAGCATCCACCCCTTACGTTCGGACTGGCCATTAAATATTGTAGTGCAAAGCTAAGTTGATAGAAGGCACGAAATAATGAGTACGGAGCCACCTAGACCTACGAGCCTGGTAAATCCAATCTAGTCGACGAAAAATCACATAGCAGGGCGCATAGACACCCAAAAGTCCAAAGCTGTCCATCTTTTGGAGATGGTTATATATGTAATAGAGACGGTTATAGATTATATATCTTATTATAATTATAAATCTTGATTCCTTAGATTTAAAAAATAACAACCTCAGCTGTTTCATAATTGGCCAGAATTTACAACCGTTAATGTCTCTTTCAGAATATCCTGCAGCCCTTGATGTTCTAAAGTCAGACCATTTTTGAACTGGTGGTCCGTTACTCAGCTTTATGGAGCCTGGTGTCACAAAGCCAAACTTACAGTTTGGGGAAGTAGGAGTATTTAATCCTCTTTCGACAACTCTCCAAATGGTGAAAATCTGAAACAGCCTCGGCAATCAACGATGTAGTGCTAGTCAAGGACGAGAACCTACCTACGATATAGTTACAGATACAATAATTCCATAATTGTAACTATATAATTGTAACAATTCCATAAAAGCTCCATAGCTTTTCCGTGGTGGAGTGTCTCGAGTGGCGGTGATTAGAACTGCGTTAACGTAATGAAAATTTGAACCAGCTTTTCCAATCAATGAAATTATTGAAGGACTGAAAAAAAAATGATTTCTAGTGAAAATGGTTAAGAACATAAAGAATGGAAACAAAATACCTCAACCTTGTATTCTAAGTTTAATGTTTAATGCGTTGTTCACCTTCTTAATTTTATCATATATTTAAACGTTGTTTGTTGGGCCGTTGAAACAAAGCGCCACGACTCTTATTCTTCGTCATATCGACTCGTCTGTTGCTCTTGAATGTATCGTTTTCCTACACCACAGGGATTTGCCTGAATGTTGCAGTGACTCGGAATCAGTATAGTTCAGTTGTCAAATATAATTCATATGGCCATAGTTGTTTAACAACATTGCGATACTTTTACTGACTGTGAGTATAGCCATTCGAGCTATTTCCTTCTTATGGATTGCTTTGTCGATGGCTAAGAGCTTTGCGGATAGTGATGCGAGGATACTTTTTGTATTGAACGATTCCCAGTGCTAGTTTTGGGCCGTTCTCTAGAGATGAATTAAAGTGTAGGTAGAAAGTTTCCGTGTATTACAAAGTCGGGAGTCTTGATTATATCCGGTTTCGATTACAACCGGCTTTCTGGTTTCATTGCAATGTATGAAAAGCGTCCCTCCTTCATAATATCACAATTTTTTGGTGCGTATTTACAGTTGCCGTGTATGTTGATTATATTATCCTAGACAATTTTATGATCGACATACCGGTATCAATCAATGGTGCTGCTTTTTGGAAATCTTTAATTTATCTGCTTTAAATAGTTTTTGTTACCGTTGTGTTAGCTGTGAGAGCGTTTCACTCTCTGTATTGCTTTCAATCAATAGTTTCTATCTTTATAAATTCTAAATAGAATTTATATGCAAAGTCGACACCCCTGTATCCATTTTCCCGTGATTTTCCGTAGAATTTGAGACCCAGAATGCTACAGAAAGTGCTAAACTTTATCCGATTTGCCTGTAAATCAAAAGTATTTTGGGCTTGAGTGGCGAATTGTGCTGGAAATGATTCAATTGGTTCCATTACACCAACGTTTGGTTTCACTTTAATTTACAACTGATTTATTCTCTCGTTTCTAACTTATGGTAATTTTCCAAGATGGGGTTAGTTTCCAATACGTCTGCGTTTTTATTAAATCTTTTACCTTATAACTTTAAACAATCCGGTGTTTATTTATATTTATTAACCAATTTTGTACATTGCAAATATTTATATATTTATAAATATTTCTTTATTGCTTCGCATGTGCAGTGGTATATTTCGAGGTAAAATAAAATCATATTTATTAATTTTCTTTCAAGCATAGCCTTGCTTTGCTTCTTCATCTTTTACAGAGTTGTGTTTATTTTTGCTCAATAGAGATTCTCATCTATATTTTTTGCAGTTTACTAACCCACACTAATTGCTCTCTTTAATCGCCCTTTTTCGTTTCCCTGGTACAGTGATTTAAGGTACGTCAATAATAAAAAAAAATTGTAAATTAATAATCATGGAGTTTAAACTTGTCTGTGCGATTCCTGGCCTCAGTTTCGATGGCATTTTACGTAGGTTTGGTCCCCAGTGTTTATGTGACGGTTGTGGTGCTGGTCAGACGAAATTAGATCGTTCATGAGACAGACTAAAAGTGGTTTTAAAGAGTTTTTTAGAGGTTTTTGCAAAATCAATGCTAAATGAGATTCCAAAGCGTTAGAAAGCCGCTGTTAATGATATGCTTGTGTCGAATAATCTTCAGCCTACTCAGCCGACATGGTCACCCTAAGGGCTGGATCTGGGAAAAATTCGGGTTAAAAGTACCAATTGATGCTGCAGTAGTAGTAACTGCGACACCAAAACCCTTGAAGTTGATGCCACCATTGAAACACATATTTGTTTCCTGGCTTGTCCCTGATACTTCTGAGATTGATATCTCGGCTTATATCAAAGCCAAAACAAAAGCCGACATAAAGGTGGCGCATATTACCAAAATTAAATACTTATATTCTAGACACACGTCATATTTCACAATTCGAGTGCCAGTACAGATGTTCAAATTTCAGAGAAAATTTTCGTCCAAGAACATTAGCCAAGTACGGTGAATAACCAAATTATGAAACCTATGGGAGTGAAGCTTCCACTTCCCAAACTGTATTCTGATAGTTTTATCTTTCCAATGTCAATGTTCGGGCAGCAGATGCTTATTTGTAATGGTTAAGTCAGTGAATCACGCAGTAGTCTTAAGTCTCATCCAGGAATCGTAGTACTTGCAACCTCTAAAAGGCCAATGCTGGGGTCGAATATTCGGGATGAGGGCCGTTCGTCCTTGCGCATTGTCAATGCTGCCTCCTCGGTACCACTGGAAGCTGGGGATTTCTGTGGTAGTCTAGTATCCAGAATCCCCAGGAAGGAAACTAGCTGGATTTGGCCAAGTGGTTGAAGAATAGGCTGGCTCTAAACACTAATGTGGCAGAAGTTGATCAAACAGCCACTATGAAGTTTGCAGACTTGCGAACCAGAGTTCATGAGCGCTCGGCTAGGCAAGAAGGATCTGATCGATTAAGATCGAGGATATTGGCTGTCGGCAGGATCATCTAAGGCATTTTTATAAAATTATTGAGAATTATAAAATTATGAGTCACACCCAAATCGCCAGATTTTATAAGAGCTTTTTTATTAAGATTCACTTTATATAAAAAATTTAATAACGTCGCTTAATTTCTGCTCATTAACTTTAGGTTGCTGTTTTTAAAGCTTGCGTACGACCACCACCATGAAATCAATAAGATTATTATATATATGTCGAATCATGATCGTTGTTGTTGTTGGTGTCTTCCATTGTGGCGCAACGAGTTTCAGCCTTGTACACACTTCAAGTTCTGGTACGCAACTGACTGCGTCTAATTCTCTACCTACTGTGCATACTACTGAACCTCGATCGGCGACAGCGAAACATGGCTGTCGCCTCGCTACAACGGTACTTTTTTAAAGCGAAAACATCCAAGCAGCGATCGCCTGCCAACGGTTGCCTGGCAACCACACACTCACAGCGCAAGAGGCTGACGAAATATTATCACTCTGATGAAATACCCGAAAATGCGCATTCACACACACACACACACACACATACATTCGCAACCACGCAGTTTCAATGCTCCGACACGGCCATCCTGACCCTAACACGACCTCGTGTAGAAAATAGCAGCATTCGAATTTTCTTTCTTTCTTTTAATTATTAAACTGAACATTAAATAGTTTCATAACAAAATTCAATTTTCTTATCTTAATTCATAACAAATTATCATATTGACAGTTTCACAAAACAGTATTCAGTTCCATAACTATAATTTTTCCATCAATTCAATTCAATTTATCTTTCTTTCTTTACATTTCTTTGTTTTTCTTCTTCTTTTATATAATCCATTCTTCTTCATTATTCACTCTTATAGTCGCATAATCAAATACCCCACACGCCATGATCAAAACAAACAATATGTTTTGCACTTGTGCTTGCATTATATTTTATGGACTCAGTACTCTGCCATTTTCATTGGCCAGCAGTACAACTTTGTCACCCTTATTGGTGTACTTCATTTTCTTCTTCAATACTCTCAGTATTTTCATTTTCACTCTTTTCTTCAATACTCTCAATATTTTCATTTTCACTCTCTTCTGTAGCGTTTACGTTTCTCTCATCTAAATTATTATAATCATCATACACATTTAACTCTTCGGGCACTTGCCCCTCTGGTAATTTTCTTAAATCCTCATGTGCATATTTATAATTTCTTTTATTAGTTAAAGACTTTAAAATGTACCTGTCACCTTCTAAAACTTTTACTATTTCAAAAGGCCCCCTAAATTTTGGACTTAGCTTGGTCTGGTGTCTTTCTTCGCTCTTAAGTAATACGAAATCTCCAATTTTGTGCCTTTTTACTTTTGCCTTATTTCTATCAAATCGTTCTTTATCATAAGCTGCACTGGCTAATACATTCTTTGCAGCTTGCGCTCTTACGTTTGGCAAATCAATAACATTTTCTATATCACTAGGTGGAAGTAATCCCAATGGGCGTGCTACCTTTCCCAATAACATTTCTAAAGGACTTGCTTTCGTAGTGCGATTGGTTGTACAATTGATTGCCAACTGCACCTCTCCCAACACATCCTGCCAAGACTGTGTTCCCGTTTCAACCGCCGTTAACATATTCTTCAACGTGCTCATAGTTCGCTCCACTTGACCATTAGCTCGACTTGCACCAGTGGCTATCAAATGCAAGTTTATTTTTTGATCTGAACAAAATTGACTGAACTTTGCGCCTGTAAAACACCTTCCCTGGTCAGCTATTATTCGGTTTGGTACTCCAAACAATGAAACAGCAGATTGAACGGCCCTTATACAACTCTCACTGTCTAATTTAAGACTATGACTAAGATAGACATATATGGTAAACGCGTCTATCTGAACAATAACATACTCCTTCTGATCACTCTTGCCACTTAATTTTCCTGTGATATCGATGTGGATAGTGTGCCAAGGAATAGTGACTTTTGGTATTGGATGTAATTCCGCCTGTATTTTTCCTGAAGTGGATTTTGACATTTTACAAGTGATGCAGTTGCCGACAAATTTTTTTACGTATTTTGACATATTGTCAAACCAGTAGAAATCGTAAGTTTTATCTAATGTCTTTTCGAAACCTAAATGCATTATGGACTCATGCACTTGATTTATGACAGACCATCTGAAAGCTCGTGGCACCACTGGTAAGCAACGTATTCTCCCATTTCTTTGTATCTTTCGATGAAGAACTTCTGCCCTTAATTCATAGGTTTTCGCAATATCTTCAGGCAGAGAAAAGTTTTTAAAATGTTTAACAATTTCGATTATGTCCAAATCTCGACGTTGTTCAGCAATAAGCCAGTTGCTTGAAATTTCAGCTAAATTTACACTTTTCTCTTCGACTATTTTTGCGGTTGTAGTAGACGTTTTTGAAAGAGGATTTCTCGATAAAAAGTCAACGTGTGCCATCCTTTTCCCTTCTCTATACTGAATATCGAATGTGAATGACTGCAAATAACCCCACCAACGCTGTGCTCTGGGGGTTAAATCTCGTTTATTTCTCGACGCCTTAAGCGAGTTGCAGTCAGTATAAACTACAAAGTTCCTGCCCAGCAAATTATGTCGAAAATGCTTAATGGCGTTCACGACAGCTAAGGTTTCCAACTTGTACGAGTGATATCTTGATTCTGCCGGTGAAGTAGCTTTGCTATAGTATTCTATTACCTGGGGTTTGTTATTAATTTTTTTGTAATTAAATTGCACCGTAGCCACTGCAACTGGCGTCTGTGTGCAATTCGATTGGATAATGAGGGTCAAAAATAACAATGGCAATGACCTTTTTCCGTATCTGTTCATGCTCTGTTTTCCAAATAAATTTGTTTTTATCTGCAGTTAAGAAATATAACGGTTTCATTAATTGTGAAAATCCCTTAATAAACTGTCGGAAATAGGATGCTAGCCCAATGAATTGTCTAAGTGAAGTGACTGACTGTGGGGGCGGAAGAGCAGTCAACGCTACAACTTTCTGTGGGTTTGGACGAATCTCACCCGCACTTATCTTGTAACCCAAATATTGAACCGATGTTTTCATGAATGAGCACTTTGTAAGATTGAATGAAAACCCAGCCTTTGTCAAAACATCTAGAACGATCTCTAATCTGTCTAGCGCCTCGCATTTTGTTGAGGCGGCTATCATGATATCATCCATATAGACGATGACAAAGGAATTTGCTAGATCCCCTAGCGCCTGTATTACCAATCGTTGAAAAACAGAGGGTGCGTTTTTGAGCCCAAATGGCATGGACAGGAACTCGTATTGACCATCCGGAGTCACAAACGCCGTGTACTCGATAGAATCTGAATGTAAAGGAATTTGGTAATATCCGCTAGCCATGTCTAGACATGTAAAGTAATTAACTCCCCCAAGCCTATTGATTTGATCTTGTATAAGTGGTAAAGGGTATTTATCAGCGACCGTATTTGAATTCAGCTCTCTAAAATCAACACAAAGTCTGTCCGTACCATTTTTTTTCTTCACTAATAATATAGGGCTTGCATAAGGTGAGCAGCTTGGCCTAATTATATTGCATTTTAGCAGTTCATTAATTTTGTCCCTAACTAAATCTCGCTCGCATGGACTTAAACGATATGGCCTTCTCTGTACGGTTTTTGTTGGATCAATCAACCTAATTTTCATTTCGCCAATTCTGGCTTTAGTATTTGGGATCCCAGTTATAAATGAATCTGAGTACTTTGCCAACAGTGAATGTAGTTTTATTTTATCTTGTCCCTCAAGATCAGTATCAATATCGGCTGGCTCATTGCCGGTACACAAATTAACTACTTTGGTCTTTGAGATTCTAATTGGTTTGATGAAATGACAATATCAAGACCCTGATTTAATATCTCACGGCCAATTACAATGTCGTTTTGCATATCATCATCGCCTTTACGTGAAACAAAATTTCAATACATAATCGTCAATTTTTACATTGCCTAATATTTGTACAGTACTACATATTCCATTGCTGCCGATACCTTATAACATAACAATTTATTGAATCTTTTACCGAAAATTTGGTACTTAGCTTTTCTTTTATCAGCGAGCATTCCGATCCCGAATCGAAGGTGATTTCGAAAATTTGGCCTCTATGGTTCAGGCATCCCTTTGGTACTGCAACGCTGCACTGTTCCACTCCTTCTCCCGATTGAATGCCTTGTTCCTTCAGCTTCCTTCTTTGTACATTGGGTGGATATGTGACCCAATTCTCCGCACTTGTAGCAAGTTAAATTTGATTTTCCACGGTAATGAACATCATGCCTGCCATGTTGGGTTTTATCAGTCGCGAATTGATTCTGTTGTTTCCTGAATCTGCAATCAGACATTTTATGGCCCACTTTTCCGCAGAAATGGCACTCTATCGGTGATTGTTTTTGCCGTTTAGAATAGGTTTCAGACTGAAGCTCCATAGCGCCGCTTTTCCTTTTAATAAAAGTGAATGCTTTTAATTCGGACTGTAGATCGCCTCTGGTTCGAACATTTGATGTGAAACTTAAACGCTGCAATCGGTGATCGAAGCTTGCCAGCAGCGCAAGGGTCACAGACACAGCAATCTCTTCGTTATCCATTTGGCGCCATTTCGTCGTTAGTTCGGTAACCATGCGACTTGCATGAACAGCCAGACTCTCGCCATCAGTCGGTCGATTTGATAGCATATTAAGAAACATAGCGGCTGGTGTTTCTATAGTTTCAAAGCGTTGTATAAACAATTCTTTAAACTCAGGCCAAGTAATTTCAGCGTAGCACACTTGCGAAAGCCATTGCGAAGCACTTCCTTCTAAAGCCGAACTTAAGCCATAACCAACGCACTGCTTCTCATGTGTTTTCTTGTAAATTATTTCCACCGTTGTGCACCACGATGGTGCGTTGGCGCCTGGTTTGTCTGGGTTGAATTTGGGTAGTTGCACAGTTTTGTTCTGCCCTGCATCAGATCCAGTTGTTTTTATGGCTCTCACTAGTTCTTAAATTTTTATTTTGCAATTCCATAGGGACGCCATGGCCCATCCAGTGTGGAAGGCTGGTGGCCAGATCCCACTTTGATGTCGAATCTGATCGTTGTTGTTGTTGGTGTCTTCCATTGTGGCGCAACGAGTTTCAGCCTTGTCACACTTCAAGTTCTGGTCGCAACTGACTGCGTCTAATTCTCTACCTACTGTGCTCTACCGAACCTCGATCGGCGACAGCGAAACATGGCTGTCGCCTCGCTCAACGGTACTTTTTAGCGAAAACATCCAGCAACGATCGCCTGCCAACGGTTGACTGGCAACCACACACTCACAGCGCAAGAGGCTGACGCAATTTATCACTCTGTGAAATACCCGAAAATGCGCATTCCACACACACACACACACATACATTCGCAACCACGCAGTTTCAATGCGCCGACACGGCCATCTGACCCTAACACGACCTCGTGTGAAAATAGCAGCATTCGAATTTTCTTTCTTTCTTAATTTTAAACTGAACTTAATAGTTTCATAACAAAATTCAATTTTCTATTTAATTCTAACAAATTATCATATTGACAGTTTCACAAAACAGTATTCAGTTCCATAACTTAATTTTTCCATCAATTCAATTCAATTTATCTTTCTTTCTTTACATTTCTTTGTTTTTCTTCTTCTTTTTTAATCCATTCTTCTTCATTATTCACTCTTATAGTCGCATAATCAATACCCCACACGCCATGATCAAAACAAACATTTTTTGCACTTGTGCTTGCATTATATTTTTGGACTCAGTACTCTGCCATTTTCATTGGCCAGCAGTACAACTTTGTCACCCTTATTGGTGTACTTCATTTTCTTCTTCAATACTCTCAGTATTTTCATTTTCACTCTTTTCTTCAATACTCTCAATATTTTCATTTTCACTCTTTCTGTAGCGTTTACGTTTCTCTCATCTAAATTATTTTCATCATACACATTTAACTCTTTGGGCACTTGCCCCTCTGGTAATTTTCTTAATCCTATGTGCATATTTATAATTTCTTTTTTAGTTAAGACTTTAAAATGTACCTGTCACCTTCTAAAACTTTTACTATTTCAAAGGCCCCTAAATTTTGGACTTAGCTTGGTCTGGTGTCTTTCTTCGCTCTTAAGTAATCGAAATCTCCAATTTTGTGCCTTTTACTTTTGCCTTATTTCTTCAAATCGTTCTTTATCTAAGCTGCACTGGCTAATACATTCTTTGCAGCTTGCGCTCTTACGTTTGGCAAATCAATAACATTTTCTATATCACTAGGTGGAAGTAATCCCAATGGGCGTGCTACCTTTCCCAATAACATTTCTAAAGGACTTGCTTTCGTGTGCGATTGGTTGTCAATTGATTGCCAACTGCACCTCTCCCAACACATCCTGCCAAGACTGTGTTCCCGTTTCAACCGCCGTTAACTTTCTTCAACGTGCTCATAGTTCGCCCACTTGACCATTACTCGACTTGCACCAGTGGCTATCAAATGCAGTTTATGATTGAACAAATGACTGAACTTTGCGCCTGTAAACACCTTCCCTGGTCAGCTTTTTCGGTTTGGTACTCCAAACAATGAAACAGCAGATTGAACGGCCCTTTACAACTCTCACTTCTAATTTAAGACTATGACTAGATAGACTTATGGTAAACGCGTCTATTGAACAATAACATACTCCTTCTGATCACTCTTGCCACTTAATTTCCTGTGATATGATATGGATAGGTGCCAAGGAATAGTGACTTTTGGTTTGGATGTAATTCCGCCTGTATTTTTCCTGAAGTGGATTTTGACATTTTCAAGTGATGCAGTTGCCGAAAAATTTTTTTACGTTTTGACATATGTCAAACCAGTAGAAATCGTAGTTTTATTTTCTTTTCGAAACCTAAATGCATTATGGACTCATGCACTTGATTTTGACAGACCATTGAAGCTCGTGGCACCACTGGTAGCAACGTTTCTCCCATTTCTTATATCTTTCGATGAAGAACTTCTGCCCTTATTTAGGTTTTCGCAATATCTTCAGGCAGAGAAAAGTTTTTAAAATGTTTAACAATTTCGATTTTCCAAATCTCGACGTTGTTCAGCAATAAGCCAGTTGCTTGAAATTTCAGCTAAATTTACACTTTTCTTTCGACTATTTTTGCGGTTGTAGTAGACATTTTTGAAAGAGGATTTCTCGATAAAAGTCAACGTGTGCCATCCTTTTCCCTTCTCTTACTGAATTCGAATGTGAATGACTGCAAATAACCCCACCAACGTGTGCTTGGGGTTAAATCTCGTTTATTTCTCGACGCCTTAAGCGAGTTGCAGTCAGTTAACTACAAAGTTCCTGCCCAGCAAATTATGTCGAAAATGCTTAATGGCGTTCCGACAGCTAGGTTTCCAACTCGTCGAGTGATATCTTGATTCTGCCGGTGAGTAGTTTGCTTGTTTCTTCCGGGGTTTGTTATTAATTTTTTGTAATTAAATTGCACCGTAGCCACTGCAACTGGCGTCTGTGTGCAATTCGATTGGATAATGAGGGTCAAAAATAACAATGGCAATGACCTTTTTCCGTTCTGTTCATCTCTGTTTTCCAATAATTTGTTTTTATCTGCAGTTAAGAAATATAACGGTTTCATTATGTGAAAATCCCTTAATAAACTGTCGGAAATAGGATGCTAGCCCAATGAATTGTCTAAGTGAAGTGACTGACTGTGGGGGCGGAAGAGCAGTCAACGCTACAACTTTCTGTGGGTTTGGACGAATCTCACCCGCACTTATCTTGTAACCCAAATTTGAACCGATGTTTTCATGAATGAGCACTTTGTAAGTTGAATGAAAACCCAGCCTTTGTCAAAACATCTAGAACGATCTCTAATCTGTCTAGCGCCTCGCATTTTGTTGAGGCGGCTATCATGATATCATCCATATAGACGATGACAAAGGAATTTGCTAGATCCCCTAGCGCCTGTTTACCAATCGTTGAAAAACAGAGGGTGCGTTTTTGAGCCCAAATGGCATGGACAGGAACTCGTTTGACCATCCGGAGTCACAAACGCCGTGTACTCGATAGAATCTGAATGTAAGGAATTTGGTAATATCCGCTAGCCATGTCTAGACATGTAAAGTAATTAACTCCCCCAAGCCTATTGATTTGATCTTGTATAAGTGGTAAAGGGTATTTATCAGCGACCGTATTTGAATTCAGCTCTCTAAAATCAACACAAAGTCTGTCCGTACCATTTTTTTCTTCACTATATTAGGGCTTGCATAAGGTGAGCAGCTTGGCCTAATTATTTGCATTTTAGCAGTTCATTAATTTTGTCCCTAACTAAATCTCGCTCGCTGGACTTAAACGATTGGCCTTCTCTGTACGGTTTTGTTGGATCAATCAACCTAATTTTCATTTCGCCAATTCTGACTTTAGTATTTGGGATCCCAGTTATAATGAATCTGAGTACTTTGCCAACAGTGAATGTAGTTTTATTTTATCTTGTCCCTCAAGATCAGTTCAATATCGGCTGGCTCATTGCCGGTACACAAATTAACTACTTTGGTCTTTGAGATTCTATTGGTTTGATGAAATGACAATATCAAGACCCTGATTTAATTCTCACGGCCAATTACAATTCGTTTTGCATATCATCATCGCCTTTCGTGAAACAAAATTTCAATACAATAATCGTCAATTTTTACTTGCCTATTTTGTCAGTACTACATATTCCATTGCTGCCGATACCTTTAACATAACAATTTTTGAATCTTTTACCAGAAATTTGGTCTTAGCTTTTCTTTTTCAGCGAGCATTCCGATCCCGAATCGAAGGTGATTTCGAAAATTTGGCCTCTATGGTTCAGGCATCCCTTTGGTACTGCAACGCTGCACTGTTCCACTCGCTTCTCCCGATTGAATGCCTTGTTCCTATCAGCTTCCTTCTTTGTCTTGGGTGGATATGTGACCCAATTCTCCGCACTTGTAGCAAGTTAAATTTGATTTTCCACGGTATGAACATCATGCCTGCCTGTTGGGTTTTTCAGTCGCGAATTGATTCTGTTGTTTCCTGAATCTGCAATCAGACATTTTATGGCCCACTTTTCCGCAGAAATGGCACTCTATCGGTGATTGTTTTTGCCGTTTGAATAGGTTTCAGACTGAAGCTCCATAGCGCCGCTTTTCCTTATAAAGTGAATGCTTTTAATTCGGACTGTGATCGCCTCTGGTTCGAACATTGATGTGAAACTTAAACGCTGCAATCGGTGATGAAGCTTGCCAGCAGCGCAAGGGTCACAGACACAGCAATCTCTTCGTTATCCATTTGGCGCCATTTCGTCGTTAGTTCGGTAACCATGCGACTTGCTGAACAGCCAGACTCTCGCCATCAGTCGGTCGATTTGATAGCTTTAAGAAACATAGCGGCTGGTGTTTCTATAGTTTCAAAGCGTTGTTAAACAATTCTTAAACTCAGGCCAAGTAATTTCAGCGTAGCACACTTGCGAAAGCCATTGCGAAGCACTTCCTTCTAAAGCCGAACTTAAAGCCATAACCAACCACTGCTTCTCATTGTTTTCTTGTAAATTTTTCCACCGTTGTGCACCACGATGGTGCGTTGGCGCCTGGTTTGTCTGGGTTGATTTGGGTAGTTGCCAGTTTTGTTCTGCCCTGCATCAGATCCAGTTGTTTTTTGGCTCTCACTAGTTCATTAAATTTTATTTTGCAATTCCATAGGGCACGCCATGGCCCATCCAGTGTGGAAGGTGGTGGCCAGATCCACTTTTGATGTCGAATCATGATCGTTGTTGTTGTTGGTGTCTTCCATTGTGGCGCAACGAGTTTCAGCCTTGTCACACTTCAAGTTCTGGTACGCAATGACTGCGTCTAATTCTCTACCTACTTGCATACTCCGAACCTCGATCGGCGACAGCGAAACATGGCTGTCGCCTCGCTACAACGGTACTTTTTAAGCGAAAACATCCAAGCAACGATCGCCTGCCAACGGTTGACTGGCAACCACACACTCACAGCGCAAGAGGCTGACGCAATATTATCACTCTATGAAATACCCGAAAATGCGCATTCACACACACATACATTCGCAACCACGCAGTTTCAATGCGCTGACATATACATTTTGAAAGACCATATAATAAAAGATGGAAGCCATTAAATATAAAAATTGTATCTGGTTTACACAGTTATTAGACATTATTATTGTTAGGTCGTTCTTTTGTCACGCTAGTCGTTTGCCGAAATTTAAACTAATTTTAAACAAAAGACATACAAAAAATCGCTTTGATATTCGCACACATAGGGATTTTTATTGTGGTACACATTCCCACAAGGAAAAATATAAGAATAGAATATTGATTTGTATACAGTTATATTTTTAAATAAAAAACCATGCTTAAAAATTGTTCATAGTGTATTGTAATGACTCCGTCCATATCAGTCTTGTTGTTGGAATGCTGTTGTTAATGTGTGAAATAAAAATATGTAAATTGATATAAAAAGAAAAGAATTTCATTGATGTTGTGTTTATATCGTTTATTGTTATGGTTCTACGTGCGAAATAAGATAATTTTTAATGTATAATTTAGTGTACATCTATTGCATTTGTTCGTCACAAAAAATTGATATCAGATATTTTGGACGTGGCATGCGAATTCGCCACAGTTATTTTACCTCGTTAAAAGGTTTTTTGTATTTGATATTAGATATTTTGGGAGTTGCATGAAAGTTTGTCACCGCGCTCAGAGAAAATCAAGAATTTCGTACTTAAACCATGTACGAACACACTTGGAAGTCAACCAAGAACAACTTTTCTTAATTCAAGAAAAAACATTCTTCTTTTAAGTACGAATTTTATTTCCTAAAGTTTGATTTTGAGAACGAAAATTCTTGATTTAAGCGTATAATTTTCTTTATTTATAAATACCTTCTAATTTTTGTTATTTGATTAGTTATACTTTTTATTTTTCAGTCTTTTAATGAACTTATTGAATATGCTAGGAACCGCACCCGAGCCTTCCGTATCAATTAATGAAACCGTTTATCCATTCAGGTATTGCCCAAATCGTAACACCACTGTCAAAATTACTGTATTTTTTCCTTAAGAATTTGATCTTAATTGAAGATCTTACTTGATCTTTAAGTTCTCATTTGATCTTAAAGAAAGTGAAAAATATTTAATAACTTTCATGTGAAGTTAGCTTCATTGGTTGTAAAGTTATGCGTTTGTTAAATTTAAAAGTCCTTTTTATTTTTTAAGGGAACCTTATGTAATTTAAAATAATCGTAGAACAAACGTTCTTCGTATTTTACTAAGGAACATACTCTAATTTTTTCAAAATTTTAAAAGAAAAAATAAGACAAATTCGGATGGTACATTTTTTCGAAGTAAAATTTGGCAAACATCTTCATCACATCAAAAATCGTTTTTCCTGACTAGCTTTTTGCGCCGAATCGGCCCAATAATTCGGCATAGTACAGCCGTGTAACCGTTTTGCCCTTCTCCAGGTAGTTGATGTAGATCACGTTTTGTGAATCCCAAAAAACAGTTGCCATCACCATTCCGGCCGATGGGACATTCATCTCCTTCTTCGGAGCAGGTTCGCCGGGTTAAGTACACTGTTACGACTGATTCTTGGTCTCTGGTGTGTACCAATGGATCCATGTTTCGTCGCCGGTCACGAAATGACGCAAAAACTCCATCGGATTGCGCTTAAACCACATCAAACTCCATTCTAAAGTGGTCTTACGGTTGCGTTTTTTGTCCGGAGTGAGCAAATGCGGCACCCATCTGATCTTCAATCTTCAATCGGCGGTCTGTCAATACGAGATCGTGGATTTTTGTCACGTTATCCTCCGTGGTAGCCGTTTTTCGGGCACCTGGGCGTGGCTCATCAAAAATCGACGTGCGACCACGTTGAAACTTGTTGAACCTATTGTTGAAAGTCGCCATCGAAGGAAAAGAGTCACCGTACACAGCATCCAAGCGCTCTTTGATTTCCCTGCGCGATTTCCCTTCTAACAAAAAGTATCGAATCACAGACTGATATTGCATTTTCTCTAATTTTCTAAAATCCGCGGAAACGTCCGTTTCCACACGTAGTCATAACAAAACTACGAGTCCGATTCGGCTGAAATTTCGACAGTAGCCGTCTACGAGAATGTATTACACTATTGTAAATTTCTCTTGCGATAGTGACGCCATCGGGCGGTGAGGCTAAGTACTTATCGGACTGCCCTTATAAAAAAAACATAACAACGTCAAATTTAAGCTTCGCGGAAGACAAACTAAATTATATTGATCAAAAAGTGTCGACAAAATGCATTAATTTATTAATTTATTTATGAAGAGGTACCAAATAATTTAAAATTAATAGGTAGCGGTGATGTTGAGCAATAGCAATGGTGGCCGTCAGCTCGGTTTTTTACAATAATTACATGAGTGCTACTTTATATATACATTTTGGCTAAATTATAAGTATCTTAAATGAGGTGATATACGCTTGTGTTCTTTAGAAATAGTATTATTTTTAATATGTTTGGTAATGTGGGGTTTGAGATGGATTCTAGAGGATTGGTGTTTTTAAATATTAGGAGTCTTTGGCAGTTTAGTGACTTGCAGTTAGTCAGTAAATGATTAATTGTATTAATTGTGAATAAGAAGGCATCGTTGGTATCAGTGCAGAATAGACAGGTTTTGGTTTCAGTTGGGTTCATATAGTGTGTATGTGTAATTTTTGTGTGTCCAAGCCTGAGTCTTGTTATTATTATCTGGTCTCTACGTGACACCGATGAGTGAATGTTTTTGGTAATTTGGCGGCAGTTGAGTTGGGGATAATTGATTACTTGGTACCAGCGTGAAGTTTTGGATATGTTTGATTGCATTTTCGAGAGATATGTATTTTTAATATATTTTAATATGTCCTGTGTGTTTAAGTTTTCGATGGTTGTAAGCAGAGAGTGAGAGCAGTGTGGTTTGTGTAGGTGGTGTTAATTTTTTAAATGCTTGTTGGTGGATTTGTGAGTATTCTATAATACGATCTGTTGTTGATTTGTATTTTGGACGTTTTGGCGGGCGATATGCTTTTGATATTTTAATTATTGGTGAGGCTTTGGCGTTAACTAGGGACTTAGTGATTTTTGGCGTAAGGAACTCTCCTCTCTCTTCCAAGTCGTCTGCATTTGCTTCGTACAGTATGTTTTTTGTTGGGGTGGTTCTGAGGGCTCCGAGGGCAATTCTAAAGTCTGTGTTTATTGTTGACTTTACTTTGCGTAGTATTGCCTACGGTCAGTAGCCGTAGATTGGAAGACCGTAGTCTGAGACGATGGTTGCCTTTCTTACGTTTAGGAGTGTAGATGTGCTGCAGTTAATCTTTGCGCTTGAGAGACATTTTATTACGTTAATATACTGTTTGGGGTTGTTGTTTAGTAGTTCCGTGTGAGTAGGATTTTTAATGATGTTACTTCTAGCATTTGCGTGTTTCCTGTTGTTATGGTGCAGTTACAGTTGTTTCTGCAAACGTGGAGGTGTTTTCATTGTGTGGTAGATATAATGGCTCCTGAGTATTCTGCCCAGTCTAATAGTGGAGATAATCGGGTTTAGGTTTATATTTAGGTTTTTTTTTGTTTTTTGGTTTTAGGATGATGTTGAAGTCATCTGCGTATGCGCTTAGGCTGATGTTCGGGTGAAGAGTGACCTTTTCTGTTAGTGAGTATGCAATCGCAAACAAGACCAAAACAAGTGTTTTGGAGGTTCATAATTCTGTTTTTTGTTGTTTTATCCTGATTTTTATCATTGTGTAGTTGATTCTGTCAAGTCCTGGTGTGTTTCATTTTAATGTGGTTAATGCTGATGAATATTCTATTGCAGTTATGGGTTTTTCTATTTCGGTTGCTCTTTTGCTAGGAATATGTGGAAGATTAATAGTATTGCTAAGTGACGTGTGTTTTTAATTAATAAAGGTGCTTGAAAAATTGCTGTCGGAGGAGGTTTCTGAGAAGTTTTGGCAGAAGAGCTAGGCAATTTCAAATTTATTATTAGTGTTCTGTATTGCAGTTGGGTTGAATTTTGGGTGTTTTTGAGGGTTAATGCCGCAAAAGCGACGGATATTGCTCCAGATCGTTTTGGGTTGGTTGTTCGGTGAGATTTTGGATGTGAATTTGTTAATGTTTGCTTTTTTAGTTTGTTAGTTTAAATAGGGAATTTGCCCTTTTGTATTGTACAATATTTTTTGTTGATATGTATTTTTTAAGCTCGTTCCATTTTTCCCTTTTATCGTCTCGTAGTTTTTTGAGATTGTTGTTCCACCATGGAACATTATGAGGCTTACCCGTTGGGTGTGTTTGTGGTATTGCATTGTGGGCGCTCGAAAGGATAATTTTTTGTATTGTTGCAGCTTCTGAAGTTTTCTGTTAGTGAAGAGAAGTTTTCTGTTAGCTTGGCAAATTGATGTCAGCTTGCCTTGTCCATAATGAAAGTGGGTTTGCGTGTGGTTGATTGTAAGTTAGCAGTATTTGATGTGAAGAGGTTCATTATAATGGGGATGTGATCGCTTCCAAAAAGGTTATCTTCTGTGCGCCAGGTACTGTCAAATTTAAGGAGTGGGATGCCAAAAGTCAGATCGACATTTGTTAGTGAGTTGTGTGTGCTGAAATGTGTTGGAGTCATATCGTTTAAAGGAATGTAGTTAGATTGTGTTAAGAATTTCTCTAGTATTTTCCCTCTAGGATTGTTTTGCTTTGAGCCCCAGTTTTAAGGGTTATTTCTTTGGTTTGCAGAGATTTATGAGCCAGGATAGCTACGCATCCGTGTGACGATTAGGTTTTTTTTTCTATTAGTGAGTAATTAACAGGTATTGGTATGTTGAGGTGTTTTATATGAGTTTCTTGTAATGCTATTAAAAGAGGTAAGTGTTTTTTAATGATTAATTGAAGTTCGCAGTAGTTGTTAAGGTATCCGTACATATTCCATTGAACAATTTTCATGGTCATTGTAAAGGTTAATTGGATGTTGTGGGGGAGGTAGATGATTTTTTGCCTAATTGTTGTCTACTGCTGGGTCCGTCTTTTTTATTTGTGCTTGAATAGCTTTCGTGAGTTTGAGGTTTGTAGTAAGTGTTTTGGTTTTGTTGCCATAGAAAATTGGGAGTGTAATGTCTTGTGTTTTTACGCTTGTCATATGTTTGGAAGTAGTGGGAGTGTCGAAATCCATGATGAATGTGTCTGTGTCCATGTGTTCAGTTGCGTATTGGTTTGTTGATCGAGTTAGTGTAGGACTTGTGTGGGTGTTGGTTAAGATGTCGTCGTAGGATGTAGGTGGTTTGCTTTGGCGGGTTTCTTGCGCGGGACAGTTGCGGTCTAGCCGGCTGTGTTTGGAGTCGTGATCGGGGATGTTTATGCAGTTTTATTCATAGTGGCATGTATCATTTATCTCTGTGTGAACTTTATCAGAGCAGTTCTTACAAAGTTCACTAGGGTGTTTACAGGATGGGGTTTGGTGTCCAAAGCGTAAGCATCTCGAGAGGCGTATTTTCTCGTTTCCAATGTTAAGTTATTCTGGGAGGGTAAGCGAAGCAAATGTAATAATGATTAGACCAGTTTCAGATCGTTTTTTTCAATATTTTCGTACTTCGGTGACTTTTTGTGGTTTTAGTTCGTCTAAGATTTCTGCTTCGCTTATGTTGCGCAGTTGGCTGCAATATATGACTCCTTTAGAGAAATTTAGGGTATTGTGCTCAGAGACAGTTACTTCAATTTTTTAAATTTTGTTTAACTTAAGTAATTTGTTTGCTTGTAAGGTTTTTTTTAAGGTTTTATCAAAAGGTATCCGGCACGATTGTTTTTCGAAGACTGTACCTCATCCTCGCATGTAAATTCAATCGTTTTTTTTAAATATGAAAGGGTTAAGATTCTCGAGTGATTTGTTGTGTGGTCCGTTAATGATAATGAATTTTGGTTCGCCTGGGTTTTTGTTCTACATTGATGTACCACTTCTTATGTCCGGTATGAATACTAGACTACGTAGGTAGACTAGGTAGGTAGGTAGGTAGGTAGACTACGAGAGCTCAATAGTAACACGTCTATTCTCTGCGAGGTTTGAGATGATACTGAATTTATTAATTTATTTTATATTATCTATATCAACCAAAATAGAAGTAAAACTACTGCTTCGTGACCAATCACTTCGACAATGAACATTTAAACAGCTTTTTTATAAGAAATAGAGGTAATAATAAAAATAAAAAATAATTAGTTAAAGTTGTGTTTGTATTTGTTGGTTTTTTTTGTTTTAAAGTTGTTCGTTTTCCCATTGCATGTGTTATAACTCTAATTGTTCGCCGTATCGACTCATCTTTTGCTCTTGATCATATGGTTTTTCAACATTTTCTTAGGGGTTTTTTCTTAAAGCCCATAGCTTTTCACTTTCAAAACCTTCAATTTTTTTAAATTGTTTTTTTTTTTATGTTTTTTATTATAAAACGTTCAAATGTTTTTCACAAATTTCCTATAGATCAATAGTTTCGGAGATAAAGTCTAAATTGTTTTTATTATTCAAAAGTTTAAAAATTTAATATTTAATTCATTTACAACATAAGTTTTAAATCAAACATTTTTTTTTAAACCTGTGAATTATTTACGATGCATTACGTTTACTACTTTCATTTTTGCAATCATCTTTTTCATAACAGGTTGTGCTTAATATTTTATATTACGAATTGTAATTCTGATGTCTTATTATTCTGATGCTTTCAAAATCCGATTGTAGATGGCTGTTGTGACGTCTCTGATACTCCAGGCAAATGCAGTGAAGAAATTTGTCCGTGAGCTGATGATGCTGGCTGTAATATTGTATACTTTATGGGGTTTTACCGGATTTTTTGTTTGTTTCTATACTTTGCAAGGTTAATTAAAGTGTAGGTGAAAAAAAACTGTTAAATGTTCAGTTTGTTTTTTTCCCGAATGTAGACTTGCCGTTTTTCTTTTGGCTTCCCGCACTTTGCTTACCGTTTCCATTTTTTTAGTTTTCTTAATTCCTGACAGGCTTCTCTCCTTCTTTATATCATTTATTGATCATTTATTGATTCGTATTAATTTTTATGTACAGTCCGACACCCCTGTATCCCAGAGAGAATAATACCTACTTACACGCCTACATTTTGACGTTCCGAATAGAAGGATTGTGGAAGGAGGTGTTTATTGTTTTCATTGTTGATACTTCGTATTTAGTTAAAGGATTTGTATAATTTGTCTGAGTTCTGGGTATTCATTGATCAAATAAAAAACCTCTTGACGAGGTAAAATATCGGTGGCGAACCCGCATGCCATGCCCAATATATCTGATATCAATTTTGGTGACGAATAAAATATATGTTTAAAATAATATACATTAAAAATATACTTAGCCGGAACGTGTTTATATTGTTTATTGTTATTGTTTCACCTGCCGAATAAGAATATAACCGATCCCAACCGACCGAAGGGCGCCTGCCGCTTGACGTACGGCTCGAACCGCGAGAATGGATCCGAGTTAGTAAATGTGTAGAATATAAAGAAAGATTATCAAGATATCGATGAAGAATTGCCGTGATCTTGTAAATAAGTTTTAATGGATGTTTTCATATTTAAAAGAGAGGATGATGATAATGAAGTAATGTGATAGAGTGGAAGGAATTAGTGGAATTAGTTGTTAACTGAATAAAATGCTTTACTAAAGTCAGTGTAAATAACACCAGATTATAGTCTCTCTCGGATGCCATCTAAGACAAAGGATGTCAACTCCAATAAATTGGTGGATGTGGAGCGTCGCTTAATGAAACCATGCTGAAATGGAGAAATGATTGAGGAGCAAAAGTGTTGCAAATGAGCAGTTCGAATAACTTTGGAATCACACAATTTGGAGATGCCTCTGTAGTTGGCAGCATCGGATTTTTTCCCCTTTTTATGCAGATGAATTATGAAAGATTCCTTGTGCGTGTCTATTTAAGAGAGAAAATCGAAGATTCCAAAGATAAGTTGAAAAGTTTTAGTAGAAGTTTGCTCAGAGCCCTGGCACAGTATTTTAGCACATAACCTGGTATTCCATCGGGGCCTGGCGAATAGACTGGATTAACGTTTGAAGATCCAATAATAAACTATTTTGAAAGAACGAAATATACGATTTGTTGGTTGAATGTTGTATGCGTACGGCTGATCTGGGATTTAAAGGGATGAATAAGTTGTTTGGAATAATTTTGCGAATAAATCGGCAATGGCCTGAGGTCGCAGATGAATTTTTAAACGTAAATAGAGAAAGAAAAGATACATGTTTACTGTTAGTGTTTACAAAGTTATAAAATAGCTTTGGATCCTAAGTGAACTGAATCCGACAACGTCGTATATAATTCCTATAACATTCAGCGTTTTGCACGGTAAAATCTAAACGGGCTATTAAGTATGTTGAGAAATCTATGCTGCTACAGCTTCTTTTATATTTATTTAAAGCCTGTCATTCTCTTTTTATAATTTGCAGGAGGATTATTTGGAACGGACGGTTATTTTCCCCGCACACATAAGTCAAAAAATGTATTTTAAGTATAATGAAATTTTTTAAAGCCTATATATTAATATCGGTGCATGCCAGAATATCGGACGAGTCAAAAATATTAATTAACCAATTAATTTTGTGAAAGTCAGCCTTACAAAATCAACGATTTGATACGCGGCGAGGCCCCGATTGAAACCTCAAGGGTGGGGCGATTTGGATCTTCAGCGGTTGAGAGGGGCAAAGCTCTGGAAAAAGAGGTACCATTAGGATCGGATACAAAACATAAGTATAGAAGCCGACCTGAAGAATTTTTATCATGTTTGATCTGGCCTAGACACAAGTCAGAGATGCCCGCCGTAATATCATGATGGGTGCGAAGTGATTAAAAAGATTAATCTTCAGTATTTAAACAAGTGAGAGATTAAGACTCCTCCTCTTTTTCGCAGAGGTCGTCTACGTCTAAAAGTGGGGTTCCTAGTTGGAAAAATTTCGGAACTAAGGATCTCCGGCTTTTCCAGGTTTCGATGCAAAGGAAAGACTATCAGAATAGAGTCTACAATTCTTATTGGTAAGATTGATAGAGGTTGTTGAATAAGTGATGAGTGAATGCTACGATGGTTAACTCTAAGGTATTCCTTGGAATCATTTGGAGTGATGACATGGAGGACAAGGCGGACGAGTTATGCTCTCTTGCGGATAATTTGGGTGCCGAACTTTTTTTTTACCGTACCTGCTCTTTGAGTACCACGGGAAATGAGGGGCTGCATCATTGCGGGAGGATCAATACACCCAATCTAGCAATAGTGCTGGCCAACACGACAAGATATGGCATCCGAAACTGATGCACATTTGGCATGTGAGACATTATTTGGCATGTGGGACAACAAAAGATTCCATTTTAAAATAATTTATTGTTTCTTTATTTTTGTTTAATAGAGAGAAAAATTTTTGTAAACAATATAGCCGTATATAATAAAAAATGTCTTTTTTAAACAAATTACCCTTCGCGCGGTTCCCACTGCATACGTCCAACCGACCGAGGGACGCTGCCGCATAACGAACGGCTTGAATCACGGGGATAGATCCGAGAGAGTAAAAGAGAGGAATAGGAGTATGAAATCACGAGGAAGAGTGTTGCAAAGATAAGGCGTTTAATATAATGGATTTATGATTGTTAGTAGAGCAAAGGGACAAAACGTGGTAGAGACTTTTGTAGTCCGAACATAATACCCTGAACGGATCGTGTTGGGCATATGTAGAGCTACAATGGCTAAGGAGTAGAGGACGAAAGTTTCTAGTCCTTCTACTAGGAACGTTGAAATTTAAGCGTGTTAATAAATGCTGGCTGTCTACATTACCATTAATAAGATTAAATAGAAACATGACACCCAGCATCGTTCTACGGTTTGTTAATGGTGGTAAGTTGATTAATAAAAGTCTACCAATTTAGTCCCCTAAGTGCGAAAATAAGAAAGTTTTTTTGTACGGATTCTATGTGATCTTGGTGCACTCCGTATTGTGGACTCCAGACACACGTTCCATACTCAAGAATCGGACGGACCAATGATGTGTATAAAGTTTTTGTAATGTATGGGTCGTTGAATTCTTTTGACCATCTTTTAATAAAACCAAGCACACCCATAGCTTTATTAACCATGGTGGATATATGGTCGGTAAATTTAAGTTTCAAATCTAATAGGACTCCCAGATCGTTAACCTGAGTTAAACGTTCTAAGGCGATCCCATAGAGAAAGTACGTATCCTGGTGAGGGCTAGATCGATAAAATGACATGAGTTAACATTTCGATCCATTAAGCTTTAGGTCATTTGCTAAGCACCAATTTTGAAATTTATCCAAATCGGATTGAAGTCTAGATTGGGCGCTAGTAAATCTATATTGAAGACAAAGCTTAACATCGTCAGCGTACATAAGTACTAGTGAGTCAGTTAAGGCAAGGGGCAAGTCATTAATAAACATAGTAAAAAGTAAGGGTCCAAGATGGCTTCCTTGAGACACCCCAGATGTGACGCGGACTGTACGCGAGGTAACATCTTTAAAGAAGACACGTTGGGTTCTTCCAGATAAGTAGCTCGACATCCAGATAAGGAGATCAGTTGGGAATCCCAAAAGACTGAGTTGGCTTATAAGAAGCGAATGGTTAACAAAATCAAATGGTTTACTGAAGTAAGTGTAAATGACGTCTGTTTGTAAGCCATTCTGGAACCCATCCGTGACAAAAGATGTTAGCTCCAATAAGTTGGTGGTGGAGGAGCGGCGCTTCATAAAGCCATGTTGGCACGGGGATATTATTGAACTACATAGGTATTGCAAATGTGGAGTGATAAGTTTTTCGAAAAGCTTTGGAATTGCTGACAATTTAGAAATGCCTCTATAATTTGAAGCATCAGATTTTTTCCCTTTTTTAAGCAGAGGGATAATGTAAGATTCCTTCCACATAAGGGGAAAAATCTAGGTCTTCAGCGATAAATTAAAAAGTTTAAGAAGCGGTTTGCACACAGCCTGGTACTCCATCGGGGCCTGGTGAATACACGGGCTTAACCTTAAGAAGATCCGATAACACACCACTTTGATCAAAAGATGGGCAAAAAATAAGGTTGGCTGATTGGATATTATAAGTGAAAGGCTGAGCTAGAATGGTGCTATGTGAATACGTTGTTTGAAAAAACTTTGCAAAGAGATCGGCCATTGCCAGATCAGTGTTCGCATAAGAGTTCTCAAACGTAAGCAGAGGCGGAAAAGATACAGATTTGCGCTTAGTGTTTACAAAGTTATAAAACTGCTTCGGGATCTGAGTAAACTGAATCCGGCAGTGGCGAATATAACTCCTATAACATTCGGCGTTATGCACGGTGAAATTAGACCGAGCTACTAAGTATCTTGAATAACTAACTGTACATCCAGATAATTTATGTTTGTTTAATATTCTATTCATTATGTTCTTTAAATTTAATAGATGCCTTGTATACCAAGGCGGATTATTGGAAACCGACGGATATTTCCATGGCACGCAAGCGCCAAAAAATAAATTCAAAGTGTGATAAAATTTATTTAAGGCAATATTAATATCTTCACATGCCAGTAAATCGGACAAATCAAATTCATGAATTAACTTGTTTAGTTTTGTAAAGTCAGCCTTACGGAAGAAACGAACTTTTTGAGATTTAAGTTTAGACTTTAGGTCAATTAAGCTATTGTTTTCGATTAAAACTTCAAGAGTGGGATGATACGGATCCTCAGGGTTAGAAATGGGCAAAGTTCTAGAAAGAGCAATTCCATCAGGATCGGAAACGAAACAAAAGTCTAGCAGCCGACCTAAGGAATTTCTAACGTGGTTAATTTGCCCGAGTGACATGTCGAACATACCCGCAGGGAAGTCGTGGTGCGAGTTAAGCATTAAGGACGGTGAATTCTCAACATTGGACCACATAATATCTGGTATATTGAAGTCCCCCAGAGCTACCAGCTGGTCCCCGTCAGACAAACGGTCCGAAACGAGACGAATAGCGGACAAATGTTGCCAGTGTGTGGTATGTAAGAACAGGTAACGTATAAAGATTGACCGGACAGAATGATTTTAACGCAAAGAAATTCTATGTCACCATACTCTTGTGATTTTACCTCTTCAGAAGCGAATTTGGAGTCTACAGAAATTAGGACTCCTCCTCCCCTTCGCAGTGTTCTATCACGTCTAAAAGTAGTGTACTTATTTGGAAAAACTTCGGAGCTTAAAATCTCCGGCTTTAACCAAGTTTCTGTAAAGACTATAATGTGAGATGCAAAGTTTGGGAAGTTTACTACGTAGCCCTCTAGTATTCTGATAGGTAAGTGTTAGTGAAGATATTAGTTTTTTGATGGTGAGGAAGATGAGGTGGAAGGTTGGTCAGTGGCTCTAACATGTGGGAGTTTACCTCCCACAGGCTTGGTAATTTTTTTCTTCACCGTACTTGGCTGATGTTCTTGGACGAAAATGTTCTCTGGCCAAAAACTGGCGGAACAGATCATCTTGAACATATGCACGGGCACACGTATTTTGAAGGATGACGTGTGCCTGGTGCAAGTATATTTAAATTTAGTAATGTCTGCCACCTTTATGTCAGCTTTTGTTTTGGCTTTGATATAAACCGAGATATCTATCTTAGAAGTATCAGGGGCAAGCCGACAAACAAATATGTGTTTCGATGGCGGGATCACCTGCAAGGGTTTTGGTGCCGCAGTAACTAATACTGCAGCATCAGTTCGTACCGGGGGTCCGGACGATTGAATACCCTGTTCGGTGACTCTTAAGGGGTTTAAGTTATTGGGTCTGGTGGTATCACTTGGAGTGATGCCACAGAGGACAAATCGGACAATTGCTCATTAATACTGAGAAATTCGGCAGCCGAGATATAAACGGCTTAATAATTGTCGGCTGAGTAGGCTGAAGTTTATTCGCCACAAGCACATCACTAATAGCGGATTTCTTATGCTTTGGAGACTCATTTAGTAGTTGAAGACTACTAAACTGTGTATCGAGCGCACAGATTTGGTTATTGATTTTACGAAAACCGCTAATCAACTCTTTAAATCCATTTTTAGTCTGTCTCATGAACGATCTCATTTCGTCCTGAACAGCACGACAGCTATCACAGCAGAAGTGGAGGCCAGACCTACGTGAAATGGCATCCGATACTGAGGCCGTGAACCCGGCACACTTAGCGTGCAAAACATTTTCACAGAGCCAGCAGTGGATGGTAGGCTGGGATGCGGAGATTGTCTTATTACAAGACCTCAAAGCACAGACAAGTTTAAATTCCATGATAAATTATTTATTAATATTTTTGTTTTTATTATTGACGTACCTTGAACCACTGTGCCAGGGAAACGAAAGAGGGGAGATCAAAGAGAGCGATTAGTGTGGGTTAGTGAACAGCAAAGAAAAGAGATAAGAATCTCGAAGTAATAGAAGCAACACCGTAAGAGAAGAAGATGAAGCAGAGCAGAGCTATGTTTGGATAAAAATTAATAAAATTATTATTTTACCTCCAAATATACCACTGCACAGGCGAAGCAATACGGATGATTAATATTGAAAAGTTTAATTTTAAAACTATAAATAAATAAAAATAAACACCGGATTGTTTAGTCTTAATAAACAAAGTTAAAAAACGCAGTTCGCACATAAAAAACACGTCCGTTCGCTTTAAGATGATGACGCTTTTGATGACGCTAGCCTTCAACCACTCTATTAAATAGTAGAGCCAGATATCACATAAAATGTCAAATACTAATTATTACTGAATTAGCTAATAGAAAAGACGCAAAGTACTTAAGTTATTAATAACAACTGCAATAGAGCTTACGCAACCACATTGAGTGCACTGGATTCAGTATGATGCCGTGGCACCAATAAGGGTCACACGGATTGATTATGCTTGCCATTGTGGGACGCCAAAAGAAAGAAAGCACCCAAATATGTGGCAAGCTCACTGAACCTAATGACAAGTGCTTCCACCAATACCTCAATGCTCTTGTATTGAGCAATTAGCAGCGAAGATATGGACTTCAGTTACAGGAACAACATCAGCTACCAATGACTTCGAGGGACGCCAGCAGCAGCAGCAATCCGCGAGAGGATACAAGATCCGAATCTCGTTTAGATCGGTAAAAAAAATCCCGACGATCGGCTATTTCTTCATTTAATTAAGAAAACGCCAAGCGCAGCGATTCAGAAGTGCAAACGTCCTAAAGGAATTTTACCTAGCGGAAAAACCTAGAGGAAACGTGATCCAGGTATAGAGGAAGCTCCATAGTACACCCACACACAGGAGGAACAGCAAAACTTCTGACGGAAAAAGACGTGGAGGAGAAAATTAAGGACATACTTTATGAGAAAAAATCCAAACAAAGACTTTTCAAACCATTTAGACTCAACAATTCACAGCGACGAAAGCTCCTCTCATACTTTAATTTTTTATTAAAAGAAAACATTGATATGTATAACTTTGAAATTCAATTTCCAACTTTCCATCGCCATATAATAAAAATGAATTCTAACACGGAAAGGAAATCAAATAAAATCCGAGTCCGATTAGATCCCAGCATTATCAATGGTATCTATACTTCAGAAGAAATAATGGGAAAGATTCAAGACAAAGATTCAAAACAAAACCTTATCAAACTAAGAACAAGCAATAGACAGCAATAGAACACGCAAAAAGAAGCAATAGATATTTTAGGAACGGCATGGAAATGGTTGGCAGGAACACCGGACCACCATCACCATGAAATACTAAAAAACAAAATAAACGGATAATTAGAAAATAATAATGGGTCAGTTATAATAAATAAACTTTTAAGCGAGATCAAATTAATCAAATAAGTTACTTAACGAATGCCATATTAAAAATTACTAAAAATTCAAACGAAATAATTAACAAAGAGGCAATTATTCTCAGATATAAAACTTAAATAGTAAAAGAAGAAATTTTAAATATACTACATGTAATAACTTTTTACTTTAGTAAAGCAAATAAGCTGCTTATTAATATGGAAGAACTACTTGAATTTTCGAAAGTCAAACTTTCGAAAGTCAAACGAAAGTGTATCAAATAATAAAGACCTTCATTATATAATAAGTATCCCAATAATAAGTAATTAAATCTGTAGAACACTATTAGTGAAAGCACAAAAAAGGCCCATATGACATAAAATATGAAAACTTGTTAGAATGTAAGAAGGAACTATTTGCGATATCGAAACGATGTGAATCGCATAATGATAGAACGAATTGCAATAAGTAAAAACTGTTAGACTTAAGCTAGGACACTTGCGTGAGCGCTCTATTAAACTTAAGACCATCGAAATGTAAGGCAATCAACAGTCAAAACGTGCCTGATTTTGAGGAATTGATGCTGAACGACTTTAATGGTTTCTTTGGACGTAAATAACTTACATCTGCAAGGATCTTCTATTATCCAATACAGGAACTCCACAGTACAAAAAGCCGAAAACACCTATAGAACAGAAGAGGTCACTGTGGTAGATCCCGAACCACCGCTTTTCCAACTGTCAGCGGTAAACCCTAAAATTATCGAAGTCCTCTTCCTTCAATTAATCAAAGAATTAAACATAAATAATATAAAGATCCTGAAAAAAAATTTAAGAAGAGAAGACAATAGAGGCTTTCGTAAATTATACGTCACCCACTAATTTGCTCATAATGATCATCATTATGATCACAATGCTAGTTAGAAGGTTAGAAGGTCCAAAAGAAACCGCCCCGAAAATGACAAAAAACCCGGCGGATGTTACATACTAAATAATACTGAATTAGCTAATAGAACGTTAAGTCCAGTCACACAGCAACAACCTCAGCTACCAATGACATCGAGGAACGCCAGCAGCAGCATCAACCGCTACCGAGATCGCGGCACCGATGAAGAGACCCATATGTGTAATTATTATTTATATTATCATAATTGTCAGTTATAATCATATATTCAAATTACCGAAATGTAAAAAAGGATTAATTACTTTTTTAAAAGAACATTAATAATTAAATGTTTTAACTGGCTTAATAAAAGGTAGGTAGAGGAGGGAGTTTGAAAAGAGAGAGCTATGGGAGAGCACAAGTGTTAAGAAATGAACGCAAAAAGAGACATAGTAAGAAAAAAAGAAGCCAAGGTAAATTTGGATTGCACATTTTTAAATTTATAAAATACTCACCCAAATATGACACTTCACAATAGCGTAGCGATACAATTAATTAAAGTTAAAGTTACAGCGAATTAAAGTATCAAACAACATTTTATGAAAAAAAATTTATCGCAAGCAAAAAAAATTGTTATCACGACAGTTCGTTATGATGGAAGAGAAGATTCTCTAATACTATGCATATACACCTTAGCTTCACAGTCAGTACCATGGCTTGTAAAGTACGGTATGGCTTCCCCACAGGCATGTTTGACATGTCACTCGGACAAATTTACCACTTTAGAAATTCTTTAGGTTGGTTGCTGGACTTGTGTTTCGTTTCTGATCCTGATGGAATTACGTTTTGAACCCTGAGGACCCATATCATCCCACTCTTGATGGTTTAATAAAAAACAAGAAAGGATAGCTAACTTCGGACGAAGCCGAAGTTGATATACCCTTGCAGTTGAGAGCCAGTCCGCTAGGTGGCGACAGGCATCTTTATTATTAGATATATATTGGATCGTATAGAGTCGGCCGATCCTTATGATATTTGATCGGATTAGTTTGCCCGAAGTAGAATCCATAGAAAATCCCATTCTTCTAACTTCAAAAACAACGAAGTTATGGCATTCCCGATCAATCAGTTATATGGCAGCTATAGGATATAGTCGACCGATCCCGGCCGTTCCGCCTGCAAAGAAAAGAAGGGTGTGTGCAAAGTTTGAAGACGATAGCTTTAAAACTGAGAGACTAGTTTGCGTAGAAACAGACAGACGGACAGATGGACATGCTTATATCAACTCAGGAGGTGATCCTGATCAAGACTATATATACTTTATAGGGTCGGAGATGTCTCCTTCTTTGCGTTGCACACTTTTGACCAAAATTATAATACCCTCTGCAAGGGTATAACAATAGCTTAATTGATCTTAAGTTAAATATCATAATGTTCGTGTCTTCCGTAACATTATGAAAATAAATAAGTTAATTTTGGAATTGGATTGGCCCTACTGGTAGGTGAAGATATAAGCATTACCTGAAACAAATTTTATTATACTTTGAATATATTTTTTTTCAACGCTTGCGTGTCGTGGAAATATACGTCCACCTCAAATAATCCGCGTTGGTATACAAAGCACCTAATTAATTTAAAGAACATCATGAATAGACTTTTAAATAAACATAAATTATCTTGCTGTAGTTAGTTATTTAAGATACTTAGTAGCTAAGTGCAATTTCACCTGCTTAACGCAGAATAATCTAGGAGTCGTATTCGCTGGATACTGTTTACTCAGGAACCCAGGATACTTGTATCTTCATCAATTTATACATAGCGTGAACATGGAACCAATAAATAAAACCACTAATATTTTAAAAAATAGCAGAAGAAGAAAAACCTTAAACAGCAACTAATCAAAGTGCACATAAAAAAAGAGGTATACAGCTTAGTGGCAGTTTCTATTATTCGTTTAGATTATAGTATATTATTCGAGCGATCCTTATAATCAAATAACTTCTTTAATAAAAATGTTGGAAATAGCCCCAAGCAACTCTAAAAAAAATGATCAAGTTTTTTCCATTTCCATCGGTTAGTTATATTGTAGCTTTTGTATATAGTCGTCCGTACCCGTTCCGACTTATATACTGCCTGCAAAGGAAAGAAGCTTTTAAGTCGAAAGCTTTAAAACTGAGAGACTAGTTTTCGTAGAAACAAACAGACAGACGGACATTTTTACATCGACTAGGAGGTTATTCTGATCAAGCATTCTTAATGGGGCCGGAGATGTCTCCGACATCCAAACTTATAATACCCTTTGCAAGTGTATAAAAATGTTAATTCGATCTTATATTAGAGTTATCACTGAAGACAGCGTTCCGTTCATAAACTCAATTCTAATAATATGCGTAAAAATGGAATGGTAAAATATAACAAAAATAGAAAAAACTTTACGTTAAATGAAAACAAGTCCAAGTCGGTATTAACACAAGTATAACATAGTACAAAAATAATACTACATTAAAGCAAAATGAAAACAGAACAACAAAAACACAGGAGCAGTAGGCTAGGTTAATTTAGGTAAAACGACTGGCGGTCAGTGACGACTGGCGGTTGTGGAGGCACTCACTTCACTTAAACTGTATTAGTTCCTTTGTGATACTGTGCGGCGGAACTAAATTCCCTTTATTCGCAGAGGAATGGACCTATGGTCTAGCAGTTCCCGCATCCTGAGGCTTTGGTGAATCTTTCTATCCTGTTGGGACTTAGGAACCTGTCACCTACATATTAAAGTCTGGGAGACTGCAGGGGCTGAAGATGCTCGAGAGTTTATTCCTCTTCTTCTTCCCTGCAGTTGCGGCTGTAGTCGTTGTGGGGTGAATTCATTCGCTTGGCAAGTGTTCCACCTAGCCAGTGCCCCGTGATGACTCTTATAGTCGTGCCGATTTTGTGCGACTTTGGGCCAGCCGTCAGTTGGGGACGGTGTCCCACCTATGCTGGCTTCCTTTGTTGGTAGCTTCCTAATTTGGAGCTTGTATAAGGCTATTGGTACACCGTTACCCTCCAGTTCTCTCTGGAGCGGTGTGGTTTTGCCTATAGGCGCCAATTCGTCTCCTATGCAGTTGCCTATGTTGTCCCTGTGATCTGGGACCCAGATGAGGCTTATGTCATATTGGTTTGCCATCTCGTGGATAGATGATTTGCAATCTGAGACTGTTTTGGAGTTACTGGTGATCGATCTGATCGATTTTATAGCCGCTTGGCTTGGCTGTATATATTGACTCCTCTTATAGTGGAGTTATGTATGTTTGTGGAATTTAGTGTTTCCTTTATAGACATCATTTCGGCTTGCAATACTCTGCAGTGATTGGGTAGTCTAAAAGAGGCTCTGATGCCTAGTTTTTCGGAATATATTCCCCTCCTACTCTATTGTTTAGTTTGGAGCCATCAGTAAAAAACCTTACTTCGTTCGCTGGGCCTGGGATTTGGTCTCTCCATTCCTCATTATTGGGAATGAGGTCTGGGTTCCAATTTAGCTTCCTATCCAGAAATATCCCTAGGTATTTGGCGCTATTGCTGAAGGAGAGCCTTTGGTTGTTTAGTCTTGGGTGTGCGAGGGTTTGTATTTCCTGCTGAACATAACTAACTCTGTTTTCTGCGCATTTTCTCCCAGGCCAATACTGCTTGTCCATTCGGCAAAAGTTTACAATTTAGCGCTCATAAGATCACAGAGCGTCTGTGGGTTGTTGCCTGTGAACAGGATTGCGACGTCGTCCGCATTAGCCATTACCCTTCAGCCTCCCTCCTCCATATTGCATAGAATCGTGTTGACAGTTATGTTCCATATGAGAAAGCTGACGGCCCTTGTTAAAGAAGATGTGCCTAGTGAGGACGTCATTGTTCGGCAGGTAAACAGCTGATCAATGAGTCCCACCAGGTTGTCATCTACCCCAAGTAGGTGCTGCTTATGGTTTTCGGGAGATCGTTGTTGAAGGCTCCTTCTATGTCCAGAAAGGCTACCAGGGCATATTCTTTTTGAGAAAACGCGTTTTCTATTTGAGATATAAGCGCTTGGAGGGCAGTCTCAGTGGATTTACCCTTTTCGTAAGTATGCTGTGCGTTAGAGATATGGGTGGGGTTGAGACTTGATATTAGGTATAGGCCTATGATTCTTTCTAGCGTCTTAAGCAGGAAGAATGAAAGACTGATAGGTCTACAATTTTTTCGGGTCGTATACGATGGTTAGCCCGCTTTGGGTATGAAAACGATTCGCGATTTGAGCCTATGCTGTGTTAAAGATATTTAGGAGGCAATTTGTGGCAATGGATTTGTTTTGTCTCGTCTGGACCGGCCAAAATAAAGGGCTTGGAACTGTGTATTTGGCCCAGCATTCGGTATAGATTCACTAGTGCCCAATCTAGACTTCAATCCAATTCGATCTGGGTAACTAATGCTTAGGAGATCGAAATGTATACTCGTTACTATTGGGTGCGCAACTAAGTTCTCGCTGTTTTTTGGCTTGGCAGGTGACTCCCAATGCTGAAGCAAGGTCTTCTTGCGATTAACTGGATCCTCATCGAGTAACGTCTCCAATTCACAGTCTTCGAAGGTTTTTGGCCTTCCTTCACGCGGACGGTCGTTAATATCAAAATCGCCGTCTTTGAAGCGACGAAACCAATCACGGCACGTTGTTTCACTTGGGGCAACACCTCCGTGAACTTTTTGGAGTTCTCTATGTGCATCAGCTGCCGATTTCTTTGAATGAAAGAAGAAAATCCATACTTCCCGCATATTACGATTATTTGGCACAAAATCGGACATTTTCGCACAACCAAAAGTACATGACACATAAACAAAGTAACTAAAATGAAAACGCAGTTTCTTTTTCAAATGTCTAGGTTAAATTTATCATGTTTTCGATATATCAAAATTGATTACCACTAACTGCTGGAGCCATCTATCGACAAACAGCGGTAACTTAGTTGCGCACCTACGAGCACCTAGTCCTCACTAGGCTATGTACTTTCTCTACGCCTTAGAACGATTAACTTAGGTTAACGATCTGGGTGGGCTATTAGATTTGCTACTTTAATTTACCGACTATGCAGCAATGGGTGTGCTTGGTTTTATTAGAAGATGGTTAAAAGAATTGAATGACCCTTACATAACAAAAGCTTCATTACATCTGTCGGGTCAGCCAGTAGCCACGGCATAGATTTATTCAAAATGCCTTTAAACTCGGACCTCATCCCTACTTGGGAGTCGATGGCAGAACTTTTGAAGCAGCGATGCAGGAGTCTGGAGGCTATGGATGTGGCTATGTCACCTACGCGCCGGGGCCAACTATAACCGCTTATCGGAGTCAGTCTTTTCTAAGTGGGTAAATTCATTTGGCCTACCGTTGTTGCAGAAACCCCGCCTTTGATGGGTTGTAAGTGGGGGCGGTTCACACGAAGTGTGTTCACATTATGAAGTGGCCGTTGGCGATAAGTATCTAGTCCTCGGTCAAGATGTCTCAAGTGGCGGGTATTAGAACAACATCTGATAGAGAACCATGTAAGCTGATATGAGCTATCAATAGATATAGAGAGCAAAGACAACAGCGAGGGAAAAAGATTTTAGAATATAAAAGAATGTGAAAAAATACAATGAGAAATCATACATAAAACTTCAATTTAAAAAACAGTATTAATTCAATGTAATTCGCAAGATAATTAATTGATAATGAATCAATAAAACACTAATGAAATTTTTGTAAACCATGTTTGAACCAACATAGTCTTCTCCTCCAACCCTATTTTTCCCATCATTTTTTCAAATGTTTGTACGGATAGGGTTCCGTTATGTCTAGTTTCTACAGGCATTGTTTTTGACTTCCAATAACACAGGCTGACAGAAAAAAAATCTTCCCGCATAATTTCCTCGTCTCCTAACCTTTAGAATCCTCTGAACCAAGTCCTGAAAAAACAAAGGTTCCATCACCCATCCATCCAGGTTTACGCCGTACACCGAAGAGAAGAAAATGATAAAATTTCACCAAATATTGAATTATGTAGGCCGAGTAATTGCGTTAACCTTCATTGTTTCTAGTAAATATAATTTTTGTAATGTATGTATAACAACTCAAATTGACCCGCATGCGGCTTGCTGATCCAACTGCGTGGCAACCTCGCTCGGATCGGAGATTCCTTTGTTGATGTTACAATTCTCCATATGAGACAAAGGTTGCCAAGTTCGCAAGTTGGCATGCCTTGTTATCTTATAGATTTGATCCTGGGATCGGTGTTTCTTCTTCGATTTTATCGTTGCATACTCCTAAGGTCAATGACATAGGCGCCCGTCGATACGCCGGACGATTTATTGTTGTTGGGGAACCACGGGTGCCTCATATTTGTATACGTATCGTATGTGTGGAACATGTGTGGAGCTAATGATGACGTTAGATGTTGAAGTTCTGGTTCTACATAGGTCTTGTTCGGAAGGTTTCGATTTAATCTATTTCTATAAGTGTTGTTAATGAATCGCAGGCAACATGTGATAGAGTTATGGAAAGAGATTGTGTACGGCCATCATGACCTTATTGATTTGGATATAAAAATTACTACAGATGGACATACTACCTCGATTCTAGATCGATTCCAGGTCGTACGAGCGGAATATATCACTTTTCTAAGCGAGGAATCACAAGAAGGACAGGAAGCCACACATAGGTCGTCTTTCAAGTCAACATTCGTAATTCCGCCGGTCCAAATTCCAAAGTTTGACGGAGATTACCGGCACTGGCTACGATTCTACGAAATTTTCACGGAATTCATCAACAATGAAGACTATAGCGATGAAGTAAAATTCCGGCATTAGGGAACAGGTAGCCAAAAACCAGTTCGTAGTAACTGGTCAACGGCTATAGAATCGATACCAAAATGAACGGCTGTTGATTAAGTCCGCGATCCAATAGCTTTTCGTACACCCCAACACATGGATCACCGGACCAGCTGCGTAGCTTGCATGATACCGTGCACCGAACGGTCGCCACTCTTAACGCACTCAAAGTGTCAACGGTCAATCTCTAGAACTAGCCATCACCGATCCAACAATTCGACAATCTCTGAAGCAGATGTTAAAACAATTTGAGCGTCAGGCAATAGTCAAGTTAAAATGCGAAAAAATACGTAGACCGCTCAACTTCAAGCCAGCTCAATACGAGTCGTGGGTTTAGCCACAGCCTTTTGCACAAATAAACCCACCGTTCTGTCACCAACCACCCAAGTGGCAATACGTGGACCAGCCGAACACCACAGCAATGAAAAATACTCCCAGATTCTGGAGCACAGGTCAACAAAATTCAGCCAGAAGAATGGCTGACACATTGGGACTCCAAATGTAGTCATCAACCCATAACATAGCTGGATGAGACAACGATAAGATCACAAAAAAATGTGTTGACCCTATTATCATTACCCACAGATTTCCAAAACCAAATTAACGTAGTCGTACTACCGGCAATAATGGCCAATCAAGCGTCCCACCCTATTCAGGCGCCAAGAAATATCCCACCTTAGTTGCCCTTAGCCGATCCTTATTTTACGCATCCCCAGGGGTTTGACGTATTGTTGGGCGCCTATTTATTTGAACATTATATTATAATATTTCCACCAGCTTATGAGGCCACAACAGGTACCTATGGGAGAAGGACATCCACTACTCATAAATACCGCGCTTGGATGGATTGTAATGGGACCAGTGCGACCGGAATCAGCTCCTGATTCCAAGGCAGAACAAGACGTTCTTAATCACGTATCGTAGGCACCGGAAGCTAGCGAGCCACGCCAGGATTTCGGTGAAATCGACGCATCCGAGCGAAGTTCTTGTGCATGCATCGCCAATGAGCAAATAATAAATCCTGGAGGATTAGGGAATTGCCGATGGCAGATCAAGAAGACAGGCCTCAAATCACGACTGAATTGCAAGTGCGAGTAAAGAAGGGAATTCAAGGACTTCAAGTGACCGCCAACTAAAGTGTGCAAGGGGGAGACACACCACCCGGCATGGGTAATAGCATCTCCAAAAAGGACCAAGAAACATGGCCAAGAAGGGATGGAGAAACTGTGCCAAGGGATGTGCACTGACCAACTAGAAAAACGCCTAGTATTACGTAGGATGACCAAGAAGAATAATTACGAGGGTGCGCAATAAGACGAAGGAAAGAACAGGCCGAATAGAAATATTTTGCTATCTTATCTTACTTAAATATTTTTTGGTATTAACATTAGATTTAATTATTTGTTTTAAGAATCACAATATTTTCTAGTGGAAATGTACACAACGTTTTACTAAGACGGTCCAGCAACAACGCACAGTCCCAGTGGATTGGGAGCACCTAGTGGCAAAACGTAATAATCCAGTTCCAATAGACGGCGCCAGAAATCATCAGAAATCCGTCGGTCCAGAAACCGAAATCAGCAATATCAGCGTTTAGAATGATCGACTGACCGGAGCAAGCAAAACCAGCGAGCAGAGCAGAAACCCAATAACATGCGATTTTAGTAAGCACTAATACATAGAACGTTCTTTCTTTACCTTTGACCTTACCAGCTAACTATAGTTAAGCCACAACATATGTTATTATCTGATCTGAAAAGATCACCTGCTCCAAAATAAAGACAGTTGCGAATACAGAATGAATCGTTGTGTTATTCAGTGCTAATATACGGTACTTAAAACTAACTTACTTCGAGTGAAGTAGGGCCCTCCTATACGTAATAGCCTTTGAGTGTTGCCGTGAAAATCACCTCTGAGTGTTGCTTCCGTAGAACGGATCGCCAGTAGGAACCATCTACTCGTAATCACCGCTGAGTGTTGCTCCCGTCGAATGGACCGCCAGCAGGACCAACGATTCGTCAGCCTCCGAGTGTTGCTCCCATGAACGGACCGTTAGTAGGAATTCCCTTGACCTCCGCGTTGCTCCAGACCATAGGACCGCCGGAGGAACATAATATCTCCACCACAGCTGAGGCTAGTCAACGAACCGCAGCTCCCCGTCCCCGCATCTCAACCTCTGTCTATAAAGCCCAGGTAACTTTAGTTTTTTTGATTTTTCTTAGTCCTTATTTTTTTGTTATCGATATATAACTTTACCTCCCTCTCCTATTTTGGAGGTTCCGAATGGTTTTTATTTCTTTTGAGGTTTTTTTTTATTCAACTCTCTCACGGCTTCTAAATCTGCTTTTCAAGGTTTGTTAACTGGAAGAATCAAGGTTGAAAAAAAAGGAGGATAAAATAGTAGAAAAAAAGGGGAAAAAAAAAAAAGAGAAAATAGGAGGGGGGGGGGGAGGGAGAAGAGGGGGGGAAAGAGAGAGGAGGAAAGAAAAAGAGAGAGGAGGGAAAAAAGGGGAGAGGGGGGGGGGAGGGGAGAAAGAGGGGGGGGGAGAAAAGAAAAAGGGATGGGGGAAGAAAAAAGGAAGGGGGGTTTGCTGATAGTTAATCATAGCGATTGAAAAATATATATCCACGGCTTTTGTAATAGCGACCAAGTGGACAGAGATGTTATATCTGCCTGCCGGGAACGGGAGTCAGCGTCGTTTTTATACTTAAGCTGTCGTGCTCGTTCTTTTAGTGGGGCCATTTCCGCAATGACCAGGATGACAACGCTCATCAGAACGCCTTTGGTAGTGGCTAAGGCCGTACCCTGTACGTATTCCAGGTGGTCTCAGAAGGAGAGCCTGGCGTCGATTATCAACCAAAAGGAGTTTATGGATCACTGAGAGGTTAAGGCCATTCCACCGACCTCTATCTGCACCGTTTCCAGTACCTTGCGGCTGCTGACTAGCACCGCTTCCGTTTTATGGGAAGCTAGGAAGAGACCAGCACCTTGGAATCGCTGTTCTAACATCTTAATGTCTTAATTTACCGCTCTCTCCCCTACCGCTCGGTTCATGGCTATTACCACCAACGCTACGTCGTCTGCAAAGCCGATGACGTCGCATCTTGCTGGGAGCTACAGCCTCAGGATGCCGTCGTACATCAAGTTTCACAACAATGGTCCGAGCAATTTTGGGACTGATAAAATTGATATTTGCGCCGGTATCTATGAGGAATTGAATTTTGGCCCCTTCTTCTTCTACGTATGGTACGCGAAAGAGCCGTTGGTCATAAAATTTCGGACGCCTCGGGATGCAGAAGTATGGTGTAGTTTCTGCGCCTTCCTAAAAGGATTCAATCCATGTGACTTGTCCGGCCGCGCCTGCATACGAGTCCGCTTTCCTCGCGCGTTTTCTCTCGCAATAAAAAAAAAAACATTTTTTTTTTATTTTTTTTATAAAAAAAAAAAAAAAAGAAAAAGAATGGCATCTGGAAAAAAGACATTTGACCACGCACATTTAGCATGTATTTCGTTCTGAAGAAGCTTGCCAGTAGCAGAATCCCAATAATATTTCACAGCCTCCCTTTATCTTTAGAGAGGAGGATTCTCTATTTTAAAGCGAACGGACGTGTTTTTTTGTGCGCACTGCGTTTTTATTTAATCTTTTATCTACTAACGGCAAACAATACCGTGATTTTTTCTATTTATTTATATCCATAAATACTTACTTTTACATTTTAAATACCCGAATCGCTTCGCGTGTGCAGTGGTAATTTGGAGGTAAAATAAGATTTTTATTAAATTACTTAAATTACTTTATGGAATAACTCTTTGCAGAACTTAGCTCCTTCTCACCGCAAGTATCCATATCATCACATTCTTGAGGTTTTAATCGAAAACAATAGCTTAATTGACCAACAATAGCATAAGTCTACAAAGATTTAAGAATCGCATGAAGTCCGTGTCTTCCGTAATTCTGACTTTATGGAACTAAATAAGTTAATTTTGGAATTTGATTGGTCCGATCTACTGGTATGTGAAGATATAAACATTTTTTTACATAAATTTTATTACACTTTGCACGTCCACTTTTACTAATCCGCATTGATATACAAAGCACCTATTAGATTGAAAGATCTGGCTGTACAGTTAGTTATTCAAGATACTTAGTAGCTCGGTCAAATTTCACCGTGCATAACGCAGAATTTTATAGGCGTTATATATATATATTCTATATATTATTCTTCGCTGCCGGATGCAGTTTACTCACGATAGTAAAGAGTCCGAGGCAGTTTTATAACTTTGTAAACACTAAGCGCAAACATGTATCTTTTCCTCCTCTGCTTTTGTTTGAGAACTCATATGCGAACACTGATCAGGCAATAGCCGATCTCTTTGCACAGTTTATTCATTATTAATATTTTATCAAAGTGGTTTGTTATCGGATCTTCTTAAGGACAAGTCCGTGAATTCGCCAGGCCCCCATGGAGTAGCAGGCTATGTTCTGAAGAACTGCGCCGAGGCTCTGTTCAAACCGCTCCTTTATCTCTTTCTCTTCATGAAGCGTCGCTCCACCACTAACAACTTATTGAAGCTAACATCTTTTGTCACGTATGGGGTAACTTCAGTAAAGCATTTCACTCTGTTAACCATTCGCCTCTAATATGTAAACTCAGACTTATGGGATTCCCAACTGATCTTCTTATCTAGATTTCGAGATGTTACCTCGCGTATAGTCCGCGTCACATCTGGGGTGCCCCAAGGAGGCCATCGTGGACCTTCATTTTTTACACTGTTTATTAAAGATGATTCACGTGTACTTATGTACGCTGATGACGTTAAGCTTAGTCTAGAGTATAGATTCACTAGCGCCCAATCTAGACTTCAATTCGATTTGGATAAATTTCAAAATTGGTGTTTAGCAAATAACCCAAAGCTTAATGGATCGATATGTAAACTCATGTCATTTCATCGATTTAGTCCTCACCAGGCTGTGTACTTTCTTGTACTTTCTTCTCCGCCCGATTCTCGAGTATGGATCTTTTGTCTAGAGTCCCCAATACGGAGTACACCGAGATCACATAGAACCTGTACAAAAAACTTTCTGACTTTCCCCCTTAGGGGACTAAATTGGGATGCAAATCTTCACCAACCGTCTAATCACAGTAGACTGTTATTAATCAACTTACCATCATTAACAAACCGTAGAACGATGCTGGTTCTACGGTTTCTATAAAATGTGTCATGTTTCTATAAAATCTTATTTATGGTAATATAGACAACCAGCGTTTACTACCACGCTTACATTTTAACGTTCCTAGTAGAAAGCCTAGAAACTTTCGTTCTCTATTCCTTAGCCATTGTACTTCGACATATGCCCAACATAATCCGTTTAGGGTATTATATTCGGACTACAATGGTCTCTTATGGATCTTAATCTGCATTTATCTATTCGCACTTACTTGTTCACACTTGTACTCTTCTGTATCTTTCTAGCTTTCACCACTTACTAACTCTTGCTATCTACTTTGAATTGATCGATTTGGTACAGATGTTGAAGGTTGATTTGTAGTTGGAAATTATTATTTTTTTTTTGCTCCCTTATTCGACGTTGATGAATAAAACTTTTTCATCTATGATATGACTCGAACCGTGGAATTTTTCGGAACCCACAAATATGAAATATGGTATCATATTTGTCTCACGGCTCGCCCCTGTTACCTCGGAGATTGGCATCTCGGCTTGTATTACAGCCAAAACAAAGACCGTTATAAGAATTAAAGATATTAGGAAAGATTAATATTACATTTTGTGACTCACGCCTTCCTTCATGATACGTATTGACGTAGATAATAATTGATTCAGATAATAAAATCATCCGATATTTCAAACGATCTGTTGGCGGACTTCAGGTCGGAGAATCACCCGAGTATTCGATTTACATTGGCTGATTACGGTTAAGAAAAAAATACTATGATCAAAGCCTGTTGGAGTCAAACTGCCATTTTCTTCCAAAGCTTGTGAGACAGAGTGTGCAAGCGGTTGTTGACAGAGATTTTTATTAAAGATACCGTATATTTCAAAATCATAACATATATACATAATATACATATAATCAACGATTTTTCAGTAAAAAAAAATATCAAAATTATATTTAATATATTGTTTTAAAACCTCGATGTACCGATGTTTTTTATATATTTAGTTTTTACATATTTTCAAAAGTGTGCTGTTATAACAACTATAGCAATTATAATTTATTATGTTTCATTTTATATAAGTCATTTTATAAGTTCATTTTATATAGTTTCCAACGTGTAATCACTGTGGACGGCACTCGACATGGTGAAAAAAACGCATGTCTTAGCGTGAATGTAAAAATAAAATAAAACTTTCGATACTCCAATCGGAAGGTATTATCTTAATTAGATACTTTTATCCAAAAAAAGATGCTACAAGATTGATAGTTTTGGTTGGTTGGTTTGGATTGGTTATGAAGATTGGCAGTTACTTTGTGAGAAATTTAAGTGAAAGTAAATAAATGTGAATGCATTGAGTTGAAGCACGTTGGAACATTGGAGTCACCAGAAAAAATATTTCTTAAATTCGGATAATAGTAGATTGGTGCCTTGACCATCAAATCGATGAGAAATTTCGTTAAGAAGTTTTTGAAGAAATAAGAAAGACATCAAGAAATAATGTTTTCAAATTAAAACAAAAATAGACGGTATAATCGAGTTACTTGAGTATATGTTATCCGGTACTCTTCTCTTTTACCCACACCCTTTAGCTTATTTACATCACCATGCCATTCTATCAGACATTGTACTTTATTTAAATTTAAGATTTTAAACCAGAGCTGACGAAAGGGAGATCCCGTATGCATTGGTGTGCTTTGCACAGAGAGAATATCAGTACGAGTTTTTTTTTGTCATTTGTTAACATTTTTTTAATAACATTCTGCAATATTTATAAAGTTTTTCGATGAATATAAATATAATTAATATAATTAATTTACAAGTTTATAGTAAAAGTTCTATATAAATATATAGAAGAACAAAAGTTTATGGAGTTCTTGGTAATTCTAAGTATTCATGCAGGCTGTGTAAATCGGATATCAGGTATCTGCAATTTTCTATATATTATGATTCCTTTTTACACTTTTGCAGAGTGTTTTATAATTTTGATCAAAAGTATGCAACGCAGTGAAGGAGGTTCTTGACCAGGATTACCTCCTGAGTCGATATAAGCATGACCCTTTTGAATGTCTGTCTAACTGTTCGTTGGACCGAAGTATATAATTCGGAACGACCGGGGTCGGTTAATCCTATATATATATATCCTAAATCATAAAGCATCCATATAACTGATTGATGTGTTGCTTAAGCTAGAAGATTATGACCCTGTAGCTGCCATATAACTTTTGGGGCTGTTTCCAAAATTTTTATTAGAAAATTGATTTTATAGTGAAATTTTGTATAAGGATCGGCCGGATATACGATCTAATATATACATACCCAATAATATAAGCTGCTACTGCAAGGGTACATATATCAACTTCGGCTCCGTCCGAAGTAAGCTTTCCTTTCTTGTTTATAAACCGACTAATAATTACCAGTTGATTCCCATTTATACTGGTATGGCCATAATCGGTGCGTTTAGATTTATTCATAAAAAATTAGTTTTCAAAAATATGAGAATTGAATGAAATGATTTACGTGCATAATGAAAATGAACTTTGTAAACAACAAACTAAAAAACTATTTATTGAATCTTCTCTTAATTATGAGACTAAGTTTTCGAATCTTAACAATAAAATGTAACTAACAATAAACAAAGGTTGCACATTCTGGTTGCACGTCCCACAAGTTCGCTGGGTGGGTAAGTCGTTGCGACGAAGACGTGATTAGTTTCTCAACCTTGTTAGACCTCTCGCCAGTTGGTTAGGGTGCAACAATAGCTTGGTAAAGTACTTTTACTTGTAAAGTGGTCGCTGGACTATGTCAATATTGCTATTGCTGGCATTCTCCCATAACTGGGAGTTGTACATCAAAATAGGTTTAAGTACCGAGTTATACAGCTGGACTTTGTATTCAAGGTTAGGGGGAGTCCGAGCGTTGATGAGCCAATGGCCAATGGCAGCTTTTAGCTTTAGGTGTGTTTTTTTTTGGCTTCAATGTGTTGGCGCAATGTGAGTCTTCTGTCTAGGTATACTCCTAGATATGTCACTTCGTTTACTTGCAGGAGTGGAGTGTTATTTAGCATAAGCGGTGTGCAGTTTTCCCTATTTAGGGTGAACGTAACGTGCTGGCATTTTTTTTCGGTCTCTTTAATTTGCCATTCTGATAGCCATTTGGAACATCGACCAGATGTGAAGCTAGCTGTTCAGTTGCTTGCATCGGGCATTTTGAGCAGCTAAGAATATCTGTGTTATGAGCAAACGTGGATATTGTTAGTCATGTGCTTGTCGGGATGTCTGCTGTGTAGAGGACATATAATGTTAGCCCAAGCACACTGCCTTGAGAAACTCTAGCTCCTATAATGAAATCCTAGAAACTCTAGCTTTCTCCTATAATAATAATATAATAAAATCTATATAATAAATATTATATATTTATCCTATAATATAATATATATATAAAACTGCATTAACTCATCTTAAGCTATTGTTAAGCGAGGTGGGCATGTAGTTTTTAAGAAAGTTGTTATGATAGAAGTGCTTCCAGTCCCACCATGTGCTTTACCATCTGAATAGTAGTTGAAAATTGTATTTTTTTGTAAGGCGTGTTTCTGAAAGCAGCATTACATGGCTATGGTTGTCGATTAGGAATTGAGCTAACTATTTATGCTGTGAAACGCCGTTAGCGTTCCTCTTAGATATCCGTAGGAAGTCCTTATTTTGATTGTTGTGATGCTGGTTGCATTTGAATCAGTAGATATTGGCTGTAAACTGTTTATTTTGGGTGGGGGCAGTAATTTCTCTCTGGTGAAGGCTGGACTTTTTAGCTCCTTGTATACTGGGCAACCTTTATATTTAGCAGTGTGATTTCCACCGCAGTTAATGTACTTTTTGCAGTCATCCTTGCTCGCTGGGCAGTTTGCGGAGTAATGAAGCTCTCCAATCACTACACACAACGGGCGCAGTTTACAGTTTGACCTTAAATGGCCATATTCTTGGCAGTTCGCACATTGTACCGTGCCATTGCGTTTATGAGGTTCCTCAACTGTAATTCTGCAGTGAACAGGAACTGAAGATTTTATCTAGGGTGCACTACGTGTTTCTTCATGGGCTTATTTTCTGGTGCGAGCTCTGGTGCAATGAGGTTCCTCAACTGTAATTCAGCGGTGCAGAGGTACTGAAGATTTTATATAGGGTGCACTTCGTGTTTCTTCATGGGCTTATTTTCTGGTGCGAGCTCCACCTTAAAGAACGGCTGGGGCTTTCTATCCCTATTAAGGATGTTGAAGACTGTCTTAGCGCTATATCCTTTCTCTTGTAGCGCCTTTTTTATTTCTTGAGGTGTTACGTCTGACTCTATGCCTTTAAGTACGACTTGCAAGCCCTTGATGCTTTTTAGCTGATACGTTTTTTTTAGCTGATGCCATCGTAGCGGCAGACGTATTTGCGCTGCTAACTGATGATGTCCTTAAGAGGGCTGTCGATACAGTTGCGGTTGTTGTTGTTGTTACGGTTGTCGTTGCAGTGCTAGTTACTGCTGGTGATCGTAGGTCATTGAGTACCTACGCTGGGGACTTCACGCTCTTCGGCTCTGGACATCGATTTTTCTAGGGTGAGCAAGGACGCGCTCTCTGTTCGTTACGTTTAAGAGTTTGGTTGATCAAAGCTTGCATTATTTTCGATTGCTTTAAAAGAGAAGTACGTGTTGTTCCTTTGTACTAAGAGACGTCTCTCGTCTTGCTCACGTTATGTACGAACGTTGTTTGACTCATTTTAATCGAGGTTGAGTTAATTAAAGTTTTAGTTGTTAGGTTTTATATTCATTGATTGACTAATTAATATAAAAATTTGCGATTTCATCGCAGAAACCGCCTTTTCGCGTTATTGTAAGATTGTTTAACCAGTCACTGCACTTTCATGATTTTATTGTATACATTTTTCCGTAGCACAATAAATACACGTCTGCATGCGACGAAACTGAAAGTGCAATTATAGTGCAATTCAAATAGCATTAAATATAAAAAACTTCAGTATGAAATATAAATAATTTCGCTGAGCGGTAAATCACAAAAGTTAACAAAAAAAGTTGTAATCCACAAAACCCTGTTTGAAATATTTCTTTATACTATTATTATTTCTATATATTTCGGTTATACTTGTGCATACCGCATTTTTTGACACCGTGTCTCGTTTGCTATTTTAAATGGATTTGTGCAATACTCTAGTTCAGATCTCACTGTTGTCGCAGTTCTGGTATATGAAATTCATTAGGGAATTTTTGTATGGGATGTCCTATGCATTGGGGACCTAAGGAATTTTCTCCCTAACGGGGTCGAGAATTTCCTCAGAAAGAAATCATAGCGAAGGTGTTGGGTATTCTGTGTAAATAACTCCTAAACAAGTTCTTTGGGAATTCTTGGAAAAAAATTCGTAAGAAAGTTCTATGAAAAAAATTTTGAAAAAAAACGAAACCCAACCAACCCTTGAATCTCCCAATTTCTAAACTACCAATTGTAAACTTAATTAATATATTTAGGTCACATTTACAAATATCGCAAACTAAATATTTATATTCCTTATTATAATCCCTCCACTGGAATTTGAACCTTCGTGATTTTGAATACTGGCCCGAAATGCAAGCCTATAAGCTATCAAAGAATCGCGCGAAGTGAGTGACTAATTATAATATGGCTCTTCACATTTTTATGTATAAAACAATCTCAATTAAATTCAAATACCCAATTAAAAAAAAAAAAAAAAAAAAGAATAAATATAACATTTCATGTTAAAATTGCATAATAAAAAAAATAAAACAAACAAAAAACAAGAAAGGAAAGCTAACTTCGGGCGGAGCCGAAGTTGATATGCCCTTGCAGTGGCAGTCCGCTAGGTGGCGACACGCATCTTATATTATAAGATATATATCGGATCGTGTATAGTCGGCCAATCCTTATGAAATTTGACAGATCGGATGAGTTTGCCCAAAGTAGAATCCATAGAAAATCCCATCCTTCTAACTTCAAAAACAACGAGGTTATGGCATTCCCGATCAATCAGTTCTATGGCAGCCATAGGATATAGTCCGCCGATCCTCTTGAAATTTGGCAAGTCGAATTATTTCACCCAAAGTGGAGTCCATACAAAGTCCCAGTTAGAATCCTTACTCCCAGTTAGAAGGATTTCTAACTTAAAAAACAACGAAGTTATGGAATTCCCGATCAATCAGGTATATGGCAGCTATAGGATATAGTCGACCGATCCCGGCTTTTCCGACTTATATACTGCCTGCAAAGGAAATAAGGGTGTGTGCAAATTTTGAAGACGATAGCTTTAAAACTGAGAGACTAGTTTGTGTAGAAACAGACAGACGGAAAGACGGACATGCTTGTATCGACTCAGGAGGTGATCCTTATCAAGATTATATATGTGTACTTTATAGGGTCGGAGAAGTCTCCTTCACTGCGTTGCACACTTTTGACAAAAATTATAATACCCTCTTTAAGGGTATAAAAATATGACGGAAACGCTAACAAGAACAAGATCAAAGCCATCACTTGCAGTGGTAGGATAGCAACACAAAAAATAAATCGAGACAATTAACAAAAACGAGAATAACAACAGTAGAAGCGATGGGATCGATGGTGCAGCGTCGCCAGCCGCCAGAATAATAGGCAAAATATCTTCATTATAAGATTGCAACAAAATAAAAGTTTAGTTTCTAATAATAAGTTAATAAAAACCAATAAAGCCCAGCTTCGCTAGTAAAACTTATGTTGTATAAACTTATTTTCTGTATGAAAGAGCTTTGGAAAGTTAAACAAAAATCGGAAATTTTAGGACTAAAGCTTTGAAAGCTGGCATCTAAAGCTTTGTATTTTACTTTAAGCTAAGCTACAATTGTGTAGCTCCTTTAGTCAGTGTTCGAATATAGGAATGAAAACTTCATACTTTTATGGTGCGAATACATAAACAGTAACAATACTAAAAGTGTTAGAAAAAACAGAATAGATTTAAAGCTTAAAATCATTCTCATATTTTTGATAATTTGAAGTTAAAAAACACATATGTACATACATACATAGATATATCGAAACACTGTAAGACTTGGTTTATTTACGGCCATTTATAGTATGTATATATATATATTTTTTTTAGCTTTATTTATACGCAGTTATAACCCTATTGGCTTTAGACGTTGGAGACTTGTGCGTAAGCTAACATTGCATTATTTACTGTATATTCTATTCAATATTCTTTACAATAATTGAAAATTTATATATTCAATATTGTACATATATATGTTAAAAACAGAAAAGTATTTATAAATATATAAATATGTAATGTTTGGCGTTTGAACTATTTGAACTGCGAGCAAAATTATTATTATTTTTTTTAAATTATCTCATAACAGATCTGAAAAACGCTCTTTGATGCCGTTCGCTAGAATATATCACCTCAATATTTTTTTTTATTATTGAAATTTATAATCTAAGTATGACTTCAGAAGGGAATTTTAAATTTAGGTGTGGAATATTAACTTAATTCGTGATCCAGCATGTTAACTTAGTTTTTCACATGAACACGTTCGTGTTACGACGGATGTACAAGCATTTGTTTATTTACGTTTTTTACACTCTTACATACATACATGTACAATATGCTTTAGGGTTCTCTCACCATGCATTAGTAAATCTAATACAGAACTTCTGTAGCACATCGACATTTTGACGCATTATGTTCTCTAACACACATATTTTGAACACATTTTTGGGTCACATTTTTTAAAATAATCTTCAGCTACCAAATTCTTGTTTACTTTTTATATGCTTTATTTAAAAACAATGTTTTAAAAACAAGAAAATAACCTTTTTATTCGTACGTTGGGAACCCTCTTGGGCCCGGAACTAACACAATTGAAAAAGCTCGAGCAGATTTGAAAACTTTTTTTTACGAATGAAAAAAGAGAATAAATTTTTTGGGGTAAACTATTTCTATCAAATTTTATATTTTTTTTTTAAGAAAATTTATAAATTTACATGAATATACATATACGTAATAAATAATAAAAAATTCAAAGTTATATATTTTAATGAGCCAATGAAAAAGTTACCATTTTTTTATTTTTCTCGTTATTGTCTATTGAAACACACATTGACTGCGTTTTGCCGCTTTTTAAAAATTACTTTTTGTAACAACCACAAGCTCACTTATATAACTTTCTGTAATGACCCACTACTTCACCCTTAATTAGCAGGGAACTTCGAGTTTACGTTTATAATAGCTATAGTCTTTATTAATAGTATTTTCGATAATAATAATATGCGTCGCGGTAACTTCGCCCGAAGTGTGTCTTCCCTCGTTGTTGCTTCACTCTCTCGTGCAGCCCAGTTGATCATTCTTCTCTTCTCCGTTGGTTCCCTTTCAGTGCCGGTCCACACTTTCTTTTACCATTTGTAATACTTCGTTTATTTTGGTTCTTCAAGCAGTTTTTCTCGGGATTCTCTATTATTAAGAGTTAAAGGGGTGACTCTATTATTTTGGTTAAAGGTGTGCAGTAGAGAGGACATATCAGACATTTCCACCTCCCATATAACCGACAGAGGGACGCTGACACATAACGTATGGCTTGAATCGTATGAATAGATCCGAGAGAGAGTTTAAGAGTAGGAGTAAGATATCACGAGGAAGAGTGTTGCACAGTTATTAAAAAACGTTATTATATTCATTAGTTCGCGAATCTGTCCATCTATTGGTCTGTTTCTACGCGAACTCGCATCTCAAATTTAAAGTTGTCGACTCGAAACTTTTTACACATTAGTTCTCTTCTCTGATTGTAGTATATCGAGCACATGATAGTCGCACACATTCTCCGAAAAGGCCGGGATCGGTCGAATATATCTTAGACCGAGTAGCCAAGAGTAGGTGGACATTAAAGTTAAAAATTCTAAATAATAGATATTTAATGTTCCCAAAAATAAATAAAAATTCTTCACAGACGTTTATCACAAAAATTTTGACAGTAAATAGTAGGGACGGCGTATCAATGACACAAATGCTTGAGAGAACTTCAGGCGATTAGGGCTTGTCCTTAAATGACGGACAGAACGGGAATAGCTTAAAGTAATAGGGTGTCTTGATTCTTCACATACAGCAATTAGAAGACTTGCGGACTCGCAATAAGTTCTCCTATGACCATGTAACATTCTTGGAGGTCTAGGAGGTCAGTCAGAGACAAACTCACGATATTCACTAGGACAGGAGTACCCCTTATTGGAAATGTACCCCTAAAAATATGAGTTATTAAGTGTTAGTCATATTCGGTATATTACGACTCTTTTTAGCCTAAATGGGAGGGTTCAATTTCTGCAGCACCACGTGAGCTTGACGCATTCGGAAATTCGTTAAGTGGCTCGCAAGCTATCGATTTCATAATACCCAAGCCGCATATACGAGCTGAATTTAATAGACAGCTCCAGCAGTCTTATCTCTAATCCGCTTTTGTCGGATCACACATTAAGAATTTCGTTTATGAACGCTTGATCAACGGTTCCCGAATCTTTTTTATTTAGTAGCTCCAAGACCACATTATAATTTTAGTCCGTGAGTTCCAGGAAGCGCACTGTTGGTATACAAATATGGATGCAAATATGGGATTCGATTCGAATAGAAATGTGGAGCTCTCATCAAGGATAAGCTTCACCTTCCTTGTCAATGCGCAATGCGCATTAAAATAAATTTAATGCGCAATTCATTCCTGAGCTTCGTGAGCTCAAATTCGCCCACTTCTTAAGCGTGGCTTTAAAACACGTCATAAGTCCTCTAACTCATCCAGCAGATCAAGCACATGGAATTAAAGAAGAGTTTCATCTTGCTGTGTCTACTCAGAATTTAATTTGCAAGTTCAATTCTATAGCACTTTTCTCTTTTTGTTCATTGTGCGACGTTACCTAAATGCGCTTAAAAGTGAACGCAAATAACGAACTACTTGTTATACCGGAGAACCGTTTACTCAATTTTTATTCTTTCAACATTCATTTCTCGCACGCACTACATATAATTCTAGTTTAATGCAATTTTTTTTTTACAAATTTGACCAAAAATCGTGATCAACGATGTCACGTTAATGTAGATCGGTTGTTTGGGGGGTTTTAAAAAATATAAAAAATTGTTTACCCATAATTATTAAGCTTAAATGTTAAAGAAACCGATTCTTCAAGAAGTATAATTATTAGTGATATTCATGTAATTTATATTTTGTTTTGTTGGTTTGCGCGATGGCAACACTAAAGACCTTTGTAGATACATATGTGTATGAAAAATAACATGTTTTCAAATCGTTTTTTATATATCTTAAATGTATAGTAAGAATGAGTAGCACAAAATTTAATATTTTAATAAGTAGCGCTTATTTTTTATGTACTTTTTGTATCCCGCGAAATTCTGTTAAAGAATGAGTAAATACAGATAATTAACGAAGGAATTAACAAAATTTTTTAATAGAATTGCAATAGAAGTGTATTACAATAATTGAAACATAATATACAATAATTGAAAAAAAATTTTTTTTAAAGAAAAAAAACGTTAAAATTTAAATTGCGTTCAAGCATAACCAAAACTTGGAAGTCCTAATACCCTCATAATACGTAAAAAATCATTTTGCACCTTTTAATCTAATTGGTTTAATAACGGGTGAATTAATAAAAGGTTGAGGTTTTATTTGAATATTTATTTAAGGGTTCAATAAACACGAAAATCACAGCCGCTCAAATCAATTTCGAGTACAAAATTAGTTGTTACTTAGTAAGGGATGTTCCGAGCAATGCAGTTCTCTACCATTCTACGGGCGAAAGGTGGGGCTGGGGTAATAAAAAAAATAAATAAACAAGAAAGGTAAGCTAACTTCGGGCGGAGTCCGCTAGGTGGCGACATCTTATATTATTAAATATATATCGGATCGTATATAGTCGGCCGATCCTTATGAAATTTGGCAGATCGGATTAGTTGCCCAAGTAGACTCTATTCTTCTAACTTAAAAAACAACGAAGTTGTGGCATCCCCAACTAATCAGTTATATGGCAGCAATAAGAATAGTCGACCAATCGCGGCCGTTCCGACTTATATACTGCCTGCAAAGAAAAGAAGGGTGTGTGCAATGTTTGAAAACGATAGCTTTAAAACTGAGAGACTAGTTTGCGTAGAAACAGACAGACGGACATGCTTATATCGACTCAGAAGGTGATCCTGATCAAGAATATATATACTTTATAGGGTCGGAGATGTCTCCTTCACTGCGTTGCACACTTCTGACCAAAATTATAATACCCTCTAAAAGGGTATAAAAAGGCGAGCTAGTGTGCAAGCGTTCTACGAAAACTCCTAAAAGCGCAAAGCGAAACTGGGAGAAAAAATTAAATTTTGTCTTTGGCTGCATGTTCCAGCAGCACCTTCATTAAACATCAAAGCTTCTTCATAGGCAGCGATTTCCACAATTTTATAGCCACATGGAAAGGATTTCCAACAATTTTTGTGATATCCCGAAATTTTGTGTGCATTTTGAGCTACCTTTGGTCATGCCAACCTAACTTACGACGCTTCCTCGTTACCACTCATCTGTCCTGGTTTCCGCTTGGTGCCTTTAGAGCCATCGTAGCTCATTTATTGGGCAAAGCTGCATAAATTTCTCCAGACGTCAGCGTACGTCAGCATTTTTCTTTATAGCTTCACCGTCGTCATTTCTCCCAGGAATTCCGCCCGCGCTCTGTTAAAGCACGGACAGTTGAGAAGAAAATGTTCGTAGTCAAACCTGTGCACTTAGCTCCTAAAGCAGGTGCACCGTGGCCGCTTTATATATGCGTCAGACAAACGTTTAGCTCGCTTTGTTTTCTCTCTATTCAGTCCTTGGTCCATCGGCCGTTAGTTCACAGATCCCAAGCTTGCCTTTGCAAGCGAACAAAGCGGCTCTGTTAGAAGATATAGTTTGTATGTTGTTCAGACTCCCTTATAAATATTTTCAGTGGTAAGTTTAAAAAAATACACATATATACTATGAAAGCAATTTTATGTTTGGGAGAAGAAGATGATACAATTGAAAAAGTTGCTAATCAAAAACTTAAGAAATTTAATTGTATAAGGAATCCTGACTAAAGATTTTTCTTCTGCAGAAATAACAGAAGTTGTGCCTTCTCTATTTTTTTCCTATATATAACTTGGATTCTAATATAATATTTGAACCTTCTTTATTTGTTCTATATACGGATGATTTTTCCGGAAGTATCATGCCTGAACGTCCACCTCGACAGGTGACAAATCAGATGTAAACACATCGAATGCTAGAATGTGCACTTAAAACAAAAATCTATAACTTCCCACTTAATACAAAGTTGATACTAACTTAATACAAAGTACATATTCAAAAATCTTGAGAACTATCAGTGGTGCACCACGGTATATTCGTAACAGAAATATCTCATGGGACGTGAGCATCATTAAAAGATGAAATCATTTATTAAAAAGTTGATAGATAACTCGGGCTTTCTGAACCCTCCTGCGACGTATATCTGATTGTCTGTTACTTTTTTAAATTAAAGTGGCTGTTACTTTTTTAAATTTATTAATGTTGCACATATTGAAAATTAATTAATTATTTAAAAAACTTATAACTTTAAAACCAATAAAGTTACAACCTGATGTTTTTATTTGATTTATATGTGATATGAAATATTATTATATTTTCGTTTTTATTGCACGTTCGATTTTCAATTTTCGGAGTTTACGACTGAACTAAACATATATAGAATGTTTCTGTAGCTGCTTTTGAATAATTTTGACAATACAAACAATAACGTTTTTGATCAATGTATATTCAACAGTTTTAACTAAAATGTATATTTTTTTTTTAATTGGCTCTAACTATTTTATATATGTTTCCGTTAGAGATAGCCATTGAGATGACGCAATTTTTGACATATGGCTTATACATTTAATAATCCCAATGCTCAAGACAAAGTGGAGCTACCCATTTTGAGCGTTTTTTAGATTATATGAAAGTAAATCATATCCGTCTTAACGCCTGTCCGTCTGTTTCAATGAATTTTATTCGGGGACTTAAAAAACATAAAGAGAGAATATCTCATATTGCTCAGAACCCAGAATTGCTTAGAAGTAGATCAAGTTTAAAATTTATTTGGATCGGAGCACTGTATCATTTAAGTTTACTTTTTTATTTTCTAATGAGCCAATATTGATTTTACAAAACTTTTGTTTGTATCGTCCGACTATATTTTTTATAAACTAGAAAGAAAAGCTAGTTTCGGGTGGAGCCAAAGTTAATAAACACTTGAAGTTAAGAAAAAGCTTTTATTATAAAATGTATATCGGATCGTATATCGTTGGCATATCGTTAGGAGTTTCACTATTAAATCAGTTATTTTAATACAAATGCTGAAAACAGCACTAAGCATTTACAAATACCTAGGTTTTAAATAGCAAGGTAATATAGCAGCTTATATGGTTGGCCGATCCTTATGAAATTTGGAAGATCGTCTCACTGCGTTGTACACTTTTGACCAAAATTATAATACCCTTGCAAGGGTATAATATTTATTCGTGATAATACTCTAGAAAGAAGGAATCAGTTCCAATCCCCATCAAATACATAAATTCTTAAGCAGCGTAAGGTACCTTTTCGATAAATTTTTATTATTTTTGTTTTATTTTGTTTTATGTTGAGTATTTAGAACAATTCTTAGTCTGTATATGTAGTTATTTTTACATAAAACTTGTGTAATGAATGAAAAGATTCGTAAATAGGATTTAAAAAGTGTATACATATGTATATAAAGTAAAAATAAAATATAAGTCATTATATAATATGAAAGGTCTACAAATGATATATTTTTCACTATGTGAATCTACATTGAAGCTTTTTTTGACTAAACAAGAGTTTTTTCATGCAAATAATTTTGTTATTCATCATGCATATTTATAGAAAATATGGCTTTCAATTCAGTTCTATTTTAGTTTTTGAATATAGAGGTTGTTCTGAAGAGATAAAGATTTTTAAATAATTCAATGATTTTCAACTGTATAACTTTATTACTGTTACAACGCCTCGTATGGACTGTACAGGCTCCAGGAGCGATTGTTAATAGTATTAATCATCATAAATTATCATCTAGTAACGGAGAGCAAATTCCGAAAGAATTTTATCTTTCCATCGAAAATTCAAATGAATTTAAACTAAATCTGCAGCGTAAACTCCTACATTTCCTAGAAAATATTCAAAAAAATTTAACCATATCGTCAATGTTTAGTTCTTTCCAAAATGACACCCCGAATGCTGCCGAATACATACATAGAATTCAAGAGTTATCAATGTTTTTTTATGATGCTTCCCATTCAGTCGAAAAGTTTTCCATAGAAAGTGAAAAATTTTTCGAGATCATAAAAATTACAAGTAATAGTTTATTATTGAAACTACGACAAGTCCCTAAAGCTCAACCAACGCACGTAAAACTCTTGTTAACTAATTATTTTTCGGAGATGGAGTTCTTTCATATTCTTTTTTCCGAAGTGGTTGATGAGGCTTTGGAATATACTACGACGATATTGCAGACCATACAGAAACTTTTTTATTCTTATGCTGATATTCAAAATGGTATTCTTAAACACTGGAAACTAAAGCACAATCTGGAATGCTCCAAATTATATGCTGATTTTTTACATCATCATTCTGCAAGGATATTTAAGTGCGCTACTGCAGATAAACTGCAAATAGCCTTCGATTTGTATTCTGTAACAAAGATAAACGCAAAATACATAGTGAAACAGCTTGAGTTTCGTATTCAGCGACTTTTGAAGTGCATACATTTTGGAAGTTACTCTATACGATGTTCGTTTCTTAATAACGCAGAAGGAGACTTTGAAAATCTATTTAACAAACTCAGCGAGCTTCAGCATTATTTAAATATACGAATGAAAAAAAGTGGCGTTTACACTACCAAAATGCAAAATCGCAGTGTTAACGGTGACTTACGAAAATTGCCAAATCAAGACTCTTCTAGGCAATCTTGCCTATTAAATGATTTCCCTTATAATCAAATGTCTAAGCAACTTAAAGAATGTTTTTATTTTGTTAATATTGACTATTGACAATCAAATTATATATTAGAATTTAATATCTAAGTACCTTAAACATAAAAATAAAAAAAACTTTAAACTTGTCGTACACAACACAAATTTATTTTACTTTTTACGGATTATTTGCATATTTCTATGAATTTAAGGTTTGGGCGGATATTTTAACCCATAAATGGGTATTATAATTCTTTCATTAGTCTTATATTTTGGTATAGAGGGTAGATGGATGGGTATATTTATTTAACCCCTTGAAACATGTATTTTAATGGTTGTAAAAGTGTGCAGCTCAGTGCATACCCTACCTCTATACCTCTAACCCTATATATAACCTCGCGCAAACTAAGGCATGCGGTTCGCCATATATTAACGGAAAAACATCTTGACGACATAAAATACCATTGAACCCAAAATAAGTCATTAATTTTGGTAACAAAAACAATCCTATCGAATAAGGTTTAGAAAACTATACGGTTTACGGGGAAACCAATAACAACGTAACCCACTTTATTGAATTTTAAATTTAAATCAACATTCTAAGTGAATATACATAAGATTTGCATCCCAATTAGTCCTTTTAAAGCGAAAAGGTTGTTTTTTTGTACAGATTCGATGAGATATTAGTTTATTCCGTATTGAAGACTCCATACTTAAGTATCACACAGACCATAGATATGTTAAAGTTTATGTCAATAGGAGTCATTTAATTCGTGAGACCATCTTCAAATAAAACCAAGCACATTATTTCCTTTTTAAACCTTAAATTATATAGAATAGGAAATTTTAAGCTAAACATAGATAAGGATATCCATGGATTAGCTTTGCATCAATTTAAAAGTTTATATAAAAGGCATGGTTGCAGCGTACATAAGTATAAGAGAGCTAGTTAAATCCGGTGCTTTATTAACGGCTTAATAAACAGTGTAAAAATTAAGGGTTTCAAATAGCTTAAAAAAGGGCACGTTGAATTCATCCAATTTAGTAGTTAGAAATTAGTACATTTGGCAACCCCAAAATATCGATTTTAATTAAGAGGAGCGTGTGGTTAATAGAGAATGATTTACTAATGTTTAGAAAGCCATTCGGCTTTGCATAAGTAGCTCGGTCTAATTTCACCGTGCATAACGCCGAATGTTATAAGAGTTATATTCGCCGCTGCCGGATTCAGTTTACTCAGAACCCGAAGCAGTTTTATAACTTTGTAAGCACTAAGCGCAAATCTGTATCTTTTCCGTCTCTGCTTACGTTTGAGAACTCTTATGCGAACACTGATCTGGCAATGGCCGATCTCTTTGCAAAGTTTTTTCAAACAACGTATTCACATAGCACCACTCCAGCTTAGCCTTAAACTTATAATATCCAATCAGCCAACCTTATTTTTTGCCCATCTTTTGATCAAAGTGGTGTGTTATCGGATCTTTTAAGGGTTAAGCCCGTGTATTCGCCAGGCCCCGATGGAGTACCAGGCTGTGTGCTAAGGAACTGCGCCGTGGCCCTGTGCAAACCGCTTCTTAAACTTTTTAATTTATCGCTGAAGACCTAGATTTTTCCCCCTATGTGGAAGGAATCTTACATTATCCCTCTGCTTAAAAAAGGGAAAAAATCTGATGCTTCAAATTATAGAGGCATTTCTAAATTGTCAGCAATTCCAATTCCATAGATCTACTAGCGCCCAATCTAGACTTCAATCCGATTTGGATAAATTTTAAAATTGGTGCTTAGCAAATCACCTAAAGCTTAATGGATCGAAATGTATTTTGGATGAATTGTACTCATGTCATTTTATCGATCTAGCCCTCACCAGGCTACGTACTTTCTCTATGGGATCGCCTTAGAACGTTTAACTCAGGTTAACGATCTGGGAGTCCTATTAGATTTGAAACTTAAATTTACCGACCATATATCCACCATGGTTAATAAAGCTATGGGTGTGCTTGATTTTATTAAAAGATGGTCAAAAGAATTCAACGACCCATACATTACAAAAACTTTATACACATCATTGGTCCGTCCGATTCTTGAGTATGGATCGTGTGTCTGGAATCCACAATACGGAGTGCACCAAGATCACATAGAATCCGTACAAAAAAACTTTCTTATTTTCGCACTTAGGGGACTAAATTGGGATGCAATTCCGAAAGAATTTTATCTTTCCATCGAAAATTTTAATGAATTTAAACTAAATCTGCAGCGTAAACTCCTACATTTCCTAGAAAATATTCAAAAAAATTTAACCATATCGTCAATGTTTAGTTCTTTCCAAAATGACACCCCGAATGCTGCCGAATACATACATAGAATTCAAGAGTTATCAATGTTTTTTTATGATGCTTCGCATTCAGTCGAAAAGTTTTCCATAGAAAGTGAAAAATTTTTCGAGATCATAAAAATTACAAGTAATAGTTTATTATTGAAACTACGACAAGTCCCTAAAGCTCAACCAACGCACGTAAAACTCTGTTAACTAATTATTTTTCGGAGATGGAGTTCTTTCATATTCTTTTTTCCGAAGTGGTTGATGAGGCTTTGGAATATACTACGACGATATGCAGACCATACAGAAACTTTTTTATTCTTGCTGATATTCAAAATGGTATTCTTAAACACTGGAAACTAAAGCACAATCTGGAATGCTCCAAATTATATGCTGATTTTTTACATCATCATTCTGCAAGGATATTTAAGTGCGCTACTGCAGATAAACTGCAAATAGCCTTCGATTTGTATTCTGTAACAAAGATAAACGCAAAATACATAGTGAAACAGCTTGAGTTTCGTATTCAGCGACTTTTGAAGTGCATACATTTTGGAAGTTACTCTATACGATGTTCGTTTCTTAATAACGCAGAAGGAGACTTTGAAAATCTATTTAACAAACTCAGCGAGCTTCAGCATTATTTAAATATACGAATGAAAAAATCCAGGAAATGGATCCTGCTATCCAGGAAATGCGATGGATAGGACAAGGTTGTATTAAGAAGAAGAACTGCGACATTTACTACAGCTGCCATCCAGAACGGCATGAATTTGGCTGTGGCTTCGTTGTAGGCGCCAGACTGCGGCGTCGGGTATCTCAATTTTTGCCAATAAACGAGAGACTTGCAACGATCCGAATTACTGCCAAATTCTTCAACATCAGCCTGATATGCGCGCATGCCCCAACCGAAGAAAAGGACGATGTCACCAAGGATGCCTTCTATGCGGAGCTCGACCGGGCTTATGGCCGCTGTCCTTCCCATGACATTAAGATCCTCCTCGGGGATTTTAATGCCAAGGTAGGGCGAGAAGACATCTTTGGTGCCACCGTCGGGCAATTTAGTTACATGAGACCACCTCGAGCAATGGTCTCAGATTAATAGGCTCGCTGCAGCGCATAAATGGTAGTTCGTGTACTGGGTTTCGTCATTTGGACATACATAAGGCATCATGGCTCTCTCCTGATCGACTGACCAGAAATCAGATCGATCATGTTGTGATCGATGCAAGGCATGCATCTAACGTACTCGACGTGCGATCCTGTCGGGGTCCCAACATCGACTCCGACCATTATCTTGTTGCAGCTAAGATTCGCACACGGCTATGTGTTGCGAAGGTTGCACGTCGAGGACTGTTAAGAAAGCTGGACATCGGGAAGCTGCAATCACAACGGACAAGGGATGCATTCTCCACCCAAGTCTCAGGCCTACTGAGCCGAGCAACTCCAACACCTGAAGACATCAACAATATGTGGGCGCTCATATCCCACTCCCTGCGAACTTCTGCAGAAGAGGTCATTGGATTCCAGCGTACCCCAACGAGGAATCCATGGTACGACCAGGAGTGTCGCGACGCTACAGCTGCAAAAGACGCCGCCTACAGAAGAACACTGCAAGCTGGGGCTACAAGGGCTGTTGTCGAGGTCTACAGGTCAAGGAGGAGAGATGAGAAACGCCTCTTCAGACGCAGAAGAGAGAACAGGAGAGGCGTGAGTGTGAGAGCATTGAGAGCAGCAGATGCCGGAATGAGGCTCGTAACTTCTATCAGAGGGTTAAGCGTCTGACCCAAGGTTTTAAGACTGGAGGAGTTGCGTGCAAGGACGATGACGGAAACCTAGTCACAGATGCAGAGATTGTGCTGAGGTTATGGAGGGATCACTTCTCAGTCTATTAGCTGACTCTAGCTATGATGACTTTGTAGAGTATGATCCACAAACCCCAATCTTGGTACTGATGTGGACTCCGACCCCAAGCCATGCCGAAGTCAAGGATGCAATCCAACGACTTAAACAATAAATCCGCAGGTGCTGATGGCCTGCCGGCTGAATTGTTTAAGGCTGCTGGTGATATGTTGGTAGGGAGCATGCACCACTAATCAGCAAGATATGGCTTACGGAGAGCATGCCCGACGATTGGAACCACAGCATAATCTGTCCTATCCTGAAGAAGGGTGATGCCACATTGCGCACCAATTACCGTGGCATTAGCCTTCTTCCAGTCGCTACAAGGTCCTTACGAGCGTACTGTGTGAAAACCTGAAACCCCATGCTGAAGCATTGATTGGACCCTATCAGTGCGGGTTCAGGCCTGGCAAATCCACTATTGACCAGATTTTCACCTTGCGCCAAATCCTGGAGAAGTCCTATGAAAACCAAATCGACACATATCACCTCTTCGTCGATTACAAGGCTGCATTCGATAGTCTGAACTTGGTATACCAGCAAAGCTGATACGGCTTTGCATGATGACATTGAGCAACACCATCAGCTCTGTCAGGGTAGGAAATGACCAATCCGAAACCTTTCATACCAAGTGTGGTCTCAGACAAGGCGACTCGCTTTCTTGTATGCTCTTCAACATCCTAATGGAGAGTATTATAAGGAAGGCTGGTGTGCATCGGACGGGCACAATTCGACAAACAGACGTGTCCAACTCCTGGCTACGCCGATGATATTGATATCTGGCCGAACCAAGCGTGATGTTACAGCAGCCTTCGGGGCTTTGAAAAAGAGTCAGCTAAAGTAGGACTAGAGTGAACATGGACAAGACAAAGTTATGGTGTGCTCTAGCAGAGAATCGCGGCGTCTTGATTCCCAGCTAGCTGCAGGCAGCCATAGCTTTGAGTCCGTCAAGGTTTATTTACCTTGGATCTGCAATAACTAGCACAAATGATGTAGCCTGGAGATTAAGCGGAGAATCACACTTGCCAACAGGTGCTACTTTGGGCTCAGTAGGCACTTTAACAGTAGAGCCCTCTCTCGACAGGCAAAACTAACACTCTACAAGACGCTCATTCTTCCAGTACTCTTATATGGTGCGGAGTGCTGGACAGTGGTGCAATCCGATGCAGCTGCTCTTGGAGTGTTCGAGAGAAAAATTCTCCGCAAAATCTTTGGCCCAATCTGCGTTGGCGATGCTTATCGCATCAGATGGAACCACGAGCTGTATGAGCTGTACGGGGATGTTGATATAGTTAGCCGAGTCAAAATTCAAAGACTCCGCTGGCTGGGTCACATCGCCCGTTGGAAGAAGACGCTCCGGCTCGTAAAGTATGATGCGGTAATCGTCGGGAAACGGAGGAGAGGACGACCCCGGATACGTTGGCAGGACCAGGTGATGGAAGCCCTGTCTGCATCTGGTGTTACCAACTGGCGAGGGCGTGCCCAGGACAGGGAAGCGTGGAGGCAGACTGTGCAACAGGCTGTGACCCGATAGGGTTGGGATGGCCAATAATAATAATAATAATAATGAAAAAAAGTGGCGTTTACATTACCAAAATGCAAAATCGCAGTGTTAACGGTGACTTACGAAAATTGCCAAATCAAGACTCTTCTAGGCCATCTTGCCTATTAAATGATTTCCCTTATAATAAATGTCTAAGCAACTTAAAGAATGTTTTTATTTTGTTAATATGACTATGACAATCAAATTATATATTAGAATTTAATATCTAAGTACCTTAAACATAAAAATAAAAAAACTTTAAACTTGTCGTACACAACACAAATTTATTTTACTTTTTACGGATTATTTGCATATTTCTATGAATTTAAGGTTTGGGCTGATATTTTAACCCATAAATGGGTATTATAATTCTTTCAATAGTCTTATATTTTGGTATAGAGGGTAGATGGATGGGTATATTTATTTAACCCCTTGAAACATGTATTTTAATGGTTGTAAAAGTGTGCAGCTCAGTGCATACCCTACCTCTCTACCTCTAACCCTAATATAACCTCGCGCAAACTAAGGCATGCGGTTCGCCATATATTAACGGAAAAACATCTGAGACATAAAATACCTGAACCCAAAATAAGTCATTAATTGGTAACAAAAACAATCCACGAATAAGGTTAGAAAATAAGGTTTACGGGGAAACCAATAACAACGTAACCCACTTTTGAATTTTAAATTAAATCAACATTCTAAGTGAATATACTAAGATTGCATCCAATTAGTCCTTTAAAGCGAAAAGGTTGTTTTTTGTACAGATTCGATGAGATATTAGTTTATTCCGTATTGAAGACTCCATACTTAAGTATCACACAGACCATAGATATGTTAAAGTTTATGTCAATAGGAGTCATTTAATTCGTGAGACCATCTTCAAATAAAACCAAGCACATTATTTCCTTTTTAAACCTTAAATTATATAGAATAGGAAATTTTAAGCTAAACATAGATAAGGATATCCATGGAAGCTTTGCATCAATTTAAAAGTTTATATAAAAGGCATGGTTGCAGCGTACATAAGTATAAGAGAGCTAGTTAAATCCGGTGCTTTATTAACGGCTTAATAAACAGTGTAAAATAAGGGTTTCAAAAGCTTAAAAAGGGCACGTTGAATTCATCAATTTAGTAGTTAGAAATAGAGTTTTGGAACCCCAAAATATCGATAATTAAGAGGAGCGTGTGGTTAATAGAGAATGATTTACTAATGTTTGAAAGCCATTCGGCTTTGCATAAGTAGCTCGGTCTAATTTCACCGTGCATAACGCCGAATGTTATAAGAGTTATATTCGCCGCTGCCGGATTCAGTTTACTCAGAACCCGAAGCAGTTTTATAACTTTGTAAGCACTAAGCGCAAATCTGTATCTTTTCCGTCTCTGCTTACGTTTGAGAACTCTTATGCGAACACTGATCTGGCAATGGCCGATCTCTTTGCAAAGTTTTTTCAAACAACGTATTCACATAGCACCACTCCAGCTAGCCTTACACTTATAAATCCAATCAGCCAACCTTATTTTTTGCCCATCTTTTGATCAAAGTGGTGTGTTATCGGATCTTTTAAGGGTTAAGCCCGTGTATTCGCCAGGCCCCGATGGAGTACCAGGCTGTGTGCTGAGGAACTGCGCCGTGGCCCTGTGCAAACCGCTTCTTAAACTTTTTAATTTATCGCTGAAGACCTAGATTTTTCCCCCTATGTGGAAGGAATCTTACATTATCCCTCTGCTTAAAAAAGGGAAAAAATCTGATGCTTCAAATTATAGAGGCATTTCTAAATTGTCAGCAATTCCAATTCCATAGATCTACTAGCGCCCAATCTAGACTTCAATCCGATTTGGATAAATTTCAAAATTGGTGCTTAGCAAATTACCTAAAGCTTAATGGATCGAAATGCATTTTGGATGAATTGTACTCATGTCATTTTATCGATCTAGCCCTCACCAGGCTACGTACTTTCTCTATGGGATCGCCTTAGAACGTTTAACTCAGGTTAACGATCTGGGAGTCCTATTAGATTTGAAACTTAAATTTACCGACCATATATCCACCATGGTTAATAAAGCTATGGGTGTGCTTGGTTTTATTAAAAGATGGTCAAAAGAATTCAACGACCCATACATTACAAAAACTTTATACACATCATTGGTCCGTCCGATTCTTGAGTATGGATCGTGTGTCTGGAATCCACAATACGGAGTGCACCAAGATCACATAGAATCCGTACAAAAAAACTTTCTTATTTTCGCACTTAGGGGACTAAATTGGGATGAAAGCCTTCACCTTCCCTCCTATCATAGTAGACTTTTATTAATCAACTTACCACCATTAACAAACCGTAGAACGATGCTGGGTGTCATGTTTCTATTTAATCTTATTAAATGTTAATGGTAATGTAGACAGCCAGCATTTATTAACACGCTTCAATTTCAACGTTCCTAGTAGAAGGACTAGAAACTTTCGTCCTCTACTCCTTAGCCATTGTAGCTCTACATATGCCCAACACGATCCGTTCAGGGTTTTATGTTCGGACTACAATGGTCTCTACCACGTTTTGTCCCTATGCTCTACTAACAATCTTAAATCCATTATACTAAACACCTTATCTTTGCAAGACTTTTCCTCGTGATTTCATACTTCTATTCCTCTCTTTTACTCTCTCGGATCTATCCCCGCGATTCGAGCCGTACGTTATGCGGCAGCGTCCCTCGGTCGGTTGGACGGGAGGTGGGCTGTACGTATGCAGTGGGAACCGCGCGAATTCGGGAAATCTTCAATTAAAAACAAAAAGGGAAAGCTAACTTCGGACGGAGCCGAAGTTGATATACCCTTGCATCTTGGTAGTCCGTTTGTTGGCGACATACATCTTATATTATTAGATATATATCGGATCGTATATAATCGGCCGATCCTTATGAAATTTGGCAGATCGGATTAGTTTGCCCAAAGTAGAATCCATAGAAAATCCCATTCTTCTAACTTCAAAAACAATGAAGTTATGGCATTCCCGATCAATCAGTTATATGGCAGCTATCTGATATAGTTATATGATATAGTCATCCGATCTTTAAGATATTTGGCAGATTGAATTAGTTAGCCCAAAGTAAAGACTGTCTCTCTCTATCCCAATATTCTAGCTTAAAAAGAACAAAGTTATTCCATTTCCAATAGTTGAGTTATATGGCAGCTATAGGATATAGTCAACCGATTTTTATGAAAGTTGTAAGATTGGGTTAATTTTCCCAAAATGGAATCCATAGAAAGTCGTATCACTCAAAGCATTAGTTGTGACATTTCATTTTTCAATATGGCAGCTATAGGTAGACATATATACAGACTTCAAAGGAATGAAGGATTTGTGCAACGTTTTTATGTAAGAACAGACAGACGTACAAATCGACATGCTTATATCGACTCAGAAGGTGATCCTGATGAAGAATATATATACTTTATGGCAGTGGTGGCAAAATGCACACATGTAAACTTTTACGTGCATGCGTAAGCAGCGAAAAAAAAAACACTGAGGGAAAAAAAGGAAGTGTGCTATTTCGTCTATTGTTTTTTTTCAAAATTCGAATGGGCGTAAAGCGTGCCATTAAAAATTAAATAGAATTTTTCTACTAACATGTCTTAAAAAGTTCCTAATACTAAGCTTCCGCATTAACACTTTTTTATAAAGAAAAATTTTTCCTCCCAAATTTCTAAAATCATTTTTCTCAGTGAACTGAATTTTCTCAGTGAAACATATTTTTCTTAAGCTAGGGCTGTCAAGAGAGCCCAAGATTTATGGGGTCGGAAGTGTCTCCTTCAATGCGTTGTATACTTTTGACCAAAATTTAATACCCTCTGCAAGGGTATAATAAGTTGCTCGTATAAATTGGCCGAAGCCATGCTTCATAATGCCTTGCTGGCATAGAGAAATTATTTAATTACAAAGATGTTGTAAATTTGTAATAATAAATATATAAAAAATAATGACAATAATGAAATGTCTCTTTAAGTTCAGCGTCCGATTTTGACCTCTTTTTTACGCAGAGGAATAATCTAAGATTACTTTCACATTTGTGAGTAAAATTGAAGTTTTTAGAGATACGAAAGTTTAGGGAGAGGTTTGCGCTACTCTATCTGGGGCCGGAAAATATACTTATTTTACCCTAAACGAGTCCCGATAATGAGTCTGTTTTAGAGAGATGGGCAGAAGATAAGATTGGCCAATTGGTTATTATAAGTTTAAGGATGTGCCGAAATGGTGGTAGGTGAATACGTTGTAACTGGTCCCAATGCCCAATATATTTGCCCAAAACCCATTTTTTTTAAGTTACAAAATACAATAATTTACTATCTATCTAATAATATAATATGTAATAATAATTAGAATAATTTACGTTGCTGAAACGTACTGAAATTGCAGCCGTGCTAAATTCGGTGGCCCTGAAAGTCAGGTGTTCGTTAATCAGAAACTTTGACTTAGTGCGCTAAATAATTTTAAGTAAGATTGCAAAAGTATAACATTTTGAAACAAAGTAAGTGTAAGTGTATGTATGTAAAATTTAAGTATTTAATGCAATATTTTTTTAATTTGATGTGTCTTGGTGTATATCTGCTTCTGCTTTTGAAAAGTTGTATATTAAATAATTTTAACCTAACATTTTTCGTGTTTCGTGGAATAAAAGTAGTTTGGATTATGCCGGATTATAAAAACTATTAAAGCAGTTTTGTTCTTGAATTTATTTGAAATAAAATGACATAAATCTTTTTGGCTCGTTTTTGCTTCATTCTACAAAATAAAAAAACTTTTTGCTAGACAATATAGACCTAAGTTATGCAGAAATTCTACAGTATTGGCGAAGCCTTTACAACTTTGTGTTGCAGCATCAAATTGGAAACTTAAAGCAAAACATATAGGATCCTTTGAAAAACAGGATTAGGAACTTTGTGGCTTATGTTGATGCTGGAATAAAAAAACCTCTCGCGTCTGTCTCATTACAGAACATGTTAAAACGCACAGCCTTTTCTTAATCTTTTACACCACCAAATGTCGATTTCATAAATAGTTATCGTTTAACGATGCTGAAGATGACTTGGATACATTTGAATGTATCGATTCCGAATGCGTATTCCTTTGATTTAGATGTTGAAAGTGATTAAAAATTAATTAAGTAAATATATTATAATTGTTCGAGATGCATTATTTAGTTTGAAAGTTGTAGATAAGTAGGGCGAATTGGTACATTTAAAATTTATTGGATATATTGGCCCAATTTTCATCGATATTTTGTAAATTTTTTTACCAGGGTTCATTGGTTTCTATGAGGCGGAAAGGAACGCGTGACCTGATCGACACAAAATTTTGTCCAGATTTTGCAAATATAATAACTATACAGTGTGCCAAGTTTCAAGAAGTCTGTAGCTTAATTTTTCTTGTTTATGCAAGATTAATGGGCATTGGGACCTAAACATGTTGTTTGATCTTTCAAATTGGTCAAAGAGAAATTTCCCGAGCCGTGTTTGCAGATAATTTACCAAATAGGAGCAGAGGAGGAAAATATACAAGTTCACATGTATCGCAGCGGAAACCGCGTGAAAAGATACGTTTTAATACAAAGTTATAAACTGCTTTAGATACTGAGTAAAACGGTAACGTCGAATATAACTCCTATAAGATTCCGGGTTACACCGTGCAACTGAGTTTTATTTTTAAGATTTATTAAGATTCTATTATTTAAATTTAATTTTGAGCGGTTCCTGCCTCAAACCGTTATGCTCGAATCCTGGGGATGGATCGGAGCTAATAAATGGATATAATGAATAAAAAGTTACCGAAAAGATAGAATTTATTTCGTCTTGTAAGAAATTTTGAATGTATGTTTTTAAATTCAATTGATTGAAGACAGAAAGATGACGCATTAATGATCATTGTAGTTTGAATATAAAACCCTAAGGATATTGCTGGGCATATGTCGAACTACAATGGCTAACTCCAATATAGGGTACGACCAATGTTATTAATAAGCTATAAGTAATAAGGGTCGTTAAATTCTATTGACCATCTTTTTAAAAAACCAAGGACACCTTGTGCTTTATTAACCATTGATGAGATATGGTTTTCAAATTTAATTTTTAAGTCTACTAGGACACCAATATTATTATCCTGATTACGTTTTTTTTTAAGGTTACATATTGAAGAGGGCTAGAACGATAGTAAAACAGTTTCCATTTTGATCCATTTAATATTAAATCATTTGTTGAGCACTATTTTTGAAAATTATCAAGATCGGACTGGGTACTAAAGACAAAGCATCTTCTGTGCACATGAATACTAGTGAGTTCTTCAAAGGCGCACGTCATTAATTAACACAAAAAGAGCCGAATGGACAAAGATGGTTTGAGAAACTCCAGATGTAGGATGGACTAAGCCGGATTGTACATTTTATGTACAATGGGATACAAAAGTTAGCTGGAAACCCACCTGAGGAGGTCTAAAAGAAGTCCCCAAACATTCAATTTATTCAAGGAGTGATTAACTTAGTCAAATGCTTTACTTAAGTCGGAGTAAATAATATCAGTTTGAAAACCCATACGGAAACCATCGATTACAAAACTATAAACTTCAATAAACTTATCAAAACATGCTACCATGGAGAAATGATTGAAAAGTTGATGTAGAGCTTTGCACAGAGCCCTTCCGCAGTATTTTAGCACACAGCCTGATACTCTATCGGAATACGGCGAATAAACTGGTTTAGCCCTTTGAAGACCCAATAATAAACTTTTTTTTGAATGTAATATGTAATAATGTCTGGCATTTTAGAAGGTGAATAAATTGTTTGAAAGAAATGCCAGAAGTCACAGATGGATTTTCAAAAGTAAAAAATGCAAGAAGAATACATGTTCACGCTTAATATTTACAAAATTAAAAATCTGTTTTGAATCCTGAGTAAACTGAGCCCGCACTATTTTAAGTTATTAAGTATGTGAAAGTCAGCTTTATGGTCGCAATTGTTGAAACCGTGTGAGCAAAACTCTGGAAAAGGGTGACCTAAAGAATTCGTAGCATGGTTGATCTGAACTAGAAACTTGTCGAACATGCCGGAACTTGACCAAGTGGGTTCTTCTAAATTTAAGCGTCCAAGAATCACTTGTAGGTCAATATCGGACATAGGATTAAAAATATATTTTGCAGGTGGGAATATCCGTACAAACTTACATAAAGGAAATGTCACATATGTAATAAAAAATAAAATATGTCTAAATAATAACAATTACTTTTTTTTTAAAACTTTATAATATTGTTTATTTTTGAGTATGTGCGCATATGAAACGGAACGAGACAAAGTTTCAATTTATGATGCTTATGCACTGAGATAAAGGATAAGAGTGAGCCCGCCACTGATAAATACTTGAGAAAAATTCGGGAATATTGCCTAGCAGTATTATCAGTTTTTGTTTGAGAAATTAAGAGATTATGATATGGTTCTTCAATGGTTCCGTAGTTTTCGCGGTGTTGATATTTTGGTGTTAGAGCTGGTGGGTGAGGCTGTTACATAAATGTCCTGGCTCTATCATCGTTGCAAGCCCAGCCGACCATATAGTTTCTAATAGGCATAATAGTTTCGGTTGTTGCACTTAGACTTTGGTGTGTCCCTCCTATAGAGTGATTTTTATTCGATTTTGCTCTATATAATGAGGATGGACATGAACTTCTCCTTTCTTTAACGCCTGTGTCAGGCGTCTTTATTAAATACTCTTTAAGCCGTGCAGATGGCTAAGTTAAGCGTCGTTTTTATAACGGTAATCGGTGATTTTCGGGGTTGACGTGTAATCTGAAGTTACGAGGTCTGACTCAAGTGTGTTGACAAGGCTGTCGAGTTCGGACATGGCTTTAATATAAGTATTTTAATTGGTGAGCTAAATTGTTTTCTTGTGAAGTCGAACAAGACAGATTTTGTTAAAAACTGGGTTCCGAGCAAGTTAAGTTTTAAGTTTTTATTTTCTTTGGACGATTAAATTCTTTTAATTCTTTTAAAAGGGCCTCTGTACAGCCTCTGATTTGGCGGTGGTTGCCTACGCAGCTAGTGCTCTTTTTTCCTGACAGTTCATCCTTGTTGGCGGGTCAGGACTGGTTAGCGTATAAATCTTCACAGGCGACGTAAACTACCCGTTTGACTGTGTATCGAGCTCTGCGAATCTGATTGTTTGTTTAATTGTACACAGTCTGACAAAATTGCTTAGTTTTTACTTATTCCGATGGAGAATCAAGTTAGTTAAAAGCATAAATTTCTTCATCTTTGTACTTTCTAGCATTTTTTTTTCTTTTATCTCTTCTTGTTTTTTTCCTGTTCTATTCAGGACGTGCTGTACCCTTTAACTATTCTGTGGGGTATTTTTTTAAAAAAATAAATAATGAGTACACAAAGCACCAATTGAATTTTGTAATACTTGAGCGTAGTACTGTAACAATATTCTAAATTTTTAAATTATTTCTCACGTTAGAAATGTTACGTGGTCTTTTTCGTGTCATCCCCAGCATATGCTTCTCTGGCTATTCTCTTTCGCCCATTTCCTCTATTAGTTTTTTTTAATTTAACCATATATGAAATAAACTATATTTTTCGTTCAGTGAATGTTCACTTACCTTGTTTATAGCTGCTTACAAATCAACGCAAAACCAATTTTTTAAAGCAGCAGCTATAAATTATGCGTTTTTTATTATGTATTATGGGCCTAAAATTTATGTTAAGGAAAAATTTCAACCGTTTTTCTGAGTTAGTATAGGTAAGGTAAATTTTGTTAATGTCTTGCTGGGCTTGTGTTAGTAGCAAAAAGGTGACTGATTTAAGTTGCGTAGAATAAAGTACTGTAGAATAAAAACTGTATCAAAATAAACTTAGAATCAGAAAAAGCTTAGAATAAGATAAAGCCGAAGTGGGGTGTTTTTAAATACCGTTCCTTTACAATAGAAAGCTCTATTCTCTTGCGTTTTTGAGCAAAGTGTACGAAGATCTGTAACATAAAATTGAGCTTGGTGAATGAAGTCAAAAAATAATGTGAAAAATTCAAAGCTTAATAAAAGGTTTAATAACTATGTTCGTAATCAGTGAACAAAAATTTCATTACTGGATACAGTAGTTGCAGTTATAATGGAAAATATAAACTAATGAATCATAATCAATCAATCATAATGTGGCATCCATACAAACGATGCTCTGTAGAATGACATTTGCTGCACTTGTTTCCATCAAGTGCAACCAACGAACTTTCGGAGCGGAAAGCGTTATGGCAGCTAAAAAATTTGTTTTATTTTTAGACTTTATGATTAACCAATTTCTCAAATTTTATACCTTTTTAATAGGCACTAAGGTACTGTGGTTTAATAAAATTAATTTAATAATGTTGAATACTATATATCAATGAACCATGGATTCCATATCACCAGCGAAATTACCTCAAGAATCTCAAATTGATGCACAAATAAAAGTCAAAAACTTGGATTTTCATCATACATTGTGTGATAAGAATATTCAAGAGCCTATAATCGCTTCCATTGAGCATAGTACGAAATGTACCAACGAAATAGTTGCAGAGTTGAAGCCTGAGATTCGGAGTGATTGTGTACGTTCAAAACAAATAAAATCTGAAGAGTGCCCACAAACTAATACAAACCAATACGAATCAATACAAACCAATACAAACCAACCAACCTCGAGGTCCATGCTCCTCAAGTCACAATCGCTAGATTTATATAATGAAAATCAACCAAACTCCACGGAAAAAACGGAAAACTTTAACTTAACTGAAATTTCAAACTCAATATCTAAGATAACTAAGAATATTGATCAAGGCTTTCGGCTCAACAATGGATGTATTCAAAAGTTTCCCAGTAAGATCTCACATAACGATTTAAAATATCAATCGGCTGAATGCCGACCGATTTACCCGAATGTTCCATACAGTCCATATGCTAGTCCATATGGTAGTCCTCGATGTAATCGCCGGCGTCCCATCTTTCGAGAATCTCGAAAGATTTCAATAGAAAAGTCTGGAAGTTTTCTTCAATTAAATCAATATAAATTAATGGAACAAATTGGACAGGTAAGCAAGAAATTAAAGCTAAAACTTCAAAAATGTATACGTTAAAATGGTTGTTTACTTTTTTTTATATTGTTTAATGGGATCTGCCAATAATTCAACATTTTTTGTATCAATCTCTTAAAAAAACAAGAAAAGAAAGCTAACTTCGGGCGGATCCGAACTTGATATACACGCATCTTATATTATTAGGTATATATCGGATCGTATATAATCTGCCGATCCTTATGAAATTTGGCATATCGAATTGGTTTGCCCAAATTAGAACCCATAAAAAGTCCCATTCTTCTAACACGAACCACGAAGTTGTGGCATTCCCGATCAATCAGTTATATGGCAGCTAAAGGATAAAGTAAGCCGATCGTTATGAAATTGGGCAGATCAGATGAATTTGCCAAAAGTAGTACCAATAGTAGTTTTATCCTTCTAACTCAAAAAACAACAAAGTTATGCCATATCCGATCAGTCGGTTATATGGCAGCTGCAGTATATAGTATATAGTCGACCGATCCCGGCCGTTTCGAAAGTTTGAAGACGATAGCTTCAAAACTGAGAGACTAGTTTGCGTAGAAACAGACAGACGAACATGATTATTGCACACTTCCGACAAAAATTATAATACTCTCTGCAAGGGTATAAAAACTAAGCTATATGATAAATCGACTCTCTCGTAAAGTAAGGCTCTACTTCATCTCGTATGAAGTATGTGATGATTTCTGATACTTATGCACTGGTCTCCGCTACGGCTGGCCGGTGCTCATCCTGAGTCTGGTGCGCATCCTGAGAAACTCTCACAGAATCGCAGGGGTAGGACTCATCACCTCTGTAAGGTCTGCGTTTTATGAAATGAGTAGTATATATGCTGTTTTGTTTTTTTTGTTTGTTTTTTGCTGTTTTGTGTGTTCTTTCCTAATTTAAATAGTATTGTTAATTTTTTCAGGTAACCTTAAGTAGTTTAAAAAAAAAACGTAGAACAAACGTTGACCAAATTTTAGTAACGAACATGCTCAAAATTAAAAAAATAAAATATGACAATCGCGGACTGTATTTTTTGCAGAGAAAAAGTTGCTTTATAAAAATTATAATTTATGGCTTTCATAAATTATATTCTGGTAATCTCTTGAGTGTGGAACACGCGCCGTAAAACAAGATCGGAGAGATCCGAGACACACGCCTGTACCTGAGTACTATTTGTGAATAATCTATGTGTGAGAGGGAGAGTGATCATCAATCAAGACAGTTTTCTATGTAAAAATATAGTAAACTGTGTTTTAAACATGTTTGTGTGCCTATATGACATATGACGAATACAGGACACAATTAACGCTAAAATTAAATTCAAAATAATCTCTAAAGTTAACGGGACTAAAATTTCTAGTCCTTATATATACAACGTTAAGATGTTCGCGTATTAATAAATGTCAGGAAAATGGCACCAAGCAGACTGAGTAGAGTCTGCGATGATAATAAGGATAATGATAGTGATGGTTTGCACTCTAGTATAAACCCCTAGCGTAAATTTTTATTATTTCCTATTTAAGTTTCAGTATATTTCTAATAAATTTGAACGACTTATTTCTAATTTAATATTATTTTAATTATAGGGTTCTTATGGTCTTGTTAAACTAGCATACTGTGAGGAAGATTCGACTCATTATGCCATGAAGATTCTTTCAAAAAAACGTTTATTACGCCAAGCTGGACTCATTTGCAGGGGTCCAAGGAAAGCCATATCTCCACTGGACAGAGTTTACAGAGAAATCGCAGTTTTGAAAAAACTTGATCATCCTAATGTCGTTAAATTGGTGGAAGTATTGGACGACCCAATTGAGGACTCATTATATATGGTTTTTGAACTCGTGAAACTAGGCGAAGTTTTAAGGATCCCAACCGACAAACCATTGTCTGAGGAAAGATCATGGAGTATTTTACGAGATACATTACTGGGACTGGAATATTGTAAGTTTAGAAAATAATGTAAATACATTCGTTTCACACCGACAATTTTGTCAGTGTTTTGCTGAAATATTTTTTTTTTCAAATTTGTTTTAAATTTTTGCCACGGTGCCCCCAAAATTGGCAAAATACGAATAAAGGCAATATATGTACAAAAAATTATACATTAAAAGTATTCTTACCCGGCACGTGTTTAAATTGTTTATTGTTTTTGTTCCACGTGCCGAATAAGAATATTTGTAATGCATAATTTTATATAAATGTATTACATTAATTCGTCACCACAATTGACATTTGGTGCTACCGTTATTTTACACCGTCAAGAGGCTTTTTTATCTGAAATTATCCGTCTAGGTCCAGTAGCAGTGTGGGGCGAAACAAGTGAAATGTTTTTACAAGTTAGAGTAAATAAATCAGACAAGGGTCCATTAAAATTTTTGTAGAGAGATTCACTTGAACAAATTCAAGTGATATCTATATCAAGTTCAAGTTTCATCTAATCAAGTTTTCATCTATAAAATGCAAGTATTGATCTTTAGGGCTGTAAAAACATCAATGCAATGAACGCTACAGATAATAAGGAGGCCATATTAAAGGAAATAAAGCATACCTAATATAAGGCTCACAAATTAACTTCAGAGTTATATTAAGACTTCTGCACTTTCTTTACTGGATATACATTTCCATGTTCGAATTTGGGTAGGGAACCGATCCTATCCACAATTACCTTGTCAACAGCCGTTTCTGGGGATTCAGTACTTGTCAATGGGGTACGTTTTGTCGTTTTTAACTATTGGCATTTTTGACCATTTCGTCATACCTTTCCAATAGAAATAGGCACGTGTTTATACCGTTTATTGTTATTGTTCCACGTGCCGAATAAGAATATTTTGAATGTATAATTTTTTATACATATATTGCATTTATTCGTCACTAAAATTGATTACAGATATTTTGGGCGTCATACGCCACCGTTATTTTACCTTGTCAAGAGGTTTTTTTATATGATATCAGATATTTTGGGCGTTGCATAAACGTTTTTCACCGGTATATTGCATCGTCAAAGTGATTTTTAATTGATATCAACATTTCTTTGTAGTTCTATAAAAAGTCGTCCATATACTTTTGATCACATACAAATCAAAACACAGCCTTTGTACTTCTTATATTAGCTAATAAAGTTGCGTTATCTCAAAAACTATCTGCACATCTAATTTAATTAGGATCGTTAGAGCAATTTTGAAAACAAAAAAAAAATGTTAACGGATTTTTTATTGTTTGTTTTAGTGTATTTCTTTTTCTTAAGAATTAAACTTTTGATTTTAAAGAAAGTGAAAAATATTTTTAAAAAAGTTTCTAACGAAATGTTACCTGTCAAGTTAGCTTCATTGGTTGTAAAGTTATGCGTTTGTTAAATTTAAAAGTCATTTTAATCTTTTAAGTAACCTTAATGTATTTAAAAAAATCGTTGAACAAACGTTGTTCGTATTTTACTAAAGAACATACTCAAATTTTTTCAAAATTAATAATTTTTTTTTTAATTTTAGCGGTTATTGTGTGCTGTATTCCTCACATGTCATACAGGCACACAAACATGTTTAAAATACAGTTTACTATATTTTTACATAGAAAACTGTCTCGATTGATGATCACTCACCCTCTCACACTGAAGAGATTACCAGAATGTAAAAATAGTTAGATACTATCCATGGTACTGACTGTGAAGCTAAGGTGCATATTTCCGATTTGCTGTTAATAGTTTGGAAATATTTTTGTTTTTTTTTTTACCTATACAGAAATATTTTCCTATTATCCAGTTTTTTGTATTTCAGTTTTAGAGATGTCATAAAGCTTTGTAGATTTATTTTCTAGCCGGAAAAATCAGGAATAGCACTTGAAATGTCTTTAATATATGCTCTTTGGGCAGATACCTTGTCTGTCATTATGTCGTGTTTTGTATCTGTTATACTGGTATCTGAATCTAACTCTTCTTCTCCTTGTTCCGGTAATGTTAATACCGCGGGAATTGTCAGATCGTGTATATACTTTTCTTTTAAATTCATTCCCTCGCTTGATTTGGAATCTTTGTGTTCCGTCGAATATATTTCTATCTGTTCTACTGATTTTTGTTCCTCACTTTTATCTATTGTCAAAGGGGTATTTAATATTTTTGGTATCGATATATTTTTATTAAACCTCTCTCTCATGTTTGTATTGTCTCGCTCATGTTTTCTCTTACATTTGTAAGACTTATCAAAGGTTTCTCTTATTTTACGGATATGGAGATTAAGTTTTCCTTTATATTTTTTTATTTTTTATTTTAAGTACCTTGGTTTGCTCTAAAATTGGGTGTGTGCTGGGGGGTGTAATTATTATTTTTAAATATATTTTATGATAATTGTTTGCGCATTTATTAAATCAGATCTTATCCAGATAGTAAGTTTGGCTTAATATCCCTTTTTAATTTAACAGTTATATATATATATATATATATATATATATATATATATATATAAACCTATATATATATATATATATATAACATATATATATATATATGTTATTTTAAACTTAATTAATTAATCAGCCTGCCCTTCACACTTGTCTCAACTGCAGATGTTCTGGGCCTATGAGCTCAGGCGGTACCAGTGCCGTTCATCGCACATCGATTGGTACATGTCGAAGGGCAGTAGGGACTTTCCAGTGGTCCCGGGCAATCCCTTGGGCATTGCTTGCTATAGCTGCTTCGGGAGTGGAGGTGTGATTATTTCGTATTTATTTATTATTTTTGTTGCTGAGCGAGCTGGAGTTATTGGCTTAATTCATTTTTGACCCGATTCAAGAAAGTAAAATTCTTCTTCTAATTTTTGGGCTGTTACAATGTAGGTGGTGGTGGCGTTAGTTGTTTAAATAATAACCACTTTATGTGCGCTATTCTTTTATTAATAAGCCGGCAGCGGAGAGACTTTATTACTTCTTTGCCTCTGACTTTGTGCTTATGCGCACACAAAAATACAATTTATATACATGTTTATGTACATGTACAATTTATGTACATGTTGTATAAATTTTATATGTATGTGGTACAGTGGATATTATTTATATGCATATTACAATAAATTAACCCAATTTTTCACTTCAATTCGGCACGTGCATACAAGCGTTTTAAAATTGTAAAAAGGACTCGTGCCGTGTAAGAATTGAATTATTGAATAAATTCTTACAAATATATTGGGTGTTTTTGTCACCAAAATTGATATTAGGTATCTTGGCCCTTGCAGGCACTTGCAAGTCAAGAGGTTTTTTTTATTTGAATAAAGTTTGTTTATAACAATTTCATCGGGAAATCTATACTTTAAAAGGTTTAATAAAGTTTGGGTGGAAAAAATGAGAACCGGGTATCATATAGTTTTGATTTATGGTGGTTCCATGTTTTTTTTGTACGAACTCGGAGTACATGTCTAAACATCAAATTTTTGATAAATAGCAAATTTACATATATAATTTTTGTATCAGTCTGAAATTTGAAAAAAAAATTGCAGCATATGTTGTGTAAAATGTGTGGCAACACAAAATGTTAATAAACAATAAAGGAAGCTAACTTCGGGCGGAGCCGAAGTTAATATATCCTTGCACTTAAGATGCAGTTTATATTATAAGATATATATCGGATCGTATATAGTGGGCCGATCCTTATGTAATTTGGCAGATCGGATTAGTTTGTCCAAAGAATCCATAGAAAGTCCCCTACTTTTAACTCAAAAATCAACGAAGTTTTGGCATTTCCGATCAATCAGTTATATGGCAGCTATAGGATATAGTCGACCGATCGCGGCCGCTCCGACCTATATACTTGCAAAGAAAAAAAGGAAGTGTGCAAAGTTTCAAGTCGATATGTTTAAAACTGAGTAACTAGTTGGCGTAGAAACAGACAGTCAGACGGACATGCTTATATCGACTCAGGAGGTGAATGTATCAACTTTATAGGGTCGAAGGTGAAGGAGACACTGCGGTTCACACTTTTGACCAAAATTATAATACCCTTTCAAAGGGTATAAAACTGGCAGCTAAAACTTAAATAAAAAAAAAAGAGCTCTACAAATATGTAAGTAATTTAAGTTTAAGTTATATAAATTTCATTTATAATAAATAATTGTATGTATTTTTAAGGAGGGGAAAATATCACAGAACAGAACGATATTTTTCTGAGCTTCATAAAGAAAAATACCGACATCGACTGAAATTTTTCCAAAGGGGGCTGAGTAGCGGTACAAGCTACATGGAAAAACTTGATGCTGCAACTTACCTAGCGGTACAAGCTATATGGAAATACTTGATGCTCCAACTTAACTCAGCGGGCTTTCCTATTAAAACTGCAGATGAATGGCGGACAGTAAATATTTTTCTTAAAGATTTGTGTCTAAAATTTAGAATTGTATTTGTTTTAGGTGTGGCAAGATTAAAAAGTGGAAAAAAAAATATTTCAGAAAATGGACAAGAAAACAGAACAACGGGTGGAGGCCCATATAATCAATTAGCTGTAACAGCCTCGGGAAGGTGACCAAATTTTTTTTAACATGTTTGATGCAGTGGTAGGATTGATGGAGGCAGACGCTTGCGATTGGCCGACAATAAAAGTGAGAACTTATGATTCCAATTACCAATGATTCTTTCAAAATAGTGCTTTTACTTTTATTTCAATTATTCTTCTTCAGAATTAGAACCCCCCACCAAGCGGGTTGAAGTTGCCTCCAATGATGAACGGCAAGAAACTGAATCTAACGAAAACAAATTGACTATTTTAAATGTGGAAGATAACGCTATATTGAAAGAATTAAAAAATGAGATAGAGTTAAAAAAAAAATTAATCAATAAATGCTTGAGGAAAGAAAAACAAAATTTCATTTTACAAAATCTTGTATAAATATTAGACAAGAAACCTAAATAAATAAAATATTAAAAAGTTAATTTTGTACGTGTATTTATTAACCCAGAGAGTTACAACCAATACATTTCATATAAAATTTATATGTAGCATACTTGCGCTGCACTGACCCTATGCGCAAGAGTCGTGGAATACTTCTGGCTTTGTTGCATCACTAACCATACAGTATAATACAGTATATGATGTATGGTTAGTGGTTGCATCTACACGCAGGACTTTCAAATCGTGGTTGCATATCTATACAACCAATACTTAATTAAAATATGTATCGCGAAAATGTTGTACAAGCATCGACGCTCACTTGACAAAACGGAACAAAATATTTAACAAAATGCCCACAAATATTTTAAAAATCTTACGTTTCATCCGATTCTAGATCTTCTGTTAGTTATTAGTTAGTAAATATACTTAAACTATACATTTAATTTAACTATAAATAAGGAGCAACCATATGGTTGAAGTTGCCTGCAATGATGAACGGCAAGAATGTATATGTATATACATATACGATCTTAAGAATGTTCCAATGAAATCAATCTGGAAATATTATACATTACACCCGACCCTAACCAAACTCACTAAGGTCAGTAAAATGAGAGCATAAAATACAGAATTAGTTGCTAATAACAAAAAGTGTAACATCAATACTCAGTTAAACATAATGCTGATCTTGAAATTCCGGATGGATCAGTTGACCTAGTTACTGCATCAGTTGATCAGAAGACTGATTACTGGTAGATGTGATGGGCTCGACATAATTAGTTCGCTCATTGGGTCTTCGCAGCTTATACATACAGTATGTCAGATATTGAAACCCATCCAGGACTACTACATTCCACTGTGCCTATTTCGTTTTCTGCTGTAGTATTACCTAGTAGATGGACTACGCCTGGGCACTTTAGCTTCCGCTAACCTTACTCTTAATAATTATTAATGAATTTTTACTGAATTATGTTGCCGGTAATGAGATACATTTAATAGGGCTTTGTTTAGACTTAAGCCAGCTTTCATATGCTGTAAATATTCATAATTATCGGTCATATTGTTCGGTTATTTGCTCCTTATCAGAAGTTCCATATTTTATTCCCTCAAAGACGCATACGGTTTTTTTTTGTATTTTGTCGAGCTTTTTGAAAGCTTCTGCGCCCAAGTTCATTGGTATATCGGTTATGTATTTATAAGCTCCCTCCAGTGCAGTGCATCACTTCTATTTGCACACCAATATACTCTCTATTAAGTTTTGCCCTCTTCGTGAACACTCGTGGCTTCATGGTTCGAAATGTTAACTCGTGTCATTTTAATGAACTAATCTTCTCCAGGCCACGGTATTTCTCTATGAGTGCGCCTTAAAAAGATTAACTCAGGCTAATAATATGGGTGCCCTAATGCATTTTTTAAAGAATTTTTTCTAAGCAAACTATTTATTGTTTATTTCATTGTTTTTGTTTTTTTAGTTTAATTAACTATGTTTGTTGATTTTAAACTTGGCCGGTATATTATGGCAAACTTGAACTATACTCACTTATTTTTTATTGCAAAAAATAATTATCGGCAACGTTGATATTGCCAATATTGCAAAGGTCCGCAAAAAAAGGCCTCTTGCCGTGAGCACGATATCTCTAGACTTGATGCAAATACCATATACCAAGTAAAATGCAAATACAAAAAAAAATTTCATAAAAATAAAAAATAATCTAGTGATTTGTCGAAGGAATTTGCTAAAACAAATGCTTGACAAAATGGGGGCTACTAGCAAAAGGTTCGATTTTCAACCAAAACACGTCTTTTTAATTGTTTAGAAAAATAAGAAATATATATATATATATGCTCATGTGTTTCCGTGTTGGTCTCATTGGCCAACTTCACCAGCCTTCTTGTCTCTACGCGTTCTTCTGTCATTTCTGGGCTTCCCGCTTACTCTTCCGAGATAAAGCTTACCGGTGCTTCTGTGTTGCTGCTGTTCTTCAGATAGCTGTCCTATTAATATTGATTCAAAACTTGCGCTGAGTTGTCTATTGCTGACCCATTCGGCCTGCCATCCATCCTTGTCCCGAGCAGCTATGTGTCTCCAGCGGTCCTTGGTCCTGTTCCTGACTCTGCCACCTTGGTGTCCATCCCTGTTAATCTTGCCTGTTCTGTTGCAGGCTGTCTGTAGCCCCATTGTGCCTTTGCGGTGATTTGCCTGTTAAACGCTTCCAATGTTAATCTAGTGCCAATTGCTCCAATTCTTGGGCATGCAAACGTTTTTATGCGTAGCATGCAGTTCTGGATGATCCTTTCTATCCCTTCTTTTGTGGTCTTCCCCAAGGACTTTATCAGTAACTGAAAGACTGCCATATATTCCTTGAATGGATCCTCTCTTCTCTGATTAACGAACCTAATCCGTCAACTTTTCGATACCCTCTTTGCAGGTAAAGGTTTCAAAACTTTTCGAGAATTATTTTCACATTGGCCACTCCTCCTAGTTCATTGTGAACCACCTGTTTGTGGTTCCCTGAAGTAGCTCTGGCGTCGCCCTAAGTATTTTGTTTATATCCACAATCTTTCTCTTACAGCGAACGGACGTGTTTTCCTATTGTCGCTTTTTTTGTCGCTCAGTAGAGATTCTTATCTCTATTCTTGCGGTTTCACCACACTAATCGTTCTATTTAATCTCCCTTTTTCGTTTCCCTGCTACAGTGGTAAAAGGTAGATCAATAATATACACAAAAATATTTATAAATTAATTTAGCATTATCATGGATTTCGAACTTGTCTGTGTGTCGAAGTCGTGCAATATGACAATCTTCTCATCCCAGCCTACCATCCACTGCTGGCTGTGTGAAAACGTTTTACACGCTAAGTGTACTGGGTTCATGGCCTCAGTTTAGGATGCCATTTCACGTAGGTCTGGTCTCCATTTTTTCTGTGATGGTTGTCGCGCTGTTCAGAACGAAATGCGATCGTTCATGAGATAGACTTAAAGTGGATTCAAAGAGTTGATTAGTGGCTTTCGTAAAATCAATGACCAACTCTGTGCGCTCGATATACAGTTTAGTAGTCTTCAACTACTAAATGAGTCTCTGCTTGTTTTCGACATGTCACCGGTGGCATCGCCTCAAGTGATAGTCACCGAACAGGGTAATCAACCGTCCGGACCCCCGGTACGAACTGATGTCGTACTAGTTGTACTAATTGCGGCGGCAGCGTTCAAGACGATGTGTTCAGCCTGCTTTTGGCCAGAGAACATTTTCGTCCAAGAACATCAGCCAAGTACGGTGAAGAAAAAAATTACCAATCCCGCGGGAGTCAAACTCCCACATTTTAGAGCCACTGGCCAACCTTGCACCTCAGCTTAAAAAAACTAATTTCTTCCCTAAACTTACCAATCAGAATACTAGACACATAGTAAGGGTCACATAGTAAACTTCCCAAACTGTATTCTGATAGTTATTCCTTTGCATCTCACACTATAGTCTTTACAGAAACTTGGTTAAAGCCGTTGATCTTAAGCTCCGAAGTTTTACCAAGTAAGTATACCACTTTTATACGTAATAAAACACTGCGAAGGGGTGGAGGAGCTAATTTCTATAGACTCCAAATTCGCTTCAGTAGAGAGAAAATCACAAGAGTTTGGTGACATAGAATTTCGTTGTATTAAAATATTCTTGTCCGGTCAATCTTTATATGTTACCTTGTCTTACATACCACCTTCGTCCGAACACCCCATATACTGACAACATTTGTACGCTATTCCATTCGTTGCGGATGGTCTGTCTGATGGTGACCAGATGGTAGCTCTAGGTGACTTCAATATCCCAGAACTCATGTGGTTTAACATTGATTATTCACCGTCTGTATTGCTTAACTCGCACCACGACTTTCCGTCGGGCATGTTTGACATGTCACTCGGTCAAATTAACCATGTTAGAAATTCTTTAGGTCGGCTGCTGGTCTTGTGTTTCGTTTCTGATCCTGATGGAATTACTCTTTCCAGAACTTTGCTTGTTTCTTACCTAGAGGTTACATATCATACCACTCTGGAGGTTTAAATCGAAAAAATAGCTTAATTGACCTACACTTAAATCTCACAAAGTTCGTTTCTCTCTAATTCTGACTTTATGAAATTATATAAGTAAATTTTGGAATTTGATTGGTCCGATCTACTGGCATGTGAATATGCATTTTATTATCCTTTGAATATATTTTGCGACACTTGTTTCGTCAAAGTACCTATTAAATTTATAGAACGTCATGTATAAACTTTTAAATAAACTTAAATAATCTGTCTGTGCAGTTAGTTATTCCAAATACTTAGTAGCTCGGTCAAATTTTACCGTGCATAACGCAGAATATTATAGTAGTTATATTGGCCGTTCCTGGATTGAGTTTACCCAGGATCCGAAGCAGTTTTATATCTTTGTAAACACTAAGCGCAAACATGTATTTTTTCGTCCTCTGCTTACGTTGAGAACTCATATGCGAACACTGTTCAGGCAATGGCCGATCTCTTCGCAGAGTTATTCAAACAACGTATTTACCTAGCACTAGTCCAGCGCAGCGTTACACTTATAATATCGAATCAGCCAACCGAATCAGGATTTTTTTAAGGTCAAGCTTATGTATTCGGCCCCGATGGAGTACCAGTCTGTGTTATGAAGAACTGCGTCGAGGCTTTGTACAAACCGCTCCTTAAAATCTTTATTCTATCGCTGGAGACTTCGATCTTTCTCCTTATATGGAACATCTTACATTATTCCTCTGCATAAAAAAGGGAAAAAATACGACGCTGCCAAAATTTTTATCACACCACATTTACAACACTAATGTAATTCAATAATATCTCCGTGTCAGCATGGCTTCATGAAGCGCCGCTCCACCACTACCAACTTATTGGAGCTAACATCTTTAGTCTCGGATGAGTTCCGGAATGGCTTACTGACAGACGTTGTTTACACTGACTTCAGTAAAGCATTTGACTCTGTTAACCACTCGCTTCTTATAAGTAAACTCCGTCTTTTGGGATTTCCAACTGATCTAATCAGGATTTCAAGTTACTTATCTGGAAGATCCCAACGCGTCTTCTTTAAAGATATTACCTCGCTTTTAGTCCGCGTCACATCTGGGGTGCCCCAAGGAAGCCATCTTGGACCTTTACTTTATACACTGTTTTGTAACGACTTGCCCCTTGCCTTAATTGATTCACTTGTTGAGTATTAAGCTTTGTCTTCAGTAGAGATTCACTAGCGCCCATATAGACTTCAACCTGATTCGGATAAATTTCAAAATTGGTGTTTAGCAAATAACCTAAAGAATGTTGGATCGAAATATAAACATATGTCATTTTATCGATCTAGTTCCCCCCAGGCTATGTACTTTCTCTATGGGAACGCCTTAGAACGATTAACTCAGGTTAATGATGTGGGTCTCTTATAAGATTTGAAACTTCAATTTACCGACCATATATCCACCATGGTTAATAAAGCTTAGTTTTATTTAAAGATTATCAAAAGAATTTAATGACCCGTACATAACAAAAACGTTATATACATCATTGGTCCGTCCGATTCTTGGGCATGGACCAAGAATGTGTGTCTGGAGTCCCGAATAGGGACTAAATTGGGATGCAAATCTTCACCTCCCGTCTTATCACAGTAGACTGTTATTAATCAACTAACAACATCATTAACAAACCGTAGAACGATGCTGGGTGTCATGTTCCTATATAATCTTATCTATGGTGATATAGACAGCCAGCATTTACTAAGACGCTTAAATTTTTACGTTCCTAGTAGAAGGACAAGAAACCTTCGTCCTCTACTCCTTAGCCATTGTAGTTCGACATATGCCCAACACGATCCGTTCAGGGTATTATGTTCGGCGTACAATGGTTTCTAGCACATCTTGTGACTTTGCCCTACTAACTACTACTCCTACTCTTTTCTTAAACTTTCTGGGATCTATCCCCGCCGTTATGCAGCAGCGTCCCGGTCGGTTGGAAGTAAGCAGTGGAAACCGCGCGAAATATCCAACCCGTTAGTTTTTGTGGACCTTACTACTTGATCGAAGAATTCAAATGCATCCCATATTCCGTCGAACCCAAATGGCAAATCCCGCACCTGGCTTGCCACCGTCGCATAATTCACCTTGTCTTGGATTGTGTCACCATGCTCCTTCATTTTTACTTGTGGTCTCAGACATTGTATGAGCTTGTCTATCTCGCTTACAGCTCTCTGGTATTTTTGTCCTTGAATCCGCGTGTTAACACCAGCATCTCGTCATCCTTGGACTCGTCAACCCACTTCGCCTCCTGGGCCCTCATTACTTTCACAGTTCCATCTGAAGGTAGACGGATCTCTCAGCATACTTCGCTCATCGCCTCTTTCCGCAGCGTGTAAATCCATCGCCCATTTTCCCCCATTTCTAAGCTATGTTATTTCTAGACTCAATGCAATCACATAGTTAATGTAAAATTACTCTAAACAAATTATGCCTCCTTTATTTAAAGGTCTTGACTATTTACAATGATTCGAATATGTCTTGATGATAAATTATGATGTACTTTGCTCCTCCATCGGTCTCTCACTGTTCCTGCCTACTCCTGCTCGGCTCCGCCGGCACTTGTTCTCCCGTCGCTCACCAGTCGCCGTTCCGAGTTGGTCGCCAAGATCTCCACTGTTCATGACAAGTGTCTCCCTGGTGCCTAGCAGTCGAAATATCAAATAATGGTTCCTGTCGTTCGGTCTCGCGCTTGTACCACTTGTTCCTGATTTCCTTCTGCTTCCGCTTCTGTCGATGGGTCCTCCTTTTCTGGTTGCTGTCGCCGCTCGCTATTTAATGCTGCTCCTTTTTCACTCTCTACTCTCTGACTTCGCCCTTTCCATATGTCCGGCACCTGATCCGTCTTGGTCGTACATAGGTGCGGCTTATCTTCAAATCAATTACTTAGCCCATTTAATAAGCCTAGCTTGCATTTACCATTGCCACATTCCCGGAACGAAAATATTATGTTTAAAGGATATTAGAAAAGTGCACATAGTAACTAACAATGTGTACTCCTACTTAGAATTACCCCGGGTAAAAAATCGGACGATAGCAGACTGCTGTTTTTGTTTCAGTATTGGCAGTCTCCAATCGATTCTTGAAACGATTTCTGAACGAAGACTAAAACATGTATGGCGGAGTATGATTAGCAATATTGACCACGGTTCGAGCCAACCGAAGTTTTATTTATATATATATATATATATATATATTATTATATATACTTTATATTTTTTAATATGTAGTTTCTTCGTTGTGATATATTTGTATACCCTTGCAGAGGGTATTATAATTTTGGTCAAAAGTGTGCAACGCAGTACAGGACACATCTCCAACCCCATAAAGCATATATATTCTTGATCAGGATCACCTCCTGAGTCGATATAAGCATGTCCGTCTGTCCGTCCGTCCGTCCGTCCGTCTGGCCGTCTGTTTGTCTGATTCTACGCAAACTTGTCTCTCAGTTTGGATTACACTTCTACTAAATTTCATTAGGATCGCCCAACTATATTCTATAGCTGCCATATAACTGATTGATCGGAAATGCCATAACTTTGTTATTTTTTTAGTTAGAAGATTGCGAATTTCTACGGAATCTACTTTGGCAAAATTTATCCGATCTGTCAAATTTTAAAAGGATCATAATATATGCTGCTACTTAACTGCAAGGGTATATCAACTTCGGCTCCGCCCGAAGATAGATTTCCTTTCTTGTTATAATATATTTTGAATAATTTTTACTCTATTTTCTCTGTGGAGAAAAGTCAGCAAGGAAGTAAGTTTTAAAGTTGTAAATAATCGCACCGCAAAATTTTCCATAAAAGAAAAAATACTTTTCTGGGAAAAAAACTATAACACACAACAAGGCTGTGAACAATGGTTAATGAATAAATTGGTGTCGCCTAGGCAGGCTTTATTGTTAAAAGACTGCTGTAAATTTGTGTGTTCACGCAACAAGAAAAGAGGATGCTGGAAAAAAAACTGAATTAAATGAAAGTTTATCACCTAGGAGATATGTGACATGATAGAGAGCATGAGCTAAGAGAAGGTTAGACTCAGTCCAAACGCCGCAGATTCAAATCCTAGCCAAGAAAATATTTCTTTCATATGTCGTTCAGGGGAATCAGGTTCAAGCCCGACCTTTTTTTGTTTTTTCTTTTTTTTTTTAAATTCCATTCTAAAAATTTAAATGGCTGAGTAAATAAGGAAGAGGAAAATATTCTTAGATATAAAATTCAAATAATAAAGAAATTTTCAATATACTACCAATATACTACCTTTTCAATATACTGCTATCAGTTTTGTAATAAAAAAAAATATTGTAAACTCTTTTTGATTCCCAACAATATTTTAGAGCAAATTTTTAATTAAAAAAATAACTTGATATCAAGAGTCAACACGTGCCTGATTTTGAGGAATTATTACCGGGTACACTGATGCTGAACGACTTTTTAAAATGGTGTCATTGAACGGAAATAACCTTAATCCCCAAGGGTCCTTTATCATTCAGTTCCAAAGCTCCACAGTACAGATCGCAGAAAACACCTACAAAATAGAAGAAATCACTGTGGTAGACCCAAAATCCCCGCTTTCCAACTCTCAGAGGTAAATCCTAAAATTAATGAAGTCTTCTCCTTTTAATTAATCAAGCAGCTAAATATGAATAAAACCAAGATTCTGGGAAAAAGATTTTACTATTCTGCTCATAATGATTATAAGTCTAATCACAATGCTAGTCAAAGGGTGAAAACTAAAAGAAGCTGCCCCAAAAACGACAAAAGCACCGGGGCATCCACCTCCAGCTAACGAGGACGTTCTCTTTTAAGGAGGGAATATTTAACCCCTAAAATGCCAAATAAATAATACTAAATTAATGGATAAAACGTTAAGTCCAGTCACACGTCAATAAGATCTTAATAAGATCTTTTAAACTATATTTCTTGTTTGTTTTGTGGTGCGTAAATAAGCGAAGAATTCTGTATTCCGACGCGCGTTCATGCTCGAAACAGAGAAACTCCAAGTTAATTCCGCACACTTCTAGAGACTGTCCTTGCGTTTTATTTATTGTCATCGCAAAGGTGAAACGTACTGGAAATTGTAAGCTAGCTGACCCAGCAGTACGGACTTCGTACTGCCAAAATTTGATATTAACAGACACACACTGTTATTTAATCAATTTTTTGTTTTTTAACCAATTTAATGCTTTCTTATGAACTATATTTCCATATTTTTTTTATAAAAAATATTCTGGTACCTAGAAAGGGGTATGAAATTGTCTTGTATGTGTAAAATGTGTAGATCCAAATGATGTCAGCAACAGTTGTAATTTCTGAATGTTGGCCAAGAAGTGCTTATAATCACTGTATCTGTGGATTCGTGTTCATTATATCTAGCTTTCTGTCGTTGTTTCTGGTAATCCTGGTAGGATTACCACATCTGTCTGGGCTTACGTCACATACATATAAACAGTTTGAGCGCGCTCAGAAGCGAAACTGTCGAAAGATCCTTGAATAACTCCAAATGGATCGCTTTCGTACTGAAGCTGATGAATACGCTCAAGTAACATTTGATAGGGCCCTTATTCTAAGACACGAACGTCGAATTTTAATTATGACTCTTTTTCACATTCGGGCACTCCTTCCAAAACATCTGTGATGTTGGAGTACGATTTACTTAATGGAAACTGACCCTTGTTCAAAAGGCTCGATGTCTTGGCTATTATCTCAACAGCTTTGGACTTCGTTGGGGCACCAGATATAAGGTCGTCCACATAAATATCCTGGAAGACAACACGAAAGCCAACGAGAAAACCAGCACCTTCATCCATATCCTGATGGTGCATTGAGCGAACGGACAGAAAAAACGCTGGAGCTTAAAAACCATCACGTCATCAGGGATAGAATCTCTTCAGAGGATACACTGCAGCAAGCTCATTTGGAGCAACTCTTACGCTTAAGATGAACCCATCTTACAAATGTCTCTCGCGAAAGCGACTAGGTGATGCCCTGTGATGCAAGGCTCCAGATCGGCCACGGACGAGAATGTTGGCGGTTGGCAAAAACACTACTTCAGCGCAGCTGAAGGAAAAATAACTGGGTCACAAACGTGCTAGCTGGCAGAGCCTGAGAGGTCGCAACCACAGCAAATTTTTACGTTTGGGAAATGTGGCGTGAAATGGATTTTCTGAGGTCATATTTTTAGGATCCGATTATCACAATAATGTTTAGTGTTGAGTCAATAAATGAATGGCAAATCTATCTCTATTTACGTGTGTTGGTATAAGCGCGTTGTTTCGGCGACTATACAAAATTCAACAACACTATTGTCCGTACATAGTAATTGGGAACGTTACATTTTTGAAACAGTTTTTCCTCTTATAAGAAAAATTGATAGGCACGACTATGTAAATTCTTGTTTAAAATAAACGGTATTTAAAATTGGTTTTCTTTAAAAAAAAACTTTTATCTTTTATTTACATGCAGTGCACTACCAAAAAATAATTCACGCAGACATAAAGCCAGGAAATTTATTGTTAACAGAATATGGAAACGTCAAAATAGCTGATCTAGGTGTGTGCAATGAATTTTTTGGAGAAGAGGCAAAAATTAGCAGCGGTACAACAAGTGGAACCCCGGCCTTTCGAGCTCCAGAAACTCTTGTGTTGGGACAGGTTTGTAAACAAAAAAAAAATAAATCAATTCGTATCATAATTATTTTCTTTACTTAGAATGTCTACTGTGGAAAGGCAGCGGATGTCTGGGCTTTGGGAGTAACACTATACTCCCTAGTTTACGGAAACGTTCCATTTTTTGGGGAGACGGTTCCTTTATTATATGAAAAAATAAAACACGAATCTGTTGTATTTTTACAAACTGTTACAATAAGTAATCACTTAAAAAACTGCTTGTTAAATATGTTGCAGAAGGATCCAAACAAACGAATAACAATTCCTCAATTAAAGGTTTTAATTTACGAAAGTAAAACCCTATTCATTAATATTTATATTGTTATCTTTTCTAGGAAAATAGTTGGGTTACATCTGAAGGAAAATTTCCACTGCCTACTGAAGAAGAAAATTGTTGTTTGGTTCAAGTAGACGATGAAGATTTAAGCTTTGTCGTCAGGAGCATTCCAAAATTAGACACTCTGATTTTAATAAAAACAATGTTAAAAAAACATTCTTTTGGAAATCCTTTCATAAAAGAAGAAGATGGAAATTCATCTAAATATTGCAGCTCCCGCTTTAAAAAATTTGCCAATGCTGGTAGATCAAATTCAGCTCCCGGATCCTATTATGTATCAATGGACAGGTATGATATACTAGATGTGAACTATAATTTTCAATATAAAATTCTTATTTATAGGCAGGGATCAGATGACCAGCTTCTTCCCTCCGTAACGGAACATTCTTAGTGAAACTTTATGTTCTGTGATTTCAACATTTTTTAAATTTCGGCATAGCCGGCTAAAGCTATAAATTCTCTTATATTTAGTGCCAGAATTTACGGACATGAATAAAAATCTTAATTTACCAGCTCAATAAGTTGTTAAAATAAAACATATAAATTTGTTCAAATTAACTTGATAAAAACTGTTTAATAACACTCTGTATTCTTCAAATTGGTTTACATTCTGTTTAACTTTAATATTGTTTATTCAGCCGTTTGCAAATTAAATTTTCTTTACGTGTGCCTCGCAATTCCTTAGGTAGTTATTACTTGGCCGCCCTTAGAAACTTTATTAGCTTGCTGGATAATAAGTTAGTTGTGATGATGGCTGAGCGAACTAGAGCAGAAGAAACACGGTGAGGTTTTGGAACCTGGTGGTGGTTCTAGGAACAATATGTAAAGAATATTTGTTTTGGGATACTGTTGAATGTTCTTGGGTAGGAGGATGGAGGATATTTCAAGTTAGGTCGCGCTGTACTGAGTGACAAACCTTGGACCCCAAGGAGCCTGGGACGGATTACATGACTATTGTTGATTCGGATTTTTCACATTCCAACATTCTCTCTGCAAAACTGAACCGCTTGCAAAACGTGGTCTCGTACAGAGTGGGATTAATTGGTACGTAATAGTTAGACAATAGCTCAGCCCACAATAAAGAAAAAAGGTTAACATGCCAAAAAGCTGCAGTTCAACAACGAAAAAAATGTCGCCACTGTTATATAGTGCGTCTGTAAATTACTATACCTATTAAAAGATATAGCAGCAAGAGGCTTCAAGTGGATATAAAAGTAATAGAGCCAATCGGTACTAGGCGGTAAAGAATTTGAGTAAGATAAAGCCCGCTCTATCGGCTCGTTCAAAATTTAATTTTCCCTACGACATGGAATCTGAAAGGGAGCAATCATGCAAAGATCCCTGGGAGGCACATTAAAGTTGATAAGCCCCGATTACACAGCGCAATCAATGTTTTTGGAGACAATATTATCGACAAAGTCAATGCTACCACAGTACGTCGCTCCTCCAGTGTACAGTGTATAAAAGAGAAGGCTACAGAGGGAAAAGGAGCCACTAACCTTATAAAGTCTAAGTGGAATATTGTAATTTATAAAAAAGGACGCCCAAATTGCATACGCAGTACAAATAAATAAGCGACTTCTTACTGTAGCGAATAAAGTGACATTTCAATAAGTTTAGTGGAAGAAAATTTAGGATTCACCAAGATAACAGATAACTATCTCTAATGCAGACAATGGTCTTAAAGACTTTGAGGTCATCCGCATACAACAGGACTTTGGAATTAAGAAAGCAAGGGGAGATATCGTTTATAAGCATAATAAATAGGAACAGTCCCAACGAGCTATCTTGTGGAAGGTCATACATCTCCAATTGAAACGTGGCATGATCGGTATGCCAAAAAAGATTTGGAAAGAAATTAACTTAACAAGGATGAATGAACGCCTAATCTCAACAGTTTAGCTAGTAGAGAAGTCAGTATAAATATAACCTGATATCGACAATCAAAGGCCCCAAGGCAGTGCTTAGATAAAACCACCCAGTTAGTTGTGGTGGACCACACAGGCATGAATCCATGCTGGTTGAGTGATATAAAGTAGCGAATAAACATTGTTAACTTTTTAGTGGGTATACGCTCGAGAATCTCGATGGGCGCGATCGAGATAATTTTCCAAAGAAAAGCAAACGATGATAGCGATAAGAAGAACAGAAGTTATATACCATCTAAGTTAGGGGACTCATTAAAACGACTGGAGACTTCGACAAGGTCAGAATCTAATATGTCCAAGCCAAAATTTCGGCTCCATATTTAGCAGAAATTATATATTTAGCTCCAAAATATATAGCAAAAAGGTCTGAGATGCCCCTATCAGAGTTAGCAGCCAAACCCCCATAAGACATGGAAGAAGGTATGCCAGAGAATAAATTTTTATTATTCACAAGCCGCCAAAATGCTTTAAGGTTGAATCTGCGGCTTGCTTCGACATCGGAAATATATTGGTTTTAAAAGAATTTATTGAGGAATAAAATTTCCGATTGCAATCTCATCAATTCTTTGTTCTCCTTTCTTTCAAAATCGCTTTTAGAATTTGTCCCATTTTTTAAGAGTTTTAGACCCTCTGGGTACCAGGGGAGTTTGTACGACTTTCGAACCCCAACAGAGGCATTATTGTCAATAATATTAAACAGAGCAATCAAAAACTTAGTACAACACTTATCAATCGAGCCATCCGAAAAAAGGAAAACCCAATTTAAACTTGGTATAGCGGAATAAATAAGAATAAGAAATAGGTGATGCGGAATACAAAATACTATAAAATTCAATATGTATCAACAATGGCTTATTATCCACCATATCCAAAATACTATAAAATTCAATATGTATCAACAATGGCTTATTATCCACCATAAGTATTTTGCCTTCCGCTTTACCAATTTCTTATTATCACTTAAATGGCGAAAGTCCAACGTGGGCAATCGAAAGTTCTAAGAACAATTAGTGGGTGATATTCTCAATTCGCAATCTCCTTGTTATATTCTCAATGCCAATACCCACAAAGATCTGGACATAAAACCCATTAGGAAAGAAATCGGGAGCAAACAAATGAACTATAAAAGAAAATTAACATCTAGTGGCTAAACCCGATTACAGCAGAACCTTCAACTGCCCAACCCTGAACATTGATACAATTTTATTAGTTCCAACTGTTATTATTTTATTAGTTTCAATAAATAATACTTTATATATGTAGGAATTGTATTTATTTAAATGTTTATGTATGGGACTTGAAACCTCGTTCTGCATACTGGATACACATTCAATGTTTTTCAAATTATCAATTCATTGTATCAATATTTTGTGAAGCTTACAAAAATCTTGGCATATGTACATAGTATGTATACCTGTTTTCTTCTTCTTTTCCGCCTGTTGTTACCAACGCCGCTGTTCTCTTGTCGCCTGATTCCGAAGCAGATTCGTAATTTGCCGCTGCCCACATTGCTCTTCCCCATTCATTCGTTTTTCCGAACTGTCGCCTGTCGCTACCGACACCGCCCTTCTTGTTGCTGGCTTCTCCCAACTTGTTGCTTCTGACGCCTCTTTTCTCCGCGGGCTTTAGTTGCACAGACAACAAATACGAATTCAGTGGATCACATATCAAATTTTCTGGCGGTCGACAAAATAAATCAGCCGCAGGCAAGGTCAGTGTAGAACCATTAAAAAAGAAATTGGCTGCAATATGTTGGTAGTGGTGATCATAAAACCATGCTGGAATGGCGAAATTATTGAACTTTAAATGTGAATGAAAAGCTTTGAAATTGTTGACATTTTTGAAATGCCTCTATATAATCTAAAAGAGGTGTACTTACTTAACTTAAGAGCTGAGTTTCGGTTCGCTGAAAGCTGAGGATACGTTTTACGCTTTGTCTTTACAAAGGTATAAAACTGTATCTACTTAGACCTAGCTACTAGGTAAATAACTAATTGCGAATTGTACTCCTAGTTTTTTTGTACCCTTACGGAGGGTATTATAATTTTGGTAAAATATGTACAACGCAGTTCAGAGACATCTCCGACCCAATAAAGAATAATATATATATTCTTGATCAGGATCACCTCCTGAGTCGATATAAGCATGTCCGTCTGTCTATCTGTTTCTACGCAAACTAGTCTCTCAGATTTAAAGTCGGAACTCAGTCGGAACGGCCGGGATCGGTTGACTATATCCTATAGCTGTCATATAACTGATTGATCGGGAATGCCATAACATTGGTGTTTTTTTAAGTTAGAAAGATGGGACTTTCTATGGGGTCCATTTTGGGCAAACTAATTTGCCTAAATTTCATAAGAATCGGCCGACTATATCGTATATATGAAGGATCGGAAATGAAACAAGTTTGGTATTATTTTTATGCGGAAAATTGATTTGATAGTTTAATTCTTAAAAGAATCGACCAAATATCTACGCTACTTAACTGCAAGGGTATTTCAATTCCGCCCAAAGTTAGCTTTCCTTTCTTGTTTAATGCACAACAAGTGGAACCCCGGCCTTTCGAGCTCCAGAAACTCTTGTGTTGGGACAGGTTTGTAAACAAAAAAAAAATAAATCAATTCGTATCATAATTATTTTCTTTACTTAGAATGTCTACTGTGGAAAGGCAGCGGATGTCTGGGCTTTGGGAGTAACACTATACTCCCTAGTTTACGGAAACGTTCCCTTTTTTGGGGAGACGGTTCCTTTATTATATGAAAAAATAAAACACGAATCTGTTGTATTTTCACAAACTGTTACAATAAGTAATCACTTAAAAAACAGCTTGTTAAATATGTTGCAGAAGGATCCAAACAAACGAATAACAATTCCTCAATTAAAGGTTTTAATTTACGAAAGTAAAACCCTATTCATTAATTTTTATATTGTTATCTTTTCTAGGAAAATAGTTGGGTTACATCTGAAGGAAAATTTCCACTGCCTACTGAAGAAGAAAATTGTTGTTTGGTTCAAGTAGACGATGAAGATTTAAGCTTTGTCGTCAGGAGCATTCCAAAATTAGACACTCTGATTTTAATAAAAACAATGTTAAAAAAACATTCTTTTGGAAATCCTTTCATAAAAGAAGAAGATGGAAATTCATCTAAATATTGCAGCTCCCGCTTTAAAAAATTTGCCAATGCTGGTAGATCAAATTCAGCTCCCGGATCCTATTATGTATCAATGGACAGGTATGATATACTAGATGTGAACTATAATTTTCAATATAAAATTCTTATTTATAGGCAGGGATCAGATGACCAGCTTCTTCCCTCCGTAACGGAACATTCTTAGTGAAACTTTATGTTCTGTGATTTCAACATTTTTTAAATTTCGGCATAGCCGGCTAAAGCTATAAATTCTCTTATATTTAGTGCCAGAATTTACGGACATGAATAAAAATCTTAATTTACCAGCTCAATAAGTTGTTAAAATAAAACATATAAATTTGTTCAAATTAACTTGATAAAAACTGTTTAATAACACTCTGTATTCTTCAAATTGGTTTACATTCTGTTTAACTTTAATATTGTTTATTCAGCCGTTTGCAAATTAAATTTTCTTTACGTGTGCCTCGCAATTCCTTAGGTAGTTATTACTTGGCCGCTTACTTGGCCGCCCTTAGAAACTTTATTAGCTTGCTGGATAATAAGTTAGTTGTGATGATGGCTGAGCGAACTAGAGCAGAAGAAACACGGTGAGGTTTTGGAACCTGGTGGTGGTTCTAGGAACAATATGTAAAGAATATTTGTTTTGGGATACTGTTGAATGTTCTTGGGTAGGAGGATGGAGGATATTTCAAGTTAGGTCGCGCTGTACTGAGTGACAAACCTTGGACCCCAAGGAGCCTGGGACGGATTACATGACTATTGTTGATTCGGATTTTTCACATTCCAACATTCTCTCTGCAAAACTGAACCGCTTGCAAAACGTGGTCTCGTACAGAGTGGGATTAATTGGTACGTAATAGTTAGACAATAGCTCAGCCCACAATAAAAGAAAAAAGGTTAACATGCCAAAAAGCTGCAGTTTAACAACGAAAAAAATGTCGCCACTGTTATATAGTGCGTCTGTAAATTACTATACCTATTAAAAGATATAGCAGCAAGAGGCTTCAAGTGGATATAAAAGTAATAGAGCCAACCGGTACTAGGCGGTAAAGAATTTGAGTAAGATAAAGCCCGCTCTATCGGCTCGTTCAAAATTTAATTTTCCCTACGCCATGGAATCTGAAAGGGAGCAAACATGCAAAGATCCCTGGGAGGCACATTAAAGTTGATAAGCCCCGATTACACAGCGCAATCAATGTTTTTGGAGACAATATTATCGACAAAGTCAATGCTACCACAGTACGTCGCTCCTCCAGTGTACAGTGTATAAAAGAGAAGGCTACAGAGGGAAAAGGAGCCACTAACATTATAAAGTCTAAGTGGAATATTGTAATTTATAAAAAACGACGCCCAAATTGCATACGCAGTACAAATAAATAAGCGACTTCTTACTGTAGCGAATAAAGTGACATTTCAATAAGTTTAGTGGAAGAAAATTTAGGATTCACCAAGATAACAGATAACTATCTCTAATGCAGACAATGGTCTTAAAGACTTTGAGGTCATCCGCATACAACAGGACTTTGGAATTAAGAAAGCAAGGGGAGATATTGTTTATAAGCATAATAAATAGGAACAGTCCCAAAGAGCTATCTTGTGGAAGGTCATACATCTCCAATAGAAACGTGGCATGATCGGTATGCCAAAAAAGATTTGGAAAGAAATTAACTTAACAAGGATGAATGAACGCCTAATCTCAACAGTTTAGCTAGTAGAGAAGTCAGTATAAATATAACCTGATATCGACAATCAAAGGCCCCAAGGCAGTGCTTAGATAAAACCACCCAGTTAGTTGTGGTGGACCACACAGGCATGAATCCATGCTGGTTGAGTGATATAAAGTAGCGAATAAACATTGTTAACTTTTTAGTGGGTATACGCTCGAGAATCTCGATGGGCGCGATCGAGATAATTTTCCAAAGAAAAGCAAACGATGATAGCGATAAGAAGAACAGAAGTTATATACCATCTAAGTTAGGGGACTCATTAAAACGACTGGAGACTTCGACAAGGTCAGAATCTAATATGTCCAAGCCAAAATTTCGGCTCCATATTTAGCAGAAATTATATATTTAGCTCCAAAATATATAGCAAAAAGGTCTGAGATGCCCCTATCAGAGTTAGCAGCCAAACCCCCATAAGACATGGAAGAAGGTATGCCAGAGAATAATTTTTTATTATTCACAAGCCGCCAAAATGCTTTAAGGTTGAATCTACGGCTTGCTTCGACATCGGAAATATATTGGTTTTAAAAGAATTTATTGAGGAATAAAATTTCCGATTGCAATCTCATCAATTCTTTGTTCTCCTTTCTTTCAAAATCGCTTTTAGAATTTGTCCCATTTTTTAAGAGTTTTAGACCCTCTGGGTGCCAGGGGAGTTTGTACGACTTTCGAACCCCAACAGAGGCATTATTGTCAATAATATTAAACAGAGCAATCAAAAACTTAGTACAACACTTATCAATCGAGCCATCCGAAAAAAGGAAAACCCAATTTAAACTTGGTATAGCGGAATAAATAAGAATAAGAAATAGGTGATGCGGAATACAAAATACTATAAAATTCAATATGTATCAACAATGGCTTATTATCCACCATATCCAAAATACTATAAAATTCAATATGTATCAACAATGGCTTATTATCCACCATAAGTATTTTGCCTTCCGCTTTACCAATTTCTTATTATCACTTAAATGGCGAAAGTCCAACGTGGGCAATCGAAAGTTCTAAGAACAATTAGTGGGTGATATTCTCAATTCGCAATCTCCTTGTTATATTCTCAATGCCAATACCCACAAAGATCTGGACATAAAACCCATTAGGAAAGAAATCGGAGCAAACAAATGAACTATAAAAGAAAATTAACATCTAGTGGCTAAACCCGATTACAGCAGAACCTTCAACTGCCCAACCCTGAACATTGATACAATTTTATTAGTTCCAACTGTTATTATTTTATTAGTTTCAATAAATAATACTTTATATATGTAGGAATTGTATTTATTTAAATGTTTATGTATGGGACTTGAAACCTCGTTCTGCATACTGGATACACATTCAATGTTTTTCAAATTATCAATTCATTGTATCAATATTTTGCCTGATTCCGAAGCAGATTCGTAATTTGCCGCTGCCCACATTGCTCTTCCCCATTCATTCGTTTTTCCGAACTGTCGCCTGTCGCTACCGACACCGCCCTTCTTGTTGCTGGCTTCTCCCAACTTGTTGCTTCTGACGCCTCTTTTCTCCGCGGGCTTTAGTTGCACAGACAACAAATACGAATTCAGTGGATCACATATCAAATTTTCTGGCGGTCGACAAAATAAATCAGCCGCAGGCAAGGTCAGTGTAGAACCATTAAAAAAGAAATTGGCTGCAATATGTTGGTAGTGGTGATCATAAAACCATGCTGGAATGGCGAAATTATTGAACTTTAAATGTGAATGAAAAGCTTTGAAATTGTTGACATTTTTGAAATGCCTCTATATAATCTAAAAGAGGTGTACTTACTTAACTTAAGAGCTGAGTTTCGGTTCGCTGAAAGCTGAGGATACGTTTTACGCTTTGTCTTTACAAAGGTATAAAACTGTATCTACTTAGACCTAGCTACTAGGTAAATAACTAATTGCGAATTGTACTCCTAGTTTTTTTTGTACCCTTACGGAGGGTATTATAATTTTGGTAAAATATGTACAACGCAGTTCAGAGACATCTCCGACCCAATAAAGAATAATATATATATTCTTGATCAGGATCACCTCCTGAGTCGATATAAGCATGTCCGTCTGTCTATCTGTTTCTACGCAAACTAGTCTCTCAGATTTAAAGTCGGAACTCAGTCGGAACGGCCGGGATCGGTGGACTATATCCTATAGCTGTCATATAACTGATTGATCGGGAATGCCATAACATTGGTGTTTTTTTAAGTTAGAAAGATGGGACTTTCTATGGGGTCCATTTTGGGCAAACTAATTTGCCTAAATTTCATAAGAATCGGCCGACTATATCGTATATATGAAGGATCGGAAATGAAACAAGTTTGGTATTATTTTTATGCGGAAAATTGATTTGATAGTTTAATTCTTAAAAGAATCGACCAAATATCTACGCTACTTAACTGCAAGGGTATTTCAATTCCGCCCAAAGTTAGCTTTCCTTTCTTGTTTAATGCACAACAAGTGGAACCCCGGCCTTTCGAGCTCCAGAAACTCTTGTGTTGGGACAGGTTTGTAAACAAAAAAAAAATAAATCAATTCGTATCATAATTATTTTCTTTACTTAGAATGTCTACTGTGGAAAGGCAGCGGATGTCTGGGCTTTGGGAGTAACACTATACTCCCTAGTTTACGGAAACGTTCCCTTTTTTGGGGAGACGGTTCCTTTATTATATGAAAAAATAAAACACGAATCTGTTGTATTTTCACAAACTGTTACAATAAGTAATCACTTAAAAAACAGCTTGTTAAATATGTTGCAGAAGGATCCAAACAAACGAATAACAATTCCTCAATTAAAGGTTTTAATTTACGAAAGTAAAACCCTATTCATTAATTTTTATATTGTTATCTTTTCTAGGAAAATAGTTGGGTTACATCTGAAGGAAAATTTCCACTGCCTACTGAAGAAGAAAATTGTTGTTTGGTTCAAGTAGACGATGAAGATTTAAGCTTTGTCGTCAGGAGCATTCCAAAATTAGACACTCTGATTTTAATAAAAACAATGTTAAAAAAACATTCTTTTGGAAATCCTTTCATAAAAGAAGAAGATGGAAATTCATCTAAATATTGCAGCTCCCGCTTTAAAAAATTTGCCAATGCTGGTAGATCAAATTCAGCTCCCGGATCCTATTATGTATCAATGGACAGGTATGATATACTAGATGTGAACTATAATTTTCAATATAAAATTCTTATTTATAGGCAGGGATCAGATGACCAGCTTCTTCCCTCCGTAACGGAACATTCTTAGTGAAACTTTATGTTCTGTGATTTCAACATTTTTAAATTTCGGCATAGCCGGCTAAAGCTATAAATTCTCTTATATTTAGTGCCAGAATTTACGGACATGAATAAAAATCTTAATTTACCAGCTCAATAAGTTGTTAAAATAAAACATATAAATTTGTTCAAATTAACTTGATAAAAACTGTTTAATAACACTCTGTATTCTTCAAATTGGTTTACATTATGTTTAACTTTAATATTGTTTATTCAGCCGTTTGCAAATTAAATTTTCTTTACGTGTGCCTCGCAATTCCTTAGGTAGTTATTACTTGGCCGCTTACTTGGCCGCCCTTAGAAACTTTATTAGCTTGCTGGATAATAAGTTAGTTGTGATGATGGCTGAGCGAACTAGAGCAGAAGAAACACGGTGAGGTTTTGGAACCTGGTGGTGGTTCTAGGAACAATATGTAAAGAATATTTGTTTTGGGATACTGTTGAATGTTCTTGGGTAGGAGGATGGAGGATATTTCAAGTTAGGTCGCGCTGTACTGAGTGACAAACCTTGGACCCCAAGGAGCCTGGGACGGATTACATGACTATTGTTGATTCGGATTTTTCACATTCCAACATTCTCTCTGCAAAACTGAACCGCTTGCAAAACGTGGTCTCGTACAGAGTGGGATTAATTGGTACGTAATAGTTAGACAATAGCTCAGCCCACAATAAAGAAAAAAGGTTAACATGCCAAAAAGCTGCAGTTCAACAACGAAAAAAATGTCGCCACTGTTATATAGTGCGTCTGTAAATTACTATACCTATTAAAAGATATAGCAGCAAGAGGCTTCAAGTGGATATAAAAGTAATAGAGCCAACCGGTACTAGGCGGTAAAGAATTTGAGTAAGATAAAGCCCGCTCTATCGGCTCGTTCAAAATTTAATTTTCCCTACGACATGGAATCTGAAAGGGAGCAAACATGCAAAGATCCCTGGGAGGCACATTAAAGTTGATAAGCCCCGATTACACAGCGCAATCAATGTTTTTGGAGACAATATTATCGACAAAGTCAATGCTACCACAGTACGTCGCTCCTCCAGTGTACAGTGTATAAAAGAGAAGGCTACAGAGGGAAAAGGAGCCACTAACCTTATAAAGTCTAAGTGGAATATTGTAATTTATAAAAAACGACGCCCAAATTGCATACGCAGTACAAATAAATAAGCGACTTCTTACTGTAGCGAATAAAGTGACATTTCAATAAGTTTAGTGGAAGAAAATTTAGGATTCACCAAGATAACAGATAACTATCTCTAATGCAGACAATGGTCTTAAAGACTTTGAGGTCATCCGCATACAACAGGACTTTGGAATTAAGAAAGCAAGGGGAGATATTGTTTATAAGCATAATAAATAGGAACAGTCCCAAAGAGCTATCTTGTGGAAGGTCATACATCTCCAATAGAAACGTGGCATGATCGGTATGCCAAAAAAGATTTGGAAAGAAATTAACTTAACAAGGATGAATGAACGCCTAATCTCAACAGTTTAGCTAGTAGAGAAGTCAGTATAAATATAACCTGATATCGACAATCAAAGGCCCCAAGGCAGTGCTTAGATAAAACCACCCAGTTGGTTGTGGTGGACCACACAGGCATGAATCCATGCTGGTTGAGTGATATAAAGTAGCGAATAAACATTGTTAACTTTTTAGTGGGTATACGCTCGAGAATCTCGATGGGCGCGATCGAGATAATTTTCCAAAGAAAAGCAAACGATGATAGCGATAAGAAGAACAGAAGTTATATACCATCTAAGTTAGGGGACTCATTAAAACGACTGGAGACTTCGACAAGGTCAGAATCTAATATGTCCAAGCAAAAATTTCGGCCATATTTAGCAGAAATTATATATTTAGCTCCAAAATATATAGCAAAAAGGTCTGAGATGCCCCTATCAGAGTTAGCAGTCAAACCCCCATAAGACATGGAAGAAGGTATGCCAGAGAATAATTTTTTATTATTCACAAGCCGCCAAAATGCTTTAAGGTTGAATCTGGTTTTAAAAGAATTTATTGAGGAATAAAATTTCCGATTGCAATCTCATCAATTCTTTGTTCTCCTTTCTTTCAAAATCGCTTTTAGAATTTGTCCCATTTTTTAAGAGTTTTAGACCCTCTGGGTACCAGGGGAGTTTGTACGACTTTCGAACCCCAACAGAGGCATTATTGTCAATAATATTAAACAGAGCAATCAAAAACTTAGTACAACACTTATCAATCGAGCCATCCGAAAAAAGGAAAACCCAATTAAAACTTGGTATAGCGGAATAAATAAGAATAAGAAATAGGTGATGCGGAATACAAAATACTATAAAATTCAATATGTATCAACAATGGCTTATTATCCACCATATCCAAAATACTATAAAATTCAATATGTATCAACAATGGCTTATTATCCACCATAAGTATTTTGCCTTCCGCTTTACCAATTTCTTATTATCACTTAAATGGCGAAAGTCCAACGTGGGCAATCGAAAGTTCTAAGAACAATTAGTGGGTGATATTCTCAATTCGCAATCTCCTTGTTATATTCTCAATGCCAATACCCACAAAGATCTGGACATAAAACCCATTAGGAAAGAAATCGGGAGCAAACAAATGAACTATAAAAGAAAATTAACATCTAGTGGCTAAACCCGATTACAGCAGAACCTTCAACTGCCCAACCCTGAACATTGATACAATTTTATTAGTTCCAACTGTTATTATTTTATTAGTTTCAATAAATAATACTTTATATATGTAGGAATTGTATTTATTTAAATGTTTATGTATGGGACTTGAAACCTCGTTCTGCATACTGGATACACATTCAATGTTTTTCAAATTATCAATTCATTGTATCAATATTTTGTGAAGCTTACAAAAATCTTGGCATATGTACATAGTATGTATACCTGTTTTCTTCTTCTTTTCCGCCTGTTGTTACCAACGCCGCTGTTCTCTTGTCGCCTGATTCCGAAGCAGATTCGTAATTTGCCGCTGCCCACACTGTTCCCCATTCATTCGTTTTTCCGAACTGTCGCTTGTCGCTACCGACACCGCCCTTCTTGTTGCTGGCTTCTCCCAACTTGTTGCTTCTGACGCCTCTTTTCTCCGCGGGCTTTAGTTGCACAGACAACAAATACGAATTCAGTGGATCACATATCAAATTTTCTGGCGGTTGACAAAATAAATCAGCCGCAGGCAAGGTCAGTGTAGAACCATTAAAAAAGAAATTGGCTGCAATATGTTGGTAGTGGTGATCATAAAACCATGCTGGAATGGCGAAATTATTGAACTTTAAATGTGAATGAAAAGCTTTGAAATTGTTGACATTTTTGAAATGCCTCTATATAATCTAAAAGAGGTGTACTTACTTAACTTAAGAGCTGAGTTTCGGTTCGCTGAAAGCTGAGGATACGTTTTACGCTTTGTCTTTACAAAGGTATAAAACTGTATCTACTTAGACCTAGCTACTAGGTAAATAACTAATTGCGAATTGTACTCCTAGTTTTTTTTGTACCCTTACGGAGGGTATTATAATTTTGGTAAAATATGTACAACGCAGTTCAGAGACATCTCGACCCAATAAAGAATAATATTTATTCTTGATCAGGATCACCTCCTGAGTCGATATAAGCATGTCCGTCTGTCTATCTGTTTCTACGCAAACTAGTCTCTCAGATTTAAAGTCGGAACTAGTCGGAACGGCCGGGATCGGTGGACTATATCCTATAGCTGTCATATAACTGATGATCGGGAATGCCATAACATTGGTGTTTTTTTAAGTTAGAAAGATGGGACTTTCTTGGGGTCCATTTTGGGCAAACTAATTTGCCTAAATTTCATAAGAATCGGCCGACTATATCGTTATATGAAGGATCGGAAATGAAACAAGTTTGGTTTATTTTTATGCGGAAAATTGATTTGATAGTTTAATTCTTAAAAGAATCGACCAAATATCTACGCTACTTAACTGCAAGGGTATTTCAATTCCGCCCAAGTTAGCTCTCCTTTCTTGTTTAATGCACAACAAGTGGAACCCCGGCCTTTCGAGCTCCAGAAACTCTGTGTTGGGACAGGTTTGTAAACAAAAAAAATAAATCAATTCATATCTAATTATTTCTTACTTAGAATGTCTACTGTGGAAAGGCAGCGGATGTCTGGGCTTTGGGAGTAACACTATACTCCTAGTTTACGGAAACGTTCCCTTTTGGGGAGACGGTTCCTTTATTTATGAAAAAATAAAACACGAATCTGTTGTATTTTCACAAACTGTTACAATAAGTAATCACTTAAAAAACAGCTTGTTAAATATGTTGCAGAAGGATCCAAACAAACGAATAACAATTCCTCAATTAAAGGTTTTAATTTACGAAAGTAAAACCCTTTCATTATTTTTATATTGTTATCTTTTCTAGGAAAATAGTTGGGTTACATCTGAAGGAAAATTTCCACTGCCTACTGAAGAAGAAAATTGTTGTTTGGTTCAAGAAGACGATGAAGATTTAAGCTTTGTCGTCAGGAGCATTCCAAAATTAGACAAGGCAGTGCTTAGATAAAACCACCCAGTTAATTGTGGTGGACCACACAGGCATGAATCCATGCTGGTTGAGTGATATAAAGTAGCGAATAAACTTGTTAACTTTTTAGTGGGTATACGCTCGAGAATCTCGATGGGCGCGATCGAGATAATTTTCCAAAGAAAAGCAAACGATGATAGCGATAAGAAGAACAGAAGTTATATACCATCTAAGTTAGGGGACTCATTAAAACGACTGGAGACTTCGACAAGGTCAGAATCTAATATGTCCAAGCAAAAATTTCGGCTCCATTTTAGCAGAAATTTTTTTAGCTCCAAAACATATAGCAAAAGGTGAGAGCCCCTAAGAGTTGCAGCCAAACCCCCATAAGACATGGAAGAAGGTATGCCAGAGATATTTTTACACAAGCCGCCAAAATGCTTAAGGGAATCGGCTTGCTCGACATCGGTTTGGTTTTAAAGAATTTTTGAGGAATAAAATTTCCGATTGCAATCTCATCAATTCTTTGTTCTCCTTTCTTTCAAAATCGCTTTTAGAATTTGTCCCATTTTTAAGAGTTTTAGACCCTCTGGGTACCAGGGGAGTTTGTAGACTTTCGAACCCCAACAGAGGCATTATTGTCAATAATATTAAACAGAGCAATCAAAAACTTAGTACAACACTTATCAATCGAGCCATCGAAAAAAGGAAAACCCAATTAAAACTTGGTATAGGGAATAAATAAGAATAAGAAATAGGTGATGCGGAATACAAAATACTATAAAATTCAATATGTATCAACAATGGCTTATTATCCACCATATCCAAAATACTATAAAATTCAATATGTATCAACAATGGCTTATTATCCACCATAAGTATTTTGCCTTCCGCTTTACCAATTTCTTATTATCACTTAAATGGCGAAAGTCCAACGTGGGCAATCGAAAGTTCTAAGAACAATTAGTGGGTGATATTCTCAATTCGCAATCTCCTTGTTATATTCTCAATGCCAATACCCACAAAGATCTGGACATAAAACCCATTAGGAAAGAAATCGGAAGCAAACAAATGAACTATAATTAACATCTAGTGGCTAAGCCCGATTACAGCAGAACCTTCAACTGCCCAACCCTGAACATTGATACAATTTTATTAGTTCCAACTGTTATTATTTTATTAGTTTCAATAGATAATACTTTATATATGTAGGAATTGTATTTATTTAAATGTTTATGTATGGGACTTGAAACCTCGTTCTGCATACTGGATACACATTCAATGTTTTTCAAACAGCATCATTGTATCAATATTTTGTGAAGCTTACAAAAATCTTGGCATATGTACATAGTATGTATACCTGTTTTCTTCTTCTTTTCCGCCTGTTGTTACCAACGCCGCTGTTCTCTTGTCGCCTGATTCCGAAGCAGATTCGTAATTTGCCGCTGCCCACATTGCTCTTCCCCATTCATTCGTTTTTCCGAACTGTCGCCTGTCGCTACCGACACCGCCCTTCTTGTTGCTGGCTTCTCCCAACTTGTTGCTTCTGACGCCTCTTTTCTCCGCGGGCTTTAGTTGCACAGACAACAAATACGAATTCAGTGGATCACATATCAAATTTTCTGGCGGTCGACAAAATAAATCAGCCGCAGGCAAGGTCAGTGTAGAACCATTAAAAAAGAAATTGGCTGCAATATGTTGGTAGTGGTGATCATAAAACCATGCTGGAATGGCGAAATTATTGAACTTTAAATGTGAATGAAAAGCTTTGAAATTGTTGACATTTTTGAAATGCCTCTATATAATCTAAAAGAGGTGTACTTACTTAACTTAAGAGCTGAGTTTCGGTTCGCTGAAAGCTGAGGATACGTTTTACGCTTTGTCTTTACAAAGGTATAAAACTGTATCTACTTAGACCTAGCTACTAGGTAAATAACTAATTGCGAATTGTACTCCTAGTTTTTTTGTACCCTTACGGAGGGTATTATAATTTTGGTAAAATATGTACAACGCAGTTCAGAGACATCTCCGACCCAATAAAGAATAATATATATATTCTTGATCAGGATCACCTCCTGAGTCGATATAAGCATGTCCGTCTGTCTATCTGTTTCTACGCAAACTAGTCTCTCAGATTTAAAGTCGGAACTCAGTCGGAACGGCCGGGATCGGTGGACTATATCCTATAGCTGTCATATAACTGATTGATCGGGAATGCCATAACATTGGTGTTTTTTTAAGTTAGAAAGATGGGACTTTCTATGGGGTCCATTTTGGGCAAACTAATTTGCCTAAATTTCATAAGAATCGGCCGACTATATCGTATATATGAAGGAACGGAAATGACACAAGTTTGGTATTATTTTTATGCGGAAAATTGATTTGATAGTTTAATTCTTAAAAGAATCGACCAAATATCTACGCTACTTAACTGCAAGGGTATTTCAATTCCGCCCAAAGTTAGCTTTCCTTTCTTGTTTAATGCTTATTTAAGAGCCTTAATATTTTATTATTGTCTTATTATCTTTATATTATTTAAATTAAATAGGGACCCTACATTCGAAAGCGGATTTCTTAAAGCCAACGGAATAATATCTGTAAAATACTTTTATTTCACGAAAGTTTAAAAAAATATTTGTATTACACGAAAGTGTAAAAAAATCCTAATATGATTTAAGTGTTCCTAATATCTTTACATGTCAGTACATGCCAATAAAATTCAATAATTAGTTTAAAAAGTTAAAAAAGTCAGCTTTACAAAAGAAACAAACTATGAGTTTTAAGTTTATTGGTTCCGATTGCGAATTCTAGTAAGTGGGGGAAGCTGGTACACATAACATGTAATATATGATGATTGACCGAACAAATGATTTTAACATAAATAAATACTGTCACCAAACAAAGATGATTGGTGACATGATCATGAATTTTACCTCTTCAGAAGAAAAATTGAAGTCTAAGGATTTCTGAGGTTGATCAAATCTTAATGTTGTGTATGTATCCAAAGACACAACTGTTCAAAATAATCTGAACAGATTCTTTAATCATATTTCATCTGAATTTTTCGCCGCTGCTGGACGTGTTTTTCATTCGCAGCCTTTTCGCATCTTCTGTGTCCTCACTTCCGCAAAACGTAATACCAAATCTTTACATTCATGCTCGATTTGTACTTTTTACTTTCCTTTTTACTGTACGATTATAACTTTTGCTAGTTATATACAATTATTAAGTTTCAAAAACTCGAAGTGTTTTGCTGCTTCATCGCTTTGTAGAAGCGTCTCTCCGCTGTCCCGCCTACTGTTCTACAATGCAGTCACATACTTTATACGTTGACCTGCTTTTAATATCTGTTCTGGTCATCACCCGTTACATATTACTTCTAAGTACAAATCTCTTTGCGCCGCCGTTTCAATCTTGATTCTATTTTCCTACGCTCTTTGTACTCGCTCTATACAGTGGGACTTTATCAACTAACTACATTTGTACAGCTGATAAATGCTGGAGGTACTATTACACGTGTATTCTATTTATAAAGTTGGCGTGTTTATAATTCTGCGCATATTAAATTTAAAAAAAAAAAATAATGTGTTTTCCATTTTCTCCCCATTTAAAATTCCACGTTATCTGGGTGTGATCTTATAGCTCTAAACACTCAATTATCCATCGAGTGTTCATTGTTGCGGTTAAGATTCGCGTAGGTCTCCTTGATTTATTTCTGAAATGTTTTTATATTCCTCCATCCTCTGGGGATATTGTCTCTCTCATATTTCCGCCATTAGTTTAGTGTTATCAATGGTCAGTTACCGTAATATATTGGTACTAGAAGACTTTAACATGCTTCTCATCACTTGGCTCCCATGACAACTCATTGTTTCCGAATTTCCAAAAATATTTTGCTGATGGCTTAACATACTTGCCCCTGTGTCATATCAACCCCGTTAACTCAAGCTCAACTAGAAACTCGAAACTAAACCACGGTTCAGTCAGTAGACTCCTGATCCAGGCTCGCTGAGGCGTACGCACAACCTCTGGTTAGAAATAAGTCCTGCAGCCTGGAACCAAAACCTTGTCCTGCCGGGCGAGAGCTTTGGGGGGGAGATGTCAATTGGTGACCAACCCGGAACGATGACGGGGAATCGAAGGATGGACAGTTAACTCCGGTAAGACCCACGACCATCATTAGTAAACTTCAAACCAATGTTTAGAATAAAGAAGGTGTCTTTCTTTGGTGTGTCTTTGCATGTAACTTACGGGCGGCGAAATGGCAACCCGCCCAATACACAAGCCACCAGTGCATATTCAAACTCACCACGAGTACGCCATATTTATCATGTAGTGTACCCAATCTTTTCATAAGGGCATTATACCACAATATATACAAAACTATCGTCGCGGAAATTTTTGCGAATACAATCAAGCAATAAAGTTCGTTACACCTGGCGCCCAAACTAAGTCATTGCTTTCGAGTTTAAAAATAACGCAGCGCAAGGAGGAGCTGAGTGAAGTTTTTAGAGAGTTCGGTATCCCAACAGAGGGAACAGAAGAGACATTGAGAGCCATGGTGGCATGGTGTGGATCGACAAGACAAAGGACGACGAGATATTGGCAGTCTCGCGCGGATTTGAAGAAAAATTCACATAGAGGTCCACCCCAAGACAAAGAGCGGTTAGTAAGTCAGAGAAGCTTATATACAGTCTGCCGGTACCGGAAATGAAAATCGTAAGGATTGTGGAGCACCAAGCTCGAAAGTCCTAGTGCAAGGCAAGTGCGGGATTGATCCCGCTAGAATTCGTGGCCCCTGTGGATTGGTCCCAAACGAACGGTTTAGAAATAAACACGATCCCGCGAGCAATGCCAGAATTACTCCAAGGAAGAGCACAAAGGTGGTTCATAATGAACTATGAGGAGTGGCCAATATGGAAAGAGTTCAGAATAAATTTGGAGTCCTTTTTCCAGCCGAAAGGATACTTCGGGAAGTTGGTGGAAGAGGAACCATTCAAGGAATACATGGTGGGCCTTCCATCTCTAGCTAGTTGAAAACAGCATGCCACGCATGAAAATTATGAATTAAGGCCGCATACGTGCCCATCTCTGGAAGAACTAATGAGCCTAGCCGAGGAGTTAGCTCTAGAAGACGAGACAAACCTCCACGGAACCACGCTGGGATCACAAACAGCCGACGGTAGACATGAGATGGCAAAGCGAGAAACCGCTTCAGGATCTTCCGGAGCAACCAATCCCGCTCGGGCAAGGGTGGATAAGATATGGCAGGCCGCAGAGCAGAGTCAAATGATACAGCAGATGCCGAATCAGCCGTGGGCTGTGAGCACAAAGCAACAGCAGAATCAGCAATACGCAGTGGAGTGCGGCCCAACTGGAGTAATGAGCACAGAGGAGCAAAACCATATCTTAAAAATTACTCGGCACAGGATTACCATGAAAGACGACATTCCCGAAAAGCAGCGGTATTATCTTAAGAAACCCAAAATACAAGGGGAGATCAACGCAAAGAAAGTGAAAAAAAAGCGGACGCAGATCCCAGTAGGGCAGTGGACGAGGGTATGTTTGGATTTTGTACGACTATTAGAGAGGTCCGAGCATGGAAACACGATGCTGTTGGTGATTATGAACCGGTTCTCGAAATGGACGGAGATGGTTCCAATGCGGAAAGCCATATCCGAGACGCTGCAGAAGGCAATCCGCTAAAGAATTGTCGCTTGGTACGGGGGGCCATATGTGATGGTGACAGATAATGGTGTCCAGTTCACCAGTAGGAGCTTCAAAGTGTTCCTCGACGAGCTCGGAGTACAGCATCAATTTACCGCACCTTACACGCCTACAGGAAATCCTACGGGAAAAAAAATATATATATGTCGGAGAGGAGGAAATTCAGTCTCTCGATAGACATGTGACCTTAGGTCGTGCTGGGATGTACCAGTTCTGGTGGCCGTGTGTGGCTTCATTGAGTTGCTGGAACTGGTCTCTTTTTCTCTCGTCATTTCTACTCGCCCGAGCTTTAGCATGGTGTTTTAGTTGAGGACTGATAATTGAGTAATAATTATGAGCAACGTAGACTCGGAGCACCATTCAGGTCTCAATGTGGAAGAGCAACAAGCTAACGTTCAAGTGACTAATGAGAACTTACGTGGAGAAGGCTTCAATTCTCCGACATCAGATGTTGGATTCGGCCCTAAGAACAAATAAGTCGGAACTTTCTGGAAATGGTTAAGAGGCTACAGATGCTGGCGATTGAGTTGCAACAGACTAGTGTGGATGCCACGCAGTGGTGCGCTACAGTCGACATCATCCTACAAAAAAAGACATTAAGTGACAGAGCTCTTATATTAGCGTTAAGTATAGCTTTGGAAGGCACAGCGGCGCAATGGTTATCTCATATATGGTACCCGGGAATAACTTGGCAACAGTTCCGGCTATTGTTTGAGCCGCGATACGAGACTTCAGTGACGCCATCCGCCGTCATTTTAAATCTTCTTTATAGGCGTCCAAGCAACGGTGAAAGCCTGCCAGTTTTTGCAAGTCGCAGTGTGACGTCACTGTGCACAAAACTGCGTAATTTGAATTCTGAACAAACCCCAAATAAATGTGCAGAATGCTGGATTGGGGAGCTATGCGGGGGAGCTAAGAGTGGAGCTATGCGCTTTAGTAGAGCCTCAATCGGATATGCTGGTCAATGGTAAGAGATTTTCAATTACATTTGATTCGGGAGCTGAGCTTAAGGAAAGTGTTTCTAATAAATTAGTTGGGTATTTCTTTAAAGGGGATTGGTAATGCCAATACCTACAGTACCGCACAAGTTGAATCAAACATAATGATTGATGGCAACTCTTTGGTTCTTTTGTTTCATATGGTACCAGACGAATGTATGAAAAATAATATTGTAATCGGCAGAGAAATGTTAGCTCAATGATTTTTAGTTGAAGTCTCCTATGATAATTTTAAAGTTGTTTAAACTAAAGTTGTGAACATTTGTGAAACCATTAAACCTACTAATTTTTATAAGATTGAAACGGAAATAGTCGAAAATGAAAAAGAAATGTTAATATCATTCTTAAAGCAAAATGCTCTATCTTTAATCGTAGGTACTCCGCAAACACGTATGAATAGTGGGAAATGCATATTCGTTTGATTGAATCGACTGTGCAAAGGCGACCATACAGAATTAGTCCAAGCGAACAAGTTATTACGTGCTAAAATTAAAGAATTGATCGAATATAATGTTATCAGATCTAGTAACTCACCATTTGCGAGTCCTGCATTATTAGTAAAGAATAAAAACGGCTCAGCAAGACTTTTCTTTGATTACAGAGAATTAAATAAAAATACAGTAGCTGATTAGTTTCCATTACCGTTAATAGCAGATCAAATAGCTAGAATTAGGGAGCTAAATATTTCACCTCTCTTGACATGACTAGCGGGTGTTACCATATTTCAATGAACCCTGATATTCGATCAATCGAATATACTGATATAGTTACCCCTGATGGGCAGTACGAATTTTTGAGATGCCTTTTGGATTAAAAACCGCATCTTTAGTTTTCCAGAAAGCTGTATAAAAGGCACTCGGCCGTCTTGCTCATTTGTTTGTAATTGATTATATGGATGGAAATATATTTATTGTTTCAGAAACGCAGGAAGATGCGTATGAACGTTGTATTACTTGAGACTTGTATTAGAAGTTTTAGTGAAGGCAGGATTCTCTTTTAACATTTCAATGTGCTTTTTCTTGAGAACTACAGTGCGCTACCTGGGCTATGATATACAAGCGGAGGAGATACGTCTAATTCTAATAAAATAGAATCACTAGTGGCGTTGCCTCCATCAAAGTCAGTTGCTTCTTTAAGACAGTTCATTGGGTTAGCGTCATATTTTCGTCAATTCATTCCGGGGTTTTCTCAGTTGATGAAGCCTTTATATTTTCTCACATCTGAAAAGATTAGTTTTGATTGGCAAACACAACATGAACAAATTCGCAGTAAAATCATAAGTGTATTAACAAATAAGCCTTTAGATTATTTTTGACCCTCAATTTCCCATAGAACTGCATAAGCTCCCCAAATCTTGCACCGCATAAACTCCCCATGTGGTTGAATACTTTAGCAGAGCAACTAGCCCCTGTAAGTCCAGATATACATCATATGAATTGGAAACGTTGGCTCTAAAACATTTTCGTCATTATCTGCATGGGAGAAAATTCGTAATTTTTACTGACTGTAACTCAATCAAATCTTCTGGAAATAAAGTCGGGTTGTCACCTAGTATTTATCGTTGGTGGTAGTTCTACAAACATGAATTCGAAATTGAATATACAAGGAAGGTAATCGTATGGCACGTGACTTTCTATCCAGGAACCCGGTATGTCTAAAGAATAAGTCAGTACCAAATAAAACGAATTGACCTAACAGAAATATGGGAGAACTGGATAATGGTTGAAGAACAAAAGGATCCAGAAATATTAGAAATCTTAACTAAGTTGAAGAATGACGATTTACCATTGGCATTGGTTGCCACTTATGAAATTAGATCAAATGTCTTGTATAAAAAGATTCAAAGGAATTCAAAAACTCGTTGTTTACCTGTAGTTCCTCGTACTTTTTGCTGGTCAGTTATAAATCAGGTACATGAGTCTGTCATGCATCTAGGTTGGGAGAAAACATTGAATAAAGAGTACGATCATTACTGGTTTTCGTGGCAGGGAAAAATATGATCGAAGATTCGTGGAAACCTGCATTACATGTAAAGTTTCTAAGGGTACGTCAGGAAAAAATAAGCACTCCTTGGCACACTGTTCATAAAGATATCTCATTCATATATCAGGAATTGAGCGGAAAAAGCGATCGTAAAGAATATATTATATATTAAATTGAGTGCTCAAGGATCTGTGATCCGTGGTTCAAGGACCCCCTGTGGTTAAGTCCGGCGGATGTACGCGATACCAACGCTAGACCAAAGCGAGTTAGAAGAACGGGATCCGCTGCAAATCTGAAGCCCAGGGTAAATCGAGTCGAGTAAGCTCATTGGTAAAGTTGGACAATGGGTGCCACATAAAGACTCGAACTAGATGAACTAGCTTTGGTAACAAGCAAAAGGGAAAGAACCTACTGGTGATGCCAGGGCTGGGAGATAGTGTGATGCTAAGATGGGAAGTCCTTGCAGAATTTGACACGACAGTAACATGCGCGGGCCACCAAGTCACGATCACGAAACGAGAAAGATGGATTGGAGGATAGGCTGTCAAAAAAGCGATAACAGGATCCTCTGAGAAGGAGCGTGACAGGAGATTCATTGAGGAAAAGTTATTGGCGTTCGCAAACCAAGCCCAAATCTCAAAAATTACTCGGCACAGGATTACCAAAAAGCAGAGGTATTACTCTAAGACAACTAAAATACAAGGGGAGATCAACGCAAAGAAAAGTGAAAAAAAGCTGACGCAGATAGCTTAATAATAATAATAAGTTTAAACAAATAAAAATTTTAAAAAACTGAAACCACTCATGATCCACTCACTTCCCGCAGAAGGGAGGAGGTAGATAGGGTTATCTACACAAGAAAAATCTAAATTGTTGAAGCTGAAATACGAAGCGAGGAGATACCTCAAAACATTGTCCAGCATCATTTCTGTCGATCCCGAAGTTGGGGGAATTGTGAGGAGATTAAATCTGGTCACTCCAAGCCATGGTGACAGCAACGGGATGAGGAAGGTTTAGTGCGGACATTCACGGAGAAAGCGGAGAAGACGGGGAAAGGAGCAGGACAAAGTGGAGACAGCATGGAACGTAACGGCCCACGAAAGCGGAAGGCGACGAGGGGCGAACGCAACCAAAAGCAGTGACGACCGGAGCAAAAGAAGCGCGGCGAAAGCACCGCAGCCAGAGTACGTGAGTCCAAACAGAGGGGAAACTGGGACGGTGACGGGTGAACGAAGGGACGACAAACGTTGACGGCGGAGCCATGCCGAAGCAACCAGAGGAGCAGCCAGGATCCAGCATTTGTAAACTTGTATTCAAACCAATGGTAGTTCTATTAAAAAGTATTTCTTTTTGACAATTCAGGCTAGAAACCGGCGGTTGAGGAGTTTGGGAATTTACCATAAATTTCCCAATGCTATCCATCCAAGGAGTGTTTTTTGAAGTATGGGATGTTTCGGACCTTGCTTTATCTATCCGCTGAGGTTTATAAAAATATGGATCTGTTAATGGGAAGTTCTTTGGTAGGGTCCAATCTTTCAAGTTCACTGACTGGCTAGTGTGATAGCCTGAAATTGTTTTCGAAATCCAAAAGTCTACGGAAAATCACTACCATTAATTCTCGACTTCACCACGGTGCGCGTCTTTTTGTTTACTTGTGAATTAGCTTCACCAATTCCAATCAAGTTGATGCACGATTCCTCCTTACAGATCTGTAAGTGTTGATCAAGATCTTCAGTAACAAAATTTGTGACCCTGTATCAAGTAATTCTCGTGCCAATATGTGCTTGCCATTTTTTTTGAATCGACTATCGACGTCACTAACAAAACCCTAAACACTAAGGATGACGCATGCAAAGAAGAAGAAAGAAAGAAGAAGAGCCATCATACGTTAACGCTGGAGGAGGATTTTCTGTTGGCGGAGGTAACTCTGTTATTTTCAGTCACTGCAAATCAGTGCAGAAGTTTATGATGCAATCTTGCACAAATTTGTATCTAGTCGATTTGGACTTCGCTACCGCGTGACCTTTCCGCATTTAAACAAAGGGAGGCTGACTTAACAAACTCAAATCTTTGGATTACAGCAAGGAGAGTGAACGGGCTGCACTAGGCCAAATGGCCTTGAGCGTTGCAATAACTGCAAGCTGGTTTGGTGTTGGCAGAGAAGCAAGCCAACCAATTTCTATTAAGTTGCTTGCTAAACCGAATTTTCTCCTGTTTTTGGTTCGCCAGTCTCTTCAGCAAACAGGTGCTGGTACCTTAAATATTTTAGTATCATCTCCTATAAATAATAGCATAGCAGAAGACAGATTGACCGAAAAACTCAACGCAAACGGTCTTCATTCACACACACTTTCACACGGTCTTGGAACAACCAAAACAAAACATAATAGAAAAAAACCGTTTCGCTCTGAGCGCGAGCGAGTGCATTCAAGAACCCATAAATCGGTTGCTATCGGAGTCTTACGTAAAGGATCAGGCCGACTGGGTATTTAATGCTTTCAATGCAACTGAAGACTCCCACAGTCCCCCCAGGAAATACATATGTCTCGCGTTCTGGTCAGCGTCCTTAATTAGCGGTCGCAACTGCCTTCCAAGATTACAAAATTCCCAAAATTTTTCCAAAAAATGTTTTTGCTCTTTTTGTTTTTTTTTACTCTTTTTTGTTTACTTTTTATTTGTCAATCTGAAAACAATAACAATTATATCTTAAAATAAAATTTAAAAAAATAAAGGTATTTTACTAAACCTGAAAAGGTAAGAAAAAAGAATTACATTGATGCTAAAAATAAATTAATATAAATAAAAATATTAATGAACAAAATAAATATTACATAAAAAAACTGAAAAAACCTCAAATTAAATTCTTAGTTAATAGCATCAAAAACTGCAAAAATGCGATCAGTTTTGGCATTTTCCTCTGACCTCTAGGAAACGCATGATGCCGAAGCTGATATCTTTCAAGACGTTCAAATTTTTACTTCTGCCACAAGTGAAAATGTGTTCCATAAAAACCTTAACCATTGATCGTTAAAAAAAACTATAATAGGAATAATTTGATAAAATCAGCAAAACACATACCATTCAACAATAATACACAAATACGACGCACTATTATCAATCCAATGTGACTGTGTCGACTTAACTTATTTTAACATATACTCGATGCACACTAATTACGCGGGACTTTGTTGCAGCTCTCAGCCAATGTAAAAACTCACTTTCAGGTTGAAATAATATTGTTCATTAAATTATGACCAATTCTTTAATGTCGGTATCTCAATACAACTTTCATTGACCATTTTTTAAGTTAAGTTCATTTTTCTAAAAAAAATCTAAATCGTGAAAAATTGCGCGCTAAGCGATATAAAAAATTCTGCATGCGCAGAAATGTCACACTAGGTAAGGACATAACCCTTGCCATGGTCATTATTGCCCATTCTAATTCCTCAATCTGGTCTTGCAATTCGTTTGCTTTAGAAGTTGTCTTATCTAAAACCTGAAGCCGGCACTCTAGCTCGGTCTGTACTAGAGGAAGTGATCCAGCTTCGCTATATGCTAACTTATACTAGACTTTCCAACAACTCCAAATTAAATTCAACAAATAGCCATTTTTATTTATACAAGCAAGGCATGCTTGTCGCCAACTGTCCGCTGTGACATCTAATCTATTGACAAATCGATATATTATCTCTACACTAGGTTATACAAAAAATGTTTAACAGCAGGATCCTCACTCCAATATTCAGATCCCGCACTTCTTACCGCATATTATCGACATAATTTTATAATTTAATAATTTGGAATAATTTAATAAAGGAATAATTTGATAAAATCAGCAACAAACGTACCATTCAACAATAATAAGATTTCTAGGTCATAATAAAATCTCAAAAGATAATCTTGAGAACTACTGTGGTATTGCAAAGCTTATACAACAACTACTAGACAAATTTATTATTATACTTTTATACTTATTTATTACTTCGGAATCGAAACCTATTGAAGGCATGACTTATGTTTATGCTAGCTTCGGGTGTAATGTTCTGTAAAATATGCCGTTAATTTTCTAAACCTTGTTCAGGCACTATATGACGTTCTAATAACTGGCCTGACAGCCAATGCCCTGCAATGGTTGATTATATTAGGTTTTTGACTTTTGCTGGTTTTACATGCTTCTTGTAATCCTGGAACTTTACTGCATCGCTAGAGTGCTACTGATTCGGGACGAATTCTAAAAAATCATCGTCCGACGAAAACCAATTCCGATAGTCTCCATCAAAACTTTGGCAGCATACTGATCAGCTATTCAGTCGGTTTTAAATCTTATGTCTGATATGCCCTGCTAGTGATCCTAGGATACAAGTAGATTAACAGAACTTACTAGGTCAAGTATTGAAAAGTCATTAACTTTATCGCTTTCAAAACATAATGATTTTACTGTGGGTAGGTTTGACCGAATGGAATCATCCTTTCTAGAGCTTTGGGCCTTTCAACTCCTGAGCATGGATATCACCCCACGCTTGAGGTTTCACTCGAAACCAAAGCGTGGTTTGATCATAAGTCTCTCTGCGAGACAAATAAAATTCGCTGTTTGGATAGGGATGACTTTTGCGTACTAAAAAATAAATTTATACATTTGGTTTGATTTGGCTGGCTTCGATATAAATGTGGCTGTATAATAATATTACTATCTTTTTAGTTTAGCAAAAAACTAACAATTTTGACGAACATAAAGCAGGTCCAGTGCAAATATGTGTGTTCGCACATATGTATGTACGAAAGTATGACTGTACTTTTGTGAATAAACTGCACACTGTGCATAAAATAAAAATTGTATTTATAATTCGTTTACATAAGAACATAAATAAACAAAGAATATGGTCTGTTACTTATTATACTATAACATACATACAGAACACCTCCCTGAACTTTGAGCGACTTAGATTCATAACAACGTTACATGAGCAGTTAATTCCGAAGCAGAATAGCCCATGGGACAATACATTCCGCGTAATGAGGACCACCCCGAAGGAGATATTTGGAACCCAACAGCTCAGACGGACGAACTGGATATCGTCACGAATATGGGAACGGAGCTGCAGAAAAAACACCCTTAAGTCGATAGCGGTTCGAGCAGTGCGTAAGATGAAAATATATGGGAGAGTGGACCCAGTGAATAGAACACCGATTTGCCAGGCGCCTGGACAAAAGGCACTGCCAATCAACATCGTAAACATTAAGCGAGCATGACATCATAAGCGCCGGAATTAACTGCTCTTGGAGCTCAATTAACTAATCTAAAACGAAGGTGATGAGGATTTCAACCAAGGCTGCTGCCCTGCAGAAACATCAGCGGTACAAATGTCATTTATGCGCATAGCCGATATCATGATAACAGGATTTTGATGAAGCTGCAACTATTCATTAACAAATGCTTATAGATAATCTGCGGTATATAAAGAAAGTAAGTATAAGTAAAATTATCAACCACCCTATGGCAGCTGAGAATGAGACGAAAATGGAATGTATTGGACATGCACACAGTAAGAAGCATCCTCAAGATGACTTTGAAGTGGAAGCTATATGGAAACAGAAGAGTTGGAGGCCCCAAACTGACCTGACTTATTTTAATATATATTACTGGTCAAGTTCTGACAAAAAAATCGGGACAAGAGCCTGTACGCTGTCTACGGTTTATATTAGTTGCCCAATTTGATGAGCCTTTGTCCCAATCCGAGCCGTTATAGATTCTGGATTGCAGATGCACGTAATTAGATTCCGTCTGGCTAGTCAGCTGCAGCTCGGCTGTCGATCCTGTTATTACGAAGACTACTATCTTTCCCCAGAGGCTATGCTATGAGAAGTGGCTCTGGATAAATGTTTTCCTCAGTCTTATTGCCAATATTGGCCAATACAGGTGATACATGGGTTCTGTGATGCCAGCATAGAGGGGTCTGGTGCTTGCGTTGATTAAAACGATGGAATGGCGATAAGTTCTCACGTCTATGAAGATGACACATCCTAACGTGTGATGCTCATGCCAATAAGTCGATTGATAATAGTCTGTGGTGTCATGGTCCTTGGTTTTTTTTGCGTCTCAAGATAAGTGGCCAGCAGCTGTCTTATCTGAAAGAACAACTATAGAGCTGCGTGCAAGGATTCAGCTCATTCAATCTCAGTATGTTAACGAAACATCTGGTCGCAAAAACGCTAATACATTCCCAGAACTGCAGAGGATATTTGCTATGGGCTCATAGTTTTCTCAGCGAGTTTACAAGGGTGTCACTGCTAAAGATTTAAAGTCTGGAACCCAACTTCACCCCCCGTAATTGCGACAAGTTTGGTGTGTTGCGAGTAGACGTTCGTCCGACAAATTCGCCGTTGGTTGTTGATAGTCGTCGTCCAATTATACTGCCTTAGAGCTATCCAGTCACTTTGGCCATAAATTCCGGGCAGGATGTATCCCTGGGTAAGAAGGCTCTTGACGGGACCCACGAGTTCACGTTGCGCACAGATATAGGTAAAGCGTTCGCTACACTGACCTTTCAATCGCTTTGTGGCAAGGATACCGGTTTTGGTGTGGCAATAATCCCACTCAAACTGTCTCCATCTGAACAGTCTTCTCGATCGTTGCTTTCGCGTTATTTGTGACCCGTCTCACACTCGCTTTGATTCTTGTACTTGACTTTGATTTTGATTTGATTCCCGCTTCACTGGGTGAAGATGGTGTTTCTTTCTTTTTCTGTTGCTAGGCACGGCTTCAGAGCCCCTCCGGCCACGAGATTCAACGACCTAGTGCTTTCTCATCCATGATCCTCGCTGTTATATTTTCATCGGTCCCACAATTCCCCGTTTCTTGCCCTCGATTGGCTTACTCAGTTGTCTGAGGTTAATGCCTTCCCAGATTTTAATAAACCATTCCATCTGACCACGGACGCCTCAAACTACGCCATTGGCGCTGACAAAACGGTTCGGAAAAGGATTGGTCAATATGGATTTTAGCTCGTTTACTGCCCAGCGCAGAGAAGAATTACGCTACGATTGAGAAAGAAATGCTAGGTATTTACAGAGCATCCACCTCTTACGTTCGGACTGGCCAATAAATATTGTTGGCGCAAAGCTAAATTAATAGAAGGCACGAAATAATAAGTGCGGAGCCATCTAAACCTACGAGCCTGGTAAATCCAATCTAGTCGACGACGCTTTTTCCCGTGAACGCAGATAAATTACCTGGGTCAGAATCGAATGCTCGTCACCCTGGTTAAACTTACAGAAATACTCACGAAATATCGAAAGCACTCAATAATAAAAGTGGTAAAATTCTAATACCGAAGCAATTAGTGAGGGGCCTGTGCGTCGAGGAACAAATCTGCGACGGCGTAGAAAAATCACATAGCAGGGCGCACAGACACCCAAAAGAAGTTGCTGTCCATCTTTTGGAGATGGTTATATATATAATATAGAGACGGGTATAGATTATATATGTAATTATCATTTGAGCCCAATAATGGCCAAGAACAACGAGGGTAAAGAAAAACGATGACAAAGGCATTACACAAATGTCGGATACATCCTGATCAAGCCTCGATTGCTGGACCGCATTATGGTTAATCTCGCGAATCAAATAATTACCGGCTGCCAGGACTTTGGAGTTATGGAGTATGGATTTATTGTTATGGATTATAGTAATGGATTTATTGTTATGGATTATAGTAATGGATTTATTATAATGGATCTACCACAAGTGATTTTTTGCGACCATTAAAAGGGTTTATAAGTTAAAAAATATTTGGTCTAAAAAAAAAACTCATTTTGATGGAGCCAAAAACAAGCTAAAGGAGCTGCTGTCGAATGACGTTTTTTCCTCCTCGATCTCTCATTTCACAAAACATCATCTTATCGGGCTGTGAGATCTTCATTCCTTAGATTTAAAAAATAACAACCTCAGCTGTTTCATAATTGGCCAGAATTTACAACCGTTAATGTCTCTTTCAGAATATCCTGCAGACCTTGATGTTCTAAAGTCAGACCATTTTTGAACTGGTGGTCCGTTACTCAGCTTTATGGAGCCTGGTGTCACAAAGCCAAACTTACAGTTTGGGGAAGTAGGAGTATTTAATCCTCTTTCGACAACTCTCCAAATGGTGAAAATCCGAAACAGCCTCGGCAATCAACGATGTAGTGCTAGTCAAGGACGAGAACCTACCTACGATATAGTTACAGATACAATAATTCCATAATTGTAACTATATAATTGTAACAATTCCATAAAAGCTCCATAGCTTTTCCGTGGTGGAGTATCTCGAGTGGCGGTGATTAGAACTGCGTTAACGTAATGAAAATTTGAACCAGCTTTTCCAATCAATGAAATCATTGAAGGACTGAAAAAAAAAATGATTTCTAGTGAAAATGGTTAAGAATATTTTTTTTTTTTTTTTTATTATTTGCTTTTATTTATTGAATCTACTCTTAATTTTGAGACTAACAATAAGTTGACGAATCTTAACATTAAAATTTAACTAACAGTATACTAAGACTGCATTCTGGTTGCGCGTCCCTCAGGTCGGTCGCTGGGTGGGTAAGTCATTGCGACGAAGGCGTGATTGGTTGCTCAACTTTGTTAGACCTCTCGCCAGGTGGTTAGGGTGCACCGATAGCTTGGTTAAGTACTTTACCTTCTGTTCTGCGATCGCTTCTTTGACTGGTAGAATGTTTAAATCGCGGTGTATGTTTTCGTTGCGAACGTACCACGGTGCCCCGGTGATTGTTCTCAAGATCTTCGACTGAACTCTTTGAACTATGTCAATGTTGCTATTGCTGGCGTTCCCCCATAACTGGGAGCCGTACATCCATATAGGTTTTAGTACCGAGTTGTACAGCAGGACTTTATATTCAAGGCTAAGAGGTGACCGAGCGTTGATAAGCCAATGAAGGCCGCTGGCTTTTAGCTTTAGGTGTGTTCTTTTGGCTTCAATGTGCCGGCGCCATGTGAGTCTTCAGTCGAGATGTACTCCTAGGTATGTTACTTCGTTTGCTTGTGGGAGTAGAGTGTTGTTTAATGTTATTGGCGGGCAGTTTTGCCTGTTCAGAGTGAACGTAACATGCTTGCATTTTAGTTCGTTCACTTTAATTCGCCAATCTGACAGCCATTTTTCGACATCGACCATATGAAGAGCTAGCTGCGCCGTTGCTTCAATCGGGCATTTTGAGCGGCTAAGAATAGCTGTGTCATCGGTAAACTTGGATGTTGTTAGACGTATGCTTGTCGGGATATCTGCTGTGTAGAGGACATATAATATTGGCCCTAGCACGCTGCCTTGAGGAACTCCAGCTTCAACAGTGTAATCATCGGATATAGCGGTGTTGCACCTCACGAAAAATTTTCTGTCCTGAAGGTAAGACTCTATAATCTTGTGGGTGCTGTAGGGCATTACCTTGATCTTGTACATTAGACCTTCTATCCGGTTGACCTGCTCAATTGTTCCATGCTTTTCACGAAACCCAAATTGGTGTGACGGGATTCCTTCCTGGATTCTCAGGTATGTGTTTATCCGAGTCATTAGGCATTTTTCAAAGAGTTTAGATAGGCAAGAGAGTAGGCTTATAGGTCTATACGACGTGGGGATAGTGTGGTCTTTTCTCGGCTTTGCTATCATTATTATAATTGACTTTTTCCATCTCACTGGAAAGTGGCAAAGTTTTGGGATGGCATTAACTAGCTGGGTGAGAGTGCAAACGGCGCAGTATGGGTAGTTAGTGAGTGTTTTGTACTGTTAATTGACAATTGCTCTATGTAGCGGCGGTGGACATACGTTTCTTCTTGCTGTAGAGCTTGATCAAGTTGACGTGAGGCATGTTTGAAGCGTTGCTTAGCAGATGGCGATCTGTGACATTGCCATTCTCGACGTAAGCGTCGCTTTTCGAGGACGAGCTGTTCGATTTGTAGATTTGTCTTCTTTTGAATGCATTGTGTGTTTATAGTTTGAGGTGTTGAAACTCGAGCTGCAGAGATGAGTACAGACTCCAGCGAATTAACAAAACTGTCTACGTTGGCTTCGTCGCTGAGGTGAGGACTCAGCTCAATGTGTGAGCTGATGTACTTCCTGTACTTAACCCAATTGGTTTTATGTGTGGTCAGTTTTGATGATTGATCCCATGTTCCTAGGTGTTGGAGTAGAGTAAAAAGGACAGGCGAGTGATCAGATGAAAGATCCGAAAGGCATTCGGCCCTTGTCAGATTTTTAGGAATGTTTTTGGTAATCGCAAAGTCAATTAAATCAGGAAGTTTCTTTGGGTCTGCCGGCCAGTAAGTTGGTGTGCCAGAAGAAACATAGTCTAGCTTGTTCTTAGCTTTGATAATTGCATTATAGAGCTGCTTTCCTTTTGGGGTCACGAGACGAGATCCCCAGTGTGTGTGCTTGGCATTGTAGTCTCCTGCTGCTATGAAGTGGTCTCCGAGTGAGTTGAAAAACTGCATAAACTCATCTTCGGCTATGGTGAAGCGTGGGGGGCAGTATACGGCAGCTAGAGTTAATTGCTTGCCAGTAATTAGGTGTATATTTATTGATGTGGCCTATAGGCCTATAGGTTTTTGCAAATTTCGTATGATAATGGTGCTTAATACGGCTTCTGATTAAAATTCCAGTCCCGCCGTGTGCTTTACCATCTGGATGATTTGTTCCATAGAATGAATATCCTCGTAGTTGGAAATTGTATCTGTTCGTAAGATGTGTTTCTGAAAGCAGCATTACGTCGATTTGATTGTCTAGTAGGAATTGCGCTAACTCGAGTTTATGCTGCGAAACGCCGTTAGCGTTCCACGTAGATATTCATAGGGAAGTCATTATTTGGATTGTTGTGAAACAAGCATTTGTATTAATAGATTTTGGTTTCGCATTAGATCTTGCATAGTTGTACACATAAACGACATGAACTCCGTAAGGCTTTGTTGTAGACTGCATATCATAGCTTCAAAGTTACTTTTTGGCTGCTCCGGCGGTTGATGTTGCTGAGCCGTGTTCAGTTCTTGGTGTGCTGATTGCGGGAGCGAGCTTTTTTTTAGGCTGGGGTAGCCAGTCTTGATTTTAAAGCGCTTGCGTATGTGACATTTTTGTCAGAGTTTATGGGTCCTAGTGAGGATCTGGCTGCAGTCGAGAAAAAGACTTCAGGGTTCGACCTGGAGGCTATGAACTGATTATTTTGGGTGCGAGCAGTAAATCCCCTCTGGTGGATGCGACTTTTCAGCTCCTTATAAACTGTTCAAACTCTATAGTTAGCAGTGTGATTTCCACCGTAGTTGCCGCACTTTTTCGAGTTTTGGTCATCTTTACTCGCTGGGCAGTGTGCGGAGTCATGAAGCTCACACAAACTACACAAACTGGGCGCAGTTTACAGTAAGACCTTGTATGGCCATATTCTTGGCAGTTCGCACATTGTACCGGGCCATTGCGTTTGTGCGGCTCCTCAACTGTAATTCTGCGGTGCAGCAGGAACTGAAGATTGTATATAGGGTGCACTTCGTATTTCTTTAGGTGCTTAATTTGTGGTTCGAGCTCAACCTTAAAGAGTGGCTGCGGCTTTCTATCCCTGTTAGGGATATTGAACACTGTCTTAGCGCTAAATCCCTTCTCTTGTAGTGCCTTTGTTATCTCTGCAGGCGATACTTCGAGCTCTATGCCCTTAAATACGACTTGCAAGCCCTTGCTGCTTTTTAGCTGATACGTGTAGAAGTTATTTTTTTCAGTATTTTTATGTAATTATCTTCAGACTTCGTTTGAACTTTTGTTTCCTGGATGTTGCCCTTTTCGAGTGGTATTATGTGGAAGTTGTCCTTGCCAATGAGCTGTATAATTTTGTTGACAAGAACGTTGGAACTTTTTCTCGTATGTAAATTGGTGGGGGCTTAGGCTTCCTTTTTTCGACTTCTGTAGATCCTCATAGTCTGCCAAGATTTTAAAACGGTTTGAGTTCGTGGGCGTTTCTATTGCGGCTATGTTAGCATTGCCATTGGTTATTTTGCGTTGAGAGTTTAGGGGGCTCAGCTTCCTTTTGATTTGGATGTAGCGATCCATACCAGTCTGCACAGCCGACTTAATATTTTCTTTGTTTTTGTTTTGTTTTTCGGGCAGCACAGCGGCAGAAGTATCAATGTTTGCGCTGCTAGCTGATGACGTCGTTAAACGCGCTGTCGCTACAGTTGCGATTGTTGTTGTTGTTACGGTTGACGTTGTCAAAGAGGTTGAGTTGCTAGTTACTGCGCTCTTTGGCTGCAGAGACATCGATGGAAGCGAGGGGGAGCAAAAACCCGCTCTCACGCTCTCTACGTTTAAGAATTCGGCTAAGTTTGGGGTAATTGACCGTGTTTGGGATGAGCTTGCATTACTTTCGGTTGCTTTGAAAGTGAAGTAAGCGTTGTTTCTTTGTACTGAGAGCCGTCTCTCGTTTTGCTCACGTTGACGTTGTGTGCTAACGTCGTTTAGACTCATTGCAATCGAGGTTGATATTGTTCGAGTTTTAAATGTTATGTTTTATATTAATGAATTAATTAATCAATATAAACATTAGCGATTTCATCGCTGAAAGCGTCTTTTCGCGTTGTTGTTGATTTACGAAACCAGTCACTGCACTTTTTTGATATTATTGAATACTTTTCCCGGAGCACAATAATTACACGTCTGCATGCGATGACGATTCGCGAAGGAGGAAGGTTAAGAACATAAAGAATGGAAACAAAATACCTCAACCTTGTATACCTTGTATTCTAAGTATAATGTTAATGCGTTGTTTCACCTTCTTATTTTTAATATATATTTAAACGTTGTTTGGGGGGCCGTTGCAACAAAGCGCCACGACTCTTATTCTTTGTCATATCGACTCGTCTGTTGCTCTTGAATGTATCGTTTTCCTACACCATCTCAGGGGTTATATGGAATATAATTTTTTTATAAAATGCTCTAATGTTGTTAAAAAATTTAAAATCTATCAATACTTACGGAGATAAAGTCTAAGTAGTTTTAATTTTATTATTCCTAAGCTTAAAAAATTCAATATTTTATTTATTTACAACATAAATATTAAATCCAACATAATTTTCTCTATTAAAATTTTTTTTTAATTGGCTGTTTTTTTCTTTATCCTAATACAGTCTTGTAGCACTTTTTTCAACAACTGTGAATTATGTACATTTGTATGATGCATTACGTTTACAAATTTCATTTCTGCAAGAGTTGCTTTTTCATAACAGGTTATACTTAATATTTTATATAATGAACTGTAATTCTGATGCTTTTCGCAGCTGATTGTAGATACAGCCATCTGTGACGTCTCTGATACCCCAGACAAAACTTATTCAAGTGAATGCATTTTTTCTGTAAAGGTGCTTTTATTGAACGTGTTAGTTTTGGACCGTTCTCTTGAGATGAATTGAAGTGTAGGTGGAAAGATGCCATATATACAAAGTCGGGAGTCTTGATTATATCCGGCTTCGATTATATCCGGCTTTCTGGCTTCATTGAAATGTATGAAAAGCTTTCCTTCTTCATAATATCACAATTTTTTGTTTCACTCTCTGTATTGTTTTCAATCATTAGTTTCTATCTTTATGAATTCTAAATTTAATTTATATGCACAGTCCGACACCCCTGTATCCATTTTCCCGTGATTTTTCGTAGAATTTGAGACCCAGAATGCTACAGAAAGGGCTAAACTATTTGCCCGTAAATCAAAAGTATTTTGGGCTTGAGTGGCGAATTGTGCTGGAAATGATTCAATTGGTTCCATTACACCAACGTTTGGTTTCACTTTAATTTACAACTGATTATGTCTCTCGTTTCTAACTTATGGTAATCTTCCAAGATGGGGTTAGTTTCCAATACGTCTGCGTTTTTATTTTTACCTTATAATTTTAACCAATCCGGTGTTTATTTATATTTATAAGCCAATTTTTTACATTTCAAATATATATATACAGTGGTATATTTAGAAGTAAAATAATAACAAATTTATTAATTTTCTTTCAAGCATAGCTCCGCTTTGCTTCTTCGTCTTTTACAGAGTTGTGTTTATTTCCGCTCAATAGAGATTCTCATCTATATTTTTTTGCAGTTTACTAACCCACACTAATTGCTCTCTTTAATCGCCCTTTTTCGTTTCCCTGGTACAGAGATTTAAGGTACGTCAATAATAAAAAGATATATTAGTAAATTAATAATCATGTAATTTAAACTTGTCTGTGCGATTAAGTCTTGTAATAAGACAATCTCGGCATTTTACGTAGGTTGGGTCGAAATGAGATCGTCCATGAGACAGACTAAAATTGGATTTAAAGAGTTGGTTAGAGGTTTTTGAAAAATCAATGCTAAATGAATTTCCAAAGCGTAAGAAATCCGCTGTTAGTGATGTGCTTGTGGCGAATAATCTTCAGCCTGCTCAGCCGACATGGCCACCCTAAGGGGGCAGCCACGATTGAGTTTGCAGACTTGCGAACCAAAGTTCAGTATCGCTCGGCTAGGTAAGAAGGATCTGATCGATCAAGAACGAGGATATTGGCTGTCGGCAGGATCGTCTAAGGCATTTAAATAAACCATATTTGAACATTAACCTAACAAGCAAAACATTTTTTTTATAAAAACAGCAAGAATGAGTCACACCAAAATTGCCAGATTTGATAAAAGCCTTTTATTAAGATTCTCTTTATATAAAAAATTTAATAACGTTAAATTTTTATTTTTATTCATTAACTTTAGGTCGTTTAATTTTTGCTCATTAACTTTAGATTTCTGTTTTTAAAACTTGCGTACGACCACCACCATGAAAACAATCAGATTAATATATATACATTTTGAAAGACCATATAATAAAAGATGGAAGCCATTAAATATAAAAATTGTAACTGGTTCACACAGTTATTAGACTTTATTATTGTTAGGTTTTTTTTTTTTTTACAGTTTTTTAAACCGAAATTAAAACAAAAAAAAAAAAAACAAAATATCGCCCTGATATTTGCACACCTAGGGATAATTTTAATTGTGGTACACATTCCAGCTAGAAAAAAAGATTAGAATATAATAAAGATTTTTGTACAGTTATATTTTTAATGAAAAAACCATGCTTAAAAATTGTTCATAGTGTATTGTAATGACTCCGTCCATATCAGTGTCATGTTGTTGGAATGCTGTTGTTAATGTCTGAAATAAAAATATTTAAATTTATATAAAAAGAATCGCATTATTTCCTATAAAATTGAGTAAGAGATTCTAAATTAAAGCAAAACAAGAAAGGAAAGCTAACATCGGGCGTAGCCAAAGTTAATATATCCTTGATTAGCAGCTTATATTATTCTTATGGCAGATCATATTAGTATGGCGAAAGAAGAATCCATAAAAAATACCATTCTTCTAACTTGAAAAACAATGGTAGCTATACATATATACGCATATCCGACTGAAATTTGGTATATCATATTATTTTACCCAAAGTGGAATTTATTGAGACTGAGAGACTAGTTTGCATAGATACAGACAGATGGACCTGCTTATATCGACTGAAGAGGTTATCGTTATTAAGAATATATATACTTCATAGAGTCGGAGATGTATCTTCACTGCGTTGCACACTTTTGACCAAATTTATAATACCCTCTGCAAGGGAATTATTTACCTTTTATTAAAATTTTAATATTTTACTCAAAGTTAACTTATTTTTATATTTTATAGAAATGAATTAATTGAAAACTTTTTAGTTGTTTATAATCAATATAATCAATACAATATAATGTTTTTTGTTTGGTCATATAAGTTTCATTTTTTAAATTATTCTATTATTTTTTTTATTTTTACCTCGTATACTTACATACAGCACGATACAACATTGTATAAAATCGTCGAACAATATTGTGCCACGACCGAATCGATCAAATTTTCGGAGTAAAACGCCAATTAAATGGTCAGATAACCTATATCCAAAAGATGTAAGCGCCGTCTTGAGCTCATCTTTGTCTATGTTACCAGAATTGTCCCGATCAAATGATCGAAAACAGTTTTGCCAATCTGTTACATACTTCCACAGGGCTCCAAAATCTTGAAATGATACAGTTCCTTTATTTTCACGATCAAACATGCCAATCATCAGTCGTATAGTTTCTGGATTAAAAGCAGACCATGTACCATTTGAAAGGGCAATTTGAAGTTCATCAGCAGATATGTGGCCACTCCTATCCTTGTCCACTCTAAAAAAAAAAATTTATTATTTTTACCAAAAGTATATATAAATTTTCTTACCTTTGAAATACATCCCAAAGAAATTGTTGATCTGGAATTACGCACTGGTTTGACATTTTAATTTTAAGTTAGTTAATCATATGTTTATTTTTATGACTCATAGATGCGCGTTCCATGAGTACAGACATCGATGTTTCCCATTTATTTATCAAACACGGTAGTAAAATCTATTTTTTCAACTTTTTCATTATAATAGCATTTTTAGACTTTCTGCATCTTTGGTCATATCGAATATACGTTTTGTCAAATATAACAACCATTCATTTTTTTCAATTCAATTTTTATTTGTTTTGTGAGTAACAATTTTTATATAAAAAATTCTTATCAAAAACCACCCATGTGCGCCAAACGACAAACCTTACGTCGAACAAACATTTATTTTATTGTCCTTTAATTGGTTGTCTTTTAATTAATGTCTAAAAATTCTACACGATATTTTTTATTGGTAAAATTCTTTTAATATAAACGAATTTTCTCAAGTTAACATACTATGGGCTTGTGGAAAGAAAAGAAACCAATGATTCAAATAAATTTTTTGATATCATAGTCTTTTCTTGTTATACCCTTGCAGTAGTACTATAATTTTTTATTATTATACCCTTGTAGAGTATTATAATTTTGGTTATAAGTGTTCAACCCAGTGAAGGAGACATATCCGACCTTATAAAGTACATATATGTCAGTTAACTGAAGTTAACAGCGCAACAGCAATGTCCGAGAGCTCGCTCTTAGATAATCCTGCCCAATTAAACCGTCAACCAAGATGCCCATACCGCTATGAGATACATTTTTGTCAGCTTTAAGTTCAGTTTTTATTCTAGCTTTACTGAATAAAGAAGTACTCATACCATACTCCGGCATTGCCGTAATCGTTTAACGTAATCGTTTTAAAATTGGTCACCGCTCCTCAAGGGCCGTGATAACGGAGCAAGTGCTACCACCATAATTCCTGTTACAGAAGTAATCTCCCTCGGCAACCGCCAGGGACACCCACGCTTGTGACGTCACTGACTGCAGCGAGGGATTACTAAATAAAATTAAATACACCTTGACCCCAATATTATTACTAGCTGGTGCCCAACGTAAAAAATCATGTAAGTGAGCACATTTATCCACTTTTATCCATTGAAAACTTTCAACGTCTGCATTAGATTTTTGAAAAAAAAAAAGAAGTAAAATTTTGTTCCTCACCCTGCCAGAGAAAATCTGCAGCCCTACTAACAATTCACATAAATCAATTCTCATTAATTGGTTAACGGTTTAGTATTAACACATTAAATTTTATGTGGCTATTTTATTTTCATATATTTTTATATAAGCCATTTTCGGCATATTTACTTTCCAACATTCTTTGCATTTCTTTTTTTTTGTGAATAAATAAATAAATATCATTAAACAACAACACAAAAAGTTTCGGAACTAAAAAAATTCTTAACCAGGGAAAAATTTAATTTCCAACCGAGATTAATTCATGCAATTGTGTGAATTTAATCCAGCTTTAATATGCCTCTTTTGTTATAGAAGAATTCTTGGTATTAGCTGCGCCGTCTTGGTTATATATTTTTCTTTTGCGTTTTGTCTCCCCACTCCATTTTTGGGAACATGATACGGCCGCGCATGCAATGTGTGGCACTTTGTAGTTTTTATTTTCCTTTTTTTGTCATATTAGAGGCTCTGTCCCCGCGCACGCCTCACTTTGTCTCTACTTGGCAAGGCAATAGTGCAGTTCGACAAGCTCGCACACATAAATAAAGCGGCGGATCAGCCCCCGCGGCGCATGCAATTCGAGTATGAATTAATACTTTTGGGCGATTTTATACGTACAGTTCTACATGAGCAATCCCTTCCACCAGTATAGGAACAGAAGGCAATTCTCCAGTGACTCTGAGTCCGAGATCGAAGGGCCGGCCAGATTTTCCACCCCAAAAAGCGCAATCGCTAGCGTATCAAATCCGCGAATATGGCTTTCAGCATGGAATAAATGACGGCCACTATACCGCGAGAAAACTTCCTTTCCCGTAAATGGAGGAAAATACGAGATTCACAGACTGTCATTCTGGTTGAGGAATGATGCCAGCATCTTCCAAAGAACCATCGACGACATACTGCGAGAGCAGATTGGCAAATTTTGCTATGTCAATGTCGATGATGTTATCGTTTTCTCAGAAGACGAAAACGCCCACATACGGCACGTAGGCTGGGTTCTTAAGAAACTGCACGACGCCAACATGAGGGTGTCAGTGCAAAAATTGATCTTTTTCAAAAAAAGCGTCAACTTTTTGAGGCTTATAGTTACCAACAATGGGACTACTACAGACCCGAAAAAATTCAGGGCCATCAAGAAATTCTCGGAGTGTAAAAACGTGTTTAAAGTAAGATCAATCATGGGCTTAGATGGCTATTATAGATGCTTTATTAAAGATTTCGCGTCAATAGCTAAGCCCATTTCGAACATTTTAAAAAGGGAATATGGAAATGTCAGCAGATACAGATCCAGAAACATCCAGGTAGAGTTTACCGAGCCGCAACGGTTAGATTTCGAAAAGCTGCGTAAAACCCTGGCCTTTGAGGATGTCATGAGGATGCTACCCCGATTACAAAAAGGCATTTGATCTAACGACAGATGCCTCAGCATACGGCATTGGCGCAGTGCTTTTTCAATGGGGACGACCCATTACTATGATTTGTAGAACCTTAATGGACAGAGAAGTTAACTACTCTACCAACGAAAGGGAGCTGTTGGCCATAGTTTGGGTGCTAGAAAAGCTACGTCACTACATATATGCCGTCAAAGATATAAATATCTACACTGACCACCATCCGCTGACCTACGCGGTAGCGGATTCCAATCCTTACACAAAAATTGAAAGGTGGAAAGAACGCATCGACGAGTGTGGTCCCAAAGTCTTTTACAAGCCTGGCAAAGACAATCTCGTTGCGAGACAGCAACTTAACGTTGTACAAGAAAAAGAGGCATTCTCAAGCGCGCTAACCTACACCATTCAATCCACGAACAAGCCTGTTTATTGCTTTCAAAAACAGATAACTCTGGAGGGAGTAAGCTTTCCGTCAAAACGCAGCTTCGTTCTCTTTGGAAACAAGAGACGGCATAACATTGACTTCACTTGCGAGGAGTCATTGCTTGAGGAGCTCGCGGACATCATAGTTCCTAATGGCGTAACCGCCATTCATTGCGATTTGCCGAGTAACGGACAATTTTGCAATTGCTGAGAGGCGAAAAATTCTCACTGACGTGCATAACAGAGGTCACAGATCTGCCCATGAGAACGTGAAGCAGGTACTCTCCGAGTACTACTTCCCGAAAATTACGAAAAACTAGCGAACGAAATAGTTGCTATTTGCAAGACATTTGCTAAGGCTAAATACGACAGCCATCCAAAGAAACATTAGCTTGGCGAAACGCAAATCCCATCTTATATATATCCCATCTATTTTCCTACGTAAATCGACAAATTCTCGAAATTTGCCGTCGTCCAACCAGTTCTCTCTAGAACTATAGAGGACCTCAAGATAGCGCTACTGCAGCTGAGGAACATTTTCCCTATGGCCAAAGCGTATATTGCGACAACGAATCGTTGAACAAGCACTCTCAAATGCGCCGCCACTCCACAGTGTCTCAAACGGACAAGTGCAACGCTTCCACAGCACTGTGGTAGAGTTTGCAGAGGCAGGCAGGTCAATATCAACAATAAAATACAAAAACAAATTAATAAAATTTCCGTAACCGTCAACCAACTTCTGAAGTCAGTTAAAAAGTCCCACATTGATACAGGGCACCTATTCGAGATGCTTTTAATTCGAAATAGGATGATCGCAATAGAGCGGCAGGGTTTAATGCTGACAGTTGCACTTGCCAAAGCTAATGTTGCTAGCATCTTAGATCATGCAGACCTAGAAGGTGTGTGGACTGGAAAGCCGACCAAGACCGCGATTAGAGATGTTTTGTCCGTATCGTCCGTTCCTACAATCCGATAACATCTTACACTTTATTATTAAGTATGAGATTTATAGAAACGAATAGAAAGAGTTTTATAGAAAGAGTTTATACAAATTCCAAGAATACGCCAGCCAGATTTGCCAAATAGTAAAACACTTTATTAATTCGTTTAAGTTAATTTTTATTTTCACAACCGCACGCTCTCGTTGTCTTTAAGCAAGTAAGTAAAATGCTCATGGTACGCATGAGCATAAAAAGAAAGGTAAAGAAAAACGATCTTAGGCAGAGATAGATAGAACAAACAGAGAGAACTTAGGCTCTCTCTGAGATCTTCATTGTTCATCCCTTTCCCCACACACACACAATGTGTATGTGTATAAGTGTGACTTTTGCTATTCCCAATACGCCACCTCAAAAGTTACACTGATACAAATTAAGGATTAACAAAAAAATAATAATTTTCATACGAGTGCGTGCATATTCAAATGGTTGTAGTTTTTGTTTTTTTTTTTTTTTCTTTTCTTGTCTGGGGTCATTTTATTTTCTGATCTAGCATTTGATGCAAAGAATTGGGAAAACCCAGTAAAACCCAATCAGATCAATCAAAAACGTAAATTAACAAGATATTCACTTATATATAGAAACAGCCGTGGTTAGACTAGTAATTATTTTGACTTGATTATTGTTAAATATATATATATGCCAAGAGATTCAGTTTGTCTTGGTTAAAAAAAAACTCCATATAAAGGTTCAGGGTGAAGGTCCAGTTAGCCCCAGTTGGTAGTGGCTTCGTTAAAATATCAGCCAATTGGAAATCTGTGGAAATATACTTGACCCAGATTAGTTTGTTATCAATTTGTTCTGTAGAATGATATTTCATATCTATGTGCTTAGTCCTCTTGTGGCAAGTAGGGTTATTGGCTATACTAATAGAACCTTGGTTGTCTTCAAAAATATCTATTGCGCCATTTAAATTTAATTTAATTTTATTTATTAATGACTTTAGCCATAATGCTTCTCTAACACCTTCAAATAAGGCCATATATTCGGCTTCGGTAGATGAAGCAGCAACTGATTTTTGTTTCATATTATTCCAGGAAATTGAACAATTTCCAAACATTTTAAATATATATCCTGTAGTACTTTTCCTATCTGTCTCATTTCCAGCCCAATCAGAATCGATATATCCTATAAGAGTATTATCCACTTTAGGATTCCTTTTGAACGATAACTTTAAGTCAACAGTTCCTTTTAGGTATCTTAAAACCCGTTTAAGATATTGCCATAATTCTTTGTTATTATTATTAGTATACCGGCTTAAGATACTTATCGATGTACTCAAGTCCGGGCGTGTACACAACATTATGTACATTAAACAGCCAATCAAATTCCTACATGGTGCTTCACATGATTCTTCAGATTTCAAGTCCTCATAATTTAATTTATTTGGAAGAGGGGTACCTACTTGATTGCAATTTTGCATGTTGAATTTCTTTAAAACATTTTTAATATATGCAGATTGACAGACAAATTTGATCATCTTTTCGATCAACTTTTATACCAAGGAAATGTCGTATTTCACATAAGTCAGTCATTTGAAACGTACTTGAAAGATAAGTTTTAAATTTAGACATACTTTCGGAATTACTGGTGGCAATTACCACATCGTCAACATATAATAGTAGATATATATTTTTACTTATATCTCCTTTATTTAAACTATATATACATCGGTCTACTTCTAGATTCTGAAATCCATAACTTTTAAGGGCATTTTCAAAAACCTCAAACCAGCATCTTGCAGCTTGCTTAAGGCCATAAATAGGTTTATTGAGTTTGCATACTTTATTTCCATCATATTGGTTTAAACCTTTTGGAACCTTCATATAAATTTCATCTTTTAAAGTTCCATTTAGAAATGCTGTTTTTTTATCCATATGATGGATCAGTAAATTATATTGATTAGAAAATGCTAAAAGAAATCTGAAACTAGAAATTCGTGCAACAAGTGCAAAGGTCTCATCATAATCCATCATGTATTCTTGGGTGAAGCCCCTCGCTACCAGTCTTGCCTTATATTTCAGTAAGTTACCATTTTCATCTTGCTTTAAACTAAAAACCCACTTGCAATCTACTATGTTTTTCTCCATAGGCCTTTGCACTAAGCACCATGTTTTATTTACAAAATGCGAATTTAATTAATCTTGAATGGCTTCCTCCCACAAGGCTCTGTCATCGCGAAATTTAATTTCCTCATAAGTATTGAGAATATCACCTAAGCTTATTTGGCTATTCATGAGACATTTTTCTAAAAATCTATATGATAATTTTGGTTTATCTTTATTTCTCTCACTGCGTCTGACTTGTTGATTTTCATTTTCTCGTATATTACTCAGTTTTAACTTCTGGATCGGTATTCTCGAGACAAGTGGAATTTTCATTTGAGTTTTCACTAGACTTTGAATCCATTGATTCATTCATTTCCTGTGATGGAAAATCTAACTCTTCATTGTCTTTAATTGGAGAATCATGACTTCTGCTAACATCATTATGTTTTACCACAGAGTAATTTTCATTTAAAGTCATAGATCTTATGCCTTTTTCGTCCACCACTACATCTCTAGCTATTATAAATTTTCTTGATTCCTCATTCCACAATTTATAGCCATTTGGTTCATACCCGACGAGTATAGTCTTAATAGATTTCTCATAATTAATTGTGGGGTATGAGGAACTGTTAAATGATAGCTGATACCTTTTTCTACGCAAAATTCACGCATTTCATTAGAGAGGTATTCCCTGCCATTATCAATATATAGATTTACCATTTTTAAGTTAAAATGAGCCTCACTTTTCGCCACAAAGTCTTTGAATACAAAAAACACGTCTGATTTAAAAGTTATTAAATATGTCACACAGTAATGTGTGAACTGATCAATAAATACTACATAGTAGTTTTTATTATCAATAGTTGAGGGCGTAATCGGACCACAAACGTCAGAATGAACAATGAGCGGTCAATATTTTCTTTGTTTTTAAATTTCAATTTGTTGATTTCATGATCTAGCAGCCGAGTCTTTACAAAGGCTAATGTTAAACTGTCCTCAGAGAGAGTTTCTATGGCTGTTATTGCTCCATCATAGCTAGTTGGAAGTGTTAGAAGCACTTTGTCCATTTCATCTATTTTGGCTCCCGCTGAAACTAACTCAGTAACCAAATCATCAAATAAACGAAAATGGTTGACTAGCGGAGAATCACCCTTCAATTAAGCTTAGGCTTTAACTTCTTCTGAAATTGTTTCTTCACAAATTTTGTCCTTTTGATTTTGTATGTGCTATCCCTGGGCTCTCGATTTCCAATAGCCTGCAACACTTTTGCACTTGTGTCCTTGCTAACTCCTTTTAGTTTGATTTCATGATCTAGCAGCCGAGTCTTTACAAAGGCTAATGTTAAACTGTCCTCAGAGAGAGTTTCTATGGCTGTTATTGCTCCATCATAGCTAGTTGGAAGTGTTAGAAGCACTTTGTCCATTTCATCTATTTTGGCTCCCGCTGAAACTAACTCAGTAACCAAATCATCAAATAAACGAAAATGGTTGACTAGCGGAGAATCACCCTTCAATTTTAAAACCAATAGTTGTTTACGTAATGAAAGTTGAGACGCCAGGCTTTTATGCTCGTAAATATTGTCCAAATTCTAAAAAATCTCCTAAGCCGAGCTCCCATTGTTGGCAAACACTAAAAAGGAGTCACTCAAATACTCGATTATAAGACTTTTTCTGTTCTTCTGTTCGATTGTTATGCGCTTCTCAGAATTTTTGTTGCTAGTTGCTAGTAGCTCTAACACTTGCACTGAAAATGAAAAAAAATGTGCCCCAAATTTGGTGCACCGTTATAAATATATATATATGTGTACGTTGTTCTCTTTTTTTTTTTTTTAATTTCACATTTATTATTCGCTAACAATCAAAGCATTTCACTATAGCACTTAGCTGCAAATTGTGACTGGGCCCATAACCTATGAGATTTATATAAACAGAGTTTATACAAATTCCAAGAATACGCCAGCCAGATTTGCCAAATAGTAAAACACTTTATTAATTCGTTTAAGTTAATTTTTATTTTCACAACCGCATGCTCTCGTTGTCTTTAAGCAAGTAAGTAAAATGCTCATGGTACGCATGAGCATAAAAAGGAAGGTAAAGAAAAATGATCTTAGGCAGAGAGAGAGAGAACAAACAGAGAGAACTTTCGCTCTCTCTGAGATCTTCATTGTTCATCCCTTTCCCCACAAACACACAATGTGTATGTGTATAAGTGTGACTTTTGGTATTCCCAATATTAAGTTTCCCAAAATCCAGTCTATCTGCAACAAAATCACCAAGACCATGCGCTTAAGAGCTACACGCTGGAGAAATGGCGCATTGCGAAACCCAGCAAAGCGATTTTCTCCCCATTACTTACGTCGATGAGGGGATTGTAATTATAAACGATCGCCAGGCTCGCGTGAGTGTGGATAATGGCACCTGTGCCCATATAAGGGGCACGTATCTCATCACCTTTACTCTCTGAGAGTGCCACCATCAACGAAAACCCAATTGGTCAATCATGACATAGCCCAGAAGAGGGCTCCAAGAGTTGGCAGCTCGCCTTCTCTGAACGTCACTATGGAACGTACTGTTCTCAGTCTTCCGTACCTTTACCGATTAAGTGAACGTATTCGATTTATCGTAATTTTGGTAATTTTGAATTTAGAAGAATGGGGGTTCCATGGGGGAACCATGGGGGAAGAAGGGTTCCATGTTGGTCAGCTAATGCGATCTGCCAAATATCATAAGGATCGGCCGACTATAATCTATGGCTTTCATAATATACTCATATAACTGATTTCATAGAAATGATACAATATTGGTATATTTAAAGATGCTAGTAGCTTTTTTCAACGTTTTTATTAGAAATTTTATTTCATCGTAAAAGGCGGCCAACTATGATGATAGTTGGTATTTTCAATTCTGGTTTCTTGGTCCTTTCCCTTTTCGCCTGGCAGAGCAAGGACGATTTCACCATGATGGGAGAAATTTTAGTAGCTTGCATGATGGCATCGTCGCAATATTCATCAAGGGAAAGATTATTACACTGGGATACGCTTTGATTGGAGCTCTGTTCTTCTCAGTATACCTCATCTACGACACCCAGCTAATGATGGGCGCATCATCAAAAGGTTGCTCGCGGTTAAATGGACATCTTCGCATCCCTCAACCTTTACCTGGACATTATCAACATATTTATGCACAATCTTACTATAATTGGCGCGTCACGCGACTATACGAAGCTCTATTTCCAAATATTGTTTACAGTTTATAATCGTCGAGCTTTAGTCTGAATCGTTATTCACAGCTTCCCCCAGTGAAAGCACTCTTCAATTTACGCGTTACTTAAATACCTATGGTCTATCTATTTCACGTTTTGTTGGCCAATTTCCGCTTTCCTTTCAGTTCTAAATGTCAGTAAAGGTCAAATGATCTTACTTGTCTTTCGTTTTAAGTTTAAACTTAAGTTAAAGTTCTGAATATTAAGGATATTTACAAAATGTCATTCAAAAATACATTAATGTCAAAAATAATAATATATAAAATATATATTTAAAGAAATATATATTTATTTTTGGGGGGAATTTTGAACACTATTCCAGAGAAAGTGCTTTTTTTTTAATGACAATCGCTTCAAGACAAATTTCCTATATATTTCTTTAGACAAAACAATCCCAAACATAAGCCAAAGTCGATGAAATTTTCCAAGAGAAAGAGATATTTTAAAGATGCTTGAGAGCCAGAAAAGGGTTTCCTGTAGCATAGCTATGGAATCTTATATCTTTTGGAAAGAGTTGAAGGTCACTTCTGGCTTCGGAGTTTCGAATATAAAAGATTTTTCTATGAAAGATACGAAGGTGAGTATCTGTTTAAATGTGAGTATCTAATGAAGGTAAGGTCGATGCCTTTTTGCACACGGATAACCTTTAGGTAGCCTACATTGAGTTCTCGCGACTAGTTAGACTGGAGGTATCTTTTTCTCTTTTTCTTAAGCCAAATAGAAAATTGGGCACCCCTTGGAACCCAAGGGCATCCCATGTGACTTCGGCCTACTTGCTGTAGGCTGTAGATTTCGGGCTGTAGGGCTGTAGGTTTCGGTATTATAAACGTCTTCTATTTCAGAGTTTTCTATCTTTGGGCTGTATTATGGGCTGTATTGGGTCCGTTGCTGGATTAGGATTTGTAAACTTCTTCGGTGGTCGAACTGAACCCACAGGATTCCTTTGCTACCAAAAGTCCTTACCCTGTAACGGGAAAACATAAAAATGCTTAAAAATAAACCGGAGCACAAGTAGAGAAGGGAAAAGACGGTCATTTCTAGATCCACGTAGCTATTGATGCGGATATATCACTGTGTACAGCTGTCCAAATAAGTGACGAGCTTCTATTTGGGTATTAGTTCGATCTAAATATATGATAAACCAATCAAAACGCATTGGTTATTTAAATAATTTGCATTCCAAAAGTCTGTAAGTTTTGGCGAAATTGAGTTATTGAAATTTTAATTGAGTAAAAAGTGCAATTTGAATCGACTCATAGGATATTTCTTTAGTTCAATTTTATTCCAAAATACCCCAACTATCGATTAAAAAAAAGATTTTAACCGCGTTTTTTAATTTTTCCATGTGTTTTACTTTATATCAGCATATCAAATATATATAACTTGGGATAGATCCATACTCAAGAATCAGACGGACGAATGATGTATATATCGATTTTGTTATGTACGAGTCAATAAATTCTTTTGGCCATCTTTAAATAAAACCAAGCATACCAATAGCTTTATTAACCATGGTAGATATATGGTCAGTAAATTAAACTTTAAATTCTTATAGGACAAAAAAAATCATTAACCTAAGTTAATCGTTCAAAGGCGTTCCCATAAAGAAAGTACAAAGCCTGGTGAGGACAATATCGATAAAATGAGATGAGTTTACATTTCGATCCAGTAAACTTTAGGTTATTTGCTAAACACCAATTTTGAATTTTATCCAAATCGGATTGAAGTCTAGATTGGGCGCTAGTGAATCTATACTGAAAACAAAGCTTAACGTCATCAGCGTACATAAGTATAAGTGAATAAGTTAAGGCAAGGGGCAAGTCGTTAATAAGCAGTTAAAGCAATTAAAGGTCTAAGATGGCTTCCTTGGGGCACTCCAGATGTGACGCGAAGTAAACGTGAGGTAACATCTTTAAAGAAGACACATTGGGTTCTTTCAGATAAGTTACTCGAAATTCAAATTGATCTCCTCGATGGAGGTCACGACGCGTCTCTAACTCCAATAAAATTTTGCGTTATGCACGGTGAAATTGGACCGAGCTACTAAGTATCTTAAATAAACTAACTGTAAGCCAGATAATTTTTATGCATACAGCATATGCTGTATGGTTAGTGGTGCTAGGCATATGTCGAACTACCCGGCATGTGTCGGTATGCGTATTTTAATGCAATATAACGTCACCAATCTGTGTAATGTAACTCTTCAGAAGCGGAATTGGAGTGGACCGAAATTAAAACTCTTCGTTCCCTTTGCAAAGGTTCACTTGGAAAAAGTTTCTAACTAAAGATATCCGGCATGATCCAAGTTTCTTTAAGGACTATATTGTAAGGTGCAACGTTAATTACGTTATTATTGTAATGAAGTAATCTTTTGGTCAATGTGTCAAAAGCTGATACATGAATATCTGAAGAGATCTGGAGCTAATTTAACTCTGAAAAACAGACTTTTAGCCAAAATATCGTTATAAAATGTTGTATTTCTCGACTTGTTTCGTCAAGTTCTACGAGGATGGTCCAATACGTACTTAGTACTCCAACTTTTTTAACCCGTCTGAAAAATACGTTTTATCGAGGTGTGCAAAATAGGCCTCTGTGACGGCGACGACCTCCTTATTGGACGAAACACACGGGTCTAAATCTGGAGATATTGTGGATGGGGTAGCAGTTCGTAACCCAATTCGACTAATTTGGCCGTGGCGTGGACGGAAGTGTAAGCCGGTGCGTTGTCATGATAGAAGAGCACTTTTTTCTTCGCCGAATAGGGACATATTTTCTGTAATTCGTCGGCGAATCGGCACCATAATTCGGCATAGTACAGCTCTGTGACTGATTCACAAGGTGTGAAATCCCATAAAACGGTGGCCATCACCTTTCCGGGTGATGGGAAAGTCTACGCCTTCTTCGGAGCAGGTTCGCCTGGTAGTCCACTGTTTCGACTGTTTCTTGGTCTCACGTGTGTATCAGTGGATCCATGTTTCCACGACGGTCACGAAACGACGCAGATGTTCCTTCGAATTTCGCTTAAACGCGTCAAACACTGCTCCACTGTGGTTGGGCTTGTATTGAGCCGCGGCCATAAGTACTTCTAGTTCAGATATTGTAACGAAATTTACACCAAAATTGTAAAAAAATATTTGAAATGCATAATAAAAAAAAATTTGCCATATCGTACGTCTATATCATATTGCTGCCATAGGAACGGTAGGATAGAAATAAGTATATAGTATGAAAAACTTTTTTTTTTTTCAAGATATGTAAACCAAACTAACAGATTGTATGCTTGGACCAGTTTTATATATGCATGATAAATATAGTCCAAATCGGAAAACTAGATCAAACAGATGCAGTAGCAAAAATTATAAACACAAATAAGTACCAGTTTCAAGTAATATTCAAATTATTTAATCATAAGACACTTTTGTAAACAAATCAGGAGCCATAACAAATAAAATAAAAAAACATTATGTCGGGTCAAGCAGTCGCCGGAAAGAAGTTTGGCCGGCAATAATTTATTGAATTCGTGACGTCATTTTCTTTATATATATATGTTCGCGTCTCTCGCTCTATTCTTGTCGCCCACTCTCGTGCATTCGATCGGCCACCTTCATTTGCCGTCATGCGCTAGCGTTTGTCTCACTCTCGCGTGATCTCTCGATCGCTCCGCTGCATCAGGCCGCGGTCCCGCGTCATTATTCTAATTCGGTCGTCAACCCTATTCAGTCACATATGTACATACATATCTCATCATATCTCTGTATATCATTTGTAGAAACCCCAAAGCAATTAAATAAATTGTATCAATATCTATAAATCGAACTGTGCTTGGTTTATATTGTTATATATATAATATTTAGAACACAAACTTAAAGCTCCCGAAAACGCTCGGTAACTGAACATTGGTGAACCCCGACGTGATTGAAAACTTGAGCTGCGCGGCTTAAAATATATAAACATAAACAAATTAACAAATTAAAAAACATTATTCGGTTTGTGATTTGTGCGCGAAATTTAAGCATCTGTTGACATACATACATACGCTGTTTGCCGAGTGCTATATAGAAGCTGCACAGAGGGTCGTGAGCTGACAATAAATAAACGAACTAAAATAAATTTTTTCTTGCATCCGTTTTCATGATCATGAATCCGTTTTCAATTGTGCCTCTCCTAGAAGAAAAGTATTCCAGAGTCAAAGTGCAGTTGTCCTTTTTGAGGATCTTCAAGGATTGTTGTCCTCCTTGAAATCAGTGGAGACATTTCCGGAGACGATGTTAAATGTGCGGCTCAGCAAATTGGAGGGAATCGTTGCGGACTTCAAGAGCACACACAAGGAGCTGTCCGAGATGGATGTTGCAGAACTCAGGAGCGATCTGCGCGTCAACTTGAACGATGCTGCGAGGGAGGCACGATTCATCCTGGATCAGGAGATCGTGCGGCGCTCCAGTTTGTTGCCGGCAAGATCGACGCTGATCAACGCAGCTTCTGCCACCAATTGCGATCCATCGTTTGGCAGAACTTTTCAGGCGTTGCCGCCACTGCCACTTCCCACTTTTAGGTTATGCGGAGTGGCTTGAGTTTCGCTCACTGTTCTCGACCATGGTGGACACAAACCCATTCATCAGTTGGGTCGAGAAGCTTCAACGGTTGCGGTCCTGCCTTTGTGAATCGCTTTGGAGACTCACGGACAAAAATTATGACGTGGCATTGGAGCTGCTAAACAAAAGGTTTAGTAATCGCAGGCTCATTTTTCAAGCTCATGTTAATGAGATAATGAATCTGAGGGCCGTAGAATCTGCATCGGCGACGAGGCTTCGCGAGCTTCCGGACAAATTTAAATCGCATATGCGAGCCTTGGCAAGCATGGGAACAACGAAGCAGATTGCTAGCTGCATTATAATCCAAGTGCTGTTGCAGAAGGTTCATGATGCCACGCAGTCCAAGTGGAAGGAAATGCAAACTGACTCGGATTCCTTGGATTCCATTCCAACTTGGGAGTCCATCGCCAGTTTTTTTGAGCAGAGATGCCGGACTTTGGAGAGCATGGATTTGCCGACGACATCATATGCACCAAACCTTACGGTAGGACCCTTTCATACAGGTAACTCTGCATTTGTGATTACCAACTCTTCCGCATGCATTATTTGTGATGGCCATTCTCACATAATAAACTCCTGCCCAAGGTTTTTAAGCTTGTTGCCTGAGGATCGTTTAGGCGAAGTTAGGTGATGGACTTATGTCGTAAGTGCCTTGGATCTGGGCACCTATCTCGGCATTGCAATTCATCAAGCTGCCGTGCTTGTGGACGCGGGCATCATAGTTTGCTGCATTTTGGTGGAAATTCGCCAGCTCAAGGCCAACACCCCTCTCCCGAGGTTTCCGCATCTAGCGACGCTGTTTCTCGGTCAGCGTCCGCTCCCGTCAATTCTCTTGTCGCCAAGGATCGTTTTGGTGATGTGGTACTGTTACCCACTGCCAATATTTTGGTCAGGAACCGCTCCAGAGTTCTACTGCCCTGCCGAGCGCTGCTCGATTCTGGTTCGCAGGTACATCTGGTCACCTCAAAGCTGGCAAACCAACTGCAGCTGCGGAAGATAAGGTCTCCAGTTTCTGTGTCCGGTATAGGTGACGCAGGGTTTTGTACTTTTCAGTGCAAGTCAGCTTGCAATCCCAATGCTCTGACTACTCGGCGCAAGTAACTGCGATAACTCATGGCTGCTGAGCGGTCGGGACTGATCTGCCCAAAGGGGCCTTTAGATGAGCGGCTCAAACAACTTCGTCGACAGTTCTGGGAAGTGGAAACCTGCACCGATCCGACTGTGAAGGCGTCAATAGAAGAACTGAAGAAACTGTCTCATCAGCCCGAACGCGCTCAGTATTTGGCCTTTGAAAAGGAGAATTTTAACCTAGGTCATATGTCCCTGGTTCCGCCGGAGTTGCATCGAGATTGCAAATATTTTCTGGTGGTGAAAGACGAGGTGGAAGACTTTCCAGTGGGATCCAGTGGCAGCTCCAAGGAGGAAGTAGTTGGCATTTTAGGGCAGACTTCAGCGCTTTTGTCCATGGGCGAATTTCAGCTGCGGAAATGGTACTCCAATATCCCTAGCGTGATGGTGGCGCTGCTGAGGACTGCGACCGGAGCTACAAGGCGGGCCGTCAATAAATTGTGCCTGATGCCCCTTCATGATGCTGTTGAAAGCCCATCTTCCAACGGGGGAGTACGTCGGGTCAAGCAGCCGCCGGAAAGATGTTTGGCCGGCAATAATTTATTGATTTCGTGACATAATTTTCCTTATATATATATAATATATAGCGATATATATAGCGTTTGTCTCACTCTCGCGGGATCTCTCGATCGCTCCGCTGCATCAGGCGTTGAGCCGCGCTCCCGCGCATTATTCTAATTCGATCGTCAACCCTGTTCAGTCACATATGTACATACATATCTCATCATATCATATCATCATAAATCTGTATATCATTTGTAGAAACCCCAAAGCAATTAAATAAATTGTATCAATATCTATTAAACGAACTGTGCTTGGTTTATATTGTTATATATATAATATTTAGAACACAAACTTAAAGCTCCCGAAAACGCTCGGTAACTGAACACATTAAATAAATAAAAAACATATCAGTTAATCAAATTCTTCTAACAAATCTAACGTTGATTTCATTAAATTTGCAAGGTAATTTCCTTAGTCCTGTAATAAATGGATCAGAAGACAAAAGTAGTCTATTAATAATGTTTGGTGGTTTTTGTTTTTTTTTTTTAAGGCCGACTAAGATTGACACTTTCTTGTGTTGGTTGAGACAATTCATGACCACAGGTCAACACAATTGTTTCTATTTCATTCAGCCAACTTGATGGATATTGCATAATTGCAGTTTTCTTCCGTATGTAGCTATCCCAAAAAGTAGCAATTTAATTGCATATGCAATAAATTCGTTTTGGTAGTAATAACCACGTTAGAAATTCGTTACATCGGCTGCGGGACTTGTGTTTCGTTTCTGATCCTGATGGGAATACTCCATCCAGAACTTTGCCCCTCTCTAATCTCACACTTGAAGTAATAATCGAAACAAATATTGGCTGAACAATTAAATATTTAGTGATATTAAGTGATTCTCGCCGATGCCAGATTCAGTTTTCTTAGGATCGCAAAAGCGCAAACATGTATCTTTTCCCCCTCTGCTTACATTTGAGAACTCATATGCGTACACTGATCCGGCAATGACCGATCTCTTTGCACAGTTTGATTACTCATTCATACAACGTTTTCACCTAGCGCCATTCCAGCTCAGCCTTACACTTATACCTAACATAACCATCCTTATATATTGCCAACCTTATATCTTTTGATACAAGTGGTGTGTTATTGGATATTCTTAATTGATTACCAGGTTGTGTTTTGAAGAACTGCGGTGAAGCACTGTGCAAGCCTCTCCTGAAACTCTTTATCTATAAATTCGGAAACTTCGTTTTTTTCCTTTATGTGGAAGTAATCAAACATTATTTATCTGCATATAAAGGGAAAAATCCAACGCTGATGGCTCACAAACTGACTTTATTAACACTGACTTCAGTAAAGCATTTGACTCTGTTAAGTATTCGCTTCTTATAAGTAAACTCAGTTTATTGGGATTCCCAAATGGATTTCGGATTTCGAGTTTCTTATCTGGAGGAACCCAAAGTATCTTAGATTCACTCTCTATTCTATAGATTCACAAGACTTCAATCCGATTTGGATAAATGTCAAAATTGGTGTTTAGCAAATAACACATCTAATCTAACCCTTACCCGGCTACGTACATTCTCTATGGGTTTGCCTTAGAACGATTAACTCAGGTTAACGGTCTGGGTGTCCTTATTATCCATTTCAAATTTTAGTTCTCTATTCCTTAGCTATTTAGTTCCACATATGCCCAGCATGATCATTTAGGGAATTACGTTCGAGCTACAATGGCCTCTACCGTAACATATTTTTTTCTGTCCCTTAAATATGAAACTTTCTGTTTTAAATTTTTTACGCAAGCTACAGATGGCACTAGGTAGTCTGCTAGACACCAAAATCAATCCAGCTTCTTTAAGACCGATATCCATAGACGAGGAGTCAAGTGAGTTTAGCTTAGCACATGGGCATTATGGAGTGGCACGAGAACCGACTTGAGCTGGAAGCGATCGGACCACAGGAAGTACAAGCAGTGTGTAGCTATTCGTATTTGCGAAATCGGATGAGCTAATAACGGCTATAATCTAATTGCGACCACTTACTTAGAAACAAACACCGACACATTAAGCAATACTGTTCCAATTCTGTTCCAATTTTCAATGACTGCTTCAATTTTTTATGACTCTTGCTTCGACTTTATGCATACCGCATTTATCTTTTGTATTTCTTCTATTCAGTTTTTGTTCATAAAAAGCTCCAAAGCCCTCTCCAATTTGTACTTAAAGAAAAAGTCTAGTTCGTAAAGAAAATTTTTACGTCGTTCCGCTTACAAAGGAAAATACTTCAGACACAATTTTTTTAAAAACGGAAGATCTAGTCACAGCTGTTTTGAAGCACCTAAGCAAACTTCAAAAAGCTGGAGACTAAAACAATAATAAGTACAGTTTGTAAACAAACTGTATTATTCTTTACGGATAGCCCTCTGACCGACAAACCTACTGACCTGCAGCCTGCAGGCCCCAGAAAATTGACAGACAGAATTGATTTTGGCATCGGAAAAAAAAAACGGAAGATCTAGTCACAGCTGTTTTGAAGCACCTAAGCAAACTTCAAAAAGCTGGAGACTAAAACAATAATAAGTACAGTTTGTAAACAAACTGTATTATTCTTTACGGATAGCCCTCTGACCGACAAACCTACTGACCTGCAGCCTGCAGGCCCCAGAAAATTGACAGACAGAATTGATTTTGGCATGACTAAAAAACATTTCAATTTTAACAATAGAAAATAGCTAGATCGCTCCTGGACCTCTCTTCTGACCACTGTCATTTTTGGTAACGATTCTCCATAGCCGCGAAATAAGCAACCCCATAAGGTGACCATTCTCTAATATCATATTTAATTGACGAGAAAATTGCTGACCTAACCATTATTAAGAGCAACTATTATTAAGAAAAAATTTAAACAATTCAATATATTTTGCAAAAATTTCTTAATTTCTTTATTAAATCCAAAATTAAAAATGTGTTATCCCTTTCTCATTTCAATAAGAAAAAAAACATGTCCATAGGAAATCTATAATATTTGAGATTGAGTATTTATTGACTTTGAATGAGTATTTAACAAAATATGGTAACTGCTATATGCTATTATTTTAGTTTTTTGTGGCACATATACCTTATAATAATGGCTACGGGTCAATATAATTCAATGCGGCAACACCGATAGGTGCGCCTCGAAAATTGCGAGAGTGAAGGAGGATTGCTTGACTCGTTTAATTAATCGCTTCATGTATGGAATCAATATTAGCCGGAACTGCGGGAAGTAGGGGATCCAAATGAATTGACCATTATTTGGAACTTTTATCCTTAGGGATTCCCCTAACCACTTAAGACCGAGGAATTATCTTGCAAGTGAAAATAATTTTTTCGCACCAGTCATAGCAACCCGAGGACATAAAAAAAAATTCTTGCCTGATTCTTTGTAAAAATATCACCTTTCCGGCCGCTGGGTCCATCTCCAGCACATTTGATATACGAGCAGTAATGCAAAGCCAGAAGGACAGGTATGAGTCACTCGTATTGGATCCACCAAATTCCCTGTGCAAATTGGTTTCTTAACAAATTGGTTCAAGAGCTTGTAGAGTGAGGAAAAGCTCTCTGTAGAGAAGATTAGATGTTCAGATCTGGCACACGAGAAGACAGTACGAACATTATGTTGCAACAAAGGCTGGGCGTCGTGTAGAAGAACATACTTCAAAGTAACAACGATGGGTCAGGGCAGGTGTCCAGAGCGAAGACTCTGGGGGAGATTTTATGTACGAATATATTTTACAGCGCGTCAGAAATAATATTCAACGATTATTTTATGAACTAGTAGTAGTAGTTCAATGAACTATTTAAGTCAAATATACTCTTTAGTCTCTTTTATGTGAAAGACATCAATCCCCTGGTAAAAAAAAGACGCATTCGTGACGCATTGGTCGAACAGTTCAAAGTGTTCAGAGACTCAGTTCTGATCAAGAACCTGCGCGAGGTTCCTCCAAGACCGCTATTATTGGATTGCAGAAAAATATAGCGGTCAAAATTGTAAAAGGAAAATTTTGATGGTCAGTGTGCCGGATTCAAGAGAGGGACAACCAACCGAAGTGCAACCGATGCCTGGAAGTTGACCACATGGAAAGCAAGTGACGAAGTGCCACTGACAGTAGCGGAGGCATCGGTTGCAGCGAAAAAGGGTTTAAAATAGTAAAATTCTCTAACGAAAGCATATGAAATATGTGAGTGAGAAAAGGGGTCTGACATTAGGTACAAACAAGTCACCGACGGTTTCCGCATTCCAAATAAATAGTTATAGAAAGTGGAAGCTGAAAGTGACACAGTTTAATGTGAATTGCAGTAGAACCAGGATATCCTTGTGCACACTGTGAAAATGAACCCTACGTGGCCATCTAAATTTGGGTAGGCTTGTTACATCGAAAATTCGGAGCTAGTTGGGGATAGTTTCGTATGCACAGTGCAGTATGTACTCGCACAGTGTATTTTCAGCATCGTGTTTAAGAACTTCAAAGAGGTTGCATTAAGCTTTCTTGAATAGCTTCTTAGATGCTAATGATCTTCTGGACTGCAAATCGCTATGCTGGCGTTTTTTTCTACAAAAAGCTGTTAAACCAAATCGTTAGCTTGGTGCCAATTTGGCGATTTATCAATTCAGGGCGACGACAGAGCTAATGCTTTTTTCGAAGTTAAACTGTGAGTTTAAATGTAAGTGTGTACTTACACACTTACTGTATTTTAGATATTTTTTATACGACATTTATTATTGCTCTGTATAGCTGTCTTCCTTTGGGAGTTACTAGACAGTGCTTTCTATCGCAGGTTTTAGAATTCTGTCCCCGAAAGAGTCGCAAAAATCCATGAATTTCACTTCCGAAATGAGAAGGTGAATAGGAAGCTAATGCAATTCGGCTTGTAGGTAGTTTGGTATAAGACTTTTGTGAAAATTGTGATTAATGAGGGCTAAAAAAAATCCACCCTACGTTTTTTGTGGGATGTGTTTCTGCCAGCAGCATATTTGTTCGTACGCAGGGCGTTATGCGGCAAGTAACGTCGAAACTTGAACTCACGGGAGTAACGATAGGTCCCGGAGTCGTAGTCAAAACTATAGAACGTCTGACTAAAACCGCCTGGTTGATCCAGGCAGTGGTTGAGATGCGGGGATGGCCGAGGGTTCGTTGACGCGCTTCAGCTGTGTTGGGGAAGGGAGCTTCCTCCGTTGACCCTTGGTCTGGATAACACACGGAGGTACAAGGGGCTTCCTGCCGACGGTCTGTTTCATGGGAGCGGTATTCGGAGGATTACGTATCAGCGGTTCTGCTGGCGGTTTGTTCCACGGGAACAAAACTCAGCGACGCGTGCGTATGGAGCTTGCTGGCTGGCGGTCCGTTCCACGGGAGCAACACTCAGCGGCGATTATGTCTAAGTGCTATACGTCTTGCTGGTGGCGCCGTCTGTACTCAGTACTGGGTACGTCGATAGCCGTCTATACTTAGTACTCGGTCAGTGGAAATAATTTAAATTATTATTTTATTAGTTAAATTCATATTACTAGGTGTGACGCGTTATCATGGCATTCGGTGCCAAGATATTAGGTCTTGGCACTAGGTGCCAAAAATATTGTTAATTTAATTTTCTGGAGGAATTTTGCTATATCCAGTTTGTGCCATGAAACGCTGTAAGCTTTTGACATATTAAGAAATGCCTGACGTATCCCATGTAGATCTGGCTAATTTGCCGATCATCTTTGTTGACCTCAAAGAGTGGATGCAGATTTTTGTTATTGTTTAATTTATTGAAAATAATTGTGACAGGAAAATTTTTTTTGTTGTAGGGTCTTTGCCAAACGAAACGTCACCAAACGAAACATTAGGTTTAGATAGGTATTACCTTTTAAAACCATTTGCAGCTGGTATATTGAGCTAGAATATGTAATAAATATTTTTTATTAAGATTCAGAAATTTACTAAAGCCTCTGTAACGTTACAGAGCGTTTTCGGGTAGCTGCAATTAATGTTTAGAATTCACGTTTTCATAAAATACAAACTATGTTCGATTTAATTATAGGCGTTAATTTATTATGTCTATTTTGATACAATGATTTGGGCGATATATGTTGATAAAATGCAGATATGTCTAAGAAGTTGAAAACCGAGCGACAAAGTAAGAAGTGGGGGGCGCGGCTCAACGCTTGATGCTGCGGAGCGACTTTAAGATTCCAAGCGAGCGAAACAAATCTAGCTCATGATTGCGTCGAATGTCGACACTTGCTCGAATGGACGGGAGTTGGAGACATAGCAACGGTCCCCAAAGGTTGATCAGCACCATATCATTAATAGCTATTTCTTGACCTGAGACGTGCCTTGTTGTGAACCTCCGACTTATATAGGAAATTACCGCAAAAATCAATGCCGATTCCATCGAAGATCTGATGATCTTCCACTGTCACCTTCGAATGACCGCCCATTACATGCTCCAACAAACGCGGCTTCGTCCGAAAACATCTAATGCAATTTTTTTATAGCCCTAACCATCGTTTATTTATCGAGCATCGTAATCCAAGGATGAGTTCTTAAGCCACCCATCTGCTCGAAGGAATTCAAACTCATTCAAAAAAGGGGATAACGAAGACAGCGGAAGTGGCAATTATTTCCTCGATTTGTATTATGTATTATATATATTATAAATTGTAACGTACTTTATTGCTTGTTTACGCTCGCAACAATTGCTAGCTCACAGAGTTTGTATGGCTGGGCACTCTTTCTCAGTCGCCGAGTAATTTTTCTCTGCTCATATCGTTTTCTCTATGTTTGACTGGTGTAAGTGACCAGCCGCTCGCCTCATCAGTGCCCTGCGTTAGATCTGCACCAACCCTCTTCCCAAACGCCTCTTGGTGTCTGGCCGTCCATTCCCATTTCGAAGCGAAGCCATCCCGATGAACTGTCTACCCCCTTCACTCCGCCTTTTTTGCCTCCCTAAGTTGCTCCAATATATAATTAATTCGTAGCATCGGGAACTTTAAGGAACGTCATCCTTTATTGATATAGCGATTATTTGTCGGAAGTCCACGCACATTCTTCTTGACCCGTCTTTTTCTTTACCATGACGATGGGTGAGCTGTACGCGCTATTTGAAGGCTCGTGGAATCCCTTCTCCAGCATCTCTTCCGCCTTTGCGTTGATCTCCCCCTGTATTTTGGTTCTTCGGATAATACCTCTGTTTAATTGGAATGTCGTCATTCATGGTGATCCTGTGCTGCGCATAATTCGAACAACATTTTGGTTAGCGAACGCCACTAGCTCCTCTTCGATGAACCTTTTGTCCCGTTTGCTCTCCCATTCCTCCGAGGGTCCTGTTACCGCTATTGACAACCTATCATCCAGGCATCCACTCCATCTTTCTCTTTTCGGGATCGTTACTTGGTGGCCTGCGCATGTTATTGTTGTAACAAATTCTGCAAGGAAATCCCATCCTATGCCTGGCAACACCAGCATGTTCAATTTGTTTTCCTTGTTGCCAAAGTTTACCATCATCGGGAGTACCATTCCAGTTCCCGTGTGGCTCCCATTGGCTAACCTTACCAATCTTCTCGTTGCTGTTTGTCCTCCGGGGATTTCCGGCTCTCCGCAAACTTTTCCGAAATTAAGCTAGCCGTTGCCCCGATGTCTATCATGGCCTTTACTTTTGATCCTCCGACCTAGACGACCACCGACAACTGCTGATCGTCTCCTGATAATCCTCCAACGAGTTTTGAAAGGCAGAACCTAGCGATCCCTGCCTTCCTCTTTACCCAGCGTGGTTCTGTAGAGGATTTCCTATTTAACGCCCCTTCGTCTAGGGCCAACTCCTCGGCTAAGCTCATAACCTCTTTTGGCCACGCACATGCATATGGCCTTATGAACATTTTCATGCGTGGCATGCATATGTCAGCCTTTCTATCGTGGATTTCCCCAGTGGCTTCATTAGAAATTGAAGGTCCACCATATACTCTTTGAAGGGTTCCCCTCGTTGCTGCTTCCCCTGCCGAACCTAGTCTGCCAACTTCTCAAAGTAACCTCCGGCAGAAAAAAAGACTCCAAACTCCTTCTGAATTCCTTCCAAGTTGGACACTCCTTATCGTTCATTATAATCTATCTCTGCCCTCTACCCTGGAGTAATTCTGGCATAGCCCAAGGGATCGTGTGTCTAATCCGTATGCTTTAGCGCACCATGCCACTCGGTCTATGAATTCCAGAGGGTCTCCCGTTCCGGCACCGACTTTCGGACTTGTGGCTGCCTCTTCTAATATTTTTCATTTCTGGTACCGCCAGACTTTGTATGAACTTTTTTGACTCCCCTACCGCTCTTTGTCTCGGCGTGGACCTCTGCGTAAATCCTTCTTCAAATCCACGCGTGACACCCAACACCTTGTCGTCCTTTGTCTCGTCGACCTATTTAGCAACTAGTGGCTTTACATTTTTTACAGTTCCCTCTGCTGGAATATCCAGTTTTTCCTCCCTACCTTGAAGCTGCGTTATTTCTCGACTAAAATCCAATCAAGTAGTTTGGGCGCCAGGTGTAACGAACTATTTTGCTTGTTTACGCTCGCATCACGGCTAGCTCACAGAGTTTGTGGGTCGTTCCACTGAATTTATATATCCGACGTGACTTCCCGAACTGTCCGAAATAACACATAGTGCTTCGTTCAACAATATCCATTTTTATTTCTAGCTTGTTCACAATGTATCGCAATGGTGAATCTCACCGGAGTTGATTCCTACCCCGGATCCTCACTGACTCTCCAGATATTGGCGCTCGGCTCCGCCGACGAACGCTCGTCCTGCCGACGTTCCCCGGTCACCGTTCCAAGTTGGTGCTAATATATATGCCCCTCAAAGCTTTCGCCTGGCAGGACGTGTGGTCTTGGTGCCTGGCGCCGGTTCTCCAGCTGCGGGGCCTATGCTTGTTTAGGCCGGACCCCCGCTAATTCTCCCAACGTTATTGCTGTTCCTCTTGTTGGTGTCGCCGTTGATTCGGTCTCGATGTTATTGATGCTCGTCGTCGCTGTTGACCCGCTCCCGTTGCTGTCACTCCTCTTCGTCGCTGTTGATCCGCTCCCGTTGCTGTCGCACCATACTGGGTGTGCTCTTTCGCTAGCAGCAGGATCAGGCCTTCCTACCCCTCAGGACACACCCCCGGTTGCGGTCGCCACTCGCCGCCAAACGCCTGCGTGCATACGCTTCACAGCAGGATAGCGCTGTGCCTACGCCACAGCGAGCCTGGATCAGGAGTCTCCTGACTTGACGGGTTTGTCCCTGGTTGGTTTTATATGCGGGCCTGAGTTCCCAAGCTGGTCACCCCTCGCTTTGCAGGATTACTTCTGTAACGGTCAGGAATCGATAATGCATACACCAGACCGATCCTTCGCCATCGCTTCGAATAGATTTACCCTGGGCTTGCATTTGCCGCGGACCCTTGACCCTTTCTTCACTTGCTCCTTGTTTTATGCTCGCGTTATGACTCGCGTATAGCCGCTGGACTTACCCACAGGGGGTGTTTGAGCCACGAATCCTTGCGCACTCGGTCTAAATCCCGCACTTGAGACTGTCGGACTTACCCAAGGAGGGTCCTTCAACTTAACACTTCCAGCTTCCCTAGAAGACTCAGTTCCGATTTGCTCCAGTTTTCAGTCTACTTTTAGACACAGCCGTCACTGCGGGTCGCTACGTTTCCAGCTGCCTCGCTGTCTCCTTCATCTTCCGAGCACGGCCGCGTCAGCACGGCCGCGCCAGGCCGCTTGGAACTGTTACGTTCCACGTCGTGTCCTCTTTCTCCTTCTTCCGTGCGCACAGCCGTGGCAAATTGCATGCCCCCCGCTGCTGCCCCTTCTTGCCACCTGTCTTGTCGTGTGAGTGATTTTCTCTTCTGGCAATATTTATTAGATCGGATTTGGTACAATGAGTGGGTCGATATATATAAGATAATATGAAATTCAAGTATGTCTGAGGGGTTTAAGACCAAGCGATTAAGTATCGGCGGTGAAGCGACCGAGAGATTCCGCGAGGGAGCGAAACTACGCTGGCTCATAATGGCAGATGATGATCGAATGCACGGGAGCGGCCGACGCGAAATGAGACATAAAGAGCAAACGCGACTGGACACAGAGACATAAAAATTGTCCCCAAAGCCGGTGGAACCGAGTGACGTCACGGGTGTTTCTGAGGTTATTAAATTATTGAGGCCAGATATTCCAGAGTCTGCTCGACCCGACCACCTCAAAGGTAGGAGATTGTCAGATCACGCGTTTCTACAAGGGAAGGATGGATTTAAAATAAGGGAAGTCAAATAGTCCCATTCTCGAGAATTAAAATATTAAGTTTTTTTGTTAATTAGTACAATAAATATTTAAAAAATGTATAAAATTATTAATATAAATACACAAGTATGGGCAAAATCCTCTTTATTCCGTATTCTTCTTGACGTTTTCGGACACACCAAGCCTTTTTGCGTTTAAAGTCGATTGGACGATCAAAATGACGAGTGCTCATCATTCTGATGAAATAAATATGAAGTATTTAGTAGATAGTACCATTATAATGTGCCATTTTTATACAGTTGCATTATATTGCAAAATATGTAACAAAGTGTGGGAGACATCTCCGATCCTATATAGTCTATAAATTATTAATCAGCGTTACCTCCTTTGTTCGTTCATAAGTCCGTTTGTCTGAGTGTTTCTGCACAATATAGTCTTTCAGTTTCAAAGCTATGGATTACAAACATTGCACATATTCATCTTTCCATTACACGCATTATATGAGTCAAAATGGCCAGGATAGATCAAGTATAATTATATATGCTATAGCTGCCATTGATTAAAACGATCAGAAATGACCAATCTTTTATGGTTCAATTTTTAAATAAAAAAATAATGTAATTCTTATAAAGAGTGGCCAACAATTTCCGATATTTGCATATATACCTTTTTCGATATGTACCTTGTATTATAAACTGACACTTAATTGCAAGGATACATCAACTTCGGCACAGCTTAAGGTTAAATTTATTTTCTTTTTTACATTTAATGGTAAACTTTTATATCGTTTAATTGTTTTTGAGAGCGTTTTATGTTTTATTTAAGAAGTATTTGAAATGTTTTACTATTTAAGGTCACCTCGTGTCGCTGCGTTTATAAAAGTTTTTTATGATATTTTTTGCTACCAGTGAATAGTGAATATTGCATCCAAATTTTAATCATGTATAAACAAACTTATTTCTCAATAATAAACATTTTCAACTAAAAATATTATTTAAAACATGAGGTTAGCTTCCTCCACGATGGGCTCTGTGGAAGCTCGCATCTTCCAGAACCACATTGGCAGGAACCTTCCAGTTGGAGAAATCTATGTTCAGGACAGGTTCACAACCTGTGATGTGAAGTGCCTCACAACCGCACAAAATACGTGGATATGCGAGGTTTCAGGCAAATATTAATATTTGGAAGATGATTTGGATGAGGAGGCACACTTGAATTTCGGCCGACGTCCCGGAACTCATGAGGAACCGCATATGACCATTGAATCGGACGGATAACTCCCAAAGATTTGCAACGGAACCCGGCTCAACCACCCTTGTCTGCAGAATCTCGTTAATGTGAGCCTGAAATATTAATCTCGGTTACTAAAACGGTTGCGCAAAAGATCAAGGGCGTCATAGTTAAGGCGCCAAAGATCATAGTTAGCGTCAGTAATATCCAGCGCTCTCACAGCCTCCAAGGCTGAGTACCCCTAAAATGAGCCACCTGAGCTTCTTCATCTTGGTCAAGTGCAGATGACTGTCCATCGTTGTCCAACAGGGGGCAGAAATCGGGGACAATGAGGAAACAGTTCTGTATCGAGTAGACGAAATACCAGCACCACTGGTACCATCCAAAAGCGTAGAGTGCGCAGCAACTCTCATGGAACGCTTGGCAACCACCACCTGCACGTCCGTAACTGCACGTCCGTAGCCAGCTAAAAGAATTCCCAGAATAAATCGCCTCTGATCTCGCTATAATTTAGCACCTCCAATTCCTTCTGCAGCGTAATAAATCGATCGCACAGACACTTATCCATTGAATCGACGGTGAGAATGGTTGAGTCGTCGGTCCCCATCGCAGCTTTGACCTTCTGATGGACCTCTATTCCTGACACGTCACCTCCACTCGTCTGCGCAGCATCCTCTCCCTGCTTGAAGCGGCAGATCCAGTAGCTTCAGCTCCAGACTACATTAGTGCAACTTAGAATTAAAGTGCAACTTCACGACCACAACAACGGCGTTTTCCTGGCAAATTTAATACTGTCGGGTAACGCACACAAATGCTGTCATGCACAATAACAAAAGCTGTTATTTCAAACAGCTTCGCCTTTGGCTGCTTGACCCAACAAAGGGCTCAATTACCATATGTAGTTCTTAATGGGTTAACGGTTTCACATGGTGGGGTTAGTGTTGAGTGAGCCCTCCGCAGCGGGTAGTTTGAGCTGGTTGGAGATAGTTGCTCTACCAAGCGCCGTTGGAATCTGTCCACTTTATGTCGCAATGCCTGTGTGTGGCCGTAGTTTGCTTCTTTTAACTTTATCTCTGCGAATGGCCACCTAAGTAACTGGACACGCCTCTCTATTTGTGCATTTTTCGAGTGTTGAGATTCGAGCCGTTGACACCAAAACGGACTTGGTGTATTGGTGAAGCTTTTGAAGTCTTCTACGTTCTTCAGCCATGGGCTTAGCTCAATGTGCAAGCTTCCAAACTTTATAAATTTTATCCAGTTTGTTCTGCTTAATGTTTTTTAAGGATTGTCTTTGGTTTCTGGCCACTGGTGTAGATTAAGAAGCACAAGCGAAAAGTCTAATGAGAGGTCTGATAATGAACTGAACTGAACTAATCCACAGATTTGGAAATTGCATTTGATTCTAAGGTGTGTTTTTCTAAAAGAAGCACGACGTCGATTGCGATACCATTTATGAAGCTACCTCAAGTTTGTATTGTAAAATGCCGTTATCATTACGCAGTGCTCCACACAGGGAAGAAATTTATTATTTGAATAATGTGTACAAACATTTGGTGACCCCAACGTGATCCATTTCTATAGGAACCCAACCTGAACACGAGCCGCAAGGCAATTCAACCTCAACAGAACAAAAAAACACACACTCATCCATGGGCTCAGAATCAGACCCCGTAATACAGATGCTCATTGAGGAGCAGATTGAAAGCAGCACAGCTATCCAAAAGCTGATAAGAAACTTCACGAAAGATTCAGCAGAGCGATAACTCAAGGAAGGTTACTTTAAGGAACGGCTAAGACAGCTCACGAATTTGTGGGCCCAATTTGAAAAGAATGACGCCAAGCTCTACGAGCTAGCACTAAGCTCTGATGATAAATACTTTATAATAAGAATAAGAGAATAATAGAATAAGAAACTTCACGAAAGATTCAGCAGAGCGATAACTCAAGGAAGGTTACTTTAAGGAACGGCTAAGACAGCTCACGAATTTGTGGGCCCAATTTGAAAAGAATGACGCCAAGCTCTATGAGCTAGCACTAAGCTCTGATGATGAATACTTTTCAAAAGCCAAGGCACTGAAGGATCTAGTAAATAAATATGAAGCTATATTCTTGGACGGAATACCATCAGGATCAGGCTCATCACAGCGTCCCCGAAAAACTGGAGAAAACCTCGAGCCCAAGCACAGTCTAAGACTAGCGCACAAATTCTTACAGAGGACCCAAATATCACCTCACTGAAACGAAAGCAAGAAGGACGGCTCGACGATCTCGAGGACTTCCTATGTAATCGAACTGATGGATGGGAAGTATTTATGGAAATAAATCGTCACGGGATACCATGACCTCAAAGACTTGGAACCAAACCTACAAAATGATGAACACATCCAAGATAGATTTCAAGAGGTACGAGCACAATTTTTTTCGTTCCTGCGCGAAGAAATACAACCAAAGTCAGTATCAACGCACAAACCCACTGTCACATCAGCGGAGACTACCTGCAATCGCCCTGATTCCACGAAATCTTCACGGAATTAATTCACAATCAAGATTATAGCTATAGGAGAAGCCAAGAGCCTAATCTTTTATACAAATGGCGGACATGCTGAATATTAAGATGCCTGGCAGCGATTAAAAACACGATATCAGAACGAAAGAATTTTAATCAAATCCACACTTACCACCTTGTTTGCCCACCCCAAGACAAATAGGTCAGCAGAGCAATTACGCAGCCTTCATGATACTGTGCTCAGAACAATCACTGGCCTCAACGAACAAACAATAGGGTGGGACCCAATCTTGACTCAGAACGAAGTTCAAGGTCCTACAGAACCACGATACAAATGTTGCGTTGTGCTAGATTTAGGATCACAAGTAAATATAATGTCTCAGGAATTAGCAACCAAGTTAGAAGTACAATCGGTACCCGCCGACATTAACATCAGAGGTGTTGGAGGGATGCAAAGAGCGACAGTCCGAGCAGTATTAAAAATAATGTCGATAAATACGAATTTCGAAACACAAGCAATTGCATATATTTTACCAGAGCCATTGCGAAACCAACCGTAGCAACCAATTGGGAGCCCAAAAAAATTCCATCAGGAATCCGTTTGGCAGATCTCACGTTTACAGAGCCACAAAGCATTGATCTTCTGCTTGGAGCCGAATATATCCCACAACTGATTGAGCCACGACTAATAAACCTAGGGCAGGGGCAGCCATTGCATTAGAAGACGACATTAGGATGGATTGCGCTCGGACCTGCTACATGAGCAGTTTGGCGTCAACTACGGCAGAACCAAAACTAGATGCACTTATTGAACAATTTTTGAAATTAGACACACTAGAAAATCAGAAGGCAGTTACCACCAACGAAACAGACAACAGACTAACTGTACGACTACCGTTTAAAGATGGCGTTTTTACGAGCTGGAAAAGAGACTTGAACGGTACTCGGATCTCCAAAACCAATTCGTACAATTTATGGATCAATACGAGGAGTTGGCTCACATGACTCGATTGGCGGCAAATAAACTGTCAATAAACCATTATGTTATACCTCATCATTGTGTTCTCAAACCAGACAGTAGCACCACTAAACTTTGAGTAGTATTTAACGCAACCGCAACAACAACAAGTGAAAAAAGTCTAAATAATTTGTTACGATTTGGGCCAACGGTTGAAAGCGAATTATTTTCGATTCTGTTACGGTTCGATTCTATTACGGTTCGGTTCGAATTATTTTCGATTCTGTTACGGTTACGTCAGACGTAGAAAAAATGTATCGGCAGATCCTGATACACCCAGATGACCGAAAATTTCTGGTTATATTATGGAAACGCAAGCCCTCCGAACCATTAAAATATTATCAGTTAAACACCGTCACCTATGGTACAGCAACAGCACCATATTTGGCCACCCGATGTTTGCAGTACTTCTGGCCCAAGGAGTACATCTGGCCCAAGGAGCGGCCTCTATTCGACTGGGCTGTTACGTAGATGATTGTCTCACTGGAGGTCACACAATAAGCGAAGCATTAATCAAGAGGGATCAGTTGATCAGCTTACTGGCAGAGGCACGCTTCAAACTAAGGAAATGGTGCGCGAATCATCCATTGTTGTTAGCAGACATTCCAGAAGACGATCAGGAAATGAATCTCGATTTCAGTAATTTTACAGAGCAAACTGTCAAAATACTTGGAGTCATTTGGGATCCTCACGGAGACTGGATTCAAGGACGTGACGTTACAGAAGACACTGGAGTCATCACAAAGTGGATCGTATGTTCAGAATTTGCAAAAATCTTTGATCCGTTAGGATTGTTCGGTCCAGTAGTGACAACAGCAAAAATACAAATGCAACAGCTTTGGGAGTTGAAGATAGATTGGAACACGGCCTTAATGTCTCAACTCAACCATCAATGGCAGACATTCAGACAGGATGTCCAGATCTACTACGGAGGATTGTTCGGTCCAGTAGTGACAATAGCAAAAATACAAATGAAACAGCTTTGGGAGTTGAAGATAGATTGGGACACGGTCTTAATGTCTCAACTCAACCATCAATGGCAGACATTCAGACAGGATGTCCAGATCTTGACATCAATAAAAATTCAAAGATGTGCACTTCCGTCGGACACATCCGGAGGCATTCAACTACACGTATTTGCAGATGCATCCGAAGCAGCGTATGGAGCCGTGGCATATCTACGTGCGAGTAATAATACAGGCGGTGCGTCGACACGGCTACTATGCTCAAAGGCACGGGTAGCTCCCATCATGAATCAGACATTACCACATTTAGAACTCTGTGCGGCGGTGGTAGCCGCTGAAGTTGCCAAAAGAGTTAAAAAGTTTGCCAAAAGAGCTTAACGTAAAACTAGAAACCATACACTTATGGTCAGATTCAGAGATAGTATTGAAATGGATTAATGCCACAGCATCCTCGTTCCACACGTTTGTAGCGAATTGAGACTATCAAATCCAGGAAATGGCAGACCAAGGGAAGAGGCAGGCCTCTTGGAGGCATGTAGCATCAGCAGACAACCATGAAGACATTCTCTCTAGAGGGTCTGGTATTCTGGGCCACCGTTCCTAGCACAAAGTCCAGAGTCCTGGCCAAAGTGTCAATCAACAGGAACAATAAATGATGATCAAAAAAAAAATTATGATCATCATATCAGAAGATTGGATAGATAACATCAATCATCATAGATCATTTGACACAACCCTGCAAGTAATTGGGAGAGCGTTTTTGTTTCAATTGCCGGAATCCAAACATGAGAGGGTGAGGACAATTGTCGCCAGCGTAACTAGATCGAGCTCTAGGAATTATAATAAAAAATATACAATCTAAGCATTCCTTGTCATCCATCTGGCAACTAAAGAAAACGAAGAGTGTCGGCCCTAACGAACCACTACGAACATTAGACCCGTTTTTAGACACAGACGGAATAGTTCGAGTAGGAGAAAGATTACAAAACGCTTCACTATCATAAGACGCCAGGCACCCTATACTTTTGGCATCAAAGGATCCACTCACAAAACTTATATTTCAATGGAACATCAACAATTGGCACATTGTGGCCCACAGGCATTACTATGTAAGACAAAGGGAACTGGCTCAACAGACAGTTAGCCGGTGTATCAAAAGCTGCCGAGCTCGACCTATGCTGTTAAATCAAATAATAAGCCCGCTACCGGTGGACCGGGTCCATCGAAAATTTATTGTGACAACGCGACAAATTTTGTCGGAGCTTACAACGAGTTACAGAATTAGGACAACCAATATTCGCAGATGACGCAAAAATCATGATACACAAGACCTGCGCGAATCTAAGCATAGAGTTAAAATTTATACCACCCAGAGCTCCTCACTTCGGAGGTTTATGGGAAGCCGCAGTAAAATCAGCCAAACATTTATTAAAACGAACGCTTTACATCGCCTTCCTCACCTATGAAAAACTTGAAACTGTAGTTATTGACATCGAAGCCATTCTAAACTCACGTTCTATGACATCTATTTCTTCCAGCCCGAATGATTGGCGGCGCTAACTTCTGGGCACTTTCTCATTGGAGAACCATTAACGGCATCTCCAGACATTCACCAATCGAAGCGACGTAGAGGGGTAACGCCGCGGTGGAAGTTATTGGAACAAATGCGCAAGGAATTTTGGAATTTGGTGAACCCACGAGTATTTGCATGAACTTCATAATCGCTTAAAGTGGACATGAAGTTCCAAGACGGTCATAATAAAAGGTCATAAAAAAAGAAATAAATTTACCTCCATCACAGTCCATCCCGGAAAGAACGGCGAGATCCAAGGCGCAGAAATTCGAACCGCATCCGGGAGCATTATCAGGTCCATTCATCGCTTGGCAGTGTTACCAATTGATAATAGAAAGAAGGAGGTCAAGAAGTAATAATAATAATAATAATGCAAAAAAAAAAAAATGGTGTTAATAATCAAAACAATATTAGTATGGAGCATACCTGGACTGGCGCTGCCAAGGGCGGCGTTACCAGAAAGGTCGGGGATTACCCCGGTGGCCATCACACCAATAAGCAACGTAACAGGGACCATTATCGGGGCCACCGATCGGGTGTCCCTCAAGTCCGACGAATGGACACTCATTACATTCTTCGCCTTCAGTCACTTGGCCAGAGAAATCGAGACAGTCAAGCAGGGTATACAAGCAATAAAACAATGGTGCCCAACAGCGTATGAAGCTTGTCTAACAATTATCCCCACGTTAGAACAGGAGATTCAGGATGCTGACCAGTTAATGCATCATCAACAGAAAAAACGCGGGGCATTGAATATCGTTGGTAATATTGCAAATGGTTGCAAATGTCAGACATCAATCCTGGATACCACAATCAATATAATGAGACGAACGACGATCGAAACTCAAAAAAGGATGCAGGCTTTAGAGGTCAGCTTGGCAAGAATCAAGATAGGCAACTATGCCTCAAGTCGATATTTACCACAAGCATGTGGTACCTAGTTTCCGAAATGGTTTTGGTAGGAAATCGCATCCGCCGAGTCCAGGATGCAGTGATAAATGTCTTAATCGGAGCACACGACGGAAAATTAAGTCCAGCATTGGTGTCAGTGGAACAAGTGAAGTAGGTGATTACGAAAATACAAACACACCCTCCGCCAGGAAGACCACTACCAATTACTGGCGAAAAGGCTTGACATTTATATCGACTGACGACCACGCAGGTACAAGATACCGACAGTTTATTGGTGTTCCACACTAGTATCTCATTGGTGAAGGAAGAATACATATATCGTATGGAACCGATACCACATCTATTGATACACCATATCGCCATTTGTGAGGAAGATCTGCTTTTATACATTGCCGCAGATCTTCCTCACAAATGGCGAAATGGTGTTTTCGATGATCGGAGCAAGCGAAAACAAGGTTTGCGAATTTAAACAAACTCTATTCGGTCCAGTTGCCCACCAATTACCATGTACAATGGCGTTGGCTCGGCATAAGATAGACAAATGCAAACCAGAAACAATCAAGACAGCAGATATTGGGTATAACATTACTAGGACCCACGCAACTCAACTCATCGGGAACAATGAAGATGTCAGGAGGTTATGTGCATGAGTGGCCAGCAATGGGGAAGGTAAAGATAACAGAAAGACGGTTGGAGTCAACGCTGGATCAATTAGAGCACCTACATACGGATATCCAGGGGCTGAAGTTATGCACCAAACAGTCGCAGGAGGAGGTGGAGAACATATCGAACTGGACCATCACGCATCAATTCTCTGGCGTAGTGATGCTAGGAATAGTTAGCCTGATAATCGCATGCACCGGGTATGCACGATGGATGAAGAAAAAGGACACAACGGCAGAATTATCCATGGCTGTACGGAAACAAGGAGAGGAGATTCAACTGGTCGAACCACGAACATGCATGGTAGCACTAGCAACCGAAGGAAATCACAGGAGATTTGAAGTATGTGACCCAGGGGCTCTGTAATATCTCTGGAATAAGAACTTGATAACCATAGATAAGGTGTTTGAGTAGTTTTATTATGTACATGTATTCGTAGAATTAGGAGCCATCCGGGTCATCATCTGAATCGACACCCATTGAATCGGCGCTACTATCGGTAGAGATATTATCGTTACTATCCCAAGCCGATCGACGACTGAGACGCCGGCGTGCAACTCGGCCAGAAGGGCGGAACTGTACGATGATCATTTCTCGGTCCTCCATACCAAAGACGCAGGAGTACCATATCGAGGACGCATGCGGCCACAGTACGGATACGTGCAAACGGCGCTTCCAGCGAGCAGCATTGTCAACACCATCGGAATCACGCAAAAATGATACTCATGACCACATGGTTGGAGTCAGCAGACTTAGAAGTTGGTGACCGGTTTAACCGTTACGGAAGTACGTCAATAACATTGACCTATTAACCCTAGACCTAGCCATACTTTGTTCAATAAACCCTTAGATATAGATACACTTAGCATCATATATATAAGAGCGGTTATTCTAAAATACAGATAGTTGCGAATACAGAATCCATCTTCTCATTACTCAGTGTTTACCTATAGCACTTAGACGTAATCGCCTTCGAGTGCGCTCCCGTGAACGGACCGTCGTAAGACCCTCGATACGTAACTCGCCGCGGAGTGTTGCTCCCGTGGAACGGACCGCAAGCCGGCACTATCCATACGTACGCTATCAGGTACCTATCAGGTTTCCACAGGTATTTGACTACGACTCCGGGATTCCATTAATCTCGTGAGTTCAAATATAAGATTTTATAGAAACATGACACCCAACATCGTTCTACGGTTTGTTATTTTTTTTTTCGCGCGGTACCCACTGCATACGTACAGCCCACCTCCCGTCCAACCGACCGAGAATAGATCCGAGAAATTAAACGAGAAGAATAAGAGTATGAATTCACGAGGAAGAGTGTTGCATAGATAAGGCGTTTAGTATAAAAGACTTAAAATTGTTTGTAGAGCAAAGTGACAAAGTGTGGTCCGTAGTCCGAACATAGTACCCTGAACGGATTGTGTTGGGTATATGTCGAACTGCAATAGCTTAGGAGTAGAGGACGAAAGTTTCTAGTCCTTCTACTAGGAACGTTAAAACTTAAGCGTGTTAGTGCTAGCTGTCTATATTACCATAAATAAGATTATATAGAAGCATGACACCCAGCATCGTTCTACGGTTTTTTAATGATGGTAAGTAGATTAATAACAGTCTACTATGATAAGACGGGAGGTGAAGACTTGCATCCCAATTAAGTCCACTAAGGACGAAAGTAAGGAAGTTTTTAATACAGATTTTATGTGATCTCAGTGTACACGGACGGACCAATGCTGTGTATAAAGTTCTTGTTATGTACGGGTCATTAAATTCTTTTGACCATCTTTGAATAAAACCAAGCACACCCATAGGTTTATTAATCATGGTGGATATATGGTCGGTAAATTTAAGTTTAGAATAAGCTTTTAGAATAAGCTAAAAAGCTAAGCTAATAGAACACAAAAGAGCATTAACCTAAGTTAATCGTTCAAAGGCGTTCCCAGAGAGAAAGTACATAGCCTGGTGATGACTAGATCGATAAAAGGACATGAGTTTACATTTCGATCCATTAAGCTTTATGTTATTTTCTAAACACCAATTTTAAAATTGATCCAATTTGGATTTAAGTCTAGATTGGGCGCTAGTGAATCTATACTGACAAAGCTTAACGTCATCAGCGTACATAAGTACAAGTGAATCAATTCAGTCAATCGATTAGTTGGGAATCCCAAAAGACTGAGATTACTTATTAGAAGCGAATGGTTAACAAAGTCAAATTCCCTCCTGAAGTCAGTGTAAATGAAGCCCGTCTGTAAGCCATTTCGGAACCCATCCGTGACAAAAGATGTTAGCTCAAATAAGTTGGTAGTGGTGGAAACTATGCTGGCTCGGAGACATGTTGATCTACATAGGTGTTGCAAATGTGGTGTGAAAAGTTTTTTGGAAAGCTTTGGAATTGCTGACAATTTAGAAATGCTTCTGTAATTAGCAGAGTCGGATTTTTTCCCTTTTTTATGCAGAGGAATAGTGAAAGATTCCTTCCACATAAGGGGAAAGATCGAAGTCTCCAGCGTAAGAATATAGAGTTTAAGGAGCGGTTTGAACAGAAGATTCGATAACACACTACTTTGATCAAAAGATGAGCAAAATATAAGATTGGCTGATTGGATATTATATACGTGAATACGTTGTTTGAAAAAACTGTGCAGAGCTGCAGAGGAGGAAAAGATACATGTGCGCTTAGTGTTTACAAAGTTATAAAACTGCTTCGGATCCTGAAAAAACTGAATCCGGCAGCGGCGAATATAACTCCTATAAAATTTTGCGGTGAAATTGGACCGAGCTACTAAGTATCTTGAATCACTAACTGTACAGCCAGATAATGTATGTTTATTTAAAAGTCCATTCATGACGTTCTTTAAATTTAATAGGTACTTTGTATACCAAGGCGGATTTGTAGAAGCAGACGGATATTTCCACGCAATAAAATTTATGTAAGGCAGTGTTTATATCATCACATGCCAGTAGATCGGACCAATCAAATTCCAAGATTAACTTATTTAATTTCATAAAGTTTATGAGACTTAAATGTAGACTTGAGGTCAAGTAAGCAATTGTTTTCGTTTAAAACCTCAAGAGTGGAATGATATGGATCCTCAGGGTGAGAAAGGGGCAAAGTTCTGGAAAGAGTACTTCTATCAGGATCAGAAACGAAACACAAGTCCAGCAGCCGACCTAAAGAATTTCTAACATGGTTAATTTGACCGAGAGAGATGTCGTACATGCCTGACGGATAGTCGTGGTACATGTTAAGCAATAAAGTCGGTGAATAATCAATGTTAGACCACATGAGTTTTGGGATATTGAAGTCACCTAGAGCTATCATCTGGTCACCATCACACAGACGATCCGGAACGAACCGAATAGCGGACAAATGTTGTAAGTATGTGGGGTGTTCGGACGAAGGTTGTATGTAAGAAAAGGTAACATATAAAGATTGACCGGACAAAAAGTCGTTTTTATACAACGAAATTCTATGTCACCAAACTCTTGTGATTTTCCCTCTTCTGAAGCGAATTTGGAGTTTACAGAAATTAGCACTCCTCCTCCCCTTCCCAGTGTTCTATCACGTCTGAAAGATGTGTACTTACTTTGAAAAACTTTCGAGCTTAAGATCTCCGGTTGGTGAGATGCAAAGGAAGAACTATTAGAATACTGTTCGGGAAGTGTACTATGTAACCCTCTACTATTCTGATAGGTAAGTATTAGTGAAGATATTAGTTTTTGACGCTGAGGAATATGAGGTGGTAGGTTGGTCATTGGCGCTAACATGTGGAAGTTGTGTATCGAGTATACAGAGTTGACCATTGATTTTACGAAAATCCTATAGGGTATATATAGTATATATAGTATATATATTCTTGATCAGGATCACCTCATGAGTTGATATAAGCATGTCCATCTGTCCGCTTATCCGTCTGTCCGTCTGTCTGTTTCTACGCAAACTACATAGTATCTCAGTTTTAAAGCTATCGTCATCAAACTTTGCTTCTTCTTTGCAGGCAGTATATAAGTGGGAACGGCCGGGATCGGTCGACTATATCCTATAGCTGCCATATAACTGATTGATCGGGAATGCCATAAATTCGTTGTTTTTTAAGATAGAAGGATGGGATTTATGGGTTCTACTTTCGGCAAACTAATCCGATCTACCAAATTTCATAAGGATCGGCCGACTATATACGACCCGATATATATCTAATAATATAAGATGCATGTCGCCACCTAGCGGACTGCCACTCAACTGCAAGGGTATATCAACTTCGGCTCCGCTCGAAGTTAGATTTCCTTTCTTGTTTTATTTGATATCAGATATTTTGGGCGTTGCATAAATAATAATAAAGATGTTTTTTAATTGACATCAAAATTATTTTGATATGTGAAGGTGATTTTTTGCCAACCAAAAATATAAATATTTTCATATGGAAATATAATTATTTCGTTCTTAGGTAATCGTTTTCGTTGCAAATTTAATCAACTCGTTTTCCGAGTGTTACCGTTTGACTCTGGGGAAAATAGCGGTCGCGGCCAGTGGACAGTTCTTAACAAAGAACTGTTTATTTAAATTTAATAAGTTAAATGCATTATTTCTATTTATTGCTTGGTTTTTTATGATCGGAAAATACAAAAAGCCAAATGACAACCGAATATGTTTCTGTAATATGATGTTTGCTATGAATATGCAGCCAGTACCATGGGTTACCATGGCTACACAGCCAGTACCATGGGTTGATCTACTTATCGAATTATATCATTAGTAAGCTACTTGTCCCAGATATAAACGGTATATGAAAAGTTGCTTTATCTCAAAGGCTATTTCCACATTTTATATAATATAAAGAGAATCGCTAGAGCTAATTTTGGAAAAAAAAACAAATGGTTTTGTTTGTTTTTTTTCAGTGTATTTATTTCTCTTAAGATTTAGACGTTTGACCTTATAGAAAGTGAAAAAGATATTTAAAAAACCTTTCGAACAAAATATAGCATGTGCATAAAGCTTTATTTGTTGTAAAATTATCCGTTTTTTTACATTCAAAAGTATTTTTAATTTTTATAAGTAAATTTAATCCGCTGTGTACATTCCACAACTCAGTGTACGGTTCTGAGGGCACAGTGGGATAAATCGTATACGCCGCGCACAATTATAATTAAATATAATCAAATAAATTATAAGAACTATAATTTGGTGTCAAATCATTTAGTGCAGTTCTTTATTTAATTGAGCGTATCTCAACTAGGAACTAAATTATAAGAACTCGGTGGTATATCATCTTACAGTGACGATAAAATCCAGCGGCACCGGCACATGAGTACCCACTCGCTCGGAGAGTCATTTTAAAATGCAAGGCAAAAGGAATCCTCCAGGATTTGAAGAGGATCCAAGAAACCCTCCAGCCAGTATCCAAGGTGGATGATGACATGCTCAATGTGCGTCATGGCCAGTTGAGCGTCATCTACGAGGACTTCAAGACCATCCACGGGGAGCTTGAACAGTTGGATATTTCAGAAATCAGCAGCGACTTGCGATGGACCGTGTCGGAGCTTGTAGCGTCAATACATGCCGAAATCAAGCACGAGACTTCGCTGCGCTCTGCTCGAATAGCTGCCCATTCCACGTTGGCCAGCGGAGTTTCCAGCATTTAGGCGTACGCAGCGCTTGGACGGAGCATCCAAACCCTGCCTCCTCTTCCTCTCCCTACTTTCAGCGGAGGATATTCGGAGTGGTCTGAGTTTCACTCGGCTTTCTCAACTATCATGGACTGCAATCCTCACATAAGTAAGGTGGAGAAGCTGCAGAGGCTGCGATCCTGTCTTCGGGACTCAGCATTAGATTCAGTTCGGTCCTTGGAAATCTCCGAGGAGAATTATGATGTCGCGTTGCGTCTCTTAGAAAAACGATTTAATAACCGTCGGTTAATATTTCAGGCTCATGTGAACGGGATTCTGGGCCTCAGTCTATTTATTTAATGATTTTTGTTAATGCCCCCTGAGAGCCGCCTTGGTGAGGCTAGACGAATCCGTCTATGTCGGAAATGTCTTCAACCTGGCCATTACTTGCGTGAGTGCCTCGCTGCTAATTGTCGCAGTTGTGGGAGGAGGCATCACAGCCTGCTGCATTTATTGGAATGGGGCCAGTGGGGACACTGGCTTTGGTCAGGCTACAGCCGCGACATAGATTTAAATATAATAAGTATAGTTTGTCGTATTTTTGTTTATATTTTAATCATTATTGTTGGTCGCATGCCGAATCTTCTCGTCCGCTCGGCTTGGTCGTGTTTTATGTTTAGCATTAAGCCGGCGAGCTTTCGGTCTATGTTCTAAAATAAAATAAACTACAGACAGATACAGATCATTAATATTATAACGTTGTGAAACTAATTAATTGCTTTCATTTGGATAAAAGTCATTGAAAAATCTCAATGACCAAACACATATTTTAACATACGCTTATACTTCTTTTGTTCTACCATAGTTTTCACTTGTTTATTTGCGATTACATAATCGTCTACATTATATATTGAGTCCATAGTATTTGATTGTGCAAATTCGGTGAATTGTTATGGTATTCTGCCATAAACCAGTTTGTACGGACAGTATTCATGTACCGTCGAAGGTGTACAGTTGAAACAATATGTGAAATAATTTAGTTATACCTCCCAATCAATTTTGTCTACCAAAAAGTATGATCGAATGTACTCATTGTACGTTCTGTGAATTTTCTCAATGGTGCCTAGCGTTTGGTGATGATGAGCTATTGATTGTATATTACTTATTGTATATTACTTATTTTCATTTATTTACACAGTTCATATATGTATAAGTAAATTTTTATATTTGTCCATTATATTTGTACCTTTGTCCATTATGAACGTCTTCATTGGAGCGTACTTTAGTGCAAGAGATTTTAATATTGCTAGTGGTATTGTAACGAGATATTTTGTTAGATCGCTTATAATAATAACTGCATACTCATTGCCATTTTCTGTTCAAGGTAATGGTCCAATGGTATCTATTAGAACAGTATCGTAAGCTTCGTTAGGAGTTCCTGTTACTATCATAGGTCATGATAATTAACGATTATTTTTTTATTCCGGCTTCTCTATTAAGCCTGAAGAATTGACATAAATCAAAATTTTCATTAGAGTACAGATCATTGATTGAAAGTTGTGAAATTATTCTCTTGCCTTTTTTAACTAAGCCTTTGAATTATTTGTTTTTAGTTTCACAATTTTTTTTTATGTTGTTTATTGCTAACAACTTAATAAACATTGGGCTCTTTTTTTTTTTGTTGCATTTTTCTTTTGTCATCTGCGAAGATGTTTTCCTGTCATTTTGATCATTTCTTTAAGTTCTTCAATTGTTATGCGGTATAATGCATCCGCAACATGATTGCCTTTACCCTTCCACAGTAAATTCATACTTCTCTAGTTGAAGTCACCATGTAGGTGACTTTTTTTCATTAGTAGGGGTGATCCATGCTGGAGTACAAGATAGAGCTTGAGATACCTGTCGTCTCGGTACTGCCCACTTGTTTTTTTATTTATATTTTTTTATCATTTTATTTTACATTTTTTAATTTATTTAAAAAAAAATGTGCTTTTAAATTTTATTTAGATTATTGGCTCGATCCGTGTCACGACTCTTTGCTATTTTATGTTTTATATATAATATAAGCAAATTGTACGTCAGTTACAATAGTCATAATAATAAAATAGAGCAATAAAATTTTCAAATAGGAAATAAAATGAATATGTATAAAAAATTTTCTACATTTGGGGATCATACAAAAAAAATGCATATACTCACCATTCTAATTATTTTAAAGGAATAAAAGAAAAATTATTTAGTATTAATATTCAGACTTATTCGCCATGATGATTTTCGGCCTTCCTCCAAATTAATTTTATTCTCTTTCGATTTTATATAGTCAGAATTGTCACTTTCAACCACTTTTTTTTGGAATTTGCGTTTGTAGTTCATAACCACAAATTCAACAATTCGGAATTGTTTGCAACCTGGAAGTCTGTGAAGACCCAAGCATCTAAGGAGAAAGCAATTCTTGATTTTTTTTAAAGAAAAACTATTGGAAATATATCTGAGAAAAAAAGGCAAACGAAAAAACTTTAATTTTCTCCTACACTTTTGGAAATGCTATTGAACGAAGGGGGTTTTATAGAAGACTTTGGCAATGATGGAGATTTCGATGATAAAGTTAAAGTGGAATTCAGTTCCACTAGTTAGTTTCACTAGGAGTTCCACACTAGTATCTCATTGGTGAAGGAAGAATACATATATCGTATGGAACCGATACCACATCTATTGATACACCATATCGCCATTTGTGAGGAAGATCTGCTTTTATACATTGCCGCAGATCTTCCTCACAAATGGCGAAATGGTGTTTTCGATGATCGGAGCAAGCGAAAACAAGGTTTGCGAATTTAAACAAACTCTATTCGGTCCAGTTGCCCACCAATTACCATGTACAATGGCGTTGGCTCGGCATAAGATAGACAAATGCAAACCAGAAACAATCAAGACAGCAGATATTGGGTACAACTGTCTGAACCAAATGTGTGGATTTTTGGGACTATAAACCCGATGACGATGACATATGTGCGTTCAACGGATAAGGATCAGATCATTGTCGAGGGCGTAGGCAAGCTGACGATCAGACCAGATTGTGTGGTCCAGAGCCCCACGATAACATTACTAGGACCCACGCAACTCAACTCATCGGGAACAATGAAGATGTCAGGAGGTTATGTGCCAGCAATGGGGAGTGGCCAGCAATGGGGAAGGTAAAGATAACAGAAAGACGGTTGGAGTCAACGCTGGATCAATTAGAGCACCTACATACGGATATCCAAGGGCTGAAGTTATGCACCAAACAGTCGCAGGAGGAGGTGGAGAACAGATCGAACTGGACCATCACGCATCAATTCTCTGGCGTAGTGATGCTAGGAATAGTTAGCCTGATAATCGCATGCACCGGGTATGCACGATGGATGAAGAAAAAGGACACAACGGCAGAATTATCCATGGCTGTACGGAAACAAGGAGAGGAGATTCAACTGGTCGAACCACGAACATGCATGGTAGCACTAGCAACCGAAGGAAATCACAGGAGATTTGAAGTATGTGACCCAGGGGCTCTGTAATATCTCTGGAATAAGAACTTGATAACCATAGATAAGTGTTTGAGTAGTTTTATTATGTACATGTATTCGTAGAATTAGGAGCCATCCGGGTCATCATCTGAATCGACACCCATTGAATCGGCGCTACTATCGGTAGAGATATTATCGTTACTATCCCAAGCCGATCGACGACTGAGACGCCGGCGTGCAACTCGGCCAGAAGGGCGGAACTGTACGATGATCATTTCTCGGTCCTCCATACCAAAGACGCAGGAGTACCATATCGAGGACGCATACGGCCACAGTACGGATACGTGCAAACGGCGCTTCCAGCGAGCAGCATTGTCAACACCATCGGAATCACGCAAAAATGATACTCATGACCACGTGGTTGGAGTCAGCAGACTTAGAAGTTGGTGACCGGTTTAACCGTTACGGAAGTACGTCAATAACATTGACCTATTAACCCTAGACCTAGCCATACTTTGTTCAATAAACCCTTAGATATAGATACACTTAGCATCATATATATAAGAGCGGTTATTCTAAAATACAGATAGTTGCGAATACAGAATCCATCTTCTCATTACTCAGTGTTTACCTATAGCACTTAGACGTAATCGCCTTCGAGTGCGCTCCCGTGAACGGACCGTCGTAAGACCCTCGATACGTAACTCGCTCCCGTGAAACGGACCGCAAGCCGGCACTATCCATACGTACGCTATCAGGTACCTATCAGGTTTCCACAGGTATTTGACTACGACTCCGGGATTCCATTAATCTCGTGAGTTCAAATATAAGATTTTATAGAAACATGACACCCAACATCGTTCTACGGTTTGTTATTTTTTTTTTCGCGCGGTACCCACTGCATACGTACAGCCCACCTCCCGTCCAACCGACCGAGAATAGATCCGAGAAATTAAACGAGAAGAATAAGAGTATGAATTCACGAGGAAGAGTGTTGCATAGATAAGGCGTTTAGTATAAAAGACTTAAAATTGTTTGTAGAGCAAAGTGACAAAGTGTGGTCCGTAGTCCGAACATAGTACCCTGAACGGATTGTGTTGGGTATATGTCGAACTACAATAGCTTAGGAGTAGAGGACGAAAGTTTCTAGTCCTTCTACTAGGAACGTTAAAACTTAAGCGTGTTAGTGCTAGCTGTCTATATTACCATAAATAAGATAATATAGAAGCATGACACCCAGCATCGTTCTACGGTTTTTTAATGATGGTAAGTAGATTAATAACAGTCTACTATGATAAGACGGGAGGTGAAGACTTGCATCCCAATTAAGTCCACTAAGGACGAAAGTAAGGAAGTTTTTAATACAGATTTTATGTGATCTCAGTGTACACGGACGGACCAATGCTGTGTATAAAGTTCTTGTTATGTACGGGTCATTAAATTCTTTTGACCATCTTTGAATAAAACCAAGCACACCCATAGGTTTATTAATCATGGTGGATATATGGTCGGTAAATTTAAGTTTAGAATAAGCTTTTAGAATAAGCTAAAAAGCTAAGCTAATAGAACACAAAAGAGCATTAACCTAAGTTAATCGTTCAAAGGCGTTCCCAGAGAGAAAGTACATAGCCTGGTGATGACTAGATCGATAAAAGGACATGAGTTTACATTTCGATCCATTAAGCTTTATGTTATTTGCTAAACACCAATTTTAAAATTGATCCAATTTGGATTTAAGTCTAGATTGGGCGCTAGTGAATCTATACTGACAAAGCTTAACGTCATCAGCGTACATAAGTACAAGTGAATTAATTCAGTCAATCGATTAGTTGGGAATCCCAAAAGACTGAGATTACTTATTAGAAGCGAATGGTTAACAAAGTCAAATTCCCTCCTGAAGTCAGTGTAAATGAAGCCCGTCTGTAAGCCATTTCGGAACCCATCCGTGACAAAAGATGTTAGCTCAAATAAGTTGGTAGTGGTGGAAACTATGCTGGCTCGGAGACATGTTGATCTACATAGGTGTTGCAAATGTGGTGTGAAAAGTTTTTTGGAAAGCTTTGGAATTGCTGACAATTTAGAAATGCTTCTGTAATTAGCAGAGTCGGATTTTTTCCCTTTTTTATGCAGAGGAATAGTGAAAGATTCCTTCCACATAAGGGGAAAGATCGAAGTCTCCAGCGTAAGAATAAAGAGTTTAAGGAGCGGTTTGAACAGAAGATCCGATAACACACTACTTTGATCAAAAGATGAGCAAAATATAAGATTGGCTGATTGGATATTATATACGTGAATACGTTGTTTGAAAAAACTGTGCAGAGCTGCAGAGGAGGAAAAGATACATGTGCGCTTAGTGTTTACAAAGTTATAAAACTGCTTCGGATCCTGAAAAAACTGAATCCGGCAGCGGCGAATATAACTCCTATAAAATTTTGCGGTGAAATTGGACCGAGCTACTAAGTATCTTGAATCACTAACTGTACAGCCAGATAATGTATGTTTATTTAAAAGTCCATTCATGACGTTCTTTAAATTTAATAGGTACTTTGTATACCAAGGCGGATTTGTAGAAGCAGACGGATATTTCCACGGCACGCAAGCATCGAAAAATATATTCAAGGTGCAATAAAATTTATGTAAGGCAGTGTTTATATCATCACATGCCAGTAGATCGGACCAATCAAATTCCAAGATTAACTTATTTAATTTCATAAAGTTTATGAGACTTAAATGTAGACTTGAGGTCAAGTAAGCAATTGTTTTCGTTTAAAACCTCAAGAGTGGAATGATATGGATCCTCAGGGTGAGAAAGGGGCAAAGTTCTGGAAAGAGTACTTCCATCAGGATCAGAAACGAAACACAAGTCCAGCAACCGACCTAAAGAATTTCTAACATGGTTAATTTGACCGAGAGAGATGTCGTACATGCCTGACGGATAGTCGTGGTACATGTTAAGCAATAAAGTCGGTGAATAATCAATGTTAGACCACATGAGTTTTGGGATATTGAAGTCACCTAGAGCTATCATCTGGTCACCATCACACAGACGATCCGGAACGAACCGAATAGCGGACAAATGTTGTAAGTATGTGGGGTGTTCGGACGAAGGTTGTATGTAAGAAAAGGTAACATATAAAGATTGACCGGACAAAAAGTCGTTTTTATACAACGAAATTCTATGTCACCAAACTCTTGTGATTTTCCCTCTTCTGAAGCGAATTTGGAGTTTACAGAAATTAGCACTCCTCCTCCCCTTCCCAGTGTTCTATCACGTCTGAAAGATGTGTACTTACTTTGAAAAACTTTCGAGCTTAAGATCTCCGGTTGGTGAGATGCAAAGGAAGAACTATTAGAATACTGTTCGGGAAGTGTACTATGTAACCCTCTACTATTCTGATAGGTAAGTATTAGTGAAGATATTAGTTTTTGACGCTGAGGAATATGAGGTGGTAGGTTGGTCATTGGCTCTAACATGTGGAAGTTGTGTATCGAGTATACAGAGTTGACCATTGATTTTACGAAAATCCTATAGGGTATATATAGTATATATATTCTTGATCAGGATCACCTCATGAGTTGATATAAGCATGTCCATCTGTCCGCTTATCCGTCTGTCCGTCTGTCTGTTTCTACGCAAACTACATAGTATCTCAGTTTTAAAGCTATCGTCATCAAACTTTGCTTCTTCTTTGCAGGCAGTATATAAGTGGGAACGGCCGGGATCGGTCGACTATATCCTATAGCTGCCATATAACTGATTGATCGGGAATGCCATAAATTCGTTGTTTTTTAAGATAGAAGGATGGGATTTATGGGTTCTACTTTCGGCAAACTAATCCGATCTACCAAATTTCATAAGGATCGGCCGACTATATACGACCCGATATATATCTAATAATATAAGATGCATGTCGCCACCTAGCGGACTGCCACTCAACTGCAAGGGTATATCAACTTCGGCTCCGCTCGAAGTTAGATTTCCTTTCTTGTTTTATTTGATATCAGATATTTTGGGCGTTGCATAAATAATAATAAAGATGTTTTTTAATTGACATCAAAATTATTTTGATATGTGAAGGTGATTTTTTGCCAACCAAAAATATAAATATTTTCATATGGAAATATAATTATTTCGTTCTTAGGTAATCGTTTTCGTTGCAAATTTAATCAACTCGTTTTCCGAGTGTTACCGTTTGACTCTGGGGAAAATAGCGGTCGCGGCCAGTGGACAGTTCTTAACAAAGAACTGTTTATTTAAATTTAATAAGTTAAATGCCTTATTTCTATTTATTGCTTGGTTTTTTATGATCGGAAAATACAAAAAGCCAAATGACAACCGAATATGTTTCTGTAATATGATGTTTGCTATGAATATGCAGCCAGTACCATGGGTTACCATGGCTACACAGCCAGTACCATGGGTTGATCTACTTATCGAATTATATCATTAGTAAGCTACTTGTCCCAGATATAAACGGTATATGAAAAGTTGCTTTATCTCAAAGGCTATTTCCACATTTTATATAATATAAAGAGAATCGCTAGAGCTAATTTTGGAAAAAAAAACAAATGGTTTTGTTTGTTTTTTTTCAGTGTATTTATTTCTCTTAAGATTTAGACGTTTGACCTTATAGAAAGTGAAAAAGATATTTAAAAAACCTTTCGAACAAAATATAGCATGTGCATAAAGCTTTATTTGTTGTAAAATTATCCGTTTTTTTACATTCAAAAGTATTTTTAATTTTTATAAGTAAATTTAATCCGCTGTGTACATTCCACAACTCAGTGTACGGTTCTGAGGGCACAGTGGGATAAATCGTATACGCCGCGCACAATTATAATTAAATATAATCAAATAAATTATAAGAACTATAATTTGGTGTCAAATCATTTAGTGCAGTTCTTTATTTAATTGAGCGTATCTCAACTAGGAACTAAATTATAAGAACTCGGTGGTATATCATCTTACAGTGACGATAAAATCCAGCGGCACCGGCACATGAGTACCCACTCGCTCGGAGAGTCATTTTAAAATGCAAGGCAAAAGGAATCCTCCAGGATTTGAAGAGGATCCAAGAAACCCTCCAGCCAGTATCCAAGGTGGATGATGACATGCTCAATGTGCGTCATGGCCAGTTGAGCGTCATCTACGAGGACTTCAAGACCATCCACGGGGAGCTTGAACAGTTGGATATTTCAGAAATCAGCAGCGACTTGCGATGGACCGTGTCGGAGCTTGTAGCGTCAAGCACGAGACTTCGCTGCGCTCTGCTCGAATAGCTGCCCATTCCACGTTGGCCAGCGGAGTTTCCAGCATTTAGGCGAACGCAGCGCTTGGACGGAGCATCCAAACCCTGCCTCCTCTTCCTCTCCCTACTTTCAGCGGAGGATATTCGGAGTGGTCTGAGTTTCACTCGGCTTTCTCAACTATCATGGACTGCAATCCTCACATAAGTAAGGTGGAGAAGCTGCAGAGGCTGCGATCCTGTCTTCGGGACTCAGCATTAGATTCAGTTCGGTCCTTGGAAATCTCCGAGGAGAATTATGATGTCGCGTTGCGTCTCTTAGAAAAACGATTTAATAACCGTCGGTTAATATTTCAGGCTCATGTGAACGGGATTCTGGGCCTCAGTCTATTTATTTAATGATTTTTGTTAATGCCCCCTGAGAGCCGCCTTGGTGAGGCTAGACGAATCCGTCTATGTCGGAAATGTCTTCAACCTGGCCATTACTTGCGTGAGTGCCTCGCTGCTAATTGTCGCAGTTGTGGGAGGAGGCATCACAGCCTGCTGCATTTATTGGAATGGGGCCAGTGGGGACACTGGCTTTGGTCAGGCTACAGCCGCGACATAGATTTAAATATAATAAGTATAGTTTGTCGTATTTTTGTTTATATTTTAATCATTATTGTTGGTCGCATGCCGAATCTTCTCGTCCGCTCGGCTTGGTCGTGTTTTATGTTTAGCATTAAGCCGGCGAGCTTTCGGTCTATGTTCTAAAATAAAATAAACTACAGACAGATACAGATCATTAATATTATAACGTTGTGAAACTAATTAATTGCTTTCATTTGGATAAAAGTCATTGAAAAATCTCAATGACCAAACACATATTTTAACATACGCTTATACTTCTTTTGTTCTACCATAGTTTTCACTTGTTTATTTGCGATTACATAATCGTCTACATTATATATTGAGTCCATAGTATTTGATTGTGCAAATTCGGTGAATTGTTATGGTATTCTGCCATAAACCAGTTTGTACGGACAGTATTCATGTACCGTCGAAGGTGTACAGTTGAAACAATATGTGAAATAATTTAGTTATACCTCCCAATCAATTTTGTCTACCAAAAAGTATGATCGAATGTACTCATTGTACGTTCTGTGAATTTTCTCAATGGTGCCTAGCGTTTGGTGATGATGAGCTATTGATTGTATATTACTTATTGTATATTACTTATTTTCATTTATTTACACAGTTCATATATGTATAAGTAAATTTTTATATTTGTCCATTATATTTGTACCTTTGTCCATTATGAACGTCTTCATTGGAGCGTACTTTAGTGCAAGAGATTTTAATATTGCTAGTGGTATTGTAACGAGATATTTTGTTAGATCGCTTATAATAATAACTGCATACTCATTGCCATTTTCTGTTCAAGGTAATGGTCCAATGGTATCTATTAGAACAGTATCGTAAGCTTCGTTAGGAGTTCCTGTTACTATCATAGGTCATGATAATTAACGATTATTTTTTTATTCCGGCTTCTCTATTAAGCCTGAAGAATTGACATAAATCAAAATTTTCATTAGAGTACAGATCATTGATTGAAAGTTGTGAAATTATTCTCTTGCCTTTTTTAACTAAGCCTTTGAATTATTTGTTTTTAGTTTCACAATTTTTTTTATGTTGTTTATTGCTAACAACTTAATAAACATTGGGCTCTTTTTTTTTTGCATTTTTCTTTTGTCATCTGCGAAGATGTTTTCCTGTCATTTTGATCATTTCTTTAAGTTCTTCAATTGTTATGCGGTATAATGCATCCGCAACATGATTGCCTTTACCCTTCCACAGTAAATTCATACTTCTCTAGTTGAAGTCACCATGTAGGTGACTTTTTTTCATTAGTAGGGGTGATCCATGCTGGAGTACAAGATAGAGCTTGAGATACCTGTCGTCTCGGTACTGCCCACTTGTTTTTTTATTTATATTTTTTTATCATTTTATTTTACATTTTTTAATTTAATTTAAAAAAATGTGCTTTTAAATTTTATTTAGATTATTGGCTCGATCCGTGTCACGACTCTTTGCTATTTTATGTTTTATATATAATATAAGCAAATTGTACGTCAGTTACAATAGTCATAATAATAAAATAGAGCAATAAAATTTTCAAATAGGAAATAAAATGAATATGTATAAAAAATTTTCTACATTTGGGGATCATACAAAAAAAATGCATATACTCACCATTCTAATTATTTTAAAGGAATAAAAGAAAAATTATTTAGTATTAATATTCAGACTTATTCGCCATGATGATTTTCGGCCTTCCTCCAAATTAATTTTATTCTCTTTCGATTTTATATAGTCAGAATTGTCACTTTCAACCACTTTTTTTTGGAATTTGCGTTTGTAGTTCATAACCACAAATTCAACAATTCGGAATTGTTTGCAACATGGAAGTCTGTGAAGACCCAAGCATCTAAGGAGAAAGCAATTCTTGATTTTTTTTAAAGAAAAACTATTGGAAATATATTTGAGAAAAAAAGGCAAACGAAAAAACTTTAATTTTCTCCTACACTTTTGGAAATGCTATTGAACGAAGGGGGTTTTATAGAAGACTTTGGCAATGATGGAGATTTCGATGATAAAGTTAAAGTGGAATTCAATTTTGAAGTGGAGAACGAGGATATATAGGTTTGACAACCTTTGGTTAATTATTCCTTTATCATTTAAGATCTTAGAAAGTCAAGAAGGCTTATCTATTTAAGATCCCTCCATTAAAGCTGTTTTTGAAAAACCCTCCATTTCTTAATTTTTTTATTAAAATTACAATTACCTTTGTTTTTGGTTCTATACGCTGTCACTATATATGATTCAATTAAAAATTGGTATATATTAAAAAAAAATATATATAAAAAAGCCACACCCATTTTTTTTAATTTTGACTGCCTATGGGTAATATTAATCTAATAAAAAAAAATCGAAAGATCTTGTTTCATTCTTGAGTTATTAATTTATGCTAACAAAAATAGTCGGCAGATCTAAGCACCACCACTAAACAAATTATAAAATAGCCACATTCTCGCCAATAAAAAAAATCAACACGTTTTGTAATTCATTTAATTTTTTAATTCCTTTTAATGTATAAAATTATTTATATAAATATACAAATATGGGCAAAAACTGCTTCACGAGCACTCCTCTTGACTTTTTCGGACACACCGAGCCACTTTGCGTTTAAAGTCGATATAAGATTCTCGCCACTCTTTTGCGGCGTCGACGTTTGCTGGGGACTCGTCATTAGGATCGGCCAGCATTGAAATAACCGATATCAATATTGTTTCCACCGTATGCACGGGTAACCAGCGCTCCGAAGCTTTTTCATAGCCCCACTTATCATCTCCGGGCTCGTGTAAAATAGATATGCAGACATCTCCATTTTTTTCAATATTTGGGTGCCATATTTCTGTAACAAACTTCATTCGGGGTGGTCTCAATGGGTATTCTTTTGGAAAATAAAGATGTGCCTTAAAAAATCCTCCTTCACTGTGGGTAAAAGCGTAAGAGAATAAATAAAATTAATTTTATTAAAAAATTGATAAAGTCAAATAAAAATTTAATGTTCTGTTGCTTTTTATTGCAAAGTGTGTAACAAAGTGTAGGAAACATATCCGACCCCATATAGTCTATAAATTATAGATCAGCGGTATCTTCCCAGTCTATATAAGTCCGTCTGTCTGGGTGTTTTTGTGCAAGCTAGTCTGTCAATTGCTTAGTTATCGACTACATAAATTGCACATATTCTTCTATCTATTACACGCAGTATAAGTCAGAACAGCCGGGATAGATCAAGTATGTTATAGCTGCCGGACACTTAACTGCAAGTGTAAATCAACTTCGGTACAGCTTAAGGTTAATTTTACTTTCTTGTTTACATTAAATGGTGAACAGCTTACGTATTTTTACATCGTATAATTTTTTTCCACCGCGTTTTAAGTTTTTTTCAAGAAGTATTTCATTTTTTTTTATTATTTTAGGTTATACTTTGTCCCTGACTTGAAAAAAAATCTCTGCCCTCGAAGTGCTTATTATTTTAACTGCATATGACTTCGAATTTTTAAAAGTCTCTTTGCTGCCGTATTTTAAACATTTTATTGAAATTTTAACAAAAAAAATCGTTTTCTTATGCCTATCACACGGAATGACACCCTCAAATAAATTCTGTCACATTTCTTTTCTTAAAGCAAGCCCCGGTCCTGGAGTGGCTAACTCTAGTCAATGGAGCTCCTAAAAATAGATGAAGAACTACATCACCCTGATGCGGATGAATCCATCGCCAGAATTCTGCATCCAGCCATAGCGTACACGCTTGAAATCGACGAAACCGTCAACTGGTAGGACTACTGGCCGAGAAGCCACACCGAGTTCGAAGAAGTAGAGGTCAACGGAAGGGAGCGATCCAGCCTAAGATGGAAGTGCAGCCGAAGTCGACTATCCGATCGTTTGCCGAGGTGAATAGGTCCTTCCTTGTCATGGAAGGACTCCGCTGAACTCAATTTATATGTATTTTCAAAAATTAAATTTTATCAGAAAAATTCGTTTTCTAGGTAACTTCTTGTCTTTGAATGTCGATATATTTAAAGGAAAAATGGTCACATTTCCCCTTTAAATTTTTGCCATATCTTAAGACTACAAATATGCGATTGAAACACGAACGTATTTTTTTTACAAACTAATCAACCGATTTTTAATTCAGAGGAAAATCTGATACTATTTAAAGTGAACCCATGACATTTGTTTAAACAATGATGACTTCACCAAATATTTCCTGTAGGACTGAATTCAGGACAACTCTCCCACGTTGCAGCCGCACATTCACACTTTTTTGGAACTATTCCTTTAAAACTTTTTGTAAACTATGAAGTTGACTTCACCAAATATTTCCTGTAGAATTGAATTTAGGAAGACTGTCCCACTATTCCTTTAAAACCTTTTGTAATCCACGAAATTGACTTCACCAAATATTTCCTGTAGGATTGAATTCAGGACGACTGTCCTACGTCGCTGCCACACATTCAGACTTTTTTCTCCACTATTCCTTTACAATCTTTTGTAAAATTTTTCTGGTAATGTACCCATATTTAAAAGGTATCTAGGTACCACTTTCAAAAAAGTATCATAGATGAACCACTGAAAGATATTCATGCATTTATGCTTATCCTTAATGGGTTTAATCTCATGTATAAGGCCTACTTCCTAATAGGAAAACACGTCAAAACACGTCAAATTGGACTACACTCTCAGCGCTTATTAGTTTTTACAGTGTATGCAGGTTGTATTCAAAGTTATTTTGACCAAAAAATATAACTTCAAAAATAACTACTATTAGTATAGTAGTATAATAAAAATTGTGTGCTGACACAAAATACGTACTAAATATAAGATTGTCAAAAAAGTCTTGTCAAAAAGATTGTCAAAAAGCCAATTTTCACAGGACTCTCTTGTGGCCAACTTCCGACTACCAAGCTCGTTCGCCATGGTCAGAAATAGGTGGTAATCACTTGATGCGAGATTCTTGATGCAGCTCATAGTGGATGATTCCCTGCCAATCCCACCAAACACACAGAAGAACCTTCCTGGCCGTCAATCCAGGCTTGAACACCGCCTTGGCTTGGGCAGCTTCACCGCTTATCGACCGTTTGCGCCTCACGTTGTCGTAAGTGATCCACTTTTCATCGCCAGTCACCATCCGCTTCAAAAACGCGTCGATTTTGTGCGATTCAGAAGCGATTCGCATGCATCCATACGGTCAAAAATTTTTTTGCGTCAAGTCGTGTGACACCCATACATCAAGCATTTTTTTTTAACCCAGGCTTCTTCAAATGGTCTATAACGGTTTGATGACTCATGCCCAGCTCTTGGCCGATGCTACGGCTGCTACTATGATCTCTTTCGACCAATTCAGCGATTTTATCGCAATTTTCAACGTGGCGCATCTTCGACCACCTCTGCACCAGAACCAAAACGTTGAAACCATCGTTGTTCGGTGGAAATGGAAACTGTATCGGGTCTATAAACTGTACAAATTTTATTGACAGCATGAGTTGCATTTTTGCCTTTATCGTAGTAGTACTGTAAAATATGCCGTATTTTCTCTTTATTTTGCTCCATTTTTGCGACGCTATAACTCATGAACGACTCAAAACAAACAAAAATAAACCAAACACGCGTTAGCGCGTGAAAAGAGCTTTCCAAAAAGGTATAGCATGAACCTATGCGACGAATCGAACTAGAACAACGAGCTTGCAAAGACACCTATCGGAAATACCTTTTTGGACAACCTTCTATTATAAAGCAAAAATAAGAGTTTTAATGTTGAAAATACATGCCTGTTTTTTCGAACTTCAGTGACTGAGAGTTTGGTTAATGACAACAACACCGAATACATTCGCCAAAATAAACAATAAATAAAAAAATAAAATAAACAATAGTATTAGAAATCTGTTAGTCTTTCTCTCTCTATATTGGACATAGATAAAGATATATTTTTTTCCTCGCATGTTCAAATTTTTCCATCCAAAAACGGCACAGTTCCATTTACACACGACTTCCTCTCTACTGCCCACCTCTCGCCAAACCAACCGAATGGCGCTACCGAATAGCTTACGGGGAATATCATGGGTAGATCGGAGTTAATAGAATATTTTATTTAAAAAAAATAATAGGGAAAACAAATGAAATTACGTTTTACGAAAATAAATCAATATATGTATTTTAGAACTAAAAGAGGAGGAAACCGGGATGGTGCTATAGAGTACATTGTAGTTCAAGCATAATTCTCCAGGAGGATCGTGCCGAGAATTTGTCGGTCTATTATGGGTAAGATTAGAGGACTACAATGTCCAGTGTTCTTCTATTAGGAATATTAATATCAAATGTAAGGAGAATGAGTTTATTAGTAAGAGTCTGCAATGATACGAGAAGGGTAATGATTTAAATCCCAGTCCCCTACGAAAAAATAGTAAGAAATTCCCATGAACCATACTCCAGTATCGGAAGGCCCAAAGATATACATTAGATAACATTTCTTTGTCAGCCGTTCCGTTCTATCTATAAAAAGCGATGTAAGGACGTAAACTCCAATATACTAGTGCTGGTGGAGCGGAGCTTTGTTAAATCATTTTGTAACCACAGATAATTTTGGGTAGCCTCCATAGTTGTCAGCATCAGATTACTTCACTTTTCTAATGCAAAGGAATAACAAAACATTCCTTTCACATAAGGGGCGCTGTTCTTAGCTCATCGCCTAGTAAATAAATCCGTTTATTTACGCTGAGATGAAAAAAATCCTTTTAGGTTATTAAGGCGGACCTTTCAACATATGTATTTTTTTAATTTAAGCCACAAATCATGTTGATAAATAGAGAATATCTTTACCAAATTAATTTATCCTAGTTCATACCATCGCTATATATGTAAAAAAAAAAATAAAACACGTTATTTTCGAACACACAGCTTTGAGATTGAATATAAAACAGACGTACGTTCAATCATAAATCGGCTATATCTTCAAAAGCTTTTGAAATTTTCACTTGAAATTTAAAAAGAACATTTTTAAATAGTAATACGTTCGAATTAAATAAAAAACAAAGTTTTTTGAAAACGAATTTGAATTTTTTGTCCCCTTAAGAATGTAAGCCTTACGGCTGATTTCGATACACACCACGATTGCGTGGTGTGATACGGAACCTCAGGGGTTGAAAAAGGAAACGTTGATTCCATCCAGATCAGATAAAAAACTTAAGTCTAATATCAGAGCTGAAGAGTTTCTTACGTGGTTAACTTGAGGAAACGTTAAACAAGCCAACAGTGGAATTATGATGTCTTGAAGGGTTAAAGATGGTGAGTTTTCAATATTTGTAACTTGGAAGCGAAGGTTAAAATCCGAGCAAGTACCAAATGAAAAGTTGTGTTCTTCCTTTGTTATCTTTATGTTTTTGATTTTAATTTTATGAAAAAATATATATACAGTTGCGAAAAAAAAAATAGCACCACTACATCACACTTCGATTGGGCTTTAAAAAAAATAGTAATAATGTTACCAATTTATTCAAATAAAATTTTTTTATGTAGAATGATATTCTTACTAAACAAAAAAAGAGTTATAGTTACTCAAATTCTTGTTTTAATATTTTTTTTTAATATTTTACTAAAAAAGATCGCAAAAGAAACGAAAATAAAAATAGCACCACTTTCCATCTCTAAAGAATTCACAAAGAAATCGTCACATTTCAGCGACTTAAAGCACGTGTTTTACAAATTTGTCTTCAATTTAATTATTTCAATTAAAAAAAAAAATTCAAATGGGTCGTGGAAAACACTGCACGGATGAAAAGCGTGACCTGATCAAAAAGTTGATCAAGGATGGAAAATCCTTTCGAGAAGTGGGTCGACTTGTTGGATGTTCAAATAAAATGATAAGGAACGCCATAACCTATAAGAAAAACCAGGAAACACGCGGTAGGAAGCCTTCTATGACCCCTCTAGAGGTCAAAAGGTTGGTTCGCCATAGCAGAAGGGAACCTTTCAAGCCTGCTACAGATCTAAAAAAGGACCTGAATATTGCTGCAACGGATCAAACAGTGCGCACATATCTCAGGCAACATAATCTGAAAGCCTGCAGCCCAAGAAAAGTCCCACTTTTAAATGCCAGGCATATTGCTAACCGTATTAAGTTTGCTAAGGAGCATAAAAATTGGACCCCCCAGCAATGGAGGAATATTTTATGGTCCGATGAGAGCAAGGTGGTCATGTATGGTGGTAAAGGATCCCGATCGTATGTCAGACGTCCGAAGAATTCAGAATACAAGCCCCAGTACACCACAAAGACTATAAAGCATGGAGGATGCAGCGTCATGGTATGGGCGTGCTTTTCATATAATGGAGTAGGTCCTATACACTGGATAAAATCTATAATGGATCAACACGTCTATGTGGATATTTTGCAATCTGTAATGTTACCCTTCGCAGAAGATGATATGCCTCTTATTTGGGTCTTCCAGCAGGATAATGACCCAAAACACACAAGCAAAAAGGCAAAGGAGTGGTTCCTCAACAATGCTGTACAAGTTTTGGAGTGGCCTGCGCAGTCGCCGGATCTAAATCCAATTGAAAATCTGTGGTCCGACGTTAAGAAGGCAGTTGCTGATAGCAAACCAACGACTATCGATTGCCTTTGGGGTGTTATTAAGGAGTCCTGGACTAATATACCCAAAAAACGCTGCCAGGACTTAGTAGATTCAATGCCAAGACGTTGTGCAGCTGTTTTAGCCAACAAAGGATGCGCTACCAAATACTAATCAACGCATATAGATATATTTTTAATATATCAATATTGTTTACTAATGAATCTCTAACGAATTAGTCATTATTAGCATTTAAAATCCATTTTTGAAAAGTGGTGCTATTATTTTTTTCGTTTAATTTTATAGACTTTAATAAATTTTGTTAAATAACTTAAGAACATCTAAAAAACTTATGTTTTTTCGTTAATTTCTATTATCTTGAGGGTCTTCGATTTTAAAAAAAGTATAAATCGATTTCCTAAAGTTAAAAATATGATTATGATGGCAATTGAAAAATTTTGTCTGGTGGTGGTGCTATTTTTTTTTTCACAGCTGTATATATATTGTTTTCAAACCACCACAGTTTCCTGTTACAGCTATCCTCACACACCGCCCATAACTCACCACTCAAAGTCAGACCCTCAAATATTGGGAAAACCTTTTGAAAGCCAATAGCAACTTAATGGTTATTAAGGGCTGTGCTCACCAATTTTTGTGTGGTCGAGTATGTTCAGGTCTTTAGCATTCGTTTGTCACACGCGTCAATTATTAGATCTGTTCGATTTCCCACCGTTAAAATGAAACATGGTTTCTTAATTTTTTTTCTCTTTTCCGTTTTTATATAGAATAGAATATAGTCGTCTGTTCCGTAAGAAAAAATATCTTCATACACTGTCCCATTAAATGTAAAATCATATAAAAAATATAAGGTCCACTTTATAGGGTCGGAAATGATTCCTTCAATACATTACAAACATTTTGAAAAAATTAATATACCCTTAAATATACCCTGGATAAAAATTTTTATTTCAAACGATAATCACTGATCTATTTTTAGTTTAAAAACGTTAAAGTGATTGTTTTTTTTTGTCGGCTCGCATGTAAGCCGCACATCCACACTGAGTTAGATAATTAGTTAAAGTTAGTATAAAATAAATTTTTCGACATACTAAAGTGTATCTGGTGGTCCAATTATTAAAACTTCCCATCGAAATATATCATTTTCATCAATTAAACCAGCTGAAAATCCTTCTACTGGATTTTTGTTTAATTCTGAAACGGGAAAAAATGATGGCATTATTAGTTTTACGCGTGATCTTATGTAACAGAACATTGAATCCATATTTCCTGTCAGTAAAGGAAGAAAAATTTAATAAATTTTATAAATTAAATAAAGCTTAATGTGTTTTAAAATATATGCGATACTCATTTTGTATTATGTCTTTTAATGGTATTTTGCTTGGAACATAAACTCGCAAGCCCTGAGATTTCTCGGTCTTTCATTTGCTCCCTTCCCGACAGTACAAACGGTCGTTCGTGCACAAATCCAAGTCTTACATGTCAATGTATTATGGGGACCACAGCTTTATACTCATAAGATTAAGGCAGCCTATGTCGCCAAATGTCTTTTTTATAAACGAGCAATCGGTGAGAATAAAGGAATTGTATTGGTGATGTTTTTTTATCAAAGATATTTAACAAAGAAAGGGTACGACTACGACTTCATAAGGTACATATATACAAGTTGCGGCTAAACGGAAGTCGGAACGGCCGGGATCGGCAGACTATATCACATAGCTGCCATATAATTGATTAATCGGAAACGCCATAACTTCGTTGTTTTTAAAGTTAAAAGAATGACTTTCTATGGGTTCTACTATGGGCAAACAAATTCGATATGCCAAATTTCATAAGCATCGGCCGACTATATACGATCCGATATACAATACCTAATAATATAAGATGCGTGTCGCCACCTAGCAGACTGTCACTCAACTGCTTCCTTTCTTGCTTGTTTTTTCAAACGAATCGACCGACCTTCAAAATTTTAAGGCATGTGTGGATATGCCCGGCAACGTATATCTTAAGCCAAGAAAGTCCAATCCTTTTAACTTTAATAGCACCACGTTTAATTAACGGTAGTAGATTTCCTATTGTATGATTTTTAGTAATCCCTTCAGTGTGGAACACGCCTCGTAAAACAACTACCTCTCTTTATCTTAAAGCGAACGGTGTGTTTATTTTTTGCGAGCACTGCGTTTTATAAAATCTTTCATTTGTTAACTTCAAACAATCCGGTGTTTATTTTTATTTATTGATATTTCTAAATACCTATTTTTACATTTCAAACATCCGTATCGCCACTGCTGGCTCTGTGAACACGTTTTACACGCTAAGTGTGCCGGGTTCACGGCCTCAGTTTCGAATGCTATTGCACGTAGGTCTGGTCTCCACTTTTGCTGTGATGGTTGTCGTGCAGTTCAGGACGAAATGAGATCGTTCATGAGACAGACTATAAGCCAATGACCAACTCTGTGCGCTCGATACACAGTTTAGTAGTCTTCAACTACAATATGAGTCTCCAAAGCGTAAGAAATTCGCTTTTAGTGGTGTGCTTGTGACGAATAATCTACAGCATACTCAGCCAACAATTACGCAGCCGTTTTTGTCTCTGGCCACCTCAAAGGGCGTGCCTGGGAAAAAATTGGCTTCCGAATGTCTCAGCATAAATAAACAATTGTTCGACATATCTTCTAAGGCAAATTTATATATTTTAAAATTTATTTTTAATTATATTCAGTTCATTCAGGATCCGAAGCAGTTTTATAACTTTGTAAACACTAAGCGCACATGTATCTTTTCCTCCTCTGCTTACGTTAGAGAAATCTTATGCGAACACTTATTAGGCAATGAATGGTCAATCTCTTTGCACAGCTATGCAGTTTTTTCAAACAACGTATTTACGTATATAATATCCAATCAGCCAACCTTATATTTTGCTCATCTTTTGATCAAAGTAGTGTGTAATCGGATCTTCTGTGCAAACCGCTCCTTAAACTTTTTATTCTTACGCTGGAGACTTCGATCTTTCCCCTTATGTGGAAGGAATCTTTCACTATTCCTCTGCATAAAAAAGGGAAAAAATCCGACTCTGCTAATTATAGAAGCATTTCTAAATTGTCAGCAATTCCAAAGCTTTTCGAAAATCTTATCTCACCACATTTGCAACACCTATGTACAGTGATGGAAAAAATAATAGAAACGAATATGACTATTTTACTTAAAGGCTTATTTCTAAGTTTTAGCTTTAGCAATATGTATAAAACCCACTGTGTAGGTAACATGGATAACGGTAATTAGTTACGATCTTCTTTTTGGTCGCTTTTCGCCCGCAACTTTGGTGGTTCATGGAAATTTATCAGAAGACCTCGAGTTTGGGTTGGAAAAAATAATAGAAACGCTGGCGTATTTTGTTAAAACCTGTGGTTATATTTTGTTCAAATTAAAATAAAAGGTATAGTTTTGAATATTTTTGTTACCAGGAGTGCTAATATAACAATATGTTGTAAAATTTATCATTTAATTTTGTTAAAAGCATCAAAATGGGTCGTGGAGCACATTGCAGCGCAGTAGAGAGGAACCTAATCCTCAAATTAAAGGAAGAGGGCCAATCCATGGGGGAAATTGCCAAGTTATTGGAATGCTCAAAAAAAAAGTGTTTCCTGCTATCCACCATATAGAAAAACAGGAAAAACGTGGCAGAAAACGTGCAACTTCCACAAAATTTGACACGGCCCTTATAAAAAAGTCGAAAAAGGAGCCATTCCTTTCTTCGAAGGATCTTAAAAACTTCATGAATGCGTCCGTAACAAGTCGCACCATTCGTAACAGGCTGATTGGAAGCGGCTTGAAAGCGCATTCAGCAAGGAGAGTTCCTTTTTTGAGCAAAAGGCATATTGAAAGGAGGCTCTGCTTTGCCAAAAACCAAGAGATCCGCCAGAACTGGAAAAATGTCCTTTGGTCCGATGAGACAAAAATTGATTTGTTTGGATCTGATGCTAGGCCCCATGTTAGACGCCCAAAAAATACTGCATTTGATCCGAAATACACAAAAAAGACGATCAAACACGGAGGTGGCATTATAATGCTATGGGGATGTTTCTCTGCTTCAGGTGTTGGTCCATTATATTGGGTACAAGGCAATATGTGTGCTACAGACTATGTAACTATAATGAAGGACGTTATGTTACCATATGCCGAAGAGGAAATGCCTTTGAAGTAGGAATTTATGCAGGATAACGATGCCAAACACACATCCAAGCTTGCCAAAAAGTGGTCCCAGGACAATAAAGTCCACGTTATGGATTGGCCAGCTCAGTCACCCGATCTAAACCCTATTGAACATTTGTGGGGCATCCTAAAAAAGCGTTTGAATGGGTTTCAACCAAAAAATAAAGAACATTTGTGGGAGAAAGTCCAGGAAGAGTGGTACTCAATTGAACCATCAATGTGCTCTAACCTGGTGGAGTCTATGCCTTGTAGGTGTGCTGCAGTTTTGAAAAACCATGGTAACGCAACAAAATATTAAAACCCAATATATTTCATGGTAAATTTTGCTAAATTATTCAATTTGGATAAAGATAAGTCATTTCGTTTATATTTTTATTTCCAGGTCAACAACATAAAATTTAACTAAAGTATTATTTTTTAGTTAAATTAATTTAGTTAAATGGATTTTTGTTTTCTAGTATGTAAGCTAGATGTATATATATCAAAGAAAAATCAAAATTTCCACTCATTACCACGTTTCTTATTAAAAATACGTATTTAAAACCAAAGTGAAAATGCGTTTCTATTATTTTTTCCATCACTGTAGATCAATATGTCTCCGAGCCAGCATGGCTTCATAAAGCACCGCTCAACCACTACAAACTTATTGGAGTTAACATCTTTTGTCGCGGATGGGTTCCGAAATGGCTTAAAAAACAGACGTCATTTACACTGACTTCAGTCTCTAACTGACTAACTGACTGACTTCAGTCACTAGAAGGCCCCAGAGAGAATCTTACTCTCATTCTTACGATCTTTCATATTCGCACGATCATATTCTCAAAAAAATGTTTTGGTTCTTCAGTCGCAGTGAGTCGGAGTGAGCATAAACAACAGCTTATTTTTAGTTTGTGTAGGCATCAGTAGGGTATGCAAGCACCATCCGTTTGAAAAATATCAACATAGAAAACAATTTAGGTTTTAAGCAAAACCGACTGAAAGATACCCTGTTCCAATCATCGTAAAAGGATTTGCATTATTTTATAAATATTTTATTTCTGCTATTTTATATATTTCTGCTACCACTTAATCGTTTTTCTAAACATGTATAAAATGCACGTGAAGTATTTAAAAATATAAAATAACACAATTTTTTTTGCGTCCATTTTCGTTGTATGAAAAGAGTAGTCTATATGCTGTATGGTTAGTGCTTCAGTAAAGCATTTGACTCTGTTAACCATTCGCCTTTAATAAGTAAACTCAGTCTTTTAGGAGTCTCAATCTGGCGTGCACCATGGAAGCCATCTAGACCCTTACTCTTTACACTGCGTATTGTCTCTTGCCTTAACTGATTCTTGTACTTATCTACGCTGATGACGTTAAGCTTTGTCTTCAGTATAGATTCACTAGTGCCCAATCTAGACTTCGATCCGATATAGATAAATTTCAAAATTGGTGTTTAGCAAATAACCTAAAGCGCATCCTTTGTTGGCTAAAACAGCTGCACAACGTCTTGACATTGAATCGACTAAGTCCTGGAAGCGTTTTTTTTTTGCGTATATTGGTCCATGATTCCTTAATAACACCCCAAAGGACCCACCCCAATGAATTGTCGATGGTTTGGTATCAGCTACTGCCTTCTTAACGTCGGACCACAGATTCTCTATTGGACTTAGATCCGGCGACTGCGCAGACCACTTCAAAACTTTAACTACATTTTTGGAGAACCACTCTTTTGCATTTTTGCTTGTATGTTGCATTTCATCCTCTGCGAAGGATAACATTGCTCAGTTTGCAAGATACCTACATAGACGTGTTGATCCATAATAGTTTTAATCCAGTGTATAGGACCTACTCCATTGTATGAAAAGCAGGATCCTTTACCACCATACATGACCACCATGCTTTCATGGGACCATCAAATATTTCTCCATTGTTGGGGGCTCTGATGAGATGACTTCATCACTGCAGTGTTTTCCACGACCCATTTGAATTTTTTTTTTTTTTGGAAACAGCCCCAATCATTTTTAAAAACAAGAAAGAAAAGCTATCAACTTTGGCTTCGCCCGATCCCTTGCAGTTAAGTATAAACTTATATTATTTGATATATATCGGATCTTATTTAGTCGGCCGATCCTTATGAAATTTTTCAGATAAAATTAGTTTCTTGAACCCATAAGTAGAAAGTAGAACCCACAGAAAGTCTCATCCTATTTACTTAAAAAACCAAAGATATTTGGTGCAAAGATATAATCAGATATTTGGCAGCTATAGGATATAGTCGGCCGATCCTTAGGAAATTTGGCATGTCAAATTATTTCACCCAAAGTGGAATCCCATACAAAATCCCATCCTTCTAACTTAAAAAACAACGAAGTTATGCCATTTCCGATCAATCAGTTATATGACTATATCAGTGATATAGTCGACCGATCCCGGCCGTTCCGACTTATACACTGCCTGCAAAGGAAAGAAGGGTGTGGGCAAAGTTTGAAGACGATAGCTTAAAAACTGAGAGACTAGTTTGCGTAGATACAGACAGACGGACATGCTTATATCAACTCAGGAGGTAATCCTGATCAAGAATATATATACTTTATAGGGTCGGAGATGTCTCCTTCACTGTGTTGCACACTTTTGACCAAAATTATAATACCCTCTGCAAAGGGTATTAAAAAAAAATTTTCATAACATAAGAGTTTACATAGGTTTCCGAGGGCAAAAAACTGCCTTTTTTTAAAATATTTTTTACATATTTAATAAAATTTGTACATATAATTTAAAAAACAAATAAATAATTATCGCGGTCTTACATCGCCATTTCCGGCAGTCCCTCGGAAAAAGGGTTCATCTGCGTTGTCAGCAGAACTTGTTTCAGGACCATCAGAAATAAAAATAAAAAAATACGTGTTTTAGTAGACAATAAACTAGGTATTGGACGAAGGAAAAAAAATAAATAAAAATTTTATTTTTGGTAGGTTTTTTTTTTAAATTCAAATTTTGATGAAAATTTCGCCACATTTTTTTTAAAATAGTTGTAAAAAAAAAAAAATTCAGTACCTTGTAAATGATATCTCAAAGACATGTGTAAAATTTCATTAAAATCGATTTGCGAGAAAGCATGACAACTGACTTTCAAGGAATAATTTTGAGAAAAACGCGTTAATTTTTCTTTGCACAAAATTTTGTTTGCGAGCAGCAATGTATAATATAATGTGTAATATAAAAATAAGCGAAAATTAAAAATCTTATGTGAAAAGACATTTTATTAAATGCTAGCTAAAGTATCTGCGTCACTGGCCGATGTGGGAGCGCAGTTGGGAACGCATAAGAAAGTTATGTAGTTTTACAAGCTAAAGGGGTCACAGTTAGGATTTTCAAAAAAAAAAAGTTAAAATTCGATTGTGACCAAAAATGTAGCTTTTTGTTGTTAAAAAAAATATACACTTTCATAGGATGGGGAAATCCTTCGACTAATTTATGGAAAATATTATTTAGAAGCTTATGTAAAAATTGCAGACCAATCGGTTCAGTCGTTTTTGTCGTGTTACTCACCGACTTTGAAAACACCGTTTCAAGAAAAACGAGTTTAAAATTTTGAAAACACATTACAAGTAGTTAATTTTTTTTTTTCATTCGTGTGTATACTCAGATAGATCATCTAAGCAAATATTATACATGGATGGACTATCGAAAGAAAAACTTATCTCTTGCTCATATTTTTCACTAGCGTTCGATCAACATATATATGTACATATAAGCCAACCGTAAATTCAATAAATTCAAATGTTCACGAGGAGGTTCTTGGGCTGATTCCGCTATTGATAAAACAAGATGCGGATGTGGTCATCCAAATTATCAATAGAAAACGAAGTGGGCATAGAAATTAAAAATTTTTCTTTAAGAATGTGAAAATAAAATATGGGTAATTCTCTAATGTCGCGACATTCGTACGCAATTCAACTGAAAAAACATGTCTATTTTTTCTATTTTAAAAAATTTGAATCTTATTGGATTCGAGAAGTGTATTATTGGTGCAAATATACATTTTGGATTACATTTCGTTTTTAAAATATTCAAACAAAACAAGCGCTGTCGCACGCGACACAGACAATTATTAGTCGGCACGTGCATAAAATCGTGTATAAATGTAGAAAATATCATTTTCAAGCTAAACAAAATAGTTTTGTTTGTAACACGTTGAACTCAGAAATGACAAACATTTATCTGTATATTTTTAAGTTTATTTATGGTTGTTTATGGAAATTCATTAGAAGACCTAGTGTTTGGGTTGGAAAAAATAAAAGAAACGCGATCATATTTTGAAAAAATCAGAGATTATTCTTCGTTTAAATTAAAATTAAAGGTATTGTTTTAAAGTTTTGTATTACTAGGAGTGCTTACACAGCAATTTAATGTACAATTTAGCATTCAATTTTCTTAAAAGCATGCAAATGGTCCGGGGAACACACTGCACCGCAGTAGAGAAGAATCTAATCCTCAAATTGAGGGTAGAAGGCCAATCCATGACGCTAATTGCCAAACTATTGGAATGCTGCAAAAAAAATAGTGTTTTCTGCTATCCAGCATAAAGAGAATCAACTTCTTCTTTAACTTCTAGTTTTATAACTTTCTTTTGGAAGTCAAAAAGGAGCCATTCCTTGATTCGAAGGATATTAAACATTACATGATTGAGCGCGGTTTTAAAGCGAACTTAGCAAAGAGTTCCTTTTTTGAGCAAAAAACAAATCGAAAGACGACTCTGCTTTGCCAAAAACCAAGAGATCCGTCAAAATTGAAAAATTGTTCGTTGGTGTTAAATTTTTCTATACTAGTCTATTTGGATAAAGTTTAGTCATTTCGTTTCTATTTTTTATTTCCAGGTCAAAAACATAAAATTTAACCTAAATATTATTATATCCTTGCAGAGGGTATTATATTTTACTTCAAAAGTGTGCAATGCAGTATAAAGTATATATAATATATTCTTGATCAGGATCACCTATGTATATATCACCCTAGGTTCAGGATCACCCTAGATGTAACATGTACGTCCGTCTGTCTGTTTTAAGACACGCGTTAAAACACGCAAACTAGTCTCTTAGTTTTAAAGCTGTCTTTAAAGCATAATATTAGTCGGAACGGCAGGGATCGATCGATCCTTTAGCCGCCATATAACTGATTGATCGGTAATGCCATAACTTCGTTGTTTTTAAAGTTAGAAAGATGGGACTTTTTATGGATTCCACTTTGGGCAAATTAATCGGATCTGCCAAGTTTCATAAGGATCGGCCAATAATTTACGATCCGATATACATATATCTAATAATATAAGCTGGTAATTCCACTGCAAGAATCTCAACTTCGGCTCCGCCCGAAGTTAGCTTTCCTTTCTTGTTATTTAGTTAAATGAATTGAGTTCAATGAGTTCATGTATAACCATTAAACAAAAATTAAAGTTTCCACTCATTACCACATTCCTTATTAAAAATCCGTATTTTAGCCAAAGTAAAAATGCGTTTCTATTATTTTTCCCCATCACTGTGCATTATCCCTTTTCTTCGTCTAGATTAAAAGTAGACCAATGATGGACAAAAAAGACAGTTTTCCATTCACTGAGCAAAAAAAGTAGTGTGCTATTTCGACTATTGTTTTTAAAAATTCGAATGGGCACTAATAGGGTGCCTTTCAAAATTAAATATAATTGTTCTATTAAAATGTTCTTGATACTCCGCTTCCCCATTAACACTTTTCTATTATAAAGAAAAATTGGCGAATGAAAGCAAATGAGAGATCGCTTACACTTTGTGTGTGCCGGCAGCGCTGCAGCAGAATTTTTGGCCCTATGCTCGCGAGTTATGGGAATAAGTGTTTGTCCACCACTGAAGTAGACGTACTCTTTTTGCACACACATCCGAACAAAATTAATATAACCTTCACTTAATAAAAAATATTCTTATTCGGCACGTGGAGCAATACAATAACCGTATAAACACGTTCCGGTGTATAATTTTTTATATGTTACATTTATTAGTCACCCAAATTGATATCAGATATTTTGGGCGTGGCATGCCGGTGCGCCACCGTTATTTTACCTCAAGAGTTTTTTATTTGATATTTTAAAATAAAACACAAAGAAGTACTAAGATCAATTGACAATTAAATTTTAAAATTGATTACAGACAAATTTTTTATCAAGTAGGTTTTACTGAAATCAGCACTTGAAAAAGTATCTTCTGTCTGTGTCACGTGCGACAGTGGTGGTTTTGTTTAAATATTTTAAAAACAAACACATCCAAAATGTAAATTTTCACAAATTATAGTACTTGTCAAGAGATATAAAATTAAATTTTTAATAAATAAAAAACTAGACTGTTTTGTCTTTTTTCCGTTTTTTTCAGCACATGTCTTTTTCCGCTTAAAATGCGTACGAATGTCGCATTCGACATTAGGGAATTACCCATATAATGTAAATGAATGTTTTAGAAGTATTAAATAAGATACCAAATATGATACATTTATCTTAAGATTCTTATATCTTTAAGAACTAAAAACTACAAAATGAAATTTTTGTACCATAAAACAAACAGCGAAAGTTGGGAATTAAAAAATACCTAAGTAGAGAATAAAGCAACTGATCAATTCGGGAACTTTAACTTACATATCTACGGGAACTTTTACTTACATATGTTTTTAAGTACATACATATGTTTTTAAGTACATACATATGTTTAATAACTGCTTCGAACATTACATATACATATATGTATGCATTTCTGTACTTAGATACATATGTATGTACAACAAAGGAAATTTTGAATTGCCGGCTTACATATGATGTACTTTCTTACATCCTCACATACATATACATAGTAATGTATAGACAAGATTTATATTTTTATATTGGTATAGCTATGTATATATATATATGAGCATATATATGCTTTATATATTATATACACATACATACCCATGTGTATCGTGGTTAAATTGCCGAACAAAATATATAAATATGTACATATGTATGTATGTAAAAAGCATACAAATGTCTTAAAAACTTGGTTGTGAAATTTAAAAAATTTTATTATAATACATAAACAACTAAGTTCGACTATTTTCCTACATAATCAATTGACACGAAGAAATTATTCTTAATTAAACTAACCTGCCAATTGTTTTTTTAATAGTAAAGATGACTGAAGTTCTGACATTCTATGTAATTCTTTATATTTTTTTAATATATTCACCAAATAACACAAAAATGATATAGGTTCTGTAAGCACACCTACAAAAAATGAATAATAAATCGACAAATTTATTTTTTTTTTAATTCTAAACAAATACATATATATGACAAAAACAGAGTTACATTAGGAACGTTGGAATAAAACAATTAATTTTGAATAGCTCCATTAAATTCACTGCTTATTTCTGATAATTTCAATGTATTTGAACTCTACTTACGAAATATATTTAAAACAAATCATGCCACGGAAATGTTGAAAACTGAACTTTCGCACTTTTGGATTGAAACATTTCATTTTAAGTGAATATAAAATATTATTATTAAATTTAAATTATTTATAATTTTTCGATAAAAAAAATATCTGAAAACAAGAAAGGAAAGTTATGTGGCAGCTTATATTAATAGATATATATCGGATCGTATATAGTCGGCCGATCCCTACGAAATTGTGCAAATCCAATTATTTTGCCCAAAAGTGGAATCCATACAGAGTCCAATGTTTTTAACTTAAAAAACAAGAAAGGAAAGCTACCTTCGGACGGAGCCGATGTTGATATACCCTTGCAGTTGAGAGGCAGTCCGCTAGGTGGCGACACGCATCTTTATTATAAGATATATATCGGATCGTATATAGTCGGTCGATCCATATGATATTTGGCGGATCGGATTAGTTTGCCCAATGTGGAATCCATACCAAGTCCCATCGTTCTAACTTAAAAAACAACGAAGCTATGCCATTTCCGATCAATATGGCAGCTATAAGATATAGTCGACCGATCCCGGCCGTTCCCACTTGTATACAGCCTGCAAAAGAAAGAAGGGTGTGTGCAAAGTTTGAAGACGATAGCTTTAAAACTGAGAGACTAGTTTGCGTAGAAACAGACAGACGGACAGTCGGACATGCTTATATCAACTCAGGAGGTGATCCTGATCAAGAATATATATACTTTATAGGGTCGGAGATGTCTCCTTCACTGCGTTGGACACTTTTGACCAAAATTATAATACCCTCTGCAAGGGTATAAAAACATACATTTATAGAATTTGATTTTTTTTCATGTGGTTGACATTTCTGGAGAATTATCCATATATAAGTTAATTTATAATTTATTAAAACGAAAATATGTTGAAGAAGTGTTCCTTTTTTATTCAAATTCAAATTGTGACTGACTTAAACTGACGGCTGCAGAGCTGGCGACAATGTGCTGAATTTGCATCTATGTGTGTAAATATTAGTCGTTGCTGCAGAATTGATATCTAGTGAAGTTCTTGTGGGCGTATGCTTACGCTATCAATTTTAGAGTTTAGTATTTTTAACTTTGTTGTCAAGAATTTATGTTGCAACTATGTTAAAGTTGCAATTTATGCTTGGATTGTTCTGTCATTAACGTATCAAATAAAAAAACCTATCGATGAGGTAAAATAACGGTTGCGAACCTGCATTTCACGCCCAAAATATCTGATACCAATTTGGGAACGAATAATGCAATATATGTATGAAAATTATATATTAAAAATATTCTTACCCGGCACGTGTTTATATCGTTTATTGTTATTGTTTCACGTGCCGAATAAGAAAATTTTTAATGTATAATTTTTTATACATATCATGCATTATTTTTTTACCGTTTGACTATGTCGATACGATACACTCAGCTGTTTGTGGACGCGGCCAGTGGCCTGTTCTTAACCAAGAACTTTTTATTTAAATTTAATAGATTAAATGCATTATTTCCATTTATTGTTTATTTTTTTATGATCGCAATCTACAAAAAGCCAATCGGCAACCGAAGACGTTGCTGTAATGCTATGAATATAAATCTTAGCTTCACTTAAAGAAAGTGAATTAGATATTTAGAAAACCTTTCTAACGAAATATAGAATGTGAAGTTAGCATCATTTCCACTCTTTCTTTTTGTGCGTATTCCGTTTTTATTAAATCTTTTATCTATTAAGTCAAACAACCCGGAGTTTATTTTTTTATTTATATTTATAAATACCAACTTTTACATTTTAAAAATCCGTATCACTAAGCGTATGCAGTGGTATATTTGGAGGTAACATACGATTTTTGTTTAATTTCTTCCAAAAATATCTCTCCGCTGCTTCTTCATCTTTTACGGTGTTGCTCTTTTGTCGCTCAATATAGATTCTAATTTCTATACTTGCGTGGTCAAGTGTGGTTAAACACACTAAACACACACTAATCGCTATTTAATCTCCCTATTTCGTTTCCCTGGTACAGTGGTTCAAGGTACAATCAATAATATAAACAACAATATTAATAAATTAACGTAACATTATCATGGATTTTAAACTGGTCTGTGCGTCGATGTCTTGTAATAAGACAATCTCATCATCCGAGCCTACCATCCACTGCTGGCTGTGTGAAAACGTTTTACACGCTAAGTGTGCCGGGTTCACGGCCTCAGTTTCGGATGCCATTTCTCGTGGGTCTGGTTTCCACTTTTGCTGTGATGGTTGTCGTGCTGTTCAGGACGAAATGAGATCGTTTATGAGACAGACTAAAATGGGGTTCAAAGAGTTGATCAGTGCTTTTGGTAAAATCAATGACCAACTCTGTGCGTTCGATACACAGTTTAGTAGTCTTCAACTACAAAATGAGTCTCCAAAGCGTAAGAAATTCGTTTTTAGTGATGTGATTGTGGCGAATAATCTTTAGCCTACTCAGCCGACCATTACGCAGCCGCTTATATCTCAGGCCACCCCGAGGGCCGGACCTATGAAAAATTCGACTTCCAAATACCTCAGCATAAATAAGCAATTGTTCGACATGTTCCGGTGCCATCGCTTCAAGTGATACCACCAGACCCAATAATTCAAACCCCCGTAAGGGTTACTGAACAGGTTAATCAACAGTCCGGACCCCCGGTACGAACTGATGCCGCTGTAATAGTTACGGCGATACCAAAAACATTTCAGGTGATCCCACCATCGAAACACATATTTGTTTCCCGGCTTGCCCCTGATACTTCTGAGATTGATATCCCGGCATCAAAGGGGGATATACAAAAATTTAAATATTCATACACCAGGCACACGTCATTATTGAAAATACGTGTGCCCATGTAGATATTCAAGACGATTTGTTCCGCTAGCTTTTGGCCAGAGAACATTTTCGTCCAAGAACATCAGCCAATTACGGTGTAGAAAAAAATTACCAAGCCTCTGAGTCATAAAACTAATATCTTCACTAACACTTACCTATCAGAATGCTAGAGGGTTATGTAGTAAACTTCCCAAACTGTATTCGGATAGTTCTTACTTTGCAACTCACATTATAATCTGTAAGGAACTGTTTTTGCCGGTTGGTGCTCGCAAAAAATGCCGCGGCTAGCTCACAGAGGTTATGGGTCGTACTACCGAATTCATAGATTCGACGGATTGCCCGAGCCCAGAAATAACAATGGGTGCTTAATTTTTCCAACAGTTCCTTTTGCTCTTTTCTTATACGCCGTGGATCACTGGAAATGCTCTTTCGTCGTGGCCGGCACCTAATCCGTGTTAGCAGACCAATAGGCTCAGGACGGTCAGGACTCGATAAGGCGTACACCAGACCGATCCGGCGCTACCGCTATAACACCAGGATACCTGTCGTGTCCGAGAATAACCCAACCCTACTCTATTTACCCTTGGGATTAAGTCCGCCGCGGATTCCAGATCCTTCTCCCACTTGTATTCTTATCGTCAACGAAAATTTTAAATAAAAGCAGTGCAACACTCAGTGAGCGAAAAGACGCTTAGTGCGATGAACTTCGTACTTTTTGTGTAAATAATCAAGAAGAGTGAATTCGACACTCATACGGTGCTCCAACGCCAGCAAGACAACCTTCGGCTCTCTCTGCAACGTAACAACGCATACCACTCAATCGTGTCAACGCAAGACAACGCGACCGTAAACCCATCCCGAACCCAACCCGAGTAATGATTTTAATCCAACATCGCTAGGCAGGGCGTGCTCTTGCTCTCCAGCGCTCCTGTTGGATAAAACCCCATACCCTTCCCTCATGCCAACCTGCTTAGTCACGGTCACCAGTACAGTGACGTCACTAGCAACTGCAACGGCAACTTCTACAACAACTACAATAGTATCGGCTGCTCGCGCAATACCATCTACTGCAACAACAAAATCTGCTGTGCAAGCAAATAATGCAGTACCGTACACCAGCGCGCTCTCTTCAAAACAATGTTCGGACGAACAGACTGGTATGGATCGGTACATACAAATAAAACGTAAGCTCAGCCCGCAGATCTCTAGACTTGGTAATTCTGCGAAAATAACTCGCGGCACCTCAAAACAATCTACACTATAGAAGCCTATAGAAGCAAACAGATTTGCTATTTTGGCAGATAAATCCGATGATATACCTCCTGAAAACATCGTAGCGGACAATAAAAAGCCTAAGCCGCCGCCGATTTACATTCGAGATAAATGTTCTAATGCTCTCTTACACTCAATACTGAATCTAAACGGACAAAATAATTTCCACATAATTCCATTAACATATAGAAATATTCACGAAACAAAACTTCAGACTAATACGGAAGTAAACTACAAAAATTTGTCGAAGTATTTAAACGACAACAATAAAAACTTCTACACGTACCAATTAAAAAGCAGTAAAGGCCAGCAAGTAGTACTTAAAGGTATTGAACCGGAAGTAACACCAGCTGAAGTTACAGGCGCACTGAAGGAGAAAGGTTTTAATGTAAAAAACGTTATAAACATTTTTAACAGAGAAGGAGAGCCTCAACCTCTTTTCAATGTGGAACTTGAATGCGAAACCAAACCCAAGCCTCTGAAAAAAAGAAAAGTGCACCCAATTTTTACTCTCCAGTTCCTATTTCACCGCAAAATAACTGTAGAAGAGCCGCAGAAAATAAATGGGCCAGTGCATCGTAACAATTGCCAGGAATATGGCCACACAAGGTCTTATTGCACGCTTCGTCCAGTATGCGTTATTTGTGGAGACCTTCATGATTCCCACAAATTCCCAAAAAATAAAGAGGATCCCAGTAGCAAACAGTGTGGAAACTGTGGAGGTAACCATACGGCTAACTACAGGGGCTGTCCAGCCTATAAGTAACTGAAAAGTCGTACACACCAAAGAGTGACCACTGCTCGCTTACGCTGATGTCTTTCCCCCTACTGCCGGAAAATCTTCAGCCAATAATGAGTTCACCGACAAACCCGTAAGCTTTGCAACTGCTCTAAAAAAGGGTCTGGAAAGGGTCCATGATCACCAGTTTCCCCCTCATCAACCAGGTGAACAGTCTACGAACAAAATTGATACAATGATATGTAATCTTCAACAAAGTATGATGGATTTCATGTCATTCATGCAGACAACTATGCAAGATCTTGTTGCTCAAAAACAGAATAAGTAATCAATGACTCCACTCCGTATAGCACTGTGGAATGCCAACGGCGTCTCACAGCGCAAACTCGAGTTAACTCAATTCCATAATAATAACCATATCTATGTATTGCTACTCGCAGAAACTCATCTTACAAATAAATACAATTTTCCAAATTCGAGACTACTTCTTCTATAACACGAATCACCCAGACGGGAAAGCACATGCAGGCACTGGGATTCTGATTTGAAATCGCATTAAACACAGCTTTCACAATAGTTTAGCCACATGCAAGCTACATATATAGATGTACAAATAGAACACCGTTCCTTAAAGCTTGCCGCCGTATATTGTCCTCCTCGGTTCACAATATCCGAATCCCAATTCATGGACTATTTCAACTCTCTGAGCGAACAATTTATAGTAGCAGGAGACTTAAATGCCAAGCATACGCACTGGGGATCTCGATTTGTGACCCCAAAGGGAAGGCAGATGTACCATGCAATAATAAAAGCAAGTAACAAGCTAGACTGTGTGTTACCTGGGATACCTACATATTGGCCAACAGATCCCAGAAAACTGCCTGACTTGATAAATTTTGCAGTCACAAAAAACATTCCACGCAACTTGATAAGCGCCAACTCCTTATCAGATCTATCGTCTGATCACTCGCCTGTACTCCATCAACTAAATCTACATCCAGTTGCGGTAGATAAACCATTCAGACTAACAACAAATAAAACCAACTGGATTAAGTATAAAAAATATAGTATAAAATATATACGTTCGCATATTGAGTTTGAATGACGAAGCTGATATCAACTCATTCACAAAAAATCTCGAATCCGTCATGGTCGCAGCTGCTCACATGTCAGCTCCATAAACACAAAAAATATCGTACAATCACAGATTCACGAACGTTGGAACAGAACAGCTTGTTTTAGCAAAGTGACGCTCACGACGAGACTGTCAATCTAAAGATCACCATCTGCAAAACAAAGGTTAAAAGATGCTACACGGAGGCTCTCAGCTGCATTACGTCATGAAGAAGAAAGGTCTCAAAAACATTACATACAGCAGTTATCCCCAACGAGTTCCAAGTTCCCACTTTGGAGAGGACACTCATCACTCAGCGCACCATTAGAATCTGCAATGCCAATTAGGACATCCACAGGCAACAGGGCGCGCAGCGACGGAGAAAAAGCAGCAACATCAGATATCGACACATCTACGTATGAAGACCACATAAGTTGCTCAAAATCATAATAAAAACTCAACCCAAAAAATCATCAGGATGTGACCTTGTGCAGTTCGAGCTATTTGCCAACTTTTCAACGCAATAACAAGACATAGACACTTCCCAGAGAGATGGAAAGTCCATCATCATAATGATACCAAAACCTGGCAAAGACCGCACAATTGCATCATCATATAGACCAATAAGCTTACTAACGTGTCTATCAAAACTCTTCGAAAAAATTCTTCTTGGCACATATTGCCCTATATCTCAGAACACATAACAAAATACCGACTCATCAATTCGTTTTTCGAGAAAAACATGGAACTATCGAGCAAGTCAACCGCATAACTTCAGAAATCCGAAATGCATTCGAACAAAAGGAGTATTGCACTGCGATATTTCTGACCGTGTCACAAGCTTCGACAGAGTATGGTTAGAAGGTTTAGTGTACAAAATAACAGAAATGCTCCCAACCAACACTCACAAACTTCTCAAGTCATACCATTACAACAGGAAATTATCAGTAAGATGTAATGCTGCCTTGTCCGATGATTACACCATCAGAGCTGGAGTTCCTTAAGGTAGCGTGTTATCCGACTGGCGAATCAAAGTTAGGCAAGACTGCCCTCCACTTACTCTAAACAACACGGGGGTTCCAATAGCAAATGAAGGCGTACACCTCGATAGACGTAGAAAAATTCTCAGAACCATCACCGGGGCACCGTGGTACGTTCGGATTGTAAACATTCACAGGGACCTTCAAATAACACTCGTCAGGGAAGAGATAGCACAAATCACAACAAAGTACTACAACAGGCTATCAATACATCTAAACCAGCAGTTCTTGTCTTCGCCGCAACGACTTTCCAATCCAGAGCAAATTATTAGGACCATGTAGCCTCTATTCAGTTAAAATGAAACTGTTAGATAATGTATTATTTTAAGATTTGTAACCTTATTTTTAGAGTCATAAAGAGATGATCCAATAAACAAATTCAAGCTTTAATACAAAAAAAAAAAATGTTAGACTTACCCACGGGGGTCTTTAACACAACTTTTCCACCTCAAAACAATCTACACTATAGAAGCCTATAGAAGCAAACAGATTTGCTATTTTGGCAGATAAATCCGATGATATACCTCCTGAAAACATCGTAGCGGACAATAAAAAGCCTAAGCCGCCGCCGATTTACATTCGAGATAAATGTTCTAATGCTCTCTTACACTCAATACTGAATCTAAACGGGCAAAATAATTTCCACATAATTCCATTAACATATAGAAATATTCACGAAACAAAACTTCAGACTAATACGGAAGTAAACTACAAAAATTTGTCGAAGTATTTAAACGACAACAATAAAAACTTCACACGTACCAATTAAAAAGCAGTAAAGGCCAGCAAGTAGTACTTAAAGGTATTGAACCGGAAGTAACACCAGCTGAAGTTACAGGCGCACTGAAGGAGAAAGGTTTTAATGTAAAAAACGTTATAAACATTTTTAACAGAGAAGGAGAGCCTCAACCTCTTTTCAATGTGGAACTTGAATGCGAAACCAAACCCAAGCCTCTGAAAAAAAGAAAAGTGCACCCAATTTTTACTCTCCAGTTCCTATTTCACCGCAAAATAACTGTAGAAGAGCCGCAGAAAATAAATGGGCCAGTGCATCGTAACAATTGCCAGGAATATGGCCACACAAGGTCTTATTGCACGCTTCGTCCAGTATGCGTTATTTGTGGAGACCTTCATGATTCCCACAAATTCCCAAAAAATAAAGAGGATCCCAGTAGCAAACAGTGTGGAAACTGTGGAGGTAACCATACGGCTAACTACAGGGGCTGTCCAGCCTATAAGTAACTGAAAAGTCGTACACACCAAAGAGTGACCACTGCTCGCTTACGCTGATGTCTTTCCCCCTACTGCCGGAAAATCTTCAGCCAATAATGAGTTCACCGACAAACCCGTAAGCTTTGCAACTGCTCTAAAAAAGGGTCTGGAAAGGGTCCACGAGTTTCCCCCTCATCAACCAGGTGAACAGTCTACGAACAAAATTGATACAATGATATGTAATCTTCAACAAAGTATGATGGATTTATGTATTCATGCAGACAACTATGCAAGATCTGTTGTCAAAAACAGAATAAGTAATAATGACTCCACTCCGTATAGCACTGTGGAATGCCAACGGGTTACAGGCAACGAGTTAACTCAATTCCATAATAATAACCATATCTTTATGCTACCGAATCTCTTAAATAAATAATTTTCCAAATTCGAGACTACTTCTTCAAACAGATACCAGACGGGAAAGACATGCAGGCACTGGGATTCTGATTTGAAATCGCATTAAACACAGCTTTCACAATAGTTTAGCACATGCAAGCTACATATATAGATGTACAAATAGAACACCGTTCCTTAAAGCTTGCCGCCGTATATTGTCCTCCTCGGTTCACAATATCCGAATCCCAATTCATGGACTATTTCAACTCTCTGAGCGAACAATTTATAGTAGCAGGAGACTTAAAGCCAAGCATACGCACTGGGGATCTCGATTTGTGACCCCAAAGGGAAGGCAGATGTACATGCAATAATAAAGCAAGTAACAAGTAGACTGTGTGTTACCTGGGATACCTACATATGGCAACAGATCCCAGAAAACTGCCTGACTTGATAAATTTTGCAGTCACAAAAAACATTCCACGCAACTTGATAAGCGCCAACTCCTTATCAGATCTATCGTCTGATCACTCGCCTGTACTCCATCAACTAAATCTACATCCAGTTGCGGTAGATAAACCATTCAGACTAACAACAAATAAAACCAACTGGATTAAGTATAAAAAATATAGTATAAAATATATACGTTCGCATATTGAGTTTGAATGACGAAGCTGATATCAACTCATTCACAAAAAATCTCGAATCCGTCATGGTCGCAGCTGTCACATGTCAGCTCCATAAACACAAAAAATACGTACAATCACAGATTCACGAACGTTGGAACAGAACAGCTTGTTTTAGCAAAGTGACGCTCACGACGAGACTGTCAATCTAAAGATCACCATCTGCAAAACAAAGGTTAAAAGATGCTACACGGAGGCTCTCAGCTGCATTACGTCATGAAGAAGAAAGGTCTCAAAAACATTACATACAGCAGTTATCCCAACGAGTTCCAAGTTCCCACTTTGGAGAGGACACTCATCACTCAGGCACCATTAGAATCTGCAATGCCAATTAGGACATCCACAGGCAACAGGGCGCGCAGCGACGGAGAAAAAGCAGCAACATCAGATATCGACACATCTACGTATGAAGACCACATAAGTTGCTCAAAATCATAATAAAAACTCAACCCAAAAAAATCATCAGGATGTGACCTTGTGCAGTTCGAGCTATTTGCCAACTTTTCAACGCAATAACAAGACATAGACACTTCCCAGAGAGATGGAAAGTCCATCATCATAATGATACCAAAACCTGGCAAAGACCGCACAATTGCATCATCATATAGACCAATAAGCTTACTAACGTGTCTATCAAAACTCTTCGAAAAAATTCTTCTTGGCACATATTGCCCTATATCTCAGAACACATAACAAAATACCGACTCATCAATTCGTTTTTCGAGAAAAACATGGAACTATCGAGCAAGTCAACCGCATAACTTCAGAAATCCGAAATGCATTCGAACAAAAGGAGTATTGCACTGCGATATTTCTGACCGTGTCACAAGCTTCGACAGAGTATGGTTAGAAGGTTTAGTGTACAAAATAACAGAAATGCTCCCAACCAACACTCACAAACTTCTCAAGTCATACCATTACAACAGGAAATTATCAGTAAGATGTAATGCTGCCTTGTCCGATGATTACACCATCAGAGCTGGAGTTCCTTAAGGTAGCGTGTTAGGGCCAACACTTTACCTTATCTACACTGCAGACATCCCAACGAGCATGCAACTAACCACATCCACTTTTGCTGATGACACAGCGATCCTAAGGCGCTCGAGATGCCCCAAGCAAGCAACGGCGCAACTTGCTTAACACCTGACGGCAGTGGAGAAATGGTTATCCGACTGGCGAATCAAAGTTAGGCAAGACTGCCCTCCACTTACTCTAAACAACACGGGGGTTCCAATAGCAAATGAAGGCGTACACCTCGATAGACGTAGAAAAATTCTCAGAACCATCACCGGGGCACCGTGGTACGTTCGGATTGTAAACATTCACAGGGACCTTCAAATAACACTCGTCAGGGAAGAGATAGCACAAATCACAACAAAGTACTACAACAGGCTATCAATACATCTAAACCAGCAGTTCTTGTCTTCGCCGCAACGACTTTCCAATCCAGAGCAAATTATTAGGACCATGTAGCCTCTATTCAGTTAAAATGAAACTGTTAGATAATGTATTATTTTAAGATTTGTAACCTTATTTTTAGAGTCATAAAGAGATGATCCAATAAACAAATTCAAGCTTTAATAACAAAAAAAAAAAATGTTAGACTTACCCACGGGGGTCTTTAACACAACTTTTCCAGCTTCCCTAGAAGACTCGGCCCCGATTCGCTCCAGTGACTCTAATAGTGCCTGAGGCGCCCGTTAATCCTCGCCAATCTCGCATCCCGCAGTTAATCCATCGTTCCTCTTTTCTCGCCGTTAATCCTTTCTCCTATTTCCGTAGCCTTTCCATTGGCGGGATCTCTTTGTTGCCTCTCCCTTTTGCCCCGCTTGGGCCTCTGAATCATATTATTATTATGCTCCCCCCCCTCTTTGGGCATTCCCAATGCATTTCTACGCTTCTGCATTTTCTGAACACAACTGTGCTGTCGTTGGCCACACGACGCCCCGACCGGTACCGTTACGTTTCACGGTGATTCCTCTTTCTCCTTTTTCCGTGCGCACAACCGTGCTGGTTCCTCTGCCCCCTAACGGCTGCCCCCTTATGCCGTCTACATTCCACCCATTTTTTTCCTTCCATACTTTCTAAACATGGCCGCGCTATCTTGTCTGAACCTCATTTGGTTTTGTTTTCTTTGTTTCTCCCCTATTTTTTTCTCTCTCCGTTTTGTTTACTTTGTTTCTTTTTTTTTTCTTTTTTCTTCTATGTGGATATTCTTATTCACCTCCACCTTGTTACCTTAAGCTTGTCCGTCTGTCTGTCTGTTTCTACGCAAACTAGTCTCTCACTTTTAAAGATATCGTCTTCAAACTTTGCACACACCCTTCTTTTCTTTGCAGGCAGTATATAAGTCGGAACGGACGGGATCGGTCGACTATATCCTATAGCTGCCATATAACTGATTGATCGTTTATATTTATATATATATCGTGTATATATTTTTTTTTTGCCGTATTTCTTTTTTTCCTGTATGAATATATTTTTTTTAGTGCATGTTTTTTTCCTTATTTTTCCCTTCATAATTATGTGTTTTTTCTTTATTTACACCTGTAGCGCCGACTCCTCCGCTTGTGCTTTTATCTCACTTACGTGTGCCCTCTTTTCCTTCTTTGTGCCCTCTTTTCCTTGTTAGTGCCCACGTGACGTAGCACAGCAATCACTGGCGATATGAAGTTCACCGCGGTGTACGGCCCGTCGTATCTTGGCGCTAATTTCGCTGCGAAATCATCTGCTGCTTTGGAAAGATGGTGCTCTTTCTCCCATACTAGGCCTTCAATTTTCGGGCTCCACTCCCGCTTCCTCACGTTGTAGTGCCGAGCTGGCTCCTGCTCCGCTCGCTCCATGTTCCTTCGCACCAGCTCAAACACTTCTTGGAGCCTCGCTGCAATTTCTGATGGCGTGGCTTGTGATGCTCCCGTCCCCAATGCCTCTTTATCATATAACGTCCTAGGCATTCTCGGGTCTCGGCTTTGGGTTACAAAGTGTGACGAATATCCCGTGGAGTCGGAGACGCTTGAGTTCACTGCCAGCATTAACTCTGACCAGTGCTCCCATGTCCTCTGATCATTGTCTCGACCTGTTCTGCCTTTTCCATAGGATTTTCCTGCGACGTGTACGGTGCGGTAAATTAATGCCGAACTCCGAGCTCCTCGAGAAATTTTTTGAAACTCCTGCTGGTGGTCCTATCACCTTTGGCACCCCGTATCTCGGGAAATTCCTTTCGCGGATTGCCTTCTGCAGCGGCTCAGTTGTTGCTTTCCACATTGGAACCATCTCCGTCCACTTTGAAAACCGATCAATCATTACTAGCAGCATGGTGTTCCCATGCTTGGACCTTGGAAACGGTCCTACAAAGTCCGCACATACCGTCGCCCGTGGCTTCTCTGGGATCTGTGTCAGTATTTCCCTGCAGTCTGCATCTGACTTGGCTTGTACTGCATGCAAGTTTCGCACTGTCTGACGTACTTCCTTACGTACTTCCTTCCTTACTTCCCTGGTCAGAAGTACCTTACTACTATTCGTGCAATGGTTTTTCTACTATTCGTCCAATGGTTTTTCTTCCTCCTAGATGTCCCGCTGTTGGTGCGTCGTGGTTCTCCTGTTGTCTCATGTCAAGCGGCACACTCAGCTTCCTTGACGCTCCCTTTTCGCTTCCGGCTCTATGTGGAACATGTCGGTAAACGAGGCCAGCCTCTTCTATGTACTCTGAACATTTCTGTGGGTTCTCCCGTGTTTTCCTCTTCAGTGCGCTTATCCATATCCATATTCAACGTCTTCGCTTGCTGTGGCACTCTTTCTCAGTTGCCGAGTAATTCTTCTCTTCTCCAATTAGCGTTCGACTGGCGTAAGCGACCACTCGCTCGCCTCATCCGTGTCCTGCGTCAGAACTGCACCCACCGGGCATCCGGGCATGCCAGCACTGGATCCTCTGCTAATCGCGACTTAAGGTCCTCAAACGCCTCTTGGTGTCTGGCCGTCCACTGCCACTTTGCCTCTTTTCGTAGGAGATCGTTTAATGGTTCTGCGACCCATGCGAAACCAGGGACGAATCGACGATACCACGTTTGTTGGGGTATCAACTCAGTAAACGCCGTAACCTTTCCGGGATCCATGCCAATTCCCAGACACGTTATCCGGTGGCCCAGGTATAATAGCTCTTCCCCTGAAGAAATTACACTTATCCGTGTTTGTCCTTTGCCGCCTTCAGTCTCCGGAATACTTCCTTCAAGTTCGCCATATGCTCCTCCCTTGTGCGTCCGATCACAATGATGTCAGCTTGATATGCAAATGCGTGGGGAGCCATATCTGGGCCTATGACGTGGTCCAAAGCCCTTTAGAAAGTTGAAGGCTGAATGCATCGCCTTCCACTGGTACAGACCTTTCCCTGGTACTGTAAAAGCCGTATACTTCCTGCTCCCTTCCTCCATTGGGATTTGCCAATAGCCCTCTTTAAGGTCAAGGCTGCTGAAAAACTTTGCATCCCTCAGTTGCTCCAGTATGAAGTTTATTCGTGGCATTGGGTACGCATCCTTTATCGATTATGCGTTTATTTATCTATATCTCCATTGACCCGTCTTTTTCTTCACCATATCGATGGGTGAGCTATAAGCGCTATGCGAAGGCTCGATGCATCCCTTCTCCAGCTGCTCTTCTACCTTTGCATCGATATCCCCCTGTATTTTGGGGTTCTTCGAATAATATCTTTGTTTTATGGGGATGTCGTCCTTCATAGTGATCCTGTGCTGCGTTACGTTCGAACAACCCTTCTGGTTTTTGAACGCCACTAGTTCCTCCTCAATGAAGCTTTTGTCCCGCTCACTCTCCTAATCCTCCGAGGTTCCAGTTATTGCTATCGACAGCCTGTCCTCCAGGCTCCATCTTTCTCTTCTCGGGATTGTGACTTTGTGGCCTACGCATGTTATTGTTGTGCCAAATCCTGCGAAGATTCCCATCCTAGCACCGCGCTGTCTCCCATGCCTGGCAACACCAAAATATTCAAATTGTTTTCCTTGATGCCAAAGCTTACCGTCATCTGGAGTACCATTTGAGTTTCCGTGTGGCTCCCGTATTTGTCATGTTTTTCTGTTTACTTTCTCGATGGATCCATGGTATCTACTGAAGCCAACTTGGAGTGCTTGGGAGGTAGGTATTATAAGCTTTCAGGTATGTGCCGAGCTGGCTCCTGCTCCGCTCGCTCCATGTTCCTTCGCACCAGCTCAAACACTTCTTGGAGCCTCGCTGCAATTTCTGATGGCGTGGCTTGTGATGCTCCCGTCCCCAATGCCTCTTTATCATATAACGTCCTAGGCATTCTCGGGTCTCGGCTTTGGGTTACAAAGTGTGACGAATATCCCGTGGAGTCGGAGACGCTTGAGTTCACTGCCAGCATTAACTCTGACCAGTGCTCCCATGTCCTCTGATCATTGTCTCGACCTGTTCTGCCTTTTCCATAGGATTTTCCTGCGACGTGTACGGTGCGGTAAATTAATGCCGAACTCCGAGCTCCTCGAGAAATTTTTTGAAACTCCTGCTGGTGGTCCTATCACCTTTGGCACCCCGTATCTCGGGAAATTCCTTTCGCGGATTGCCTTCTGCAGCGGCTCAGTTGTTGCTTTCCACATTGGAACCATCTCCGTCCACTTTGAAAACCGATCAATCATTACTAGCAGCATGGTGTTCCCATGCTTGGACCTTGGAAACGGTCCTACAAAGTCCGCACATACCGTCGCCCGTGGCTTCTCTGGGATCTGTGTCAGTATTTCCCTGCAGTCTGCATCTGACTTGGCTTGTACTGCATGCAAGTTTCGCACTGTCTGACGTACTTCCTTACGTACTTCCTTCCTTACTTCCCTGGTCAGAAGTACCTTACTACTATTCGTGCAATGGTTTTTCTACTATTCGTCCAATGGTTTTTCTTCCTCCTAGATGTCCCGCTGTTGGTGCGTCGTGGTTCTCCTGTTGTCTCATGTCAAGCGGCACACTCAGCTTCCTTGACGCTCCCTTTTCGCTTCCGGCTCTATGTGGAACATGTCGGTAAACGAGGCCAGCCTCTTCTATGTACTCTGAACATTTCTGTGGGTTCTCCCGTGTTTTCCTCTTCAGTGCGCTTATCCATATCCATATTCAACGTCTTCGCTTGCTGTGGCACTCTTTCTCAGTTGCCGAGTAATTCTTCTCTTCTCCAATTAGCGTTCGACTGGCGTAAGCGACCACTCGCTCGCCTCATCCGTGTCCTGCGTCAGAACTGCACCCACCGGGCATCCGGGCATGCCAGCACTGGATCCTCTGCTAATCGCGACTTAAGGTCCTCAAACGCCTCTTGGTGTCTGGCCGTCCACTGCCACTTTGCCTCTTTTCGTAGGAGATCGTTTAATGGTTCTGCGACCCATGCGAAACCAGGGACGAATCGACGATACCACGTTTGTTGGGGTATCAACTCAGTAAACGCCGTAACCTTTCCGGGATCCATGCCAATTCCCAGACACGTTATCCGGTGGCCCAGGTATAATAGCTCTTCCCCTGAAGAAATTACACTTATCCGTGTTTGTCCTTTGCCGCCTTCAGTCTCCGGAATACTTCCTTCAAGTTCGCCATATGCTCCTCCCTTGTGCGTCCGATCACAATGATGTCAGCTTGATATGCAAATGCGTGGGGAGCCATATCTGGGCCTATGACGTGGTCCAAAGCCCTTTAGAAAGTTGAAGGCTGAATGCATCGCCTTCCACTGGTACAGACCTTTCCCTGGTACTGTAAAAGCCGTATACTTCCTGCTCCCTTCCTCCATTGGGATTTGCCAATAGCCCTCTTTAAGGTCAAGGCTGCTGAAAAACTTTGCATCCCTCAGTTGCTCCAGTATGAAGTTTATTCGTGGCATTGGGTACGCATCCTTTATCGATTATGCGTTTATTTATCTATATCTCCATTGACCCGTCTTTTTCTTCACCATATCGATGGGTGAGCTATAAGCGCTATGCGAAGGCTCGATGCATCCCTTCTCCAGCTGCTCTTCTACCTTTGCATCGATATCCCCCTGTATTTTGGGGTTCTTCGAATAATATCTTTGTTTTATGGGGATGTCGTCCTTCATAGTGATCCTGTGCTGCGTTACGTTCGAACAACCCTTCTGGTTTTTGAACGCCACTAGTTCCTCCTCAATGAAGCTTTTGTCCCGCTCACTCTCCTAATCCTCCGAGGTTCCAGTTATTGCTATCGACAGCCTGTCCTCCAGGCTCCATCTTTCTCTTCTCGGGATTGTGACTTTGTGGCCTACGCATGTTATTGTTGTGCCAAATCCTGCGAAGATTCCCATCCTAGCACCGCGCTGTCTCCCATGCCTGGCAACACCAAAATATTCAAATTGTTTTCCTTGATGCCAAAGCTTACCGTCATCTGGAGTACCATTTGAGTTTCCGTGTGGCTCCCGTATTTGTCATGTTTTTCTGTTTACTTTCTCGATGGATCCATGGTATCTACTGAAGCCAACTTGGAGTGCTTGGGAGGTAGGTATTATAAGCTTTCAGGTATGTTATTATATACGTTGGAATGTTTTTTTTAACAATTTAAACAAACAAGATAGTTCGAGATGGGATTGTGAAGATTTTTCCGGGCTTCCGTATCATCACAATGATATATTTATAATGATAGATACAGACGACCTTAATAGTGCAGCTTGGTAGTTCAATTAACACCTTTGGGGTGAACTTTTTAAATCCCAAATCAAATCCCAAAGGAGATTCTATTATAGTTGTGGAGGTGGACTAGTGCTAACTCTTTACTCCCTATACACATCAGACATGCCTGGACATCAGACACCAAGTTCCTGGGACTGTAGAGAGGTAGAGAGCTTTAGAGAGGACTGCTGGAAATGTAGAGAGGAAAAGCGAAGATGATAAAGTATTCTTATCGCAATAAGTGATGAATAAGTAAGAAATTTGAGCATGAATATCGCAACTTTGGGTCTGCAAGAATACGTGACACTATTTGATAAAGCGACCAAAGAGTTTGGTCCAGTTTGAAGATTGGCATTTATTGCAGTAAATGTGCTTGGGTCACTTTCACAACAAGGCTTAAAACCTGCCAAGACATTTCAATAGGTACTATACTAAGGCTCGAGGCATAATATTCTTTTAGCTCGATACACTTGATCCAGCGATGTTCCACCTTTATATATATCTTTATAGATACGGATATATTTAGGCCGCCTGAAAAATACGTTTTCTCGAGGTCTGCCAAATTGCCTTCTGTGGCAGTGACGACCTCCTCATTTGACGCAAATTTCTGTCCAGCGAGTTACTTTTTCAAGTTTAAAAACAAAAAGAAGTCACACGGGGAAAAATCGGGAGAATATGGTGGATGGTGTAGCAGTTCGTAGCCCAATTCGACCAATTTTGACATAGCAAGGGCAGAAGTGTGAGCCGGTGCTGTTGGCACTGAATGTCAAGACACATAATATTGCTCAATATATAATAATAGTAACATGTAATAATGCACAATATATAATAATTTGACGCCGGTCGACTGACCTAATACTGGGTACAGACGGCGATCGACTGATCCAGTACTGGGTACAGACGGCGCCATCATCAAGCAGCATTGTCAAGCAGTGGAGTTGAAATATGAAACTCATGACCAAGTGGTCGGAGTCAGCAATCAGAGTCAGCAATCAGAGTCAGCAGTTAACCGGGTTAACCATTACGGAAGCACGTCGGTAATATTGACCTAGTAACTCTAGACCTAGGCATACTTTGTTCAATAGCACCTTAGATATGGATAAACTTAGCATCATATATAAGAGCAGTTATTTCCTAAATAAAGATAGTTGCGAATACAGAATCGTTCGTTACTCAGTGTTAACTATAGCACTTAAACGTAATCGCTTTCGAGTGCGCTCCATTGTTTCGGACGCAATTCCATCAGGATCACCCCTTCACAGCGTCCCCGAAAAACAGGAGAAAACCTCGAGCCCAAGGCACAATCTAGGACCAGCGAACAAGTTCTGACAGAGGACCCAAAGACCACTTTACTAAAACGAAGGCACGAAGGACGGCTCGACGATCTCGAGGACTTCCTATGTAATCGAACTGAAAGAAGGGAAGTATCATCATACACACGACAATATATGGAATAGTTATGAAACGAAATCGTCACGGGATACCATGACCTCATCGACTTGGAACCAAACCTACAAACTGATGGACACATCCACGATAGATTTCAAGTGGTACGAGCAGAATATTTTTCGTTCCTGAGCGAAGAAACACAATCCAAGTTAGTATCAACGAACAAATCTACTGTCACATCAGCATGTTTGATGCCACCAGTTGACAATCCTAAATTTGATTGAGACTACCTGCAATGGCCCCGATTCTACGAGATCTACACGGAATTAATTCACAATTAAGCATGAAACCTGCATGAGCCTGCATGAAACTGTGCTCAGAACAATCACAGCCCTCAACGTACCAACAATAGGGTGGGACCCAATCTGATACACATAATTGAAGAGAAACTAGATGCCAGTCGTTATATGTCTCGAACTTCCATTACCAACCCAACCTATCGGCAATCACTGAAACAAATGCTAGAACATCTAGAACGGCAAGCAACCAGCCAAATGACGCTACAGAAAACAACTTCTACTGCTGGACTTTGGTCAACCGGCGACCAAATCATAGAATGAAAAATTGCCCCAAATTTCAGGACACATAAAAAGACTTCACGCTTGCGTCTTGTCAACAATTATCTGTCAACATACTACACAGCCAGTGCATGCAATTCAAGGTTCAAATGCCAGGTATGCCGGAAGAATTATCCTACAATGTTGCATCATACACCTACACGGGTAAGCGCATCCGCTGTCAGCCACCCGACATCTCCTTATGTACTACTCGCCACTGCTCAAGTAAAAGTTCAAGGTCTCACAGACGCACGACACAAATGGCGCGTAGTGCTAGATTCAGGGTCACAAGTAAACATAATGTCCCAGAATATGGCCACCAAGTTATGGGTACAATCGGTACCCGCCGACATGAACATCAGAGGTATTGGAGGGATGCAAAGAGCGACAGCCCGAGCAGTAGAAAACATAATGTTGTTGATCCCACGTTTACCGAGCCACAAGGCATTGATCTGCTGCTTTGGGCCGAATATATTCCATAACTGACTGACCCACGATTAATAAACCTAGGGCAGGGGCAACCATTGCTTCCATATGCGTTTATTTATCTATATCTCCATTGACCCGTCTTTTTCTTCACCATATCGATGGGTGAGCTATAAGCGCTATGCGAAGGCTCGATGCATCCCTTCTCCAGCTGCTCTTCTACCTTTGCATCGATATCCCCCTGTATTTTGGGGTTCTTCGAATAATATCTTTGTTTTATGGGGATGTCGTCCTTCATAGTGATCCTGTGCTGCGTTACGTTCGAACAACCCTTCTGGTTTTTGAACGCCACTAGTTCCTCCTCAATGAAGCTTTTGTCCCGCTCACTCTCCTAATCCTCCGAGGTTCCAGTTATTGCTATCGACAGCCTGTCCTCCAGGCTCCATCTTTCTCTTCTCGGGATTGTGACTTTGTGGCCTACGCATGTTATTGTTGTGCCAAATCCTGCGAAGATTCCCATCCTAGCACCGCGCTGTCTCCCATGCCTGGCAACACCAAAATATTCAAATTGTTTTCCTTGATGCCAAAGCTTACCGTCATCTGGAGTACCATTTGAGTTTCCGTGTGGCTCCCGTATTTGTCATGTTTTTCTGTTTACTTTCTCGATGGATCCATGGTATCTACTGAAGCCAACTTGGAGTGCTTGGGAGGTAGGTATTATAAGCTTTCAGGTATGTTATTATATACGTTGGAATGTTTTTTTTAACAATTTAAACAAACAAGATAGTTCGAGATGGGATTGTGAAGATTTTTCCGGCTTCCGTATCATCACAATGATATATTTATAATGATAGATACAGACGACCTTAATAGTGCAGCTTGGTAGTTCAATTAACACCTTTGGGGTGAACTTTTTAAATCCCAAATCAAATCCCAAAGGAGATTCTATTATAGTTGTGGAGGTGGACTAGTGCTAACTCTTTACTCCCTATACACATCAGACATGCCTGGACATCAGACACCAAGTTCCTGGGACTGTAGAGAGGTAGAGAGCTTTAGAGAGGACTGCTGGAAATGTAGAGAGGAAAAGCGAAGATGATAAAGTATTCTTATCGCAATATACGCTGATGACATAAGTAAGAAATTTGAGCTGAATATCGCAACTTTGGGTCTGCAAGAATACGTGACACTATTTGATAAGCGACCAATGAGTTTGGTCCAGTTTGAAGATTGGCATTTATTGCAGTAAATGTGCTTGGGTCACTTTCACAACAAGGCTTAAACCTGCCAAGACATTTCAATAGGTACTATACTAAGGCTCGAGGCATAATATTCTTTTAGCTCGATCACTTGATCCAGCGATGTTCCACCTTTTTATATCTTTATAGATACGGATATTTTAGGCCGCCTGAAAAATCGTTTTCCGAGGTCTGCCAAATTGCCTTCTGTGGCAGTGACGACCTCCTCATTTGACGCAAATTTCTGTCCAGCGAGTTACTTTTTCAAGTTTAAAAACAAAAAGAAGTCACACGGGGAAAAATCGGGAGAATATGGTGGATGGTGTAGCAGTTCGTAGCCCAATTCGACCAATTTTGACTAGCAAGGGCAGAAGTGTGAGCGGTGCTGTTGGCACTGAATGTCAAGACACTAATTTGCTCATTTTATAGTAACTTTTGCACAATTTTATTTGACGCCGGTCGACTGACCTAATACTGGGTAGAGGCGATCGACTGATCCAGTCTGGGTCAGACGGCGCCATCATCAAGCAGCATTGTCAAGCAGTGGAGTTGAAATTGAAACTCATGACCAAGTGGTGGAGTCAGCAATCAGAGTCAGCAATCAGAGTCAGCAGTTAACCGGGTTAACCATTACGGAAGCACGTCGGTAATTTGACCTAGTAACTCTAGACCTAGGCATACTTTGTTCAATAGCACCTTAGATTGGATAAACTTAGCATCATTTAAGAGCAGTTATTTCCTAATAAAGATAGTTGCGAATACAGAATCGTTCGTTACTCAGTGTTACTATAGCACTTAAACGTAATCGCTTTCGAGTGCGCTCCATTGTTTCGGAGCAATTCCATCAGGACACCCCTTCACAGCGTCCCCGAAAAACAGGAGAAAACCTGAGCCCAAGGCACAATCTAGGCCAGCGAACAAGTTCGAAGAGGACCCAAAGACCACTTTACTAAAACGAAGGCACGAAGGACGGCTCGACGATCTCGAGGACTTCCTTGTAATCGAACTGAAAGAAGGGAAGTATCATCATACACACGACAATTGGATAGTTATGAAACGAAATCGTCACGGGATACCATGACCTCATGACTTGGAACCAAACCTACAAACTGATGGACACATCCACGATAGATTTCAAGTGGTACGAGCAGAATATTTTTCGTTCCTGAGCGAAGAAACACAATCCAAGTTAGTTCAACGAACAAATCTACTGTCACATCAGCATGTTTGATGCCACCAGTTGACAATCCTAAATTTGATTGAGACTACCTGCAATGGCCCCGATTCTCGAGATCTCACGGAATTAATTCACAATTAAGCTGAAACCTGCTGAGCCTGCATGAAACTGTGCTCAGAACAATCCAGCCCTCAACGTCCAACAATAGGGTGGGACCCAATCTTGATCACATAATTGAAGAGAAACTAGATGCACAGTCGTTTCTTCTCGAACTCTCCATTACCAACCCAACCTATGGAACATGAAACAATTAGAACTCTAGAACGCAGCAACCAGCCAAATGCGCTACAGAAACAACTTCTCTCTGGACTTTGGTCAACCGGCGACCAATATAGAATGAAAAATTGCCCCAAATTTCAGGACACATAAAAAGACTTCACGCTTGCGTCTTGTCAACATTTTGTCAACTCTACCAGCCAGTGCTGCAATTCAAGGTTCAAATGCCAGGTTGCCGGAAGAATTTCCTCTTTGCTCATCACCTACCGGGTAGCGCATCCGCGTCAGCCACCCGACATTCCTTTGTCTCTCGCCACTGCTCAAGTAAGTTCAAGGTCCACAGACGCACGACACAATGGCGCGTAGTGCTAGATTCAGGGTCACAGTAACTATGTCCCAGAATTGGCCACCAAGTTATGGGTCAATCGGTCCCGCCGACATGAACATCAGAGGTATTGGAGGGATGCAAGAGCGACAGCCCGAGCAGTAGAACTTGTTGTTGATCCACGTTTCCGAGCCACAAGGCATTGATTCTGCTTTGGGCCGAATATTTCCTCTGACTGACCCACGATTTAAACCTAGGGCAGGGGCAACCATTGCTTCCATTGCGTTTATTTATCTTTCTCCATTGACCCGTCTTTTTCTTCACCATATCGATGGGTGAGCTATAAGCGCTATGCGAAGGCTCGATGCATCCCTTCTCCAGCTGCTCTTCTACCTTTGCATCGATATCCCCCTGTTTTTGGGGTTCTTCGAATATTCTTTGTTTTATGGGGATGTCGTCCTTCATAGTGATCCTGTGCTGCGTTACGTTCGAACAACCCTTCTGGTTTTTGAACGCCACTAGTTCCTCCTCAATGAAGCTTTTGTCCCGCTCACTCTCCTATCCTCCGAGGTTCCAGTTTTGCTATCGACAGCCTGTCCCCAGGCTCCATCTTTCTCTTCTCGGGATTGTGACTTTGTGGCCTACGCATGTTATTGTTGTGCCAAATCCTGCGAAGATTCCCATCCTAGCACCGCGCTGTCTCCCATGCCTGGCAACACCAAAATATTCAAATTGTTTTCCTTGATGCCAAAGCTTACCGTCATCTGGAGTACCATTTGAGTTTCCGTGTGGCTCCCGTATTTGTCATGTTTTTTCTGTTTACTTTCTCGATGGATCCATGGTATCTACTGAAGCCAACTTGGAGTGCTTGGGAGGTAGGTATTATAAGCTTTCAGGTATGTTATTATATACGTTGGAATGTTTTTTTTAACAATTTAAACAAACAAGATAGTTCGAGATGGGATTGTGAAGATTTTTCCGGGCTTCCGTATCATCACAATGATATATTTATAATGATAGATACAGACGACCTTAATAGTGCAGCTTGGTAGTTCAATTAACACCTTTGGGGTGAACTTTTTAAATCCCAAATCAAATCCCAAAGGAGATTCTATTATAGTTGTGGAGGTGGACTAGTGCTAACTCTTTACTCCCTATACACATCAGACATGCCTGGACATCAGACACCAAGTTCCTGGGACTGTAGAGAGGTAGAGAGCTTTAGAGAGGACTGCTGGAAATGTAGAGAGGAAAAGCGAAGATGATAAAGTATTCTTATCGCAATATACGCTGATGACATAAGTAAGAAATTTGAGCATGAATATCGCAACTTTGGGTCTGCAAGAATACGTGACACTATTTGATAAAGCGACCAAAGAGTTTGGTCCAGTTTGAAGATTGGCATTTATTGCAGTAAATGTGCTTGGGTCACTTTCACAACAAGGCTTAAAACCTGCCAAGACATTTCAATAGGTACTATACTAAGGCTCGAGGCATAATATTCTTTTAGCTCGATACACTTGATCCAGCGATGTTCCACCTTTATATATATCTTTATAGATACGGATATATTTAGGCCGTCTGAAAAATACGTTTTCTCGAGGTCTGCCAAATTGCCTTCTGTGGCAGTGACGACCTCCTCATTTGACGCAAATTTCTGTCCAGCGAGTTACTTTTTCAAGTTTAAAAACAAAAAGAAGTCACACGGGGAAAAATCGGGAGAATATGGTGGATGGTGTAGCAGTTCGTAGCCCAATTCGACCAATTTTGACATAGCAAGGGCAGAAGTGTGAGCCGGTGCTGTTGGCACTGAATGTCAAGACACATAATATTGCTCAATATATAATAATAGTAACATGTAATAATGCACAATATATAATAATTTGACGCCGGTCGACTGACCTAATACTGGGTACAGACGGCGATCGACTGATCCAGTACTGGGTACAGACGGCGCCATCATCAAGCAGCATTGTCAACGCCAGTGGAGTTGAAATATGAAACTCATGACCAAGTGGTCGGAGTCAGCAATCAGAGTCAGCAGTTAACCGGGTTAACCATTACGGAAGCACGTCGGTAACATTGACCTAGTAACTCTAGACCTAGGCATACTTTGTTCAATAGCACCTTAGATATAGATAAACTTAGCATCATATATAAGAGCAGTTATTTCCTAAATAAAGATAGTTGCGAATACAGAATCGTTCGTTACTCAGTGTTAACTATAGCACTTAAACGTAATCGCTTTCGAGTGCGCTCCATTGTTTCGGACGCAATTCCATCAGGATCACCCCTTCACAGCGTCCCCGAAAAACAGGAGAAAACCTCGAGCCCAAGGCACAATCTAGGACCAGCGAACAAGTTCTGACAGAGGACCCAAAGACCACTTTACTAAAACGAAGGCACGAAGGACGGCTCGACGATCTCGAGGACTTCCTATGTAATCGAACTGAAAGAAGGGAAGTATCATCATACACACGACAATATATGGAATAGTTATGAAACGAAATCGTCACGGGATACCATGACCTCATCGACTTGGAACCAAACCTACAAACTGATGGACACATCCACGATAGATTTCAAGTGGTACGAGCAGAATATTTTTCGTTCCTGAGCGAAGAAACACAATCCAAGTTAGTATCAACGAACAAATCCACTGTCACATCAGCATGTTTGATGCCACCAGTCGACAATCCTAAATTTGATTGAGACTACCTGCAATGGCCCCGATTCTACGAGATCTTCACGGAATTAATTCACAATTAAGCATGAAACCTGCATGAGCCTGCATGAAACTGTGCTCAGAACAATCACAGCCCTCAACGTACCAACAATAGGGTGGGACCCAATCTTGATACACATAATTGAAGAGAAACTAGATGCACAGTCGTTATCATGTCTCGAACTCTCCATTACCAACCCAACCTGTCGGCAATCACTGAAACAAATGCTAGAACATCTAGAACGGCAAGCAACCAGCCAAATGACGCTACAGAAAACAACTTCTACTGCTGGACTTTGGTCAACCGGCGACCAAATCATAGAATGAAAAATTGCCCCAAATTTCAGGACACATAAAAAGACTTCACGCTTGCGTCTTGTCAACAATTATCTGTCAACATACTACACAGCCAGTGCATGCAATTCAAGGTTCAAATGCCAGGTATGCCGGAAGATTATCCTACATGTGCATCATACACCTCACGGGTAAGCGCATCCGCTGTCAGCCCCCGACATCTCCTTTGTACTACTCGCCACTGCTCAAGTAAAAGTCAAGGTCCACAGACGCACGACACAAATGGCGCGTAGTGCTAGATTCAGGGTCACAAGTAAACATAATGTCCCAGAATATGGCCACCAAGTTATGGGTACAATCGGTACCCGCCGACATGAACATCAGAGGTATTGGAGGGATGCAAAGAGCGACAGCCCGAGCAGTAGAAAACATAATGTTGTTGATCCCACGTTTACCGAGCCACAAGGCATTGATCTGCTGCTTGGGGCCGAATATATTCCATAACTGACTGACCCACGATTAATAAACCTAGGGCAGGGGCAACCATTGCTTCAGAAGACGACATTGGGATGGATTGTGATCGGACCTGCGACAGTGGTTTTTAAGTTACCGGAAGGGCAACCCATGAGCAGTTTGGCATCAACTACGGAAGAACCAAAACTAGATGCACTTATTGAACAATTTTGGAAATTAGATACACTAGAAAATCAGTATGGAAAAATATAGAAAGAAGAGCCGACAACAGACTAAGTGTACGATTACCGTTTAAGGATGATCCACTGACACTTGGAAAATCCCTCCCGATGGCATATCGACGTTTTTACGCATTAGAAAAAAGACTCGAGCGGGATAAAGATCTCCAAAACCAATACGTAGAATTTATGGATCAATACGAGGAGTTGGGTCACATGACCCGATTGGCGGCAAATCAATTGGCAACAAACCATTATTTTATACCGCATCATTGTGTTCTCAAACCAGTCAGTAGCACCACCAAACTTTGAGTAGTATTTGACGCATCCGCCACAACAACAAGTGGAGAAAGTTTAAATAATTTGTTACGAATTGGGCCAACGGTTCAATGCGAATTATTTTCGATCGTACCAATATGTATTCACATCAGACGTGGAAAAGATGTACCGACATATCCTGATACACCCAGACGACCGAAGATTTCAAGTTATATTATGGAGATGCAAGCCCTCTGAACAGTTAAAATATTATCAATTAAACACTGTCACCTATGGCACAGCATCAGCACCGTATTTGGCCACTCGATGTTTGCAGTACTTAGCAGATACGGCACCAGAGCATCTGGCCCAAGGAGCGGCCGCAATCAGACTGGGTTGTTACGTAGATGATTGTCTCACTGGAGGTCATACCATAAGCGAAGCATTAACGAAGAGGGATCAGTTAATCAGCTTACTGGGAGAGGCAAGCTTCAAACTAAGGAAATGGTGCGCCAATCATCCATTGTTGTTAGCAGATATTCCAGAAGAAGATCAGGAAATGAATCTCGATATCGGAGACTTGGATGACAGGAGTCATCACAAAGAGGATTGTATGTTCAGAACCTGCAAAAATCTTTGATCCGTTAGGATTGTTCGGCCCAGTCGTGACAACTGCCAAAATACACATGCAACACCTCTGGGAGTTGAAAATGGATTGGGACACGGCTTAACTCACTGATCTCAACCATCAATGGAAGACATTCAGACAGGATGTCCAGATCTTGACCACAATAAAAATTCCAAGGTGTGCACTTCCATCGGACACATCCGGAGCCATTCAACTACACGTATTTGCGGATGCATCCGAAGCAGCATATGGAGCCGTGGCATATCTACGTGCGAGTAATAATACAGGCGGGGCGTCGACACGGCTACTATGCTCGAAGGCACGGGTAGCTCCCATCATGAAGCAGACATTACCACGGTTAGAACTTTGTGCAGCGGTGGTAGCCGCTGAAGTTGCAAAAAGGGTCAAAACGGAGCTTAACTCAGAGCTTAACTCAGACTCAGAGATAGTACTAAAATGGATTAATGCCACCGCATCCTCGTTCCATACGTTTGTGGCAAATTGAGTCGCTTAAATACAGGAAATGACAAACCAAATCTCGTGGAGGCATGTAGCATCCGCAGACAATCCGGCAGATATTCTCTCCAGAGGGTGCACGGCAGCTTAATTACGAGATTCGAATCTCTGGTATTCTGGGCCACCGTTCCTAGCAAGTAATTGGGAGAATGTTGCGGTTTTGTTTCAATTGCCGGAATCAAAAGGGGAGAAGGTCAGGACCATTGTCGCCAGCGGAACTAGATCAGGCTCTCGGAATTATAATAAAAAATATACAATCCAAGCATTTCATGTCATCCATCTGGCAACTCAAGAAAACACAGAGTGTCGGACCAGCTAACGATCCACTACGAGCATTAGACCAATTTTTAGACACAGAGGGACTAATTCGAGTTGGAGGAAGATTACAAAACACATCGCTTTCATATGACGCCACGCACCCTATACTGTTGACGCCAAGGGATCCACTAACAAAACTTCTATTTCAATGGAAACATCAACAGTTGGCACATTGTGGACCACAGGCATTATTGTGTAATATTAGCCAACGATTTTGGGCATTACGAGGAAGGGAACTGGCTCAACAGACAGTTAATACTGCCGAGCGCGACCAAGGTTATTAAGTCAAACTGCGGAAGCCGCAGTAAAGTCAGTCCAAACATTTATTAAAACGAACGCTTTACACCTCCGCCCTTACCTATGAAGAACTTGAAACTATAGTTTTGCCAATTGATATCCAAAGGAAGAAGGTTAAGAAGGAATAAGAATATAAATAAAAATGTAAAAAAATAATTTAAAAAAAAAAAAAAATGTTAATCTTTATAACAATAGTAGAATGGACTGGCTCTGCCAATGGCGGCGTTACCGGGAGGTTCGGAGATTACCCCGGTGGTCATCACCCCAATAAGCAACTCATTATCCGGATTATGGACACTCATTACATTCTTCGATCTCAGCCACTTGGCGAAGGATATAGAGATAGTCAAGCAGGGCATCCAAGCAATAAAACAATGGTGCCCAACAGCATAATATTGCTCAATATTGATTTCAATTTCCTTTTATTCTTATAATATTTACAAAAGTGTACAAAAAATATAGATCTCAATTTCTTTTTATTCTTATAATATTTACAAAGTGTGCACCTCACCGGCTGCTTGGTTCAGCCGAAACAACCGCCCGTCCTCCCCTCGTTCACTGGTTACCGTTCCGGGTTGGTGCCAATACACACGTCCTCCCAAAGTATTCGCCCAGCAGGCCGTGCAGTCTTGGTGCTTGGCGCCGGTTCGGCTCACGCCTCCATTTGGACTCATGTGCTGCAGTTTAGGCCCCGCAACTGCAGCCCTTTTCCTGCCGTACTTGCTGCTCCCGGTGTCGCTCTCCTGTCCGCACCGATGGTCCTGTCGTCGGCGCTGTTCCTGTCGCCAGCGCAGCTCCTGTCGTCGGCGTTGCTCCTGTCGTCGGCGCTGCTCCTGTCGTCGTCGCTCCTGTGGTCGTTGCTCCTGTGGTCGCTGCTCCTCTCCGGCGGGCGGTGGTGCTGCTCCGATGGCTTCGTTTCGTTGCTCCCCCTGCTTTCGGATCGTCGATATCCTTGGCTCACTGGGGTGTCCCTGTTGGCTATTATTGTTGTTCGTAAGTTCCCGAGCTGGTTACCTCTCGCTTTACAGGATCACACTTGGTTGTGACGATCAGGACTCGATAAGGCGTACACCAGACCTGTCGTGTCCGGGAATAACCCAACCCGACTCTATTTACACTTGGGCTTCAGTTCCGCCGCGGATCTTAGATGCTTTTCCCACTTGCTCCTTGACTTGTTCTTGTTCGGTGACTCGCGTTCAACCGCCGGACACCCACAGAGGGTCCTTGAGTCACGGATCACAGATCCTTGCTCAGTCTTTGCCCCGCTTGGGCCACCGAATCATATTGTTATTATGCACGTCACCAGACTTTGTCCCGATTTCCCCGTGACCCCGTGAATCCACAGATCAGGCGAACAAATCGAAGAAGATAATACTAATGTGCCTGTGAGTGACGCTGTTGCGTCAATCAGAATCGCCAGAGGCACGAGATGAACGTAAATAAGAAAGACAACTGCAACGAAGAGAAGCACGCAGATTCATAGTTAATCGACACAGAAGAATTGACCAACAACGCCAAGAATCGTGAACTACAGTACGATACTGTAGAAATGCAGGCATTGTAGGCATTGTTAGTCGCAATGTTCCACTACTTAATGACGAACAAAAAATTATTTACGACCGCAATATGCTCGCAGTTGCGGCAGGGCAAGGAGGATTCATTTTTGTTGATGCACCAGGTGGAACTGGCAAAACAATCCTTATTTCGCTATTTCTTGCCGAGATACGATCAAAAAATGGCACCGCATTGGCTTTTGCATCTTCTGACAACTTTATTAGATGGAGGCAGAACAGCTCTTAAGCTGCCATTCAGCTCTTAAGCTGCCATTGAACATTCAAAATAATCCAGATGGAGTGTGCAACATAAAAAAACAATCGTCTATGAGCATAGTGCTGAAACAATGTAAAATATTTATTTGCGATGAATGCACTATGGCTCATAAAAATTCGCTTGAGGCATTGGATAGGAAATTGGGGGATATAAAAAACAATGATAAACTATTTGGCGGCTCTCTGTTACTCCTTTCAGGTGATTTCAGACAAACTCCTCCCGTTATTCCACGTTCAACGTACGCTGATGAAATCAATGCTTGCTTAAAATGATCGCGACTGTAGCGTAATGTTGAAAAAGTACAACTGACGAAGAACATGTGCGTTCAAATGCGTCGGGATCCATCCGCCGAAACTTTCTCTAAACAACTGTTAGATATTGGCGAGGGGAAAGTTGCTGTACATGAAAATACTGGATGTATAAAATTACAACCGGACTTCTGCACAATCGTCGACTCGCAAAATACTCTCATTGTTCGCATATTTCCCAATGTACACACACAATATAAAAAAAAGGGGGGGGGGAAAAAAGATTTTGTTGGAAAAAAAATGGGGGGATTAATATATTTAAAAAAAAAATGGTGGTGGGGGGGGGGGTTTTTGTTTTTTAAAAATTTTGGGGCAAATTAATGCGATCATTCTACTTCGTAACTTGAACTCACCACGGCTGGGTACACGATTAGTAATTAAGAAATTAATGAAAAATATCATTGAAGGGATATGGCGGGAACTTGCAAGGAAGGGAGTACCAGTGAAGATTATTAGCATTGTGAATGCTATGTACGATGATGCGGATCTGAGCAAAGCAAGATCTGCATTTGGAAGACTATATCGAGTATGGAGAAACCAGAAAATAAATAGGAAAACAAAGCTACGCATCTTCAACTCATATGTTAAATCCATACTGCTGTATGGACGGAGACGTGGCTGCCCACACAAAGAATGCTGATGAAACTACAATCATTCATCAATAAGTGCCTAAGAATAATATGTGGTATATTCTGGCCTACTCGAATATCCAATGATAACTTGTGGCATGCAAGGTAAGGTTCCAATCCACCAACAGATGAAGAAAAGAAAATTGTGGTGGATTGGCCACGCGCTCAGAAGGGAACCAGGAAGTATCGTCAGGATGGCGCTAGAATGGAACCCACAGGGAAGCAGAAGAGTGGGACGCCCCAAGATGACTTAGCGATGGACGAATTGCTCACAGGAAAAATTACATGGGACACAGCAAAACAAACAGCGCCAAATAGGGTCCGGTGGAAAGCCCTTGTAGAAGCCTTAAGCTCCCAAGAGGAGTAAAGAAGGATATACAAAAACCCTATAATTCCACGAATCCCTATAATTCCTACAGATGTGCCAATTGAATTCAAACGGACTCAATTTCCAATTCGATTGGCATTGGCTATGACGATAAATAAGTCACAAGGCCAAACATTATCTGTATGTGGCTTAGATTTGGAAACACCATGCTTTTCTCATGGACAACAATATGTGGCATGTTCTCGTGTGGAAAAACCATCCAGTTTATTTTTGCTGGCTAAAGACGGACTAACCAAGAATATTGTGCATTCCATTGCGCTGAAAGAATAATCTTTTTTTTTAGACTAGCATTATTTATAAAGAATTGTTGTAATTCGAAAAATATTCATAACATTCATAAAGATCAATTTATTACCTTAAATAAATAACAAATATAAATAATAATAAAAATTCAATAATTTTCAACGCCTTCGATTATAAGCCCCGTACACGTATATATAAAGTAAATAATAATTATTCTTATTGAACTAAATAAATGTTCTAGAAAAAATATGTATGGAAAAACTACGTTGCCGGGTTAACTAGTAAACTTATAAAATCGACTAGCTTTTGATTGCAAAAACTGATTCGGTCGGCTTGAGAAACATCGAGGAATATAGCGTTACAGTATTCTCCATGCTCGAAAGTTCAACGTATTCCTTTGGCCTTCGTGAAAGCACGAGTTATTCGCAGTTTTTTTGTTTTTGTTTTATTGTGAGAACGTTTGAGAGGGAAAGGTGGGGCTGGTTTTGTTTAGTTGTTGGTGTTTTTTTTAGTATAATGAGAACTTGGCGTTTTTTTTTAATTTTTAGTAGATCTTTTTGATTTGGGAATTATGGGCAATGGGCAATATGGGAGAGAAGGCGGGACGATTGCCGTCGCATTTTACACAGAGGTTGCGGCACAGGATTCGGGGAGGTTAGGAAAAATTTAGCATGAGACGGATGTAGCGTGGTTTTTGCAATATTTACCAGTGTTTATCCGGCAGTTGAGTGATCTTAGCGAATTTCTCATCTGTTTTGATTTTAATAGCAACAATAATTTGATTTGACTTTATTTTTAGCATTGTTCTAAGGTATGTTCTAAGGCTTGCTCACTCTTGCCTTTTACCTTAGTGCATAAGCTTCATAAATTGAAGCTTTTGTTTCATATGCGCACATAAATAAACAATATTATAAAGTTCTGAAAATTATAATATTGAAAAATATAATATAATTTCATGTTATTCAGGATAAAAGGTCATTGAAAAATATCAATGTCCGAACATATTGCAATGAGGTTATCCTCAAAGTAAAGAGGCCCAGGGGTCATGGGACAAAGTTTGGTTTTGCTATGAAGTGTAACCCACAGGTTTGTGTCAGCGAATAAAAAAACTGATGGCACTGATTTTTAAGATAATAAAATTCTAATACAATTCTCATACCTATAACAGATATTTGTGTGATATTTCTCACGATATAAGCTGCCAATTAACTGCAAGGATGTTTAAACTTAGAGTCTGCCCGAATATAGCTATTCTTGTTTACGTTTAATTTTATACTGGTTAACTTAAATATCTATACTTATTTATAATAATAATAAGTTATTATCTATCTATCTATATATATAAATGAGGTGCTGTTTGTTAGTCTCGCTAAAATTGAAACTATTCTTTCTTGCCGCGGTTTCTGGAAGGGCTTTTCGGATGGAGGTTAACATTCGTCGTGATGGGATTTCACTGAGATCTGATATGGCAGCGAGGAGAAGAATCCGGTTGCGCCCCAGAGCCGAAAAGTGGTACATTCGGTTCACAACTGTTGTGCGGCTCCTACAATGTGGCCTCATGCGTGTCTATTTACCAGTGATCCGCTATAGCCTTGTCCGCTGATTCGAGTGATTAAAATATGGGCAAAAAAATAAAATGGAGGTTTGAATGATATAAGATTAAGGCTGACCCGAATTGATAGTAGGTTAATACACTGTTTCAAAAAACTGTGAAGAGATACCGAAGAGATTTTCTGATCAATCTTTTCCATTTAGTTTTCAAATGTAAGCAGAGGAGGAAATATTTCGAATGACTAATAGAATAACCAGTAGGTTAATACATTTTTTCAAAAAACTGTGAAAAGATATCGAAGAGATTGTCTGATCAATCTTTTCAATATAGTTTTCCATTAAATGTAAGCAGAGGAGGAAATATATCGAATGACTAATAGTATAACCAGTTTTTTAAATGTATATTTAAGTGCGTTAATAATTCTTAATATTCTATAAATTTAATAGGTGCCTTGGATATTTCCACGGTAAACAAAATTTTTAAACAATAAAATAAAAGTAATATTCAAAACCAGAAAATTGGTCGAATCAAATTCTAAAATAAACGGCGACTAGTGGAGAACAGAAGGGTAGGCACCGACGGTGGAAACGAACAGAGCAGCGAGGATCCGTCGGAGAATCATTGTTACAAGTTGATGATACTAAATAAAAAAAAAATTCATTAAAAAGAGCTAGATGTATTATTTCTGGGCTCGGGCAAAAATGTCACATCAATAAATTCGGTGGAAAATACACACTCACTCTATGAGCTAGTCACTTTTAATTGCATTTACTACATGTTATTTTTGAAATGAATGTAAAGAAGGGTAAGGCCCCGGAAGCGGATGCTTTGCCTCTTCCACAAACTTCAAACTGGATATTGAACTGAAAACTCTACACTGAGAAATACACAGTTTCAAGCCATATAAATCCACCGGTCCAGTCGAGATAATACCTCGTAGGTCCAACAACCAGGAGACATTTCCACAAGCTGGCTCCTTTAAAAGATCCTTTTGCACTAGACATACTTTCACAACAGTGGCTTAAATCGTGAATAGTTTTCATACCCAAAGCGGGCAAGCCATCGCCTCCTTTCTACTTAAGACGCTAGATAGAGTCATAGGACTTTACCTAAAACCTACTATATCTCACTTAGCCCCACCCAACCCTCTTACTGCTGTGCTTACAAAAAGGATAAATCAACCGAGACTGCCCTCCACGTGTTCATCTCCAAATTAGAGAAAGCCTTTTCTCAAGAGAAGAGAAGGGACATAGACATAGAAGGGGCATTTAACAATGTTCTCCTGAATACCATTACAAGCGCTCTGAGGACTCTTGGGGTAGATGACCCCCTGGCGGGACTCATTGATTAGCTGCTAACCTGCAGAACAGTGACGTCCTCACTAGGGAAATTTTCTCAAACAAGGGCCATCAGCAAAGGCACACCGCCAGGTGGAATTCTCTCCCCTCACCTATGGAATATAGCTGTCAACTAGATTCTATGCAGGATGGAAGAGGGAGGCTGCAGGATAGTGGCATACGAGGACGACACCGCAATCCTGTTCACTGGCAAATATCTACAGACGCTCTGCGATCTTATGAGTTTAAATTGCAAGCCCTAGACAAATGGACAAGCAGAAATGGCCTGGGAGTAAATGCACAGAAAACAGAGTTAGTTCTTTTCGGTAGGAAATAGAAATTTCCGCCCCTCGTCCCCCCAAGACTAATCAACAAAAGACTCTCCCACACTAATAACGACAAAAACCCAGGACTTACTTTGGATAGGAACTGGATTTCAAACATTAAAGAAAGGACAAAAAAGGTTGTCCTTGCCCTTTTCACCTGCAAAAAAGCCATAGGAACCAAGTGAGGCATGTAACCCCTACATTGTAAGCTGGATCTACACCTCCATAGTCAGACCCATACTAATGCATGGAAAACTGGTATGGTGGCCAGACATCAAAAAGAAGAACGCCCTTAAGAAGCTGGAAAAAACCAGCGATCGACAGCACTAGTGCAGCAGTGGTGCACTACGATCCACCCCAAACGAAGTCGTTCGAAGGTAGGGTCGTTCGAAGGCAGTGCCAAGGTTGTAGCTTCAAGATTACGTTGACGGTTGGGCATGTCTATGTAGCCGAGGATGGCTACAAAAAAAACACCTTTTGTTGCGCAGCGTTGCTACTATTTAAATGAATGACGATGACATCTCCGACGGCGAAGAGGCGCAACTGACAATAGTGGAAGGGAAATCTGCAGATGTCCATGCGGATTCATCAAATAAACCTTCACTATTGTAAGACAGCTTCGGCTACACTCTTTCTGGATTCATCTGGATGAGGATGACGCCGATATCGAGCATGCATTCTTCCTAAAAAGTACACAAACAACCGTAGAGCTTCAGTCGCCTCTAATCCGGATACAGTCGTTACACATGACTTACAAAAGGGAAGGTACAACAAAACTCAATAGAAGCCAATTAAGCCTCCTAATATGATTCGACTCCAATGCTCGTCGCACTCAGAGGCCGATCTCTAACATAACCGACCGTAGTGAGTTTATTTTAAATTTTTTTCTAAGGTTGAATCATCTTTTTAAATGCAATAAGGGAAACGACCCCACAATTATAATACATAATTGTAAAAAATCAATTGATCTAACATTAATATCAAGCAGTTACATAACTTCGTCTTTCCTTGGAGTGTGGATAGAGTGGATAAAATACATTCATAAAATCCCATCTTTTCAATAATCCAAAATCAGATGATTTCCGAAACATTAAAAATTAAACTGATTACGCATTCCATGACGGCTCTTATGCTAACCATTTGGTGAAACTCATTGATCAATTGCTTACTTAACAAGTCACACGTCCCTAAAAAGGACCGGTTGCAGAGATAACCAGTTAGTGAGACTCATGGATTAATTGCTTACTTCCAAGACAATGACGTCTTCATAAGGCACATCGTACATAAAAAGGATCGACGACTGGTAAATCGTCGACGCAAAGCAAGGAAGAGAAGTCGTAATAAAGCTGTAACAAAAGGTCGTCGCAGTTGTAGAATGGAGAAAAATATTTTCCTTATTGTGTTAATATAGCACTACATTTTATAAAGAATTGTATTGAAGCAAATAAGGTCAATTGTAGAAGCAGTTTAATTGTCACACGAGGTTTCAAGTAGTTCCATGGGGTGGCGAGCTGCATACCTTAGCTTGTGTGAGGAAACACTATATATACCCGAGAAAATTTAAAATTAGCTGTTCGCGTTCAATGAAAGTTATTGTTTAAAAAAGAGCTTTTTTATCCAAACATTTTCCTAAGTCGATTGGTTTGTAAGAAATTTGGGTGAAAGAAATAATAACTTAATACACATTCTATTCCCAATCGCACGTTGATTGCTTTCTCAATTGTTGGTTCAGAAATTGGCATTTGGTTCAGAAATTTTCTTTCCAAATTAAACCTAATGTATAATTTGTTAATCGGCAATGTCTAGTCTGTCCTATCTGTCTATATTTCTAAAAAATTCGGTATGTTCTTTACTAAAAAGTAGGAAACTTTTTTTTATAGAATTTTTAAAAATACCTAATGATTACTGTTAAGAGGAGCCAACAATTTTATGTGTTGCTGTTTCAAAACTGTTTTTTTCAACACAATTCTCGTACATGATAGATACACGAAAATCTTAAATCTATTGAAAAATACTTATCAACCGACTGCACGCTAACATGCTATGTGACCCTGTCTTAAGTGCTTCAAGTGCACCAAATATGTATTTGTTTAGGCTGCAGGGGATCCGTTTTAAACTGTTTATCTCCCATGGGTCCGATCCCTTGAAACTCTATCTTTAGAATTATTATGGTGTCCAATTCTTGACCATACTGCAAAGGTATAATTTTAGGTTTTTTAGATTCATTAGCATTTTTTAAATATTCGGCATTGGGGTTGGCAATGATATATTGCAACAAATTTCTTTTAGACTTAGATTTTTTTAAATAGGATATAATCAGTACAGTAATCATTAATTATTACCAAAATTAAGAAGCTTTGTCCTGGCACATGATGAAATATTTGACACATGACGATATTTTTTAATTCTATATTTTGTACTTTCAGATCTTTTATTCGTTTGGCCAGTTGAGCTATTTCTTGTATGATTTATAACAGGAGGCTTTAGAAGGTTTCAAGCAATTCTCGGCATTTCCTTTATTTCTCCTATATAAGCCGAAGCTAATGCTTTTTCACTTTCAGTTTTAATAATATGCTGAATAATATGATTGTTAAACTGATTGTTAATATGACTTGCTCCAGAAAATCAATGAGCTGAATTTTAGAGTGGCCACATTAGAACCTCAACTATTTTCGTCAACTTTAAACAACCAACTACTTCTTCTTTCTAGTTCTACCCAAAAGGAATTTGATGATAATACAGATTTGTAAAAGCAATTATAATAGAAATGAAGGTCTTTTAGGTTTGAGGGGTCGTAGCTGACAACTATTATCGTTGCCATTGCTCCATGGCCAGCTGCCATCACAAATCTCATTTTGTTTGTTTGCCACTTTTGGCATTTTCTAATTTTAGACTTCGTCATTAGCTGATATGACTCTATTTCAAAGTTGTACACCAAATATTCCGAGTCAATTTGAGCTAGAATTGTTTGATTTTCTGCTCTAACTGGAACAAGAATAACCCTATACAGTTTAGACGCATGCCGACCAAACAGAGGGATTTTTGCATTGATGATCAGTTTTTTATGTTAGTGGCGTTGGCTTTTATGGTTGATATCATTATGGCATTCATCGATCAAACTATTTAATTCATTCGTTACCATAAAGAATTTAATAGACTTTTTGTGAACGAAATACGACTCTTGCAGTATTAATGTCATATTTTTATTCTTTAATCCATACTTCTGAAGTTTGCATTGACTTCTTCCGTAGTTTTATTTTAGAATATTGGTAGTAGAATCGACTAACAAAGTTTGTTTGTTGCTTAGCTCTTTTAAGTTTTCTTGGTTGCGCAACAAATTTAAGATCCTTCAAGAAATTCAAACGGTGCCCGCTTTTGCCTTGATTTATTATGAGTTATGAAGAGTTTATTATTTTCCTTCAACTCTAAAATCTGTTTGAGTGTATCGTCTAATATAAGGTAGCACTGATCTTCAAACCCATGATGTTTTTCACAAACTAATCTCATTTTGGTGAGTATGCTTTTCCCTTTATGGATCATCTCGAAATATGCATCCATATCGTAGAATATCACTGAATTTCATGAGGATGAATCGGATCTTAATAGTCAGTTAGTCAGTTGACAGCTAATGAAAGCATTATTATGGCCAGCATCACTTCCAGCTTAGACAATCTAGCACTATTTCTCGCTTTGGGTGGTTTAGAGATATTTTGACGTGCTTCTGTGTCATCTGGATCATATACATTGGGGGCATATTTTATTGAATGGTCTGGTTACCAAATTCTCCGGCACCCTAAGCTTAACTTTTTCGTCCTTTCCTTTATGCACTTTTTCAACCTTTCCTAGTGGCCACCTTGCTGGATGGCAACTATCATCTTTTAATATAACAATTTGACCTTTTTGACCCTTCTATGTTGCAAAGTATTTAAATAATCATCTTTCCATTTATTCCAAAAATCTCTTTTTATTTTCTGGATGAATCTCCATCTATCTATAATCCATCTATTAATATTCTCAATTTCGACATTGGGTTCGATTGCATCTAATAGCAGTCTTCCAGTAAAAAAAATAAACAAGAGTTTGCACCTCATTATCGTCTACATCATCGCTGGATGAGTACAAAGTCTTGAATTTAATACTGCTTCTATCTGGAAAACAATGTAGACGTTTCTTCATATGTTAGTACATTGTCCCCAATTACTCGTTTTAAATGGAACTTCATCGATTTTACTTCCCATATTCCTCCAAATAATCCTGGGGGAATAAAGTGCCACTCGATCCTTCTGTAACTGCGATGCTATTTTACTATTCCGTAATGGCCTTTTCTAATTTACTTGACGCTTCTATAAATTTTTTTCCCATTGTCTGAATATATGCTTGCACATTTTCCCATTTTCCCCGTATTCAACAAACGATACGACATGTATAACCTGTAATTAGGCAGATTTCCCATTATTTCTTCTACAGTGTTTTTGCGATACATTCTTCAACCCTAATACCTAATATTTGCGTTGAACTGTTATCATTTTCGTCTACCTCCCAATATATGTTTTACTTCCCCTGGATTTCGTGCATGAAATCTGAAACTGTCCATCCAAAGATCGTTTTTTGCCCAAGAAGCATACCCTTTTTGGTTATCTCCGGCAGTAAAATTTGTGGATATAAATCCGCACCGATTACAAGGTCAATTCCAACCGGTTTATCGAAATAGGGGACCGCTAAATAGAACTATTTCCAATTCGACTTATTTATAAAAATTTTATTTTTGGGAAGACTTTTCATTCTTTTTTTTTCAGTTTTGGTAAAATTATTGCATTTGTGCTAAATTCTTTTGAATATTTACTATTATTCTTGAGCGTCAATTTTAATTTATGATTTGAAACACAGGCACCTGTTGGTGCTACTCCACGTATTTCAGTGTGCGCTTTTATTTTTGGGGACTTAAGTTTTTGTGCCGCTTCTTCAGAAATTAGAGTGCTTTGTGACCCATAGTCAATCAATGCCCTGAGTTTTCCGAATTCACCATCTTAACCTTTAATCTGAACACACGCCGTGGCTAACAACTCTGATTTAAAGGTCATGCATTTATATACATTATCTTAGCTTTAAAATTATAGTAAACAATTAATGCCCGCGATGCCCGAGTATTTTCCACATCGGGCACGTTTGGTTATTATTTTGTATTATTTTTTTAGTTGGTAATTCATTTCCAAATCAAAATCAAAAATTTTATGACGTCTTTTAAATTCTGGATATCATTAGACATTTTAATTTAGCCCTCATATTGTTGTATATGTGCAAAAATGCAATCATATTCTTCGGTCAGATTTGCTTTAAGACGCATCATATAAATTGATTCATTTATTCATTATTTATTTATTTCATTATTTATAGAATCAATTGTATTTTTAAATGCCTATAGGAGTCCAAATTTATTCTTGTAAGCTCAATGAGGCGATTTGATTGATCTGAAAATATTTGTTCTTTTATTTTCATACCGTTTTGGGTAATTCCCAGGCAACATCATAATTGGTGCCTGAGCCAAGCAATAAATGAGAAACTACAATTCGTGCTTCCCCTTTTATAACACTTTTAAGGTAGCTTAGCTTCAAGGATGGAGCTAAATCCATCCTTAAATGCACAATCTCCTTGAATAGTTCATAAAAATGGTCCCAATTTTTGGAGTTTCCAAAGAAATTGGGGACCTAAATTTTTAGTTGGGTAAGTAGTTTGTCCATTTTAGGGCTACTACCGTCTACCTTTTCTAATCGACTTACATTGGTTTTATTTTTCATTGTGTATCTCAACATCGTATTATTTTGGACTTTGTTATTATTTGTTATTAAGCCCTTCAATATTTATCAAATCAGACATCTACTCGGCTGAGAAACATTTTCAATTTTTTAATTCTTGGCGGACTTTAATTATTACATTATATATATGTTCTTCTTCTTGCATTTTTGTTGCTGCTAAGCAGTGAGTCGAGGTCGAGCACGAGCACTTCTCCCTTTTCGATCTCTCAGCAAACTAAACCTTGCTTTCATTTTGCCCGCTTCCCTTGGCACGCACCATGCCACATTTCCTCATCCAATTGTCCATTCCATTTTGATTTCTCTCTTTCTGAGAGAACCGACACCCGACCGCGACACACCCTGCTGAGACCACAATCTATTACGACGACGTTCTCAGCAATTATGCAAGTAAAGGGAAGCACAAAAATAACTCTTTGCTTAACAACTTCATAAGTGGCGTCATCAAATGTCAGTTTCGCAGGCTATCTCCCTTTCCAACATCATACAGTGAGTCATTCCAAACTTGCCACACCAGTCAACTGCGCCACACGCCATTATAGAACACTCCGGGTTCTACACTTGTGCTTTCGGCTTGACCTTGTATAGCTCTTTTCTCATTAGATCGTACTCTTCTGCGCAAACCCATTTTGACCCATTGACCCATTTGACAATCCTCGTTATCAAACAACAGTTACGGGCTCTTGCCGTCTCACACGACGCTTCGCACCTTTAGCGCCACGATCTACTCAGATCCAAACTGCACCACACAATATCATCCATACTAGGCATGACTTTTGTTGATCAGATCTAGCCCCTGTGTTTGATGTCTCACGACGAGTGTCCTCTTCACCACCGCCACCTTTCTCAATAGTCTCATAAGAGATCTGCTCGCCCGGCAGCTTCCTCAAACTCTCGTGTGAATTCTTATATGTTTCAACAGATATCGATCACCTTCCTACAATTCGGCAACCACAAAAGGTCCTTTGAACTTAGGATCCAATTTGGTCTGATGCCGCTCTTCACTTCTAAGCAAGACATGATCCCCAACCTTGTGTTTAACAATCTTGGCTTTATTCTTATCAACTCGATTCTTTTCATATTTCGCATTAATTTCAATATTGTCTTTGGCCTGAGCCCTCGCTTGATTACAATCTATTTTAGTTTCTTCATTTATTGGCAATAAGCCCTGTCGGGTCAGGCAGCAGCCACAGCATAGATAATAGACTATCACTAACATCACTAAAATATTAAAAGTATAGTTTGTACTATTGTCATTTATATTTTCGCTATTGTTGGTCGCAAGCCGACACTTTTCGGCCGCTCGGTTTTAACGGGCTTTATCTGTAACATTAAGATAGCGAGCTTTCGCTCTTCCCATGTTCTATGGCGGGCTCTTTCTGGCCCCTTATATCAGTGCATAAGCATTATAAATTGGAACTTGTCGCTCCGTTTCATATGCGCGCTTAAGGGAAAATAAGTGATATTATAACGTTTGAAATTATATAATTATTTTCATTTGGATAAAAGTCATTGAAAAAGCTCAATGACCAAACATTGGGTATCCTCCTTATCGGAATTCCAAACAAAATGCTAAAGAAGCGCTAATGATTTGCCGCAAAAGCTGAATACAAAAAAAAAAGCTGATAAAAATATAACTAGTATGAATATTTGATTCAGATTTGCGCAGTGTCATAAATTTAAATTTTTCCATGAACTGCAAACAGTGCATCAGTGTCCGGAAACAAGTATTTTGTATTCATAAATCTTTAATAATATAAATAAATACATAGACATACAATACAATTGTTATCCGGTCCGGTATAGTGTTATCCGATCCGCTAATCACAACATACATACATACGTTCCACTTGCAAGTGCATTCGCCTCGCACAAGCATTCATATATATATACATTCCACAACTCAGTGTACGGTTCTGAGCGCATAGTGGGTTAAATCGTATACGCCGCGCACAATTTTAATTAAATATAATAAAAGAAATTATAAGAACTATAATTTTGATGTCAAAATTATTTAGTGCGTTTCTTTATTTAATTGAGCGTAGATTAATTTAGTGGCGATGAACTCCAACGGCGTCACAGGAGAACCAACTCCCGCTTGGAGTGCAATTTTAAAATGCAAGGCAAAGGGTATCCTCCAGGATTTGAAGAAGATCCAAGGAGCCCTCCAGCCAGTGTCCAAGGTGGAAGATGCCATGCTCCATGTGCGTCATGGCCAGTTGGTTGCCATTTACGAGGACTTCAAGGCCATCCCCGGGGAGCTTGAAGAATTGGATGTTACGGAGATCAGCAGCGACGTGCGATGGACCGTGTCGGAACTTGTAGCGACGATGCATGCCGAAATCGAGCACGAGACGTCGTTGCGCTCTGAATTGCTGCCCATTCTATCCTTGCCAGCGGAGTTTCCAATATTCAGGTGGACACAGTGCTCAGTCGGAGTTTTTAAGCATTGCCTCCGTTTTCTCTTCCTACCTTTAGCGGATGATATTCGGAGTGGGCTGAGTGAAATCACTCGACAATCGTTTTCTCAACAATCGCGGGCTGCAATCCTCATATATGCGATATTGTCTTCGGGACTCAGCTTTAGAGGCAGTCCGTTCCTTAGAAATCTCCGAGGAGATTTATAATGTCGCAGTGGATCTTTTAGAGAAACGATTTAATAACCGTCGATTGATATTTCAGGCTCATGTCGAGATTTTGGGCCTCAATCTATTGGAAGGTGGCTCAGTGGCGTGGCTTCGAGGCCTTTCAGATAAGTTTAATGCCCATATGCGGGCCTTGAAAATTTGGGGACGACAGTTCAGATAGACGGCTGCATCATTGTCCAGGTACTCCTTCAAAGGTTGGACCCAGCTACTCAGGCCAAGTGGGAGGAAGGTCGAAATGCCTCGAACTCGGATTTCATTCCTACTTGGGATTCGATGGCAGAATTTTTGGAGCAGCGTTTCTTGACTCTGGAGGCTATGGATGTGGCCATGGCCGCTTACGCCCTTGGCACTCAGGTGGGAAGACGTAGAGTCGCAAATTGTTATTTATCCTTATAAATTGTTATATATATAGATCTACTGTTGTAGATCGTCCTTTATCATTACTAATTCGCCTTCCACTGCCTGTACATTATGCGGTGGGTGGTTCCATGTAGTTTCTGCATGCTCCAGATATCTGTTAGTGCCCCCTGAGAGCCGCCTTGGGGAGGCTAGGCGGCTCGGCCTATGTCGGAAATGTCTTCAAACTGGCCATCACCTGCGTGAGTGCCTTGCTGATAATTGTCGCAGTTGTGGGAGAAGGCATCACAGTCTGCTGCATTTTTTGGAAATGCAGTCTTCCAGCAGCCAGCCATCGGTAGTGGCATCTACGTCAACCACAGCTGAGGCGCTTCATCATCTACGGCTAATGCACTAGTTGCCCAGGGTCGCAGCGGTGAGATAGCCTTACTGACTACAGCGAACATTTTCGTTCGGAATCGTGCTGGGATTTTTGTTCCTTGCCGAGCACTATTGGATTCCGGATCGCAGGTGCACGTGATAACGTCCCGTCTGGCTAGTCAACTGCAGCTTCGTAGACGCAAATCGTACATGGCAGTATCCGGCATTGGCGACACTGGCTTCGCGACAGACGGGTTATCTGTTGATGTGCAGCTGCAGTGCATTCTTTGGTGGAATTCCACCCAGGATGAGTTGCAGGTTTTCAAACTAGATACTGTCCCATATGGGGGAAAGCCGGCATGATTTTTATCAGTTCGAGCAATGCATAAGTTGGCGGAGGTTGAGCAGTCTGTGTTTCCAAAGGATGCCGGAATTCTGCGTCGCGATTTTTATGTTGATGATTTGATTTCCGGAGGCGGTTCTATAGATACGGCTATCAGCATAATGTAGCAAACATCACGGATCCTCGCCAAGGGCCAATTTCGGCTGCGAAAGTGGTGCTCCAATTTTCCTGAAGTGCTTTCTGACGTGCCGATAGAAGATCGGGAGTCGTTTTTAAGGTTTGATGATAGCAGCAATTTTACGAAGGCTCTTGGCCTTTTTGGACCTGTCATTACGAAGGCAAAGATCTTTCTTCAGAAGCTATGCCGTGAGGAGTTGACCTGGGATGAAAGCCTGCCCCAAGGTCTTCACTCCGATTGGAATATAATTTGTTGTAGCTTCTCCATGGCGCAGCGTGCTGAATTCCCTCGATGGTCATTATCATCACAGTCTGAAGTGGAGATTCATGGATTTTGTGACGCCAGCGTCGAGGATTATGGTGCTTGCATTTATGTCGTATCGAAGGGTACAAGGTCAAAAAGTCATTTACTCTGCTCAAAGTCCCGAGTCGCACCTCTAAAAACTGTTACGGTGCCGAAACTGGATTTATCTGGAGCAGAGTTGCTGGCTCGGCTTATGATGGCAAGTATTTCTGCTGGTGTGATTCTGCTGTGGCGCTGTCCTGGATTCGGGAGGAGCCCGCACGCTTCAATGTTTTCGTCGCCAATCGGGTGTAGACAATCCAAAAGTTGACCAGAACAATGGTATGGCGATATGTTCCTACGTCCTTGAACCCGGCAGATATCCTGTCAAGCGTTGGTCTTTCCAAGGAGTTTATTGATGATATCCTGTGGTCCTCTGGTCCTGCGTTTCTTCTTGGATTTCAGAATCAGTGGCCAGCAGCGGTTCCATACGAAAAGCGTACTTTGGAGCTGAGGGCAATGGTTCTGCTAATGCAATCTCCATACGTTGACGTGACAGCTGGTTCCAAGTACGCTATCTCGTTTCGAGCACTCCAGCGGGTATTCGTGCACAAGTTCTCACAGTGAGTCTGTCACAAGGGTGTCACTGATAGCGACATCAAGGCTGGAACCCACCTACTATTGCGTTAGTGAGCGTGTGTTTTTGGGGTGAAAAAGGGGGTAAGAAGGAAGGAGATTTGGGGGGGGGGTTGTTTTTTTTTTTGGGGGTTGGGTGGGGGGGGGGGGGGGTTTTGGGGGGGGGGGGGGGGGGGGGGGAGGGGGGGGGGGGGGGGGGGGGGGGGGGGGGGGGGGGGGGGGTGTGGATTTTTGCGGCCCATTCTATTATAAGCCAGAAGTTTGAAATAAGGCTCCCGTAAAATGTTACGTGAGTGTCTTCATTTGTTTTGCTACCAAAGCCGTCCACATAGAGCTTGTTAAAGATCTATGTTGTTAAAGATCTCCACATCTGCTTTTTTGCATGCTTTAAAACGCTTTATATGCACTCGCCGAAAGCCGCAGCGCATTTGGTCTAACAATGCAACCAAATTTGTCGATGAGCATCAGCGAGCGCTTCTGGAATTTTACGCAATTAAGTCCATCGAGTGGCATTTTATTCCTCCTCGATCTCCGCATTTTGGTGGACTCTGGTGGAACCGCAAAGCATAATTTTTACCGGGCTGTTGGATCTTCAATTCTTGGATTTGAGGAGCTTCAAACTCTGCTGTGTCACATTGGTGCTGTAATAAACTCACGGCCTTTATTGTCTCTTTCAGAAGATCCTGCAGGCCTTGATGTCTTAATTCCAGCCCATTTTTTATCTGGTGGTCCGTCAGTCAGTTTCATCGAACCTGATGTCACAAAGTTGAATTTCAACCGTATGGACAGCTGGCAGCGTGTCTCTTTCCTGCAGCAGTCTTTCTGGGCCCGATTGAAGGAAGAGTATTTAAGCCTTCTTCAGCAGCGCTCCAAATGGCGTGCGTCCGGCCCTTCCTTGGCGATGAACGATGTGGTGCTAGTCAAGGACGAGAGCCTACCTCCCATAAGGTGGACATTGGCGAGGATTCTGGATCTAGTCCCTGGTCGAGATGGAATGTCTCGAGTTGCGGGGATTAGAACCGCATCTGTAACCACTAAGCGCGCAGTGGCTTGCCTATTTTTTTGTTTTGCCTATTGCCCCTTAAAGATGACGATGAAGGACAGGCCTCAACTGGGGGGAGAATGTGGGTTCAGGCAGCAGCCACAGCATAGATATTAGACTATCACTAAGATCACTAAAATATTAAATGCATAGTTTGTACTATTGCCATTCATATTTTCGCTATTGTTGGTTGTAAGCGGACACTTTTCAGCCGCACGAACTGGCTTTATCTGTAACATTAAGAGAGCGAGCTTTCGCTCTTCCCATGTTCTATGGCGGGCTCTCTCTGGCCCCTTATATCAGTGCATAAGCATTATAAATTGGAACTTTGAATTTAATTGGCCTGTCCTCTCTACCAATCATTAATTCTAACGAGCTATACTTTGTCATCCTTTTCGTCGTAAAATTCATGGCTCACTGTACCTCGCTAAGTGCATCCTGCTAGGACCGTTTCCTTATCTCTACTGCTATCAACATACTTTCCATTGTACTCATGACCCTTTCTACTTGTCCATTGGCCTTACTTGCACCTGTTGCTATCAAATGTATTATATTTTTTGCATTGAAAAAAGATATTTCCAAAAATTATGGGGGGGGGGAAAGTGTATTGTTTTAGATTAATGAGTATTCTGCTAAATACAAAGTATGATATAAATGAAAAAATAGGGATTTGGTTTATTTGTTATGATTTTTGGTGTTTTTCTAATGGGGGTGGGTGGGTTTGGGGGGATTGTGTTTTGATGTGGGTGGGGGTTGGGGGGTGTCTGTTCGGGGGTTTCATGTGATTTCGCTTGCGGTACTGTAGAGTAGAGAGAAGTCAAATGATTGTAAATATACCTACCAACGGTGTACTCTCGGCGTTAATTCTACTTTGGTTCGACTTGCTCTCAATGAATTACAATCTGTAAACACTACATACTTTCGTCCGTGGAGGTAATGGCGGAAACTTTTTACAGCGTTGTATACTGCGAGGGTCTCTAGTTCATACGAATGACACATCGATTCTGGGGACGATGTACATTTGCTAAAATATTCGATCACTCTAGGCTTACCGTCTATTTTGTGCATGAGAATAGCACCATAGCCACTTGCACTTGCATCTGTATGCAGCTCTATGGGATATTGCGGATCAAAGATCATTAAAACCGGATCATGAGTTAGTACTGAGATAATCATCTGACGTATATCTTCATGTTCTGATTTCCAAACGAAGCTACCATATTTCGAAGTCAATTGATACAATGGTTTCATCTGTTCAGAGAACTGCGGGACAAATTTACGGAAGTACGACGCTAAACCTATAAATTGTCTCAATTGTGAACATTATTTGGTTGGATAGTCCAGCCAGAGCTTGTATTTTTCGCGGATTTGGTTCAATACTACTGTTTTTGACCAAGTAGCCAAGGTATTCTATTTCAGTTTTCAGAATAGAGCATTTTTTTATATTAAATGAAAATCCTGCATCCGATAGAGCTTTTGGAAAAATCGAAGAGGCATTCTTTAGCCCAAATGGCATAGATAGGAACTCATACTGGCCCTCAGGGGTTACAAACGTGGTTCGCTCTATGGATCCTGCCTCTATTGGAATCTGATAAAATCCACTAGCCATATCTAAGAAAGAGAAGTATTTACCCCACAAAATCTGTTTACTTGATCTGATATCAGAGGCAAAGGATATTTGTCAGCCACTACGCAAAAACGGTCACTGCCATCTTTCTTTTTCACTAACAAAATTGGACTCGCGAATGGAGAATTACTTGGACGTATTACGTTTGCCGCCAACATTTCTATGATTTCATCTCAAACTAATTCCTTTTCATCTACGCCAAGTCGATAAGGGCGTCTCTGCAAAGTCTTATTGGCATCCAATAATCGAATTTCTAATTCTACAGTCGTAACCCGCATGCTCGGTATTCCATTAAAAAAATGTTCAGTGTATGGATCAATAATGTTCTTCAATTTAAGCTTATCATTATCACTTAAATCATAATTTTTATCAAATAGCTTATCATAATTTATAATAGTTTCATCAGATATTGAATCAACTTGTTCAGTTTTAAAAATATTAAATTTATCAGCATCCATCGTTATGCCAAAGCCAAGTGACAAGATTTCACGACCAATCATTATGTCATGTTTGAAATAATCGTCTTCAACTACATTACATATGATTGCCAAACTAAATTGATAAAATTGTACGGTGGACAGTATTTGTAAATTACAGTGTACAGTATTTGCACCTATTCCTTTTAGAATGACTAAATTATTAAGTCTCTTTCCGGCAAATTTGTATGCTAGCTTCGCCTTTATTAAGGAGCACTCGGCACCCGAATCGAAAAAGAATGGAAAGGCCTCAGTAAATTGGTATAAAATTCCATTGGGCTCCAACTCTGTACAGACATCTTGTCGCTTCTCGTTCATACTGCTACTCACGGTTGCTGATCCCTTCGTACATGCGATGTAATATGACCAACGATTCCACATTTAAAGCAAGTCACTCCAGTCTTGTCTCGCCACGCCAGTAGTTCGCCAAACGGTAGACTTGGTTTTGATTGTTCTGCCTTCCTCTTACGGCATTCCAACATTTTGTGTCCGGAAATTCCACAATAATGGCACTTCATTGGTGTGTGCCTTAAATCTCTTTCTGTCGGGGCCGATCGAATGATCTTAAGCCAGATGCTCACTTTGCTTGCTCTATGCATTCGCCTTCAACTGGCGAATCTAGTGTCAATGAATCAATCTAGTGTCGATTTGCGACGTGTGTGCCAGCACGAAAGAGACTGCTATCTCCTCGATGTCCATCCACTTCCATTTTGTCAAAAGAGACGTCACTAATCGGCTATCATACGCTGACAAGCACTCGCCAGTTTTTGGCAGTCCGTTGAGAATATTTAACAAGATGGCTGCCGGCGTATCAGGGCTGTCGTAGCGGAGAACAAACAGTTTTTGATATTTTGGCCAGGTTATGTCAGCATAGCTGATCTGTGCCAGCCATTGGGAAGCGCTCCCTTCTAGTGCTACACTCAGCGACATGACTAGCGCACTGCCCTCCAGGGGATGGTCCGTGAAAATCATATCGGCTGTTTTGTGCCACGCGCTGGCGTCAGCTACAGCCGCGTCTGGATTGAATTTTGCAGTCTGATCAATTTTTCACTTGTCTTCGTTAAAGCAGGCTGCTGCATTGTTTTTAATATCTCGATGAATCGTAGATTTTGTGCTTCTAACAGGGATTGCAATTCACTATCACGCTGGGCCTTTGCCGACCCCACTTCTGATGTCAAAGGCTGGGACGTTTGCTGTTCTTCTTCTAGCATTTTTGTTGCTGCTAAGCAGTGAGTCGTGGTCAAGCACGAGCACTTCTCCCTTTTCGATCTCTTAGCAAACTAAACTTTGCTTTCATTTTGCCCGCTTCCCTTGGCACACGCCATGCCATATTTCCTCATCCAATTGTCCATTCCATTTTGATTTCTATCTTTCTGAGAGAACCGGCACCCGACCGCGCCACACTCGACTGAGACGACAATCTATTTCGTTCTCAATCCATGCTCTCAGCAATTATTCAAGTGAAAGGAACCACAAACTCTTTGCTTAATTTCTTTTGTTCTATATTGTTTTCTTTTCTTAACGATTTACAGCTATTACTACCTAACAGAATTTTCTACCTAATTTTTCGCATAACTTTACATACTGCTTTTGGGCGGAAAGAGTTCCGCTCAATTTTTTATAAAGTTTTTTATAATTATAATGCAACGCAGTTTAATTACTAATAATGCATTGCAGTGAATCAATTAAAATATACAAGAAAAACATAATATTTATGGTTGTTGTGCGCTCTTTGTAGCCCTGTCGGTATCTTTATATCCTTGAAGGGTCCGGAGCTGGTTGCTCAGGTTACATGATTTTCCTCGAGACCTCGGAGCTGCTGCTTTGAGAATTTTTATTTTTATTCATTATTATTTTATTTTTTTAAGCCTGAGTCTCTTACCATAGGGGGGAAACGTCAGGGTGTCTCGAAGTACCAAATGTTAAGAGAAGCCCAACAATTTTATGTATTGCCCCAATAAGTTCAGTTTCAAAACTTTTTTTATTTAATACAATTCTCTTACATGAAAGATACACGATAATCTAAAATCTATTTAAAAGTACATATCAACGGACTGCACGCTGACATGCTATATGACCCTGTCTTACGTGCTTCAAGTATTTGATGTAAATATGTATTTGATTCGGCTGCAGGGGATCGGTTTTAAACTGTTTATCTCCAATGGGTCCGATCGTTTAAAACTCTATCTTTGGAATTATTATCGTGTTCAATGCTTGAACAATTACGTAAAATGAATTTTAAAAACTTTGTAAATTAAGTATAAATGTATGGGCGTTATTTATCTCTTCCTTTTACCGTTCCATCTTTATCAAGCTTAAAATCCACCCAAGTTCTCCCTATAGTCTCTGCAAGCTTTCATAGCGTGTGTCCCGTTTTGTTGTAAGTAGTATTCAAGAAATTATCATAAAGGCAAACAAAAAAGGAGTGGAGGAGAGCATCAGGCTTACCAGCCACGAGGGATTAAAGTAAACCCATTAATAAATCCTAATTGGAATCTATACATAAGACAACTAAAGTAAATTGAGAAATGAATGAAGTTCAATAATTATTTCTAGTGAGTCGTAGTGCTAAACTATGACATACCACAAATAGGTTTTGTCACATTTTTGGTGGCCAATGAGGGGATCCTTTCATATATGGTATTAGAATCGACGGTCATTCACGACAATTCCAGCGAAGTCATATCAACTTTTAAAAAGAAAAATTAGCCGCATCACTCTACAATTGCCCTCCTCCTTAACTCTGCCATTCTCCTCGCCGAACGGAAATAACGGGATCCAACTTTGTGTCGCACGTGTCATACAAACAGCCAAGCAATAGTCGCTCTCTCTTTTTGGCAGACAATACATAAGTGTCAGTGCATAAAGCAAAATGAGCAAGACCAAGGCAGCGAGCACTTTCAGTGTAGTGTCTGAAACGACGGCAAAGGGTGGCAAAGCCGACAGCTTATTTGCGTTCCAGAAAGTTTTTCATAATCAACTCAACCAACTTCAGCTCTGCTTAAAGACCAGGACCAAGATGTACACCAATGGAACTAACGGATGGCGCCTACACGATCGCACGCACACGAATTCGGTGATCAAAAAATTGAAAAATTTCCAACGCCCAAATCCCAAGCAAAGGTGTTCCGTCTACTATAAGGGCAACACATTCCACATCACGACTGGAACCATGGGTCCCATTGTTTGCATAAATTGCAATGGCCCCCACATTTTCCGACGATGTCCTGACTTTCTCGTCAAGGATTGCATCGCCCGCAAACGAATTGTCGATCAGACAAAGGCATGCCTAAATTGCCTCAGTACCACCCATCCTTTATCGCAGTGTAGCAGTAATAAAAGGCTCCGATCCTTGTCGACATTCCGATTCCACTACAGTACTGATGGCCACTGCTGCTCAGCCATCGCGATCCATTTTGTTAATACACAATAACAAAACCTTACAAATTCCAGTCATTCGATCATGTCTCTGAGGGTATTTTAATCACTGAACGTGCCGCTCAGTTGCTGGGACTCTCACGTCATCGAGTCACAGCTCAGATCCCCGGGATCGGTGAAAACTCAAAGAACACCTCTAGATTTAGTACAGAATTCTCTATAAGCTCATGTACAGACCCACAATTTCATCATCTAGTGCCACCAGCTTACGTCCTCTATTCGTTAACATCTCATCTACCAAGAAGCAATGTTGATACGTTGATTGTCACCTTGATTATCAGCATCTTCAGCGGTTACCATTTTAACCAGGCCAGGTCGATGCTTTATTCGGTGTGGATCTAATACAATATTTGTTGCTGCCTGATTAGCGGAAGGAGCTCCAAATAACACATTGCTCAACTCACCCGTGTTGGATTGGGTTGGATCGTGTTTGTTAATGAAACAAGGTCACATGTGTGACCTTCGATGCCATCAACTATTCGATGCCATCAGACTAATTTGGAAGCTCTGGTACTGGGGTTTTTCGATCTTGATCGAATTGGTGTGAAGATCATTTCCTGCGTACTCACACCAGAACATCGTTAAAAACTGAATTTGACAAAGAACAAGTCATCGGAAAGTCTCATCAAATCGCACTCAATAGGTTCCATCCTCTAGATCGCCGGTTAAATAAAAACAAGAAACTTAGAGCAATATCACTCCAGCATCAAAGAATATTTTGACTTTAAGCAAAAGTGGCTTCTCTGAAGGAAGATCTCACTCCTGTCGACATTCTTTCGCAGCATGTACTCTCCCATACCACACCGTTGTAAAGGAAGACAGTACGACGACCAAAGTTTGGGTAGTGTATGATGTATCATGTACCACTTCGAACGGAATCTTCGAACGGATCTCCCAACGAATTTTTCATTTCGAATGGATCTCTCAACGACATATTATGAATCGGCCCACCGTTAAAAAATTATTTAAGAGGAGTCATCATAAAATGGAGGCTACATCTTGACGTGTTTGCCGCAGATATCCAACGAATGTATTGCTCTATTGACATGCACCAGGATGATGCTCAATTTCAACGCATCTTATGTAGGATCGATCAAAACGAAAATGCCGAGTATAGCGTAGATACTGTCACTTTTGGCACAGAATCAGCACCGTATACAGCTATACGCGTGCTCCGTCAACTCCGTCAAGACGAACAACACCGATATCCATTAGCAACTCCAGTACTCTTAAAAAAATTTATGTCGACGACGTCCAAATGGGTCATTAAACTGTTAACGGAGCACTTGAAATCCGAGATCAAGTCATCGCAATACTTAAATCGGTAGGGATGGAGCCCAGGAAATGGGCATCAAATCATCCACAGATCTTATACGGCATTCCTGAGGGAACCTGACACGTTGTAGACGTATGTATCCAACCGAAATGGCAAGACTTTGGAACAAAGTACCCCGGCCCTATGGAGACATGTACCTTCGGAGGAAACCCCTGCCGATTGCGCCTTACGGGGTCTTACGCCTCAGCAGTTAGAACACTTACTCAAACCCGCCTGACCAAAATAAGAAGAAAGAAAACAACCGAACAACGTCACATCACATGTTTGCTAAGTTGACGACTCACTAATCCCCTCTTACTCTTCATATAACAAACTGTTATACATTATGGCTTACATTACTTGTACAACTCTCGCCAACCGCAAAGGTTTTGTATTGTGGAAGCAGTTTGAATAGCAGAATTACGAGAGGCTTTCCACTAAATTGTAAAGATGGTGCAGAAAGAAGCCTTTCTTCCAGAGATCAGCCGAATGAAAAACAACGTCAAGGCAGTTAAGACTCATCTTTAACGACCCTTCAAAACGATCTATGAAGATCGCAATGATCTATGAAGAATTTTTCACGGTGCTCACCCAGATCGAATCTTTAAGTTTAAATTCACGACCAGATCCCGTTAACAACAGATCCAAATTATCTGTCTCCACTCCTGGCCATTTCCTTATCGGAGGGACTTTATTGGCACCCCCGGAGCTCTCTCTTTATGACAGGACCAACAACGCATGATTCATCGAGGGGAAACGGCTACTGAAACAATTCTGGCATCGTTGGATCGCCAACTGGCTCTTCCATTTACAGACCCATCCGAAATGGCCAAAATTACCAAGAATGAACGTATCTTCAAATCGATGACTTAGTTGTGATCAAAGATGACCGGTTCCGGCGGCACATACGAGCGATATTTATATTATCCGAGTTCTCCCTTGAATTTCTGCAAGCTTTCTTAGTATGTGGCCCGTTTTGGTTTAAGTAGTATCCAATAATGGATCCTAATGGCAAGTAAGAACATAGTGGAGGAGAGCATCATGTTTACCAGCCACGAGGGATTCAATCAGACCCATTAATAAATCCTAATTGGACCCTAGATCACGTATACAACATAAAGTAAATTGAGAAATGAATAAAGTTCAATATTTATCGCTGGTTACTCGTTTTGGATATTGTATGGACCCGGTAACCGTTCCAATAATACAACAATTGTTAATCACTTTCATATATATATTACTGCGCTGTAGTCTGTTCACTGCGGCTCATGAAATTAGAGTAGACAACAAGAATAGAAGAGTTAAAGTATAGCCTTATTGAGAGACATGATGATTCGCTCTTTCGCTCTCAGAGATCATCGAAGGCTCCCACATCCCTCCTTTATTGATAAGCTTCAGCTTCAGTCCTTCTCCAGGTGCCGTCGATTCTATCTCTTCTGATACAACCGGTGTCCTGAAATTGGAAGGCTGCAGAACGTCACCGTGCTTTGGAGTTGTGAAGAGTGATCACCGATCTCGACTGCAAACTGTGTTTGAGGAATCTTTTTCACATGGCTCACATTTCTTGTCAACGTCTTTCCTCCGCTTTTTATTTTTATAATATCTCCATTTACATTTTTGAGAATAACCCTGTCTCCCACTTCAACATTGATTTCTTTGACTCCTCTCCTCTTGTCGGCATATTCTTTGCCTTTCTATTTGTTTACCAAATCACGGTCTATTTCTACTGAATCACTATATTCTCCCATTCCTGAACACTCGGAATCTTGTCCCTTATTTCTCGATTGAACATTAATTCCGTTGGTGCAGACCGTGTGGATCCATGGAAAGTCACATTATACATCATGACAAATGAATGAATTTCTTACTTGAAATTCTTCTTGTTGGTGTATGTAATTTTTATATAATTCTCTATTTTCCCATTGGCTTGAGGCCAATAACATATTGTCTTCCTTTGTCAGCATTTCAGCATTTTAGGATAGCCTAATCTGGTGAAAATTTCTTTCATGGCATTGATTAACGACATTGATGTGATCGATTTTAGGAACTTTTATTCCATATACCTAGATTAATAGTCGATGAAAACTAGGAAACTGGCCACCATACCTTGGACCGTAATCGTGGCTTTATAGCCGACTCTCCTGGATGGCCTTTGTGTGCCAACGTTAGAATCGCCTGTCTTAATGCCGATGGAATAACTATGCGGGCTTTTCGCATCATAACAGATCCAATAGGTGATAGTTCATGTCTGAACGGAATCAGACTGTTTGACGATGAAGCGTTCCATGATTCTTCGAAAAAAAAGATTTTATTTTCGGTTCATCGGCTCCATGAAATTGCAACAATACAGGTTCTAATGGAACCGGACTGGCGTCTGCAATTAACTGTGTTTTGTGATCTGGATTGAAATACAAGTTTGATTTGATTTGAAGTTTGCAAGCGGGATTTCAGTTTATCAAAGGCATCCCGTTCCTTAGCACCCCAGATGAACATTCTGAGCAGACTCATCCTTTCTGATCAGTCGACGCAATGGGTCAGTTTTATTTTCTAACTCTGGAATAAATTTCCCCACATATGTTTCAAGGCCCAGAAAACTCCGAGTCTCCTCTTTGTTCTTTGGAGATCGAAAAAATGTGATGGTGTTAATTTTCTCTGCACCTTTACTTCTGATGCAATTGGTATCCTTCGCATGGGCTGTTGTACTGGTTTTATGTCCCGATTTATTGCCAATTTGACACTGTCCCTCTGCCACTTCGAAAAAACTGATATATCCTCAATATGATTCAACTGCAGACCGAGCGGTAGCACATCCAACTTAGTTGCAGTTCCTCGTACCAGGAATGACTATTTTCCTTCTTCAATGACTGACCTCCTTGACTTCAAGGAGGCAAACATTTCAGCATATCTACCAACCAAAATTGGTGCCACAAATACGCAAATAACATTTAAAATTTGGTTCGAAGCGTATCCTTTGAACAAATTCTGTGAGTTGGGGCGAACATTGAACACTGTGGCTTTATTCCTGTTTAGAGTAGACCAGTCGTGTTGACAGATGAGATTATAGCGAGACCCTGAATCGAATTTTTATATCAGCTTTCGTTGATCCAAAATCGCACCTTTTTATTTGTTGGCTTAGGCGCAAAACAAATTTTGCAAAACTTTCGTCGCCAGATGGAATCAAACTCCTAAACATATGTCTATTAAATGACGAGTTTTGCTTGGTTGAAAATAACGCTGTTAACTTGTCCACCAGTACCTGGAATACATAATTTTGTTCGACTTCGTCGAAATCAACTACAGAATTGGGTGTGTACAATTGGGTGTTGGGTGTAAGCAGTGATCTCCTCTGATTCAGCATAGGTCTGAAATCCTCTCAACAATTTCTCCCACTCACAAAGAAGCAGTACTTTGTCAATGCTATCGCACAAGAATGGTTTAATGGGTAACTCCGCGTTCATCTGTAATAAATTTGAATATCTCTGTATATATGTGTATGTATGTAGATACATATCATTTATTCAAAGAAAACTGAGTTTCGCTTTACTTAATTCTGTAACTGTACATATATACTTTGCTTAACGTACGTATGTATCGATTTTTCTCTCTCTCTCTCTCTCTCTGACTTTTGTCAGTCTTACTGTCTGTGACCTTTGTCAGCTTAGTACAACATATGGCTAACTGCCTTTGAAAACTTCTTTGCAGATTACATATCTTATATATATCTTTCATATATATATTTATGTGCAGTGGTCTGTTCACTGCTCAGAGAATTCGACTAGACAAAAAGAATAGAAAAGAGTCAAAGTATGGCCTTATTGTGAATCATAATGACTCGCTCTTTTGCTCTCAGAGATTATCGAATGTACAGGCTCCCACAGATATGAAAGCCCCTGATCAGAACTGTGCTTAACTATGACATACCGCACATGGAAAACAAGGTTATATCAAAACAATACATTTTAAATACATATAATCAAAATCAATTAAGCTATCTTTATATGTGTTATATGAACAAGTTTAGAAACAAGACGAAACAAGTTTATGTGTTATATATTTAAGAAATGTGTTTTTTTACTATTTTTCATTTGAAATTTTTTAAATTTATGTATTTTTTTTTTTTTTTAATTTTGGACTAACAAAAAAATTACTCAGTCCTTTTAAATCAAACAAAAATAATTGTTAACTACAATTAATATATAAGATTATAAAATTAATTAAAGAAAAATCTTTTATTACGATTCGCAAAAATTAGTGTTTGAACTGAATTTTAAAAAAGAAAAGTGAAGTTCGCTTGTCGCGTGAGAGTAATTTAGTAATATAATTTGTTGTGCATATCAACAGGTACATATACACATAAAGGTACTATGTATATATATATGTAAATATAAGATTTACCCTTTTTAGAAACAAAATACAGTCACTGCATTTTTAAACAATATTTTTGCAGAAACCATCACATATAAAGGATTTTAAGGTAAGTTTACAAAACAAGTTAACGTATTAAAACGTAAATTTTTTAAATGCAAATATTTTTAAAATTGGTTGCCAGAACACAAGAGGTGGCATACATTAACGATTGACGAATCTTACTTTTAAGGGCGCAGAAAACTACAATCAATTGTTGAAAAATAGGCGTGCAGTTGTTTATGAAACGTTACGTCAAAGTGGTCTTTAATATTTCAACAGAACTCGATTCAATCATTGTTAAAAACTTGTTTATATATCTTTTCGAAGCATACAATGTCCTTACGTTATTGTACTTCTGATCACATCCAAGCTGTAGGTCGCCGATGAGCCAACAGGTGGGCAATGCTTGGAAGGGCTATCCCAATTTGCCACGCTGCAATGATCAGAATGCGGCCTTGAAGGTTATATTCTTCGTAGCAGAAAATTGTATTAGGTCATACGTGGAACAGCGATTCCCGTATTTGGGTATAAGTCCGGAATTTCTTTAAGCCTTAAATTTAACAATTATATTATTAATTTGCTGGTGTGCCAGGTACAGTTGTGGACCGCTGATTTGTTTCTGTTTAGCGGGGAATAATAGCAAACTGCCTTAGTGTACCACAACGCTTTAACGCCACAAGATAGAAACTAGAGCTGTCACATCATTGAATTACAGGCAAACGTGAATTTTTTGTCAATGCCACAGATTTCCATCTTGGAGTCCACATTTGTTCTCTTTTTTTTTACACCCGACACGATTATCCACCTCAAAGTTCAATTTTATTTTTTTGGGTTATGTTCGTCTCATCCCCAGGATGTATCCTATTAGGATCTATTTCTGACATCATTGAGATGTTATTGACGAAAAGATGTTGAAATCTGAGAGACTGCAGGGCTGGGTAATGACAAGGGGATGCTCGACAGTTTCTTCCTCTGCTTTATCTCTGCAGCTACGGCAGAAGTAGCTGTGGGGTGAATTCATTTGCCTAGCATGTGTTCTCACTAGCTAGTTTGCCTTGATGACTCTTATAGCCGTACTGATGCGTGTTTATTTTTTTCAACCAGAGTGGGAGGGCCAGGCGTCAGTTGGGGACCGAGTCCCAGCAGAGCTAGTTTTCTTTCTTGTTGGTTGAGTTGGAGGTTGCATGAGGCTATTGCAGTATGAGATTGATGTTGAGTTGCTGGTGATCGAATTTATAGCTGCTTAGCGTTTTGTGTGGAGTTGTGTGAGTTTAGGTATTTTAGTACTTCCCTTATGGCTATCACTTCGGCCTTAAATACGCTGATATTCCAGCTAGTCTTGGGTTTGGTATGCTGAGTATGATATTTAAAGCTTCGTTTGTGGTGGATCGTAGTGCACCACTGCTTCACTAGTGCTGTTGTTCGCTGGATTTCTTTCAGCTTCTTAAGAGCGTTCTTCTTTTTGATGTCTGGCTCACATGACTATGGTTATATATAATTCCAGCTTACAATGTAGGGGTACATGCCCCACTTGGTTCCTATGGCTTTTTTACAGGTGAAAAGGGCAAGGACATCCTTTTTTGACCTTTCTCCAATGTTGGAGATCCAGTTCCTATCCAAAATTAGCCCTAGATTTTTGTCGTTATTGCTGAAGGAGAGTCTTTGGTTGTTTAGTCTTTGGTGGACGAGGGGCGGAAATTTCTATTTCCTACCTGTCCGTACGGAAGCGGGATGCGGCCACTAACATCAAACTTGAGCTCGCGGGAGTAGCTATAGGTCCTGGAGTCGTAGCGAAGTACCTATAGAAATCTGACTAAAATTACCTGGTTGATCCAGGCAGTGACTGAGATGCGGTGGTAGCTGGGGGTTGTCGATACGCCTCAGCTGTGGTGGGGTTATTACGTTTCTCCGGCAGTCCTTTGGTCAAGAGCATTACACGGAGATCCAAAGGGAGGTCCTACCGATGTTCCGTTTCAAGGGGGGAAGTATTCGGAGAATTACGTATCGGGTTCTACTGGCGGTCCGGTTCGCCGGAACAACACCGGTTGAGACTGCTGCTCGCTGGTGGCGCCATCTGTAGCTGGGTCAGTCGATCGGAGTCGAATTATTATTTGATTCCTATTACTAGAAATTCCTATTATTAGGTGTGACGTGTTCTCATATGTTATTGTGCCTTATTATATGTCTTGGCATTTGGTGCCAACATTCTACGGCGTCGCACGCCGGCGTCTAAGTCGTCGATCTCTCTACCGACAGTGGCGCTGATTCAATGTGTACTGCAGATGATGACCCGGATGCCTCTTAATTCTACAAATACATGTGCCTAATAAAAACTACCTAACACCTTATCTATGATTATCAAGTCCTTATTACTACAGAACCCCTCGGTCACATACTTCATATCTTCGATGATGTCACTTAGTTGCTAATTCTACCATGTATGGTCGTGGTTCGATTAGTATCTCCTCTCCTTGCTTCCATACAGCCATGGAGGATTCTGGTGTTGTGTTCCTTTTCATCGTCCATAGTGTGCACCCGGTTCTAGCTATTCCCAGCATCACTATTGATGCGCGATATTGTTCCCCCTCCTCCTGCGCCTGTTTGGTCCACAACTTCAGCCCTTGTATATCCGTATGTAGGTGCCCTAATTGATCCAACGTTGACTCTAATTGCCCTTCTGTAGTCTTTACTTTCTCAATTGCTGGCCACTCATGCACATAACCTCCTGAAAGCTTCATTGTTTCCGATGAATTACGTTGCGCTCGTCCTAGTAATGTTATCATGGGCTCTGGACCACACAATCTGGTCTTATCGTCAGCTTGCCTACGCCCTCGACAACGATCTGATCCTTATCCGTAGAACACAAATATGTCATCGTCATCGGAATTGTGGTTCCAAAAATCCACGCATTTGGTTCTGTCAGTTGTACCCAATAGCTGCTGCCCTTGATTGGTTCTGGTTTACATTCGTCTATCCTATGCCGCGCTAACGCGTCCATTGTGCATGGTAATTGATGGCCGTCTGGGCCGAATAGAGTTTGTCTAAATCCACAAATCTTGTTCCCGATTGTGCCGCTTATACATTGTTGTAGGTCTTCCTTCCGAATGGCGAAATGGTGTTTTCGGTGTTCATCGATAGCTAGATACCTTGTTTCAGTTTTTGTCAATATTAGTCCTTCTTTTGTGACCTTTGGTATTGGTTCCATGCGATATATGGTGAACTGGTCTTCCTCCACCAACGGGATATTAGTGTGAAACACTAACAAGCTGTCGGTTTCTTGTACTTGCGTGGTCATCAGTCGATATAAATCTCGCGCCGCTTCGCCATTAAATGGTATCCGTCTTCCTGGCGGAAGGTGTGTTTGTATCTTCATAATCACCTTACTTGTTCCACTGACACCATGCCGGACTTAATTTTCCCTCATGTGCCCCGATAAATACATAACACTGCATCCTGGGCGGATGTGATTTCCCACTAAAACCAATTCCAAAACCAGACTGCATGTGGTAAATATCGACTTGAGGCATAATTGCCTACTTTGATTCGTGCCAAGCTGGCTTCTTACGCCTGCATCCTTTTTTGAGTTTTAATCGTCGATCGTCTCCATACATTGATTGTGGTATCTAGGATTGATGTTTGGTTCTCAATTCTCTAAGATTTTCCAGGACTTCTTCTATGTGTTTGCATATTGATCATCCAGTACGCCGAAGAGGCCATTTGCAATATTCATCCGTTGATGATGCATTAACTGGTCAGCATCCTGTATTTCAGCTATCTCCCGCTCTAATGAGTGGATGATTGTTGGACAAGATTCATACGCCGTTGGGCACCATTGTTGTATTGCTTGTATCCTCTGTTTGACTGTCATGATTTCTCCTGCCAGGTGACTGAGGTAGAAGAATGTGATGAATGTCCATTCGGCGGACTTGAGGGATACCCGATCGATGGCCTCAATCATGGTCCCGGTTGCGTTGCTTATTGGGGTGATGACAATTGGGTTACTCCCCGCCCCTTCTGGTAGCGCCGCCCTTGGCAGCGCCAGTGCCGGTGTGATCCCTACTACTATTGATTGATTTTTTTTTTTTTAATTCTTGACTTCTTTCCTTTGGTTATCAATTGGTAACACTGACAGGCGATGACTGGCTCTAGTAACGATCCCGGATGCGGTTCAAATTTCTGCGACTCGAACCTCGCCGTCCCTTCCGGGATGCACTGTGATTATGCGTCCAAGGGGCGACTTCAATGTAGGTACATTTTCCTCCTTTATTATAACCAGGTCCCCGATCTTTACCGTCTTGCAACTTCGTGTCCACATTGAGCGACTCTGAAGTTCATACAAATACTTGTGGGTCTACCGATTCCAAAATTCCTTGCGCAATTGGTCCAATAGCTTCCACCGCGTGATCACCCCTAGATTGGTGAATGTCTGGTGAATGTCAAAATGTTCAATGGTACTCCCCGCTGTCCACAAAATCTTTTTAACCCCGCCAGGAAGGCTTGGGTAGTTAAATCTGTTATTAACTTCAAATGTACTGCCTGTGTTGAAAAACAGCAAAAAAACTGCCAAGTAGACCTTGTGTGGTCGTTTTCCACGAATCTTATAATGAGTCTAAAATGGTCCGCAGTAATCCACCCTACAGTTTTTGAACGGTCTTTATTGTTGGACCTGATCCGCTGGTAGCGGGCTCATTATTTGATTTAACAGCTTTGGTCGAGCTCGGCAACATCTGATACATCGGCTAACTGTCTGTAGCGCCAGCTCCCTTCCTCTTATTGCCCAAAGTCGCTGCCTAATGTTACATAGTAATGCCTGTGGACAACACAATGTGCCAATTGTTGATGTTTCCATTGAAATAAAAACCTTGTTAGTGGATTTTTTGGTGCCAACAATATAGGGTGGGTGGCGTCATAGGATAGTGAAGCGTTTTGTAGTCTTCCTCCCACTGGAATTATTCCCTCCGTATCTAAAAACGGGTCCAATGATCGAAGCGGATCGTTCGTTCCGACCCTCTTCGTTTTCTTGAGTTGCCAGATGGAAGACAATCTGCAAATACGTGTAGTTGAATGCCTCCAGATGTGTCCGATGGAAGTGCACATCTTGGAATTTTTATTGTGGTCAAGATGTGGACGTCCTGTCCAAATATTTGCCATTGATGATTGAAATCGGAGTTTACGGCCGTGTCCCCACCTATCTTTTTTTTTTTTTTTTTTTTTTTTTTTTATCGCGCGGTTCCCACTGCATACGTAGAGCCCACCTCCCGTCCAACCGACCGAGGGACGCTGCCGCATAACGTACGGCTCGAATCGCGGGGATAGATCCGAGAAAGTTTATGAAAAGAGTAGGAGTAAGATATTACCAGGAAGAGTGTTGCACAGATAAAGCGTTCAGTATAAAGGATTTAAGATTGTTAGTAGAGCAAAGGGACAAACGTGGTAGAGACCATTGTAGTCCGAACATAATACCCTGAACGGATCGTATTGGGCATATGTCGAGCTGCAATGGCTAAGGAGTAGAGGTCGAAAGTTTCTAGTCCTTATACTAGGAACGTTGAAATTTAAGAGTCTTGATAAATGCTGGCTGTCTACGTTACCATTAATAGGATTAAATAGAATCATGACACCGAGCATCGTTCTACGGTTTGTTAATGGTGGTTAGTTGATTAATAAAAGTCTACTATGATTGGAGGGAAGGTGAAGGCTTGCATCCCAATTTAGTCCCCTAAGTGCGAAAATAAGAAAGCTTTTTTGTACGGATTCTATGTGATCTTGGTGCACTCCGTATTGTGGACTCCAGACATACGATCCATACTCAAGAATCGGACGGACCAATGATGTGTATAAAGTTTTTGTAATGTATGGGTCGTTGAATTCTTTTGACCATCTTTTAATAAAACCAAGCACATCCATAACTTTATTAACCATGGTGGAAATATGGTCGGTAAATTGAAGTTTCAAATCTAATAGGACTCCCAGATCGTTAACCTGAGTTAAACGTTCTAAGGCGATCCCATAGAGAAAGTACGTAGCCTGGTGAGGACTAGATCGATAAAATGACACGAGTTTACATTTCGATCCATTAAGCTTTAGGTTATTGCAAAACACCAATTTTGAAATTTATCCAAATCGGATTGAAGTCTAAATTGGGCGCTAGTGAATCTATACTGAAGACAAAGCTTAACATCATCAGCGTACATAAGTACTAGTCAGTAAGTTAAGGAAAGGGGCAAGTCATTAATAAGCAAAGTAAAAAGTAAGGGCCCAAGATGGCTTCCTTGGGGCACCTCAGGTATGACTGTACGCGAGGTAACATCTTTAAAGAAGACACGTTGGGTTCTTCCAGATAAGTAGCTCGAAATCCAGATAAGGAGATCAGTTGGGAATCCCAAAAGACTGAGTTTACTTATAAGAAGCGAATGGTTAACAGAGTCAAATGCTTTACTGAAGTCAGTGTAAATGACGTCTGTTTGTAAGCCATTCCGGAACCCATCCGTGACAAAAGATGTTAGCTCCAATAAGATGGGTGGTGGGGGAGCGGCGCTTCATTAACCCATGTTGGCACGGGGATATTATTGAACTACATAGGTGTTGCAAATGTGGAGTGATAAGTTTTTCGAAAAGCTTTGGAATTGCTGACAATTTAGAAATGCCTCTATAATTTGAAGCATCAGATTTTTTCCCTTTTTTATGCAGAGGAATAATGTAAGATTCCTTCCACATAAGGGGAAAAATCGAGGTCTCCAGCGATAAATTAAAAAGTTTAAGGAGCGGTTTGCACAGGGCCATGGCGCAGTTCCTCATCACACAGCCTGGTACTCCATCGGGGCCTGGCGAATACACGGGCTTAACCCTAAGAAGATCCGATCACACACCACTTTGATCAAAAGATGGGCAAAATAAAAAGGTTGGTTGATTGGATATTATAAGTGTAAGGCTGAGCTGGAATGGTGCTATGTGAGTACGTTGTTTGAAAAAACTTTACAAAGAGATCGGCCATTGCCAGATCAGTGTTCGCATAAGAGTTCTCAAACGTAAGCAATGGCGGAAAAGATACAGATTTGCGCTTAGTGTTTACAAAGTTATAAAACTGCTTCGGGTTCTGAGTAAACTGAATCCGGCAGCGGCGAATATAACTCGGCGTTATGCTCGGTGAAATTAGATCGAAAATTAGATTATTTAAAAGTCTATTCATAACGTTCTTTAAATTTAATAGGTGCCTTGTATACCAAGGTGGCTTAATTGAAACAGACGGATAAGGCAATATTAATATCTTCACATGTCAGTAAATCGGACCAAAATCGGCCTTTAACTCCCAAAGCTGATGGATTTATATTTTTGCTGTTGTCACTACTGGACCAAACAATCCTAACGGATCAAAGATTTTTGCAAGTTCTGAACAAATGATCCTCTTAGGGATGATTTCTGTGTCTTCTGTAGCGGCACGTCCTCGATGCCAATCTTCGGGAGGATCCCAAATGACTCCAAGTCTTTTCACAGTTTGCTCTGTAAAATTACTGAAATCGAGATTCATTTCCGGATTGTCTTCTGGAAAGTCTGCTAGCAACGATGGATAATTCGCGCACCATTTCCCTAGTTTCAATCTTGCCTCTTCCAGTAGGCTGATCCCTCTTGTTTAATGCTTTGCTTATTGTGTGACCTCCAGTGCTACAATCATCTACTTAACAGCCCAGTCGAATAGAGGCCGCTTCTTGGGCCAGATGCTCTGGTGCCGTATCTGTTAAGTACTGCAAACATCGAGTGGCCAAACACGGTGCTATTCGGTGCAAATACGGTTCGGAGCGTTTGCGTCTCCATAATACGACCTGAAATTTTCGGTCTTCTGGGTGTATCAGGATCTGTCGATACATTTTTTCTACTTCTGATGTGAACACATATTCGTTCGATCGGAACCGTAACAGAATCGAAAATAATTCGCTTTGAACTGTTGGCCCAATTCGTGACAAATTATTTGAACTTTTTCCACTTGTTGGTGTTGCGGATGCGTCAAATACTACTCGAAGTTTGGTGGTGCTACTGTCTGGTTTGATTCGGTTTGATACAGCCCGGTTTGGTGCCAGTTGATTTCCCGCTAATCTAGGCATGTGACCCAACTCCTCGTATTGATCCATGAAGAGTACGTATTGCCTTTGGAGATTCGAATCCCGTTTGAGACTGTTTTCCAGCACGTAAAACCTCCGATATGCCATCGAGAGAGATTTTCCAAGTGTTTGTGTGTGATACTTAAACATTAGTCGTACACTTAGTCTGTTCTCTCTGCCTTAGTCTGTTTAGTCAGCTCTCTTTCTATATTTTTATCTGTTAACGTAGGATCTGCCAAATTCCTGATGGAATGTTTTTTGGACGCTCTATTGGTTGTGACGGTTGATTGGTCAATGGCTCTGGTAAGATATATGCAATTTCTTGTGTGTCTCTTTTTGCATCCCTCCAATACCTCTGATGTTCATGTCGGCGAGTACCGATTGCACTTCTAACTTGCTTACTCATTCCTGAGACATTATGTTTTCTTGTGATCCTGAGTCTACGCGACATTTGCGTTGTGATTCTGTAGGACCTTGGACTTCTACTTGGGCAGTGGCGAGTAGTACATAGGGCGTTTTATATTGACTGACAACGGATGCACTTACCCGTGTGGGCGTATAATGCAACATTGTGTGATGATTCTTTCGGCATACCTGGCATTTGAACCTTGAATTGCATACCCTGGCTGTGTGGTAAGTTGACAGACAGTTGGCGCAAGCGTTATGTCTTGTTATGTGTTGTGTTCTTTCGCTAGGCATCATGTCCAGAAATTTGGGGAAATTTTGCATTCTATGGTTGCATATTATGCAGCTTTCGCTGGTTGAATTGCCGTTCTAAATGTTCTAGCATTTATTTTGGTGTTTGCCGACAGGTTGGGTTGGTAATGGAGAGTTCGAGACATGCTAACGTCTGTGAATCTAATTTCTCTTCAATTATGTGTATACAAATTGGGTCCCACCCGATTGTTGGTACGTTAAGGGCGTTGAGCGCGGTGATTGTTCTGAGCACTGTATCATGCAGGCTGCGTAATTGGTTTGCTGACCCATTTGTCTTGGGGTGTTCAAACAAAATGGAAAGTGTGCATTGGATTAAAATTCTTTCATTCTGATATCCGGTTTTTAATCGCTGCCAGGCATTTTGATAACCAGCATGTCCGCCAATTGTAGAAATGATTAGGTTCTTGGCTTCTCTTGTTACTTGGTTCTCCAAATGCCGGAACTTGACAGCATCGCTATAATCTTGATTGTGAACTTATTTGGTGAAAATGTCGTGGAATCGAGGCCATTGCAGGTAGTCTCCATGAAATTTAGGAATGTCAACATGAGGTATCACACATGCTGATGTGACAGTGGTTTTTTCGTTGACTCTAACTTTGATTGTGTTTATTCGCTCAGGAACGAAAAATATTCTGCGCGCACCTCCTGAAATCTATCGTGGATGTGTCCATCGTTTTGTAGGTTTGGTTCCAAATCGATGAGGTCATGGTATCCCGTGACGATTGCCGTCCATAAATCCTGCATATGTTGCCTGGTGTATGATGATACCTCCCTTACTTCAGTTCATAGATTACATAGGAAGTCCTCGAGATCGTCGAGCCGCCCTTCGTGCCTTCGTTTTAGTAAAGTGGTCTTTGGGTCCTCTGTCAGAACTTGTTCGCTAGTCCTAGATTGTGCCTTGGGCTCGAGGTTTTCTCCAGTTTTTCGGGGACGCTGTGATGGTCCTGATCCTGATGGTATTCCGTCATATACGAAAATATAGCTTCATATTAATTTACTAGATCTTTCAGAGCCTTGACTTTTGAAAAGTATTCATTATCAGAGATTAGTGCTAGCTCGTGGAGCTTGGCATCATTCTTTTCAAATTAGGCCACAAATGCGTGAGCTGTCTCAACAGTTCCCCAAAGTAACCTTCCTTGAGTCGTCGTCCCGCTGAATCTTTTGTGAAGTTTCTTATCAACTTTCGGATTGCTGTGCTGCTTTCAATCTGCTCTTCAATTACGGGGTCTGATTCTGAATCCACGGTTAAGTGTGTGTTTTTTTATGTTCTGTTGAGGTTGAATTGCCTTGCGGCTCGTGTTCAGGTTGTGATCCTATAGAAAAGGATCACGTCGGGATCACCAAAATGTTCGTACGGAAGCGGGATGTGGCCACTAACATCGAACTTGAGCTCGCGGGAGTAGCGATAGGTCCCGGAGTCGTAGTGTAGTACCTATAGATATCTTACTAAAATTACCTGGTTGATCCAGGCAGTGATTGAGATGCGGGGGTAGCTGGGGGTTGTCGATACGCCTCAGCTGTGGTGGGGTTATTACGTTTCTCCGGCAGTCCTTTCGTCAAGAGCATTACACGGGGATCCAAAGGGAGGTCCTACCGATGTTCCGTTTCAAGGGGGGAAGTATTCGGAGAATTACGTATCGGGTTCTACTGGCGGTCCGGTTCACCGGAACAACACTCCGTGACGCGTACGTAAGGATAATGCTGGCTGGCGGTCCGTTTCACGGGAGCAACACTCAGCGGCGGGTGACGTATCGAGGGTCCTACGATGGTCCGTTTATGGGAGCGCGCTCGAAGGCGATTACGTCTAAGTGCTATGGAGAAAACACTGAGTAACGAGACGATTGACTCTGTATTCGCAACTGTCATTATTTCAGAATAACTGCTCTTATATATGATGCTACGTATACCTATGACCACGGTGCTATCGAACAAAGTATACCTACGTCTAGGGTCTAGTAGGACAACGTTATCGACGAGTTTCCGTACTGGGTAAACCGGTGACCTACTGCTGAGTCTGCTGACTTAGCTCGCTTGGTCGTGTTTCCGTACTGGTTTACCCGGTTACCTACTTCTGAGACTGTTGACTTAGACCGGTTGGTCATGGGTTTTTCATTTCATGATTCCGCTGGTTTTAGTTATTCCCGCTGTTGAGACTGTTGCCCGCTGGTGGCGCCGTCTGTAGCTTTGTCTGTAGCTCGGAGTCAAATTATTATTTGAGGTTGACGCTCTTCTCGGAGTCAAATTCCTATTACTAGGTGTGACGTGTTCTCATATGTTATTTAATAATATATTCTATGTCGAATTCCTATAACTAGATGTGCAGCGTTATTATATACTTTATTGTGATAAAATTTTTTTAAAATCTAATAGGAACATATAGTGACGTCTAAAATATTTTCGAATTGTTGAATAAAAGGGTGACATTCTATGAAGAATCCATTAATTTACTCAAATTATATTAAGTTATAAGCTAAAATAAAGGAAGGAATACTGCATCCCAACAGAACCTCACTTATACTAACAACTGCTTTAATTGGTAAATTTGATAAACATATGAAGAACACGTAAACTAAAGCGTATAGTCCGAAAAGAGCAACAGCTATTGCATTGTCATAAACGACTCCATAAATACAAATAATAGACATTGCAAGAATTATAAATGCGAAAATGAATGGTCCCACATGTAGTACTTTAGTGAAAGCCTCGATTACACCGCTAACTAGTCCACCAATGAATAATGCTATGAGGCCGAACACAATATTTACAAAGCTATAAAATAGGAGCCAAGTCTTGATGAATTTCAGGAAACAATTCAACTCTTTAGCCATTATGATATGATTGTTAAAAATATAATATAAATGAACAAATAAAGAACAAAAAAATAAAGCGAAAGACGATCCGTAACTTCTGAAGATCAAAACTAAAAATGTGCCTTATTATATGGCTTGACATTCGGTACCAACACTACCGAAAAGAATTAACTCTGTTTTCTGTGCATTTACTCCTAGGCCATTTCTGCTTGTCCATTTGTCTAGGGCTTGCAATTTACACTCATAAGATCGCCGAGCGTCTGTAGATATTTGCCAGTGAACAGGATTGCGGTGTCGTCCTCGTATGCTACTATCCTGCAGCCTCCGTCTTCCACCCTGCATAGAATCGAATTGACAGCTATGTTCCATAGGAGAGGGGAGAGAATTCCACCTGATGGCCATTGTTTGAGGAAATTTCCCTAGTGAGGACGTCACTGTTTTGCAGGTTAGCAGCTGATCAATGAGCCCCACCAGGGGTTCGGGACAACGTTGTTAAATGCCCCTTATATATCCAGAAATGCTACTAGGGCTTATCCCTCCTGAGAAAAGGCTTTCTCTAATTTGGAAATGAACACGTGGAGGCCAGTCTCGGTGGATTTATCCTTTCTGTAAGCATGCTGTGCGTAAGAGGTTTGGGTGGGGCTAAGTGGGTTAGAGGTCTTAGGTATAGTCCTATGACTCTTTCTAGCGTATTAAGCAGAAAGGGGGATAGGCTGAATGGACTAAAATCTTTTGGGGTCGTTTGCGATGGCTTGCCCGCTTTGGGTATGAAAACTATTCACGATTTGAACCACTGTTGTAAAAGTTTGTCTAGTGCAAAGGATCTATTAAAGGAGCCAGTTTGTGGCAATGTCCCCTGTTTGTTGGATCTACGAGGTATTATCTCGTCTTGACCGGCGGATTTATATGGCTTGAAACTGTGTTTTCAGTTCAATATCCAGTTTGAAGCTTGTGGAAGGGGCAAAGCATCCGCTTCCGGGGTGCAGCCAGGAAAGTGCGTGTCTAGCAGTGTAGCTAGAGATTCCTTACTTCTGTTGGCACCTGGTGCCTCGCAGCTTGGGTTGTGCTTTCGATGTCCAAGCAGAAGGAGTTCCATGAGGAGCGCTTCGCTTTGCGGATGTAATTTTTATAGGAGCACAAAGAGACTCAGTTTAAAGTGTCTTCTCGTTTCCATCCTCGGCCCTATTGAACAGGGCTCTACTTTCCCTCTTTTTGGGAGGATTTGTAATACTTGGACCAGTTGGTTGTTTTATGGTTTGAAAAAACTGTTGGTTCTCTGATTTTAAAGTGATAATATATTTCTATATACCTGTGGTCGGCGAAAGAGTGTTTCTCTAGGACCTTCCAGAAAGTTACGCGGCTAAGTATCTGTTTCGATTCAAGCATTTCCTGCGATTTGCAATAATAAAGGTTTTGTCGTCTCCCTTTTTGCAAAGTTAAAGGTTTGACCCACATGAAAGAGACTCACTGCGGTCGTTTGTGTTAGCTCGACCAATGTGAGTGGTGAGGGTTGGTGTCACATCCTACAAGGCCTATGTTCAGTCTTTGCTAGCTTTTCTACTAGCTCATGGGGGGTTTCTGAGATTTCATAGGCCATGTAGGACGACAGTATCCGGATTGGAGTCGTCTGGGACTCCATGAACTGTCGCGTTGTCTGCGTCGCTGTTATTTTTGGAGCTAAGGTCCTTTTAAGCTAAGATTCAGGCTTTAATTTTACTTTCTGTGTTAGCTTCTAGTAGCTTGTAATTCCTGTAAAATAGTCGCTAGTCCGGAAAGCCTAGCTCCTGCTATCCATAGTTCCTGGTCTAGGACTATATCAGCTCCATCCTTGGCGAGATGGAGCAGCAGTGCAGCTGAGGTGAAGGCTTATCTGCAGAATCCATAAGGACATCTGACAGCTTTTCTCCGCCTCTTAGTCATCGGAGATGTCTTTGTCGATGGCTCAACTCGCAGCCACCCTGCGCGGCAGCGTCGCATCGGTGCTGTAGCCGTCCTTGATATATGAGGCCTCATACTTTGAGGCCAGTTCCTTCTGAGAAGGAGCTTGGTTTGCTCTATCGCTTGAGTCCGATTTGTAATCGTTAAAGTATACGGAGCTGAAACCGAAGTTTAGCTGGCCATAAGCAGCCTCTATGGGAGCTACAAATTATTTTTTGATGATTACGACCTTCCATTGGCCCTTCCATGGCTACGAAGAATAGGCCCTGCAGTTATTTTTTCGTAGCGTAGGCGTACTTATTTTGGCCATGTTTCCAGTCGCTTCAGGTTCGATACTCGATACCCGTATCAAGGCACATGGGCCGAGAGATGCCGCCATGGTGGTGGTAGTGAGTGGCTTGCCGTTGGCCATTCCGGGTTTGGGGCGTTTTGAATTTTTGGTCAGGCTTAGTCGTCACCCCCAGCGTTGTAGGTTATTGGGAGATCTCGAATCCTTGTTTCAATGTAAACTCACAAACTCCAAGGTCCGAAATATTTGGCCCATTCGAATTTATGTGTTTAATCATTAATAAAATACAAAATAACGTTTTTTCACTCAGTGGATGTTGCCTTTCTTAGTTTTTCGTTGCTTACGTACCAACGCAAAATCAGTTTTTTAGAGCAGCAGTTATATATTCGCTGTTCAATAGGAAATGCTTCGATTAGCCGTAGATCCTTATAAAGTACGCAAATCTGAGATACATGCAGTAAAGGCGATTTCACCGAGGCTTTATTAGGCATCTAATCTTGCTCTACATGTAAGATTTTATAGAGCTTATAGCTAGTATATTATTCTAATCTTATATTTTTAAAAAAGTCATGGCTATCTACAAAATATGTAAAGCTTTACTAAATCAGCTTTCAAAGAGATTATTTTTTTGTAAATATGAGATTAGAAATTCATATTTTATTGACGAAATATTGCTTACCTAACTTTAATAAATTCAATACAATTATTCCAAGCATTTCCTTCAATCATCGTATGTTCTACTAATTTCGAAGAAACAAAAACCTTCCAATGAAAAATTTTTGTGTATAAATCATATAGGCTAAAATTAAATGTATTAACTTAAAGATTTCAACATTGAAACACTGTTCCAAAGATACGTGACTGCTAAATGCCATTTTTTTTTTGGTACATATACCTTTAAATACCTTTTAAAAACGATGCCTATTAGCAAAAATGGTGGTTAAAGCAATTAAGCGGCCTACATAAGCAAATATATGGATAGTATATGAATATTAGCAACTTTCTAAAAACAAGAAGCCGCAACCACTTTCCAAGGTCGTGCTGGACCCAGAGAGCAGATCGTTAAATGAAAATTGCAATAGAATCAATGTAGAATCACAGCAATAACGCCACACAAACGTTATGGCCCAGTGCAATGTCTGTGAAATAACTGTCAAGATTATAGACACGCTATGTTGTAATGTATACTTCGTACTGTCTGCACAGGTAAAGAGTGGATCACCGAGCCCACAATCTTCGGTACCAAGGGTTGAATAGCGTCCAAACACAACCAGTTGAGGTAGGCCTAGTGGGATTATCATGTTGGTTGTGGTTCATACCCAAGTCCCGGGTAGAATTTACGGATTCAAAATAGAGTTGGGTTATACAACTCGGGTTCTGTGACCAATAGATCATTAAAGGTGATAGATACACTTCGCTTCTTATCCAGAGGGAGAATGATTCCGAACCGAAAGGTTCCCGAAAATATTCGAAAGGTTGGTCGCTATGTATATGGATATACATACCTTCTAGTCTGGGGCGCTGACAGGCGTATCAGCCATGCCCATGCATTATATGTCCGCTTGTAGGTATATTGGAGTGCCGTGGTTGTAATCCCTTCAGTGTGGAACACACCACGTAAAATCAGATCGGAGAGTTCCGAGACACGCCTGTCTGCGCAGTCTGTGGGACGCCAACAGCTCCGCTCACTGCTCTACCAATAAAAAGGCAACTAATATGAAAAAATGTGGAAACTGTGAAGAAAACCATACCGAGAACTATAGCGGTGGTATGGTATATAAGAAGAGTCGCATGCTACAAGCGACAGCAACGCGCCACCAAAGCACATGGAACGAGTACACGGTATAAAAATCCCATCAGTCAACTTTTTTGTCAAAGCTGTGAGATCCACATTCGGTCTTCCACGCTACCAACACTCTTATGCCGATGCTCTACAATCTGGGATGGGATCTGGGATACAAAGCACTCAACACGACCCAGGACAGCCACAGAGCAAAATGGAAACTATGATGTTTACCCTTGATGAGATTCATGAAAACGACCATGCAAATACTAGTTCAAAACCAGAATATGGCAATACAATTGATCGTAGTACAACAGTCTACGAATTCTACAAATATCAATGTGGAATACGAATTGTGTCTCACAGTACACACTAGAATTGACTTAACTCCTGTAAGAAAATCATAAAGATTTCATACGTTTCGGAAAACGCACATAGCAAGTAAATAAAATGTAACTAACTGTTTTGCTGTAGTGTGCTAGCAACTATTGCCGCGGCTAGCTCATAGAGGTTGTGGGGAGCGTTTCAGCGAATTTGTGGTTTATAGCTTCTTTTATAATTATGCATTCTTTACTCTAAAGCTTGGTTTGTTACAAATTTAATTTGTTAAGTTATGGTTGTGAGTCTCACCGAAGTTGACTCCTCCGCCGGATCCTCGCTGCTCCTCTGACTGTTTCTGGTTGGATCCGCCGTCAACGTTTGTGCTCGCTTCGATCACCCCTTACCGTAGCGGGTTGGTCCCCAATAAACACCCCCCCAAGCTTCGCCCGGCAGGATATGCCCGGCAGCTATGGGTGCCTGGCGTCGGTTGGCTCTGTTTGAACTCAGCTGATAAGGCTGCGGGGCCTACGCTGCTCCTACCATCACTGCTCTTTTTGTTCCTGCTGCGTCGATATGCTCCCGCGGCGTCTCTGCTCCTGGTTGTCGCTGCTTCCGTTTCTTCATCCTTTATTCATCCTTCCGACTGCCGCTGGTGCCGCGGATCTTCTATGACCGTGTCTCCGCTCCTGGCTCACTGAGTCACGCCCTTACGCCGTGGCCGGCACCTGATCCGTGTTGGTCACCAATAGGCACACCTCTCAGGCATACGCCGGGAAGGATGTACTTTCTTGGAGCCTGGCAACAGGATAAGGGAATAAAGGGCCTTCCTACACACTCAAGGTTGCGATCGACACTCGTCGCCAAACACCGGCATATATACGCTCTGCAGGATTTGTGGCCGTCCAGAGGTTTTCACTGTGCGTACGACCCTGCTAGCCTGGATCAGAAGTCTTGTGACTGGACGTACGTTGCGTACGCAATAAAGCGCAGGAAGCAATAATGAATACGCCAAACAACAGGCAAACATGTTATACTGAAGTTATAAATATAAGACCTAATACATTTTTGATATTTAAGAAATAAAAGCAAATTTAAATATAAAAAAACGTTTCAAATAATTTAGGGTAGTTCTTCTGCTTCTTTGTCCGATAAGAAGCATAAGTCTGTCATTCATGGTGAATACTATAATTTTTAAGCTTTAATCTTTAACTTTTAGCAAAATATTATTAAATGTAGGATTCTTCTAGTAGGATTCTTCATATTTGAGCTTTACACTTTGATGGATTTTTTTTCCTAACTTAAGATAGAACTAGTCCTTTCTATTAAGACTATAAAATTATTGTTTTTCCTTTCAATAAAAATTTAATTTTTAATCATTGGTCTATTAAATATTGATATCGTTGATGAAACTTTAAATTTTAAGTAGTTTTCAAGCTGGAATAGTATTCCAACCTTTAAGTGAACTCAATACATTTTTTAATTTAAAATTGACTAAAAGGGGTCCTTATGAGGTTATAGGCACTAATTTAGAGCGTTTTTTAACCTTCGAAGCGCAAACTTTTTTTACCAAGAAAATATTTTGTTAGGATTCAGTATGGGTCATAATTAAATGTTTATTAATATTTACCATAGCATATAAAAAAATAAAGTATATAGAATATATATATATATAATATATACCATAGGATGAATTTGTTTATTCAGGATGATTCGATACCATATGGCTTGACATGTCGAGAAAACAAAATGTTATAGATACAAAAAGTCATCAATATTCTGCAAAAGCTAATAACATAACTATATTTTAATCCATTTTGAATGTCTATGTCATTCGAGACTCACCATTATAATTTGTTCCGTCTACATCAGATTTTTTTAGCGGGATTGATGGCATTCTGCTGTCGTGGTTCATGTTGGAATGTCGGGTTCCAATTATTTTTTTGATAAATTGGCACTCGATGTCGCTTCAACCTGTCAACCTTTTTGTAAATTTTTTAATAAATGTAATAGAAGACTGCGAATTTAATTCTTTCAAATAGCCTAAGTAATGGCTTAGAACATTGATATAGTCGTAAAAATGGTTAGGGGAATTTGTTTCCTTTCTCCTAGCAGCTAAAACTTTGACATTAAAAACTTTGAGAATTCTCTTATTATTCACTTCCCATTATATCTCACTACGGTTTGCTCAATTCGAATGCCGTTATTTTGCTTTTTCTTATACGTTTTTCATATACGTCGCATATTCTTCGGGTACGCAGCGTTGTTTTTCCAAAGTCCACTGACCGAACAGATTTTGGGCTGCTTTAACCATGTGTCGCAGAGTACAAAGGTATATTGTATTCGTGTGAATGTATGTAACAGGGAGAAGACTCATCTCCGACCCATAAGGAATAAAGACCCCAGAAAGTGATCAACAACAGTCGAGTTGATTTAGCCATGTTCTATTTTTTTTCAAAAAATGTATTAGTTAACATATCCTGAAAGTGTATAAAAAAAACATAAAAAATAAACAATGTTTTTCAAAAAATTTTCAATGAAAAATTTAAGATGGATGAAAGAGATCGCCCCTTCGATTTAGGGGGGGCCTGTATTACGCCCTTTGCCGCCTTCATACGTAACTGAATATAAAATAATAATACAAATAAACCAAGAAAGAAAAGCTAACTTCGGGCGGAGCCGATGTTGATATACCGTTGCAGTTAAGTGGCAGCTTATATATTATTATATAGTGGATATAGTTGGCCGATCCTTAAAAGAATTTCACTATCAAATCAATTTTCTAATAAATATGTTGGAATCCGAACCGTAAAATATTTGGCAGATCGGATGAACTTGCCCAAACTTTAGAAATTCCCATCCTTCTAACTTAAAAAATAACAAAGTTATGGCATTTCCGATCAATCAGTTATTTGGCAGCTATAGGATAGAGTCAATCAATCCTGGCCGTTCCGACATATATAATGAAAGCAAAGAAAAGAAGTATGTGTGCAATAGTTAATAGTTTTAAAACTGAGAGACTAGTTTATGTAGAAACAGGCAGACAGACGGACTTTTTATCGACTCAGAAGGGGATCCTGATTAAGAATATATATACGTAATAGGGTCGGAGACACTTTGACCAATATTATAACACCCTCTGAAAGGGTATACGAATATAAAAATGTAAAAAACATAATATAATAAAATAAATAATTAATAATATAATAATATAAATAAATGTAATACAATTTATTGTGTAAATCAATCAATAAAATTCCCACAGTGAGATTAAAAAAATTCAATTTTTGATCTCAGCTGGACTCACATTTTCAGTTGAATGATTGCATGAGTATCAGTATATTATTTTTATACGTTAAATAATAAAAGACTTTTGCAAGCTTAAGTGGTTAGAATGAGCAATCCGAATTTCATCCCTTTGATTTGCGTTAAAAAAACAGAAGAATTATTTATGAAGGCTTTCAAATATAGGGGTATATTATTGAAATTCAGACTCTTTATTGAATCTTTATTGAATTTAGAGGGGCAACAATTATTTCCCATTTATTTATGTATAATTTGTATTTTAAATATAATTTTAAAACACTCTTCAAAAATAATTTAGTTTTATGACATACAATACAGTTTTTATTTAGCTATACATTTTAACATATTTCTGCAATAGTTAATAAAGCCAAAGGAGTATTTGCTTTTATCAAGCGCTAGTCAAATGAGTTCCCTTCCCAATAAAACACTGTATGTCTCTTTCTATGTTTCTAATTGTATCGTTATAAGAATAATTTAGCCTTACTCTTAATTATAATTAATTTAAAATATTAGATGATTGTTACATTCAATAAATATATGTTTAATAGCTCTAATGATATTATATGATATTTTCCTATGATTTGATCCTGTCCTCTGATTGGGGTATACTGTTTATTATAGTAAAGTAACAAACCAAAGTTTTAAGTTTATGACGATCTCAATATGAGAATTTGGCTTTGACGTTGGGTATTTGATATCATGAAAATTGCCTAGAGCAGGGATACGCAGTCCCATTGCTCTAGGTAAGGCAATCTACAAGAACAATTTTGCTTAGTTTAACAACACTTAACATAGTCTCAACACTTTCGACCTAATGCAAAGGAATTTTGTTGTTGCATTGCTGAATAATTTTCACTGCAAGAAATCACTTGACAGAAAGGTTGACTTCGGAACGATTCATTTTTCCTTTGTAGAAAATTTTTATTTGTGAGCAGCCATGTATTTTTTGTAATATTATAATAAGCGGAAACTACAAATTTAATTTATTTTTGTGTATATAAGTAGCACATATGTATTGGTGATTTTGTGCACCGGTATTAGATTTTTCTCTGCCACAATCAGAAAAAAAATCGACTAAGCGATTTTTTCCAATTATTCGCAAAAGTTCCACTACCAAAGAAGTCCATTTGTTGCTAAATTTTCTACTCGAGAAGAAGAGTCCTTTAATTTTTGGAAGCGCATCGCTTCCATATGGCTCTTAAAGTTCTTTACCCTTGGATGACTGAAAACTAAATTACTTGTACAATACTCAAAAAAAATAAATATAATTTTTTCAAGGATTCAATTAAGAACTTGGTAAGGAGGGTGGCCCACAAAAGATTTGCGTTTTAAAATCGCTATAAAAAACAACGAGTATACATATATTTTTCAAATATTTTTTTGTTTGGATAGCCTTAACATTTCGGTTTCCGACTTTCGATCGCAATTTTCTTGCAGTTTTGGTTGAAGACTCTCAACTTTGGAAAAAAATTTTAAATTTTATCCAATTTTCTTCGAGCGTAAACTTAACCATTTCGTAAACCGCAAACCTTCTAGTAAATATCTGACACATTGGCAATGACATTCGAAATGTGAAAGTCAAAATTATTGATAGTTCAAATAGCCAACGCTAGATGGGCCACCCAGTACATAAGTCAATGCAATCATTATTTTCGAATCCCGGCACCAATGAAACCGTGATTAAATCATTTATTTCGTTTAATTTATTATTAACTACATTAACATTAACATTTATTAACTTTAAAAATACAGTTATACAGTAAGTATTTTAAGCTTGTAAGCACATTTTTTTAAGGCACATAAATAGTTATACAACTTTTTCGTCAATTAAATAGGAGTTTTAATCTCATATTTTCAAAAAGTCATGGCTATCTACAAAATCTGTAAAGCTTTACTGAACCAGCTGAACCTGCAAGAGATTTGTTTTATACATGAATATAGTTCTAGATAGCCGTGACTTCAAAATCGATATGTACTAAAAACAATCATGGTCAACGAAATTATAATGCCATAAAATTTAGAAAAACATAATTCATTAAATGGTAAAATTTGATCAATTCTTCTCCTTATGTGAACCGCGGAAACTCTAAGTTATGGAACCTATGTTTGGTTCAGGGGAGCCTAAAGGTTATGGAGCAGGTAAATTATGCATCGAGACTTTTTGCTCTTGGCCTGTGTAATGATTATTTTTTATTTTAATTTTTTTGCTCAGAGAATAAGGATCTTTATTTTTTTGCTCAGAAAATTATTCTTTATTTTGATTTTTTAACTCAGAATATGATTATATTTTGTGATTATTAAAATAAAACTCATATAAACTACGTTCCCTGCTATAAAGTAAATATATTTTTGATCAGGATCACCTCCTGTATCGATATAAGCATGACAGTCTGTATGTTTTTACGCAAACTAGACTCTTAGTTTTTACACATCTCCTCTTTTTCTTCGGACGCAGTGTGTAAGTTGGAACAACCGGGATCGTCCGACTATAATCTCATAATTGCCATATAACTGATTAAATAAAACGTTTTTTAGGTTAAAACGATGAATTTGATTTTGAACCAACTAATCTGATCCACAAAAATTCAGTAAGATTGGTTTACTTATAAAGAACGTACAGTTTATTCTTAAGGTTAGCTACAGTGAATTATCCATTACACTGCACGGGTGTTCTTTACCGCGCCTCCTCTTTCTACTTGGCTCAATCGAAAGAAGCGTGGGTGTGGGCACGGCAAACTAGACATTGCGGCAATCGTCGTAGACAGAGATGAGGAAGTTGGGAAGAAAAGCGGTAGTAGTAGGCTGGTCCTTGGGAGGTTGATTCTACTGACCCTAATGAAAGAAAGACTGAAGCACAAAATCTATAAGATTTACAATTAATACTTTCGTTCAGAAAGGAAAGCTTAAACATGTCAAGGTATTCCAATTCAACAATTACTCCTGGTGGCTTACTCCCTCAGCTTTGTCGGTACTGCATCGATCGTTGGGCCCAAAATGGTAAGGTGATTTTTGCTGTTTAACTTATTAAAAAAAAAGTTATACATTTGTGAATATGCCTGGCTATGAAACTAAAGTTAAGATAAGGTCCTAAGCTAAATAATTCATACTCGTTAGTGTTTAAATTTATGTGATATTAAAAAATTTTAAGAATTAAATTTATAATACTAAAATAAGAAAAATTTGACATTTTTTAAATTTTTGTGGGAGTCGATACAATTTGGCGCAGCTTTGGAGGTTTGCCGTGCAAGTGGTTGCCCAATTTTGTATTGCCAAAAGTGTTGTAGCTTAGTTTTTCCTATTCAGGCTCACGAAAATAATATAAATACGGAAACTCGCACTCTAATACATTGCTTGCTTCTCGCTTAATCCAAAAAACATCTGACCGGCATCATCACCATTTGGTTTATGTTTATTTAAGAGATTAGCTTTCTGGGCTGCTGATTACGTCATACTATCGACGGTTCGGAAGAAGATAAAAGTCTTCATCTTGAGAAGAAAAAAAAAGCTACAAAGTAGCACGGGTGTCCAACTGATTTAGTGGGTGTTCCTCCTGCGATACTACTGCTTCATACTTCTCCTACGTCCGATCCGAGACAAATTTCATACCTATGAAAGCCTATCAGGTTGTGCCTAGTCAGAATAGTGGTAATGAAGTGCCACTTGACAAGGGATTGGTTGGAATAATTTCACTATTTAAAGATTATGTCTCACCTTTTGAGTTTCTACCCCTAACACGATCACAATCACAATCATTGCTCAATGTTTTAATTTTTGATTGAATTATCTTCACTGCACAAGCTTTTGACTGCTTTAAAATTGTGAATTTTGAGAAATTATCGAGGATAATAAGTATTCCTATGTTACCTCTCTTTGTTTGAGGAAATGGTCCTTTGAAATCATAGTAAAAACGTTGGGAAGGTCGTTCATGGGCTCCCATGGGTGGTCGATTTGGTAGTTTTGGTATTTCGGGAAAGAGCGTCTGTTACAATACTCTCACTTCCTTCACGATGAAAAATTGTAAAGCCATAACCTTGGAGTTTAATAGCCAATCTAGCCAATCGGCCATTCAAGTCGTATTGGTTCATAAGCCTACGCCTTCCATGATCTGTGACTACTTCAAACACATGACCTTCAATATACATGTGTTTTACCAAGGTTGTACCATATCCGATCGTTTAGGTATATGGCAGCTATTGGATATAGTTATCCTTCTGAAATTTGGTATAGAAAAAAAAAACAAAAAAGGCATTTCTTTTACCTGGATTCGAACACAGATCCTTTCATTTCATAGGTAGAAACATTACCTCTCGGCTATCCCCATTTATTTTTATTAGGAATATATTTGAAAGTTGGTTTGAGGCAAAGTTTCTTGATTTTGAGTAAAAACACAAAAGACCGATTGAATTGACCTTTAATTTTTTGGTCTTTTGAAAACTCTCAGTATGTTAGCACTCGGACTCTCAGAGATATTTTTGACAGACCCAATAAAATAAAACTTATCTATTAAAGCTCAACCGAAAACGTTATTATTTCAAGTCAATGGGCTTAGTACTGATATAAAACTTAATGTAAAAAACGGTCAACAGTTATTTACAAGCTCTTCGAGCATTATATCATCAAAAATACCTAAGATATGGCATATCCGATTATAAGGAATAATGTGTGCAAAGTTTGAAGATTGAAAATTAAGAGACTAGCTTGCATAGAAACAGGCGGTCATGCATAGAAACAGGCGGTCCTATATCGGGAGGTGATCCTAATAAAGAATATATATATTTTATAGGTTTGGGGACGTGATGCTTGTGTTACTTCACTGTTCCTTCACTCTCTGTAAAAATAATAGTAGAAATACTGACAGTTGTAAAAACACCTTTTGTACTTTAACAACATATGTATGTCGGAGAGGAGACAATTCAGTCTCTCATTAGAAATGAGACTCTAAGGCGAGACCATAGGTCGTGCTGTGAAATACCAGTTTTGGTATGATGGGGACACACTTTGCAAACTGAGGCCGTGTGTGGCTTCGTTGTGTTGCTGGATCTGGTCCCTTTTTCTCTCGTCACTTCTATTCGTTCCTAGCTTTAGCGTGGTGTTTTTTGAGGACTGATAAATGCGTAACAATTATGACCAACAAAGGCAACGAAGACTCGCAGCACCATCCAGGTCTCAATATGGATGAGCAACAAGCTAACGATCAAGTGACTAATGAGAACTTGCGTGGAGAAGGCTTCAATTCTCCGACATCAGAAGTAGGATTCGGCCCTAACCAAACTTCTTCTAGAGACGTGTTCGCGCTTTTTGAACAAATAAACCGGAACTTTCTGGAACTGGTTAAGAGGCTACAGATGCCGGCGATTGAGTTGCAACAGACTAGCGACATTTTCAGAGACGCCATCCGCCGTCATTTTAAATCTTCTTAATATACGTCCAAGCAACGGTGAAAGTCACTGTGCACAAAACTGCGTAATTAGAATTCTGAACAAATTTCCATCGCGCTGGTTCTTGGGCACATGGCTAATTTCAACCGGCGTTTGCAGCGATTGATACACACAACGCATGCTAACAATCGAAGTGAACTGCAAGCGGAGCTGCAAATATTCTCAGCGCTAAGGGAGCGCCCTAATGCAACGAACTGGGAACCAGAGACAAAGTTAAACTGCGGAAATCAAAAAATACTAGTGTGAAAAACTAGCCCACAAAAGATCAGGTTTCGACAATTAAATGGGAGTGACTGTCAGCTTCGTCATGGAAGGACAAACTCAACGTGTTACAGATGTCAAGAGCCGGGACACACACCCTCTAATTGTCCAAAAAAACTGCAGAATGCTGGATTGGGGGTGAGAATGGAAAAAAAAGTGGAGCTATGCGCTATAGTGGAGCCTCAATCGAGTATGCTGGTCAATGGTGAGAGATTTCCATTTTCATTTGATTCGGGGGCTGATTACTCATTAATTAAGGAAAGAGTTTCAAATAAGTCAGTTGGTAAGAGAATTCATCGCGTTATTTCTTAAAAGGGGATAAGTAATGCTAATACCTACTGTCGACGGTCGAACATTGTAATCGATAGGTAGAATCGGTAAAGCTAAGAAAAGCAGTATTTTAGTAGTTTGGCCCTTGAAGTACGGGCCTACTAATTCCGGTAATATGGATGCCGCCAAAATGGGTGCCCCTCATTGTCTTGTGAATTGTAGGAGGGCGCACTGCGGTAAGGTTAAGGTTAAGATTAAGGTTCTGAATTGTGAGGTTAATTTTAAGCAATTACAGAATAAAACGCAACTCTACGCTACGCCATCTGTGCCGTTTGCTACGGCCATAGGCCCTTGAAGTATCACCCTTTCTTCGGACCTACGCGTGTGGGGAGCCGTTAAAGGCAACTCCACATGAAGCAAGACAACATCTTTTATTCGCAGTCCTAGGGAGACCGCAGCCAGCGGTCAGGAGACTGCAAGGGCAACTTGCGCTGGAGGACGGCTTGACGACCAGCTAGAGAGTTGCCAGGAGCGCACGGAGCGCAGCTTCCCGTACCAGTAGAGGAGTCGCAGCCAGCGACATAGAGAGCGCAGCCAGCGCCGAACACTGTACGGACGGTGTCGCAGCCAGCGACAAGGAGACCGCAGCCAGCGGCCAGGAGACGCAAGGGGCGCCAAGCATCAGCGGCCGCAGACAGCGGTCAGAAGGTACAGGTCCGCCATTTTGGAGCGCTGGGATAGCGCCATTGTTTGACCTGAGATGCAGCATTCCCCCAGGAGGAGTTCCCGGCTGAACGGAGGGGAAGCCACCCCTATAACAACGCGAGTGGATCAGCAGCCAGCAAGTAGTGGAGCAGAAAACCGGCCGATGGTGAACCTGACCACGGCGGCGGCCATTTCTCGCCCAGCCACTACGGTGACTACAGTAGCGTCCCAACCCAGGAGTACTGCTGTCACAGCTGCGAGTTCAGAGCCGGAGGTGAGCCAGCCACTCACGTCGTACCTGATGGAAAGGATTACGGCGTTGGAGAACGAGCTGAAGAGGGTTAAAGACTCTAACAGTGTGAGCACCGCCAATCGCGCGCCAATCGCAGTTGGCCCAAGCGCAAATGGCGCCAACAGTGGAGCGTCAGGGCGGCCGCCATCTTGTTGCGGACCGCAATTAACCACATCGAACGGTGAGGCCCCAACTAACGGGGTCGGGCCGGTCCCACATAGCGGTGTCGGTGCGAGCAATGCGGCCCGCACGCTGCCGCCATCTTGGAGTGGACCGCCATTGCTAAGGACTAGCAATCACCTCGTGGAGCCACTGTGTGCTACAAGTGTCGCGCAGACAGCGCAAGAATTCGTGCTACCGGGCGGGAGCATCCACAACATGGCAACTGCATCGCCATTTGCTGGATCCTACGCCTCGATGACGCCGAATGGAGCCCAAGGAACGAATGGGCCAAGGAGGCTCCCGGACTTGCCTGCGTTTGGAGGGCAGCCCGAGGAGTGGCCCATCTTTAACTGTGCGTTTGTGGAGACGACCCAAGCGTACAATTGTACGGACCTGGAAAACAACCAGAGGTTGTTGAAGGCGCTGAAGGATGAAGCACGCGAGACAGTAAAGTCGCTGCTGATTCACCCTGGGAATGTCAGCGCCGTGATGGAGCAGCTGCGCTTTAGGTTTGGCCGACCGGAGCAGCTTATACGCAGCCAGCTGAACAGCGTGCGAGAGGTGGCACCGATTAAGGAGCACCACCTGGCAATGATCGTTCCCTTCGCAACCCGAGTGAGTAATCTCACGGCCTTCTTGCAGTCAGCGAAGGCGGATCAGCATCTGGGGAACCCGTCCCTCATGGAGGAGCTCGTGGCAAAGCTTCCTACGAGCAAGCGAGTGGATTGGGCCAGGCACGCTGCGTCAATCGAACCCTTTCCCACTGTAGCGCACTTCAGCGCGTGGCTACAGGAGTACGCTAACATCGTGAGTACGATTCTGGACGGCGAGGAGCCGAGGCGTCGCGTTCTACATGCGAGTGTCGACCAGAACGGATGCGATCAGTGGAATGATCGGCATGGAGGTTGTCCAATTTGTGGAGGGCAACACACTACGACGAACTGCAGAGAGTTCAACGGAGCTTCGCCACCGGGCAGGTGGAGCATGGTGAAGAGGCAACGGCTCTGCTTCACATGCTTACGGAGTGGTCATATGGCAAGAGCATGCGAGACGCATCACGAGTGCCAGATTAACGGATGCCGCAGATTGCATCACCGTCTGCTACATGGAGCGGACGAAGGGCGAAGATGGCCGGAGCAGCGAGGCGGCTTCAGGCGCCGCAACGGAGGAAACCAGCAGTCAGCAGTTTCCAGGCGCAGTCCGGACAGGAGGTCTTCGCCACGAGGTGGTTACAGGGACCACGAGAGGAGCCAGCAGTCAGCTGCCCTCAGAAACAGCCTGGAGAGAGGGGCCACGCAGCCAGCGGAGGCGCCCGTGCAAAGGAATTTAAGCATCGATGTCGAAGGGGGCCGACTTTTGTTCCGTATATTGCCAGTAACGCTGTACGGAGCTGGTCGCAAGGTGGACACATACGCGCTCTTGGATGAAGGCTCCTCCGTCACGATGATCGACGACGAGCTACGGAGGGAGCTGGGAGTGCGAGGCGAACATCGACAGCTGAACATCCAATGGTTTGGAGGAAGGGCTAGTAGGGAGCCCGCCAACGTGGTGAGCCTGGAGATAAGTGGAGCTAGGATGCCCACGCGCCACCCGTTGAGGAACGTGTACGCCGTTTCGAGCCTGAGTCTGCCGATGCAGACGTTATGTCGACGAGACGTCCAGGGCGCGCATAAGGATGCGCGACTGCCGATGAAGCCCTACAGCAACGTGGTGCTGAAGTTGCTTATCGGACTGGACCATGGACATTTGGGATTGCCACTTAGGACAAGACGGTTTGCCAGACAGGGACCGTATGCGGCCGCAACCGAGCTTGGATGGGTTGTGTTTGGGCCAGTAAGTGGGCAATCGACTACGCCGTCACCGAGGTCCTGCCTTCTAGCCGTGTCAATGGATGATACGATGGACAAGATGGTGGAGGACTACTTCGAGATGGAAAGCTTTGGGGTGAAGCTCGCGCCACCGGTCGCAGCCAGCGACGACGCACGGGCCCAAAGGATCCTCGAAGACACCACGGTGAAAGTGGGGCGTCGCTACCAGACGGGACTGCTCTGGAAGGACGACCACACTGTGCTGCCACGGAGCTACGAGATGGCGCACAGACGGCTGATCAACGTCGAGAAGAAGTTGAAGCGCAACGGGCAGTTGGCGCTGGAATACGATCGGATCATCAAGGATTACGTGTCCAAGGGATACGCAAGGAAGCTGCAGCCGGATGAGGTCGCGATGAGGAGCGACAAGCTGTGGTATTTGCCACATTTTGGTGTCGAAAACCCGAACAAGCCCGGTAAGGTCCGGCTTGTGTTTGATGCTGCAGCCAAGGTTGGAGGAACCTCGCTAAATTCGGCGCTGGACAAGGGACCTCAGCACTACAAGCCCTTGCCAGCTGTGCTCTTCCACTTCAGGGAAGGAGCAGTCGGAGTCTGCGGTGACATCAAGGAGATGTTCCACCAAGTGCTGATCCGACCCGAGGATCGATGTTCCCAAAGATTCCTTTGGAGAGATGGTACGGGTGAACGAGACCCGGATGTGTACGAAATGAACGTAATGACGTTTGGAGCAGCGTGCTCGCCAAGCACTGCGCATTATGTGAAGACGGTAAATGCCCTGAAGTTTCGGGACTCAGACCCGAGGGCAGTCAAGGCCATCATCGACTACCATTACGTTGATGACTATGTGGACAGTTTCGCTACGGAGAGCGAAACTATTGAGGTATCTACCCGAGTGAAGGAGATACATGCGGAGGCTGGATTCGAATTATGCCAGTTTTCATCCAGCTCACCCATCGTGGAAGCGGCGTTGGGACCATCTGGAGAAGTCAAGAGCGTCGGATGGGGTGAGGCTGAGCAGAAGATCCTTGGAATGCGTTGGCGGGTAGCCAGTTCGGACTATCGAGCTGCACGTGTTCGTGGATGCAAGTCAATCTGCATTCGCGGCGGTGGCCTACTGGAGGGTCACGCACGAGGATGGCAACGTGCTGGTTAGCTTCGTATGCGCAAAGACGAGGTGTGCGCCGATGAGAACGATGTCGATCCCACGGCTGGAGCTGCAGGCAGCGGTTCTTGGAATTAGAGTGATGAGCACTGTCAAGGAGGAACACAGTGTGGACATCAGTGATACGGTGTTATGGACGGACTCAAAAACGGTGCTGAGATGGATCGGCAGCACCCACCGCCGGTACAAGCAGTTTGTTGGCAATCGAGTGGCGGAGATTTTGGAGTCGTCAAAGGTTTCCCAGTGGAGATGGGTGCCTACAACCGACAACGCAGCGGATGATGCGACGCGATCGCAGAGCAAGGTGGACCTTAGCCCGGAATCCCGGTGGCTAAGTGGTCCCGCATTTTTGAGGCAGCCAGCAAGCGGTTGGCCAGCGCCTGAGGAGGGAACCGAGCATGTTCCCGATGTACCTGATGAGGAGGAGATGCCCAGTGAGTTTGCATTGGTGGCATCGAATGAATTCGTCATCCCGTTCCACAGATTCTCGAGCTTCAGTCGCTTGGTGAGGACCACAGCCTGGGTCCTGAGGTTTGCGCGCCGGTGCCGCAAACAGAGAAGCGAGCTCGAGGAGTATGGACTCACTGCATTGGAGTGTGAGGCCGCGGAGGACCTGTTAGTCAGACAGGCCCAATTGGAATCATTTCCTGACGAGATGAGGGCGGCGGAACGCGGAAAGGACGTCGCCAGCTCGAGTGAGATTCGAGGTCTGGCGCCTTACGTGGATGAACACGGAGTTCTGCGCGTCAATGGCAGAATTGATGCCGCGCTGTCCATGCCGTACAGCGCGAGGAGGCCTGTGATACTGTCACACAGGCACAGTCTTACGGAGATGGTAGTAAGACACTACCACGACCAGATGAAGCATCAAAACGTGGATGCGACGATTGCTCAGATCCGGACGAGATTCTGGGTCACTAAGATGAGGCGAGTGCTGAAGAAGGTAATCTCGTCGTGCAACGAGTGTAAGTTGCAACGGATGCGGCCGATGCCGCCGATAATGGGACCCCTTCCAGAGGATCGCTTGGAAGCGGGTGGATGGCCATTCAAGTATACAGGACTGGACTACTTTGGGCCACTGCTGGTGACTGTTGCCCGTCACAGAGAGAAGCGTTGGGTCGCCTTGTTTACGTGCTTGACGACAAGGGCGATTCATTTGGAGCTGGCGCATGACCTGTCGACGGATTCCTGCATAATAGCGATCAGGAACTTCGTCTGCCGTAGAGGACCAGTACGTAGACTGCGGAGTGACAACGGCAAGAACTTCGTGGGAGCTGACAGGGAGGCCAGACGTCTTGGAGATGTGTTCGAGACGGAGAGGATACAGAGTGAGCTATCCAGCAGGAGCATTGAATGGGTTTTTAATTGCCCATCCAACCCGTCTGAGGGCGGAGTATGGGAGCGAATGGTGCAGTGCGTCAAGCGAGTGCTGCGCCATACACTGAAGGAAGTCGCGCCGAGGGACCATGTGTTGGAGAGTCTCCTAATAGAGGCGGAGAATATAGTGAACTCGCGTCCGCTCACCCACTTGCCGGTGGATGCGGACCAGGAGGCGCCGTTGACGCCAAATGACGTGCTCAAGGGAGCAGCTAATCTGCCGAATACGCCTGGATTGGATGCGGAGCTGCCCAAGGAGGGTTCTACGCGGAAGCAGTGGAGGATTGCCCGCATGCTGCGAGACCGTTTCTGGAGGAGGTGGGTCATGGAGTACCTGCCTACGTTGGTGCGCCGCGAGAAGTGGTGCCGGAGAACGGAGCCCATCCGCCAGGGCGATATGGTTTTCGTCTGCGATCCGGCCTTGCCCAGACGAGAGTGGTGCAAGGGTATCGTGGAGGAGGTCCACAGTGGACCTGATGGAGTCGCCAGACGCGCCACTGTGCGCGTGAATGATAATGGCCTATCTCGGACAATGTTGCGGCCCGTCTCTAAACTTGCAGTTTTGGATTTGAGTGAAGCGGTTCTTCACGGGGTCGGGGATGTCGACGGTCGAACATTGTAATCGATAGGTAGAATCGGTAAAGCTAAGGAAAGCAGTATTTTCGTAGTTTGGCCCTTGAAGTACGGGCCTACTAATTCCGGTAATATGGATGCCGCCAAAATGGGTGCCCCTCATTGTCTTGTGAATTGTAGGAGGGCGCACTGCGGTAAGGTTAAGGTTAAGATTAAGGTTCTGAATTGTGAGGTTAATTTTAAGCAATTACAGAATAAAACGCAACTCTACGCTACGCCATCTGTGCCGTTTGCTACGGCCATAGGCCCTTGAAGTATCACCCTTTCTTCGGACCTACGCGTGTGGGGAGCCGTTAAAGGCAACTCCACATGAAGCAAGACAACACCTACAGTACCGCACAAGTTGAATCAAACATCATGATTGATAGCTACTCCTTTATTTTATTGTTTCATATAGTACCAGACGAATGTATGCATGACTTTTTGTTGAATACAGAGAATCAAATAAAAATACCGTAGCAGATAAGTTTCCATTACCGTTAATATCAGATCAAATAGCTAGACTTTGGGAGCTAAATATTTAACTTCTCTTGATATGGCTAGTGGGTATTACCAGATTTCAATGAACCCTGAATCAATGGAATATACTGTTTTTGTTACCCCTGATGGGCAGTACGAATTTCTTGCGATGCCTTTTGGATTAAAAAACGCACATTCAGTTTTCCAGAGAGCTGTATTAAAGGCACTCGGCCGTCTTTCTCAATTGCTTGTAATTTTTTATATGGATGAAATATATTAATTGTTTCAGAAACGCAGGAAGACGCGTATGAACGTTTGAAACTTGTTTTAGACGTTTTAGTCATTTCAAAGTGCTTTTTCTTGAGAACTACAGTGCGCTACCTGGGCTATGAGATACAAGAGATACATCCAAATTCTAACAAAATAGAATCACTAGTGGCGTTGCCTCCATCAAAGTCAGTTGCTTCTTTAAGACAGTTCATTGGGTTAGCGTCATATTTTCTAAAGAATAAGTCAGTACCAAATAAAATAGAAGAAAAACGAATTGTAAATCAATTCGTATACAGAAATATCGGAGAACTGGATAATGGTAGAACAACAAAGGATCCAGAAATATTAGAAATCTTAATTAAGTTGAAGAATCAAGATTTACCATTGGAATTGGTTGCCACTTATGAAATTAGATCAAATGTCTTGTATTGAAAGATTCAAAGGAATTGAAAAACTCCTTGTTTACCTTTAGTTCCTCGTACTTTTTGCTGGTCAGTTAAAAATCAGATACATGAGTCTATCATGCACCTAGGTTGGGAGAAAACACTGGATAAAGACTACGATCATTACTGGTTTTCGGGCATGGTAAAATATAATCGAAGATTCGTGGAAAACTGCATTACATATAGGGTTTCTAAGGGTATATCATGAAAACCTCAAATGGAATTACACGCAATTCCAAAAATAAGCATTTCTTGGCACACTGTTCATATAGATATATCAGGAAAATTGAGCGGAAAAAGCGATCGTAAAGAATAAATTATTGTACACATCGACGCTTTTAAAAAATACGTTTATCTATTTTACACCATATCCTTGGATGTTAATACTTTTATAAACTTTAATAATAAAGGGCACAGCTTTACAGGCACAAAATTTGTGCAATTTCGTCTAGTTGGTACGGGCGCAAGTTGAGAAAATGGTCAAGTTGAAAGAGTACCCTGAAGAATCTTTTGACGGCTGATCACACAAGCTCTAGATCGTGGCAGGATGCGCTAGGGGATGTACAGTTAGCTCTTTAATTGTGCAGTTAGTCATAGCACTAAGTGTAGTCTTTTAGAACTTTTGATTGGTAAAGTTGGGCGACCACTAGGGCTGATGCCTATTAGTGATACCGAAGATGAAATTGACAAGATTAAATCAATCACACAAGCTCTAGATCGTGGCAGGATGCGCTAGGGGATGTACAGTTAGCTCTTTAATTGTGCAGTTAGTCATATCACTAAGTGTAGTCTTTTAGAACTTTTGATTGGTAAAGTTGGGCGACCACTAGGGCTGATGCCTATTAGTGATACCGAAGATGAAATTGACAAGATTAAATCAAGGGAGCTGGCTGCTAAGAACATGGAGGAGGCCGCTAGATATGAGAAGACAAAATTTATTAAAAACATGGCTAAAGTAATAAGGTTCTGTGTGGGGGACTTTTTGCTGCTTAAAAACAGCGAGAGACAGCAAACGAAATTAGATCCTAAGTTCAGAGGACCCTTTTTGGTGGTCGAGGTATTGGACGGAGACCGATACGTTTTAAAGTCTACACAGAACAATAGGCGTTACAAGTACCCACACGAAAGTTTGCGAAAGTTACCGGATGTGCAAATTCCAGAAGAGCTTTATGTAAATAACAAAGGACTAATACAATTGAAAAAGCCTGTTGAAAAAAAAAGTGATCGTGAAGCCATGAGATGGGCGATGGACGAGAGTTGCTTTAGAACTGTGTTTGATAAATTCGTGAAGCCAAGTTTTGGGCGATAGACGAGTAATGTGTTTAATGAATTTGTGAAGCCATGTGTTTGGCGATGAATATAAATGTTGGCTTGTAAAAGTTTAGTTAAGTTATGTTAATGAACATTATACCAATTTGAGATTATGCGGTTAAGTTTTTGGAAGCATTCAATACAAATTATAAAGTGGAATGAAATCAGATGTTTATTCCACTATCAGATGACATATCAGATGACACGAGGACGTGTATATGTCAGGATGGCCGTGTCGGAGAGGAGGCTATTCAGTCTCTCGTTAGACATGAGACTCTAAGGCGTGACCATTGGTCGTGCTGAGATATACCAGTTCTGGTATGATGGGGACTGTTTGCGAAAAGAGGCCGTGTGTGGCTTTGTTGTGTTGCTAGATCTGGTCCGTTTTTCTCCCGTCACTTCTATTCGTTCCAAGCTATAGATACCTATGCGTAGGTATGCGTAATACCTATCCGGATGAAGTTTTTCGGCCAATTTCTTAAAGATATTGGAAAGGTATCGTTCTCTAGAGAGTCTCGGATCAGTCTCGCTTCGTCAGAATAAGTTAGACATCGTAGCAAATGGATTTTAGTGTTTGAGAGCCTTATTTATTATAACCATGAAAAATAATAAAAAAAAACCATAAGGGAGCGAGTCTTTAAAGTTTTATATGCAATTCAAGATTTGAACCTAAAACAATTTTGTTATGAGTGCAATGATCCTGGAAAGGTAGAACACTCGAGAAGATTTTTACTGAAAGTAGAGGAACCAAAAGCCATTCAAGCCATTTTATCTAAGAAGGAAAAGGCAAAGCTCTCCATCTAAATGGCAAACATCAAATGATGAAATTTATGGATGATTTCCTACATTCCATATGGATTCATTTCCTACAAATGATTTATGGATTCACTTCCTACAAATGATGGATTTAATTGTAGGAAATGTGTGAGTACCACATTTGTGGTACTTCTGGAATCCCTGAATCGTCCGTTAGTAAACTAGAGGAGAAGCATTTCAGGGATCGTAAAATCACGCTTCAACTCTGAAGTACAAACCGATGCGAAGACACCTTATAATAATAGGATTATTTTTAATTTGAGTCAAAGAAAGATAAGCTTTTCCATGTTAACGATGTTCAGGGTTAATTAAATGAATTGGAGTCTCTGTGTATCAGCCATTAAAATTGTTCGGCATTGCTTTCTCTGGGACATGTATTGTCACTTGAGTGCTTGCGGTGGGATAACTGTAGGATTATTTGTTGTTATTTGACTGCTGAAGAAAGCTTTCGTAAGCTGTTGTATCTGTGATGGATCAGTAAAAATATTCTTTTGTATCGTTTCTGGAGTTGTTTTTGGTGTGGGGGATCGTTCTTTAATTAAGTGTGTGAATTGGATCCCAATAAACTGTTGACACCTGAAGTGTGTCAAGAGTGGTAATCGCTCGGAGTACGGTACCATAAAACAAAATTTGCAAAAATTTACCATATCCAGTGGCTTCTTTTCCATACCTATATACTGCAGTGCAATGGAGGATCGAAGCACTGTGGCAGTATTGATGTTTGTCAATAATATTTTCTCTAACAACACTGATTGCTCTATGTTATTGGGGCTTATCAACTTTAATGTGGCCCGAGGGATCTTCGCACGTTTGCTACCTTTCGCCTTGCTTGACGTAGGGAAAATTATCTTATGTATGAGCACATAGATCGAGCACTATCTTACTTTTATTCATTACCTCCTAGCCTCCGAAAAAAGTGGGGCTCAGAAAAACATGCTTTAGGGTTACTGGTTATGAATTTTTTAAGTACTATGCATGTTAGATTGTATAATAGCCATGTAAGAAAAAGTTCATTGTCTAAATAAAAAAGTAAAATAAAATACAGTGGTTCAAGGTAAGATCAAAAATATAAACAAAAATATTAATAAATTAACGTAACATTTTAACTGGATTTTAAACTCGTCTGTGCGTCGAAGTCTTGTAATAAGACAATCTCGTCATCTCAGCCTACCATCCACTGCTGGCTGTGTGAAAACGTTTTACACGCTAAGTGTGCCGGGTTCACCGCCTCAGTTTTGGATGCCATTTCTCGTAGGTCTGGTCTCCACTTTTGCTGTGATTGATGTCGTGCTGTTCAGGACGAAATGAGATCGTTCATGAGACAGACTAAAACTGGATTTAAAGAGATGATTAACGGTTTTCGTAAAATCAATGACCAACTCTGTGCGCTCGATACACAGTTTAATAGTCTTCAACTATTAAATGAGTCTCCAAAGCATATGAAATCCGCTTTAGTGATGTACTTGTGGGTGATGTACTACTCAGCCGACAATTATTCAGCCGCTTATATCTCTAGCCACCCCAAGGGCTGGAACTGGGAAGTTAGTTATTCAAGATACTTAGTAGCTCGGTCTAATTTCACCATGCATAACGCTGAATGTTATCGGAATTATATTCCCCGCTGCCCAATTCCGTTTACTCAGGACCCGAAGCAGTTCTTCTTTTCCTCCTCTGCTTACGTTTGAGAATTCTTATGCAAACACTGATCTGGCACTGGCCGATCTCTTTGCAAAGTTCTTTCAAACACATAGCACCATTCCAGCTCAGCCGTACACTTATAATATACAACCAGCCAACCTTATATGATGCCCATCTGTTATTTGTAATAAATATTTTGAGCAAAGGGTACATGAACCGATTGCTGGTTTGTTGCCGCAACTTGCACTTGAACAATTTGGACGTGGAGAAAGAATTGAGTTCAGAATGGGTTTGTCTTAGACTTAGTTTATTAGTATAAAAGTTCAATATTTATAGGTACTTTGATACATGGATATTGCTTAGGTGGTAAATTAATGGAAACATAGCAAAAACATAAAAATGATAAATTAACAATTTTAAAATGTAATATTCTACACTAATTTGTCGGTTGCATTGACTTGCACTGTCAGCAGTTCTTGCTGCCGTTCAGTTTGTTGTTTCTGAAAGGTTTGGTTTTTAATGTTCATCGTTCTTTATGTAGGCTTTGACCTAATATTGTCTATATAATATACTTATAGTGATTGTTTTTTTGTTGTGTGTATATTTGTGTTCTTGTGTCTTAATATTAAATGCACATGACTTAACATTCTCCCGGCCGTTGAACAGGTGTTCAACCATCGTCCAGCTCTATAGTAAACTGTCTTGGGGTAGGTTCCGGAGCTGGTCTTTTAGGTTTTGGAATCCAAATGGTCCGACTGTGTCGGAAGATGAGGGTGCTTATCAGTATCAGTATGATGACTGAAATGACCAATGCTGTGTACGACATGGTTGTCTGGTGGTCCAATTCGTACGGTGCATCATTTCTTTTTATATCGGCTAACTGATGTTGTAAGATCTCTAATTCTGTGTCGTCCATACTTGGTGATTGGGTGGAAGTCCTTAACGCGGAGTCCGATATTTCTTCTATGGAATTTATGGGCTTGGAGATATTTCCGAATCGACTGAACGATGTTTGTACTTCAGTGGTCATGGTGCCGAACGTAGTCAAACTTATATTGACATTGCGTGCAGTGCAACCAATTGACAAGTTCAGCATACCAGTCGCCCTTATGTTAATAGTTGATGAAACTCCATTGCATACCGCCTGCAGTTCCATTGGTTCCTTGGTTGCGAAGATCTATTGGTTAGATTGGCGAGTTTTTATCCATACCATTCTGGAGTGCACAAGATTGCTGTGACATTCTGTTCCAGTCTTGTTATTAAATAGCTGGAATTCGCATTTAATGTCAACATTGTATGCCGTTAAGTGATTGAAACAAATATGTTGGTCCATTTTTATAGGTGTGAATCTTCTGAATTCGTCCTCATTAAAACCTATAAAACGATCTCTGTGGGCATTGACAGCTATGATCGTTTTCTGAAGATTGTACAATGTCCAGCCTTTCGATTCCCATATTGGGATGGGCACAATGCTAAAGACATCCAATAACTCTGACGATACCAGTGGTATTGTTATTCGAAAGATGGCGTGAGTATCAGTTGTACTGCCTTGCGCATACATTATTTTGTAGAGCTGCAGAACATCAGTAGTGGCGACTGGCAAATTTGTTTGGGTGGTAAATGATCCCGAATTTGATCGAGTTGATCTCGTAACTGTGTAGGTGATATTAAAATTGAACTGTTTGTTCTATGGCGAACATCAGTTAACACATAAGTTATCACACTCTGCATTCGCTTTAAACCATTTGCAAGTAGATTCATTTTTGTTGTGAGAATCATAAATGCTTGCTCCAAATGTGCTCTTTGGTACTGTCCTCGTTGCTTATTTATGAGGGTCATCTGTTGTTCCAAAAATCTTAAGCGGTTGTTGGTAGCCAAACTTCCTTTTCGCACCAAATTGATGGTGGAGTCAACCATGGATGTCTGGATCTGAAGCAGCTGTAAGAGGAAATCCTCGTTGCCTTTAACCTTTGTGGTAGTCAATTGTATGTGGAGTCAATTACGCCGAATAATGAATTGGCTATGGTTCCAACAACATTAAACGGTGATCTACGTTGCCGAGAGTGATGCATAAGGATATTTCCTGACTCAAGTGTTGCCATCGCTAGTGGAAGTAGCAACATAAGTGCTAGAATTACAGGCATTTATGGGAGGATTCCTTTTTTGCGTTGTACCGTAGGCTCATTAGACTGGTCTGCCTTGAGGGTGTCGTCTAATGGGCGCTTGTTGCTGACTTCTTCTGGGAACAGTGGAGCTCACCGAGTCACTGGTCTCTTGAATATTCCAGAAGACGTTTTGATGTCCACGTTTTGATGGAGGAGCAGTTAATGATTCTCCAATCAGGAAGTGTCTTGGCGTTAAAGCTGATTCGTCAGTGGGGTCTGATGACATGGGAGTGATAGGCCGTGATTTGAGGATCGCCTCGACTTCAATGACCACAGTGTTGAGTTCTTCGAAGGTTAACGATGCCGTGGCTGTAACTGAAACAAGCAGTCGTTTTGCGGATTTTACCGCAGCCTCCCATAGCCCCCGAATGATGGTGCTCGTGGGGGAATGAATTTGAAGTCTACTTCTCTTTTGTTGCAATGCTGAACTATGGCGTCCTTCGCATTGGTAGAGAAAATAGCGGTTTCGAGCTATTTTAATTTATTGTTGGCTCCAACAAAATTTATTGCATTATTGCAATGGATCATCTGGCACTTTCTTCGACGTCCGAGAAACCGGCGGAGAGCGGCCAAAAAGGCGTCTGTTGTGAGATCGCTTACTAACTTCAAATACACTGCCTTCGTGGAGCAGTGTTCTGTTGCACTGCGATATAGGCCTTGTCAGGACGTTTGCCTCGGATCTTGTGATGAATCCATATGGGGCCGCAGTAATCTACTCCAAAGTTAAAGAATGGGCGAGGCTGCGTGACTCTTTGGGCAGGTAGATTTCCCATAATTTGATGCATTAATTTGGGCTTCATTCTGGTACACCGCATGCAATTTTGTACAATGTTTCTCGCCATTGTTTTGTCATTGATGATCCAATATTGTTGCCAAGCGATAGCACGCAAGGCTTGAGCACAGCAATGCATGTTGGTCTCATGTAGCTCCCTTAGGATCATTTTTACAATAGTGTAATTGTAGGGGAGCACGACTGGATGTTTTGCGCCCTCGGATAGGTTTGAGTGTTCGAGTCTGCCTCCTACTCGAATTAACCCATCAGGTTCAAAGATGGGAGCCAATGACACAAGGGAACTCTTTTTGTCTACTGTTTTATAACGTTTGAGCTGTTTGCACTCTGCATAAAATTCGATTTGCTGAATTGTGCGTAGGATAATTGTGCGTGCCTGGTTTAGCTCGCCCAGACATAGTGCCTTCGTTGGTGCTCTATTGGCCTTATAACAGAACTGCAGCATGTACGCAACAATCCGTTGTAATTTGTAAAAGGAGTTACTGTGCCTACAGTTGTAAACCTCCCTACCGAATGTGTCCTTGGTAGCCGCCATGCAGACAAATTTTTTTTTTTGCTCTAAATTCGTCGAAATAATGGCTGGCATCTTTGCCCAGTTCTCCCTGGGTCCATGTAAAACAGGGGTCCATAAAACCACACACTGTTGCTCGAGAGTTTGCTAGGTGATATTCCTCTGGACAAGACGTCGGCTGCATTGTTGGCAGATGATACGTGACGCCATTGAGACTGTACCGTCACTTCTTGAATCTTGGCTATCCGATTTGCCACAAACGTGTGGTAAGTGGAAACCGTTGTACTGATCCACCCTAACACGACGGATGAATCAGTCCAAAATAACCCAGAAACCTTGTCCAACCTTGTTTTAAGACGATAAAACCGTCACGTATGGTACCAAAACAGCTCCCTTTTTGGCCACGAAATGCCTAAATCATTTAGCAATCCGGTCACGGGACAACTACCCGTTGGGGTCTGCGACGCTTTAAAATGACTTCTACGTAGACGATTGCTTGACGGGTGCTGACTCAGTGGCAGAAGCAGTTCGAATCCAAAGTGAACTGAATAAAATATTACTACCACACTGTTTCAAATTGCGAAAGTGGTGCTCAAATAATGCAGGAATACTGCAAGGAAGACCCAAAGAGGATACCAGTTGGACCAGTGTTAAAACCCTCGACAGGATATGGATGCCCAATAAAGACCAACTTTGCGGAAGAGCGCAGCAAGGCGAAGCGTTGGTCATCACAAAACGAGTGGTTTGCTCTGAGTTGTCACAAATCTTTGACCCTATAGGTTTGACTAACACCTCTGGGAATTAAAATTTGCTTGGGATGAGGAATTGCCCTTGGAACTTCAGACCGATTGGAAAAACTATCGCTTTGACCTGCAAAGTCTGAATGAACTGCAAATTCCAAGACACATATTTGACGGAAAGGTACCAGTCACGCAAGAGTTACACACCTTCGTGGACGCCTCAGAAAGAGCATATGGCGCAGCAATATACGTACGAGCAACCTATAATCCAGACTAGCACCCACAGCGAAGCAATCCTTGCCCAGACTAGAGGTTTGCGCAGCAGTTTTCGGCGCAGAGCTAACGCAAAGAGTGAGACAAGATATACGCTTATCTGTGGACAAGGTTTCTGGGTTATTTTGGACTGATTCATCCGTCGTGTTAGGGTGGATCAGTACAACGGTTTCCACTTACCACACGTTTGTGGCAAATCGGATAGCCAAGATTCAAGAAGTGACGGTACAGTCTCAATGGCGTCACGTATCATCTGCCAACAATGCAGCCGACATCTTGTCCAGAGGAATATCACCTAGCAAACTCTCGAGCAACAGTGTGTGGTTTTATGGACCCCTGTTTTACATGGACCCAGGGAGAACTGGGCAAAGATGCCAGCCATTATTTCGACGAATTTAGAGCAAAAACAAAATTTGTCAGCATGGCGGCTACCAAGGACACATTCGGTAGGAAGGTTTACAACTGTAGGCACAGTAACTCCTTTTACAAATTACAACGGATTGTTGCGTACATGCTGCAGTTCTGTTATAAGGCCAATAGAGCACCAACGAAGGCACTATGTCTGGGCGAGCTAAACCAGGCACGCACAATTATCCTACGCACAATTCAGCAAATCGAATTTTATGCAGAGTGCAAACAGCTCAAACGTTATAAAACAGTAGACAAAAAGAGTTCCCTTGTGTCATTGGCTCCCATCTTTGAACCTGATGGGTTAATTCGAGTAGGAGGCAGACTCGAACACTCAAACCTATCCGAGGGCGCAAAACATCCAGTCGTGCTCCCCTACAATTACACTATTGTAAAATGATCCTAAGGAGTACATGAGACCAACATGCATTGCTGTGCTCAAGCCTTGCGTGCTATCGCTTGGCAACATTTGGATCATCAATGACAAAACAATGGCGAGAAACTTGTACAAAATTGCATGCGGTGTACCAGAATGAAGCCCAATTAATGCATCAAATTATGGGAAATTACCTGCCCAAAGAGTCACGCAGCCTCGCCCATTCTTTAACTTTGGAGTAGATTACTGCGGCCCCATATGGATTCATCACAAGATCCGAGGCAACGTCCTGACAAGGCCTATATCGCAGTGCAACAGAACACTGCTCCACGAAGGCAGTGTATTTGAAGTTAGTAAGCGATCTCACAACAGACGCCTTTTTGGCCGCTCTCCGCCGGTTTCTCGGACGTCGAAGAAAGTGCCAGACGATCCATTGCAATAATGCAATAAATTTTGTTGGAGCAACAATAATTAAAATAGCTCGAAACCGCTATTTTCTCTACCAATGCGAAGGACGCCATAGTTCAGCATTGCACGAGCACCATCATTCGGGGGCTATGGGAGGCTGCGGTAAAATCCGCAAAACGACTGCTTGTTTCAGTTACAGCCACGGCATCGTTAACCTTCGAAGAACTCAACACTGTGGTCATTGAAGTCGAGGCGATCCTCAAATCACGGCCTATCACTCCCATGTCATCAGACCCCACTGACGAATCAGCTTTAACGCCAGAGAAGTCATTTTAAAGCGTCGCAGACCCCAACGGGTAGTTGTCCCGTGACCGGATTGCTAAATGATTTAGGCATTTCGTGGCCAAAAGGGAGCTGTTTTGGTACCATCGTGACGGTTTTTCGTCTTAAATAATGATTTTTTCGTCTAAACCGTCACGTTGGTCCAAACAGCTTCCTTAAGGATCCTTAAGATCCTCGGATGGATCGTTTCTACAGATTAAGCTGATGGATCTGATTTTGGATTGATCCATCTTGACGGTTTCTTTTCTTTCCGCAGTGAACACTTTTGTGTGTTCTGAAGCGTGTTGTTGGACAATAGCTCGCTCTGAACCATAGGTCCCGTTGTAGCATGTCTTTCAAGGATTTTCCACTTGATGTTTTGCATGAAGCATCCAAAACCTTCGTGTTTTGTGCTGCTGCTGTCTGGTTTCAGAACACAGTGATGTGGTATGAATTGATTTTTGGGTTTGTGTCGTTGGAACAGCCTTCATTTGTCCCAAAGCATCTTTCTTTCTGAAGTCGGAATCCCTTTCCGAACAGCACCCTTTAATCGTCGCTCTGGGCTAAGAACCTTTTGATAGCAATTCTTTTGACTCCCCCTGGGCTGAAGGGTGTTCGGCGAACGGTAGTTTCACTAGTCTTCCGTCTTCCGCTCTTTTTCGAGTTTCTCAAAGAATTTCTCGCGTGTATTCTGACGGAGATCGATGTTTCGATTGGTTGCCCAATTGTCTAGTTTCCAAAACCTTCATTATGCGTCAGTTTCTTCACCGACGCTGACACCACAGGCGGATTGTGCTTGGATTTAATTCCACCTGCTACAATCCATCCTAGTTTCGTGTTTGTTAACATGGCACCAGCTCTCCCGATCTTCTGCTGATTCCGAAGGAGTAGCGAGTAATAGGGGGGGATCTGCTGGGGATGAAACTGGGGAACTGCTAACTGACACTCATTGGGTATTTTTAACGCACAATGAGTAAGTGGTTGAGTGGCTGGTCAGCTATGATGTGGGGAAGGACAAAGGCTTCTTGCGCTGGCTGAAATCCCCGTGAAGAGAGCTAACGAGGTAGTTACTCTTGCTCTGCTCATTCTCATTGTCCTCCAATTCCTTCGATGGCGCGTTATGACAACTTGATGCCAATCGCTCAGTGTAAATGATCTGTGATTGGTTAACAAGGTTGAAATTTGGCTACTTGACCGCTCTCTGCCTGGACCGCTACCTTTGCTGTTGCAAGAAGGTTTAAATTCTTGTTAACCGCGGCACCGACAGTTGGGGAATGAAGGCTTGTGGATTCCAGGTGTAACAAGGTGTGATGTTTTTTTCGCACTTGAAACAATTCCTTCCTTTCTTCCTTTGATTTGTGGTCGTCTCGATCAGTTGACACACATTTTTTGTTTTTGGACCCATTTAATCTTTCTGATCTGTTCTTGCGCGGAACCCCTCACATTCTTACTCGTGATTTGGAGCCTTGCATAGTAGCTGATGATTGTTGCCTGACGTTGATGAGCACGCCAGTTTTTGACTCTTTTGTCAAAGATGCCGTTGTCTTTCCGGAGCTCAAGACTCTGATTCTTTGCTCTAGAATTTCAGCTCGTCTGTGGGGCTGGATCTCTACTGAATTGGCAACTGTTGCTCAAATAGACCCCTTTAGTCTTTAAGCTTTCGGTAGCAAGACCACAAGAAACCATCCCATTGGATACGTTGTGCCTAGTCCCTTTCAGCTCCTGTTTGATTTGGCACTGTCAGATGGGCTATGATGAAGTAGCCGACGAATAATGTTTCGCGATGAGCCGAGGATTGTCTTGATCCAACTTTTGCGCCATGCTGAACTAGTTGTCCTCATTTGCTCGATGTGGCGTACCACATCGGATTTTAGGTCCACATTTTCTTCACTGATGGCTGTTAGTTCTCAGTTAGTAATGGATTGTTTCCATTTCTTGCATCCCCATCAACTATGGATGTTTTGCGAGGCTTTGCACATCATGACGTTTGCCGAAGTGCTGTTTGTTTACCAACGATTCAACGAATCTTTCCCAAGCTTCTTCAGATGGTAGTTTCGTTTGAAAGTATGCATTTTGTTTTCGATTCGGCCCATCTTTTCGTTCTTCGTTTCTGACCGTTGGGAGTATTTTTTTGCTGCTGAGGGCTAGTAGCTGGATGCGCTCCGATTCGCTCCGAAAGTGGTCGAAGAACTGAACCCTTTTTTGACGGACTGAGGAAAGTGTGGTGCCCTTAATCTACCGATTAGAGGGACAGCGTCACACTGCTGTGAAGATCCTAATGCTCTCTTAGCAGGAGTCTTCCTGAATTTTCTATTGTGGAACGATAGAAATCTGTAATCGTTCCTATTGACTATTGTTCGATTGGTGATCCTGGGCTTGCAGTATCACGTCGGGGTCACCAAAATTTTATCTGTTAAAGGTTTGAGCAAAGGGTACTGAACCGATGCTGGTTTGTTCCGCAATGGCACTGAACAGGACGTGGAGAAGAAGAGTTCAGAGAGTGTCTGAGATGATTTGGTTAAAGTTAATTAGCTACGATACTGTTGAGGTGGTATTATGGAATAGCAAAACATAAAAATATAAATTAACAATATCAAAATGTATATTCTACACTAATTTGTCGGTTGCATTGCCTTGCACGGTCAGCAGTTCTTGCTGCCGTTCAGTTTGTTGTTTCTGAAAGGTTTGGTTTTTAATATTCATCGTTCTTTATGTAGGCTATGACCTAATATTGTCTTTATTATATACTTATAGTGCTTGTGTTTTTGTTGTGTGTATATTTGTGTACTTGTGTCTTAATATTAAAAGCACATGACTTAACAAAGCTCAATGTGATGTGTTACCGGATTTTCTTAAGGTCAAGCCCGTTTATTCGCCAGGCCCCGATGGAGTACCAGGCTGTGTTCTGAAGAACTGCGCCGAGGCACTGTGCAAACATCTCCTTAAACTCTTTAAAATATCACTGGAGACTTCAATTTTTCCCCTTATGTGGAAAGAATCCTACATTATTCCTCTGCATTAAAAAGGAAAAAAGTCCGATGCTACAAATTTTAGAGGCATCTCTAAATTGTCAGCAATTCCAAAGCTTTTTGAAAAACTTATCACTCCACATTTACAAGACCTATGTAGTTCAATAATATCCCCGTGCCAACATGGCTTTATGAAGCGCCGCTCCACCACCACCAACTTATTGGAGCTAACATCTTTTGTCACGAATGGGTTCCGGAATGGCTTACAAACAGACGTCATTTACACTGACTTCAGTAAAGCATTTGACTCTGTTAACCATTCGCTTCTTATAAGTAAACTCAGTCTTTTGGGATTCCCAACTCCCAAGGAGATCTCCTTATCTGGATTTCGAGTTACTTATCACGAAGAACCTAACGCGTCTTCATTAAAGATGTTACGTCGCATTTAGTCCGCGTCACATCTGGGGTGCCCCAAGGAAGCCATCTTGAACCGATACTTTTTGCACTATTTATTATCGACTTGCCCCTTGCCTTAACTGACTCACTAGTACTAATGTACGCTGATGATGTTACTTTGTCTTCAGTATAAATTCACTAGCGCCGAATCTAGACTTCAATCCGATTTGGATAAATTTCAAAATTGGTGTTTTGCAAATAACCTAAAGCTTAATGGATCGAAATGTAAACTCATGTCATTTTATCGATCTAGCCCTCACCAGGCTACGTACTTTCTCTATGGGAACGCCTTAGAAAGTTGAACTCAGATTAACGATCTGGGAGTCCTATTAGATTTGAAACTTAAATTTACCGACCATATATCCACCATGGTTAATAAAGCTATGGGTGTCCTTGGTTTTATTAAAAGATGGTCAAAAGAATTCAACGGACCTTACAGTACTAAAACTTTATACACATCATTGGACCGTCCGATTCTTGAGTATGCATCGTGTGTCTGGAGTTCTCAATACGGAGTACACCGAGATCACATTGAATCTGTACAAAAAAACTTCCTTATTTTCGCACTAAGGGGATTTAATTGGGATGCAAGTCTTCACCTTCCCTTCTATCATAGTAGACTTTTATTAATCAACTTACCATCATTAACGAATCGTAGAACGATGCTGGGTGTTATGTTTCTATTTAATCTTATTAATGATAATGTAGACAGTCAGCATTTACTAATACGCTTAAATTTTAACGTTCCTAGTAGAAGGATTAGAGACTTTCATTCAGGGTATTATGTTCGGACTACAATTATCTATACCACACTTTGTCACTTTGCTCTACTAACAATCTTAAGTCCTATAATCCAACACTCTTCCTTGTGATTTCTTTCTCTTATTCTTCTCGTTTACTTTCTCGGATCTTTCCCCGTGATTCGAGCCGTACGTTATGCGACAGCGTTTCTCGGTCAGTGGGCCGGGAGGTGGGCTGTATGTATGCAGTGGGAACCGCGCGAACTAAAAAAAAAAAAAAAAATTTATTAGTTCTGTACTATTCCATTGATTTTCCTATGCGTAAATAGTTAAGTTAATAAGTTTTCCTGCATTTTGGTATCGATTCTTCAGCCGCTATTCTCCAGGATACCCATACCTGATGAGAATTTATTATAAAAATTGTTATATTTTCCTTGTGATACAAGTCTTTGACTAATTAAATGTAAATAATAAGTTCTCGTAGATACAAGGCCATTGCAGATCATCTCTATCATATTTACAATTTTAACCAGAGGCATTAAAAACGTTGGCGCTGGCGTTAAAATCGTGTGTAATTTCCTGGCTTTCTTGCTATTTTTGCCCCTAATTCAATTTTATATATATAATATATGTATAATTAGAAGAAGCTAGCAATATGCATATTGCGTATATGTATTATGGCTCTCTGCTGTATACTTGGATACGGATCGAGCAGGTCTTTGCACCCTTATGTAATACCCTTATGGCTTATGCCATAACTTTTCCATATTATTTTAATTCTATGTTTCATTAATTTATTAAAAAGGATCATACATTTATAATTACGGGACAAGGGATAATAATGCTTTAGGCCATGCAGCAACCAGCCAAACCGATTTGAATAATGATAATTTGTTTAGCTGCGGCGAAATTAATTCTTGTCTGTCTTCTCATTTTGCATGCCTTTTGTTATCTGTAGCGCATGCAATTTTGTTATACTGAGCGCTGCCTTGTTATATTGAGCGGAATTATCCCCAAATAAATAGTAAAATTAAACCTTTGATATTGTCCAATTTGGCCACTACCAAACATCTTCTGGCGTTACTGGCGTTGATTATCGATTATCCTCCAGACGCTGGATCCAGCCACAAAAGCCAAGTGGGAGGACACTCTCGCTGGAAACAATGACAGCCTTCCATCTTGGGAATCTATGGCACGATTTTTGGAGCAAAAGAATGCGTTGACCTTTCTCTGGCTGTGTATCCACCAGCTAACCAAGTGGGTCGAGATCGATCTTCTAATAAACGATCTTCGTGCATAGTTATTAACGCCAGTCCTGCTCTATGCGCCCTGTGTGGTGTTTTGGCGCACGCGTTTCCTTCTTGTCCAGGGTTCATTGCCTTGCCAATTGGTCAAAGGTACGACGAAGTTCGACGGCTGACCCGCTGTTTTGAATGATTGAAAGATGGCCATTATGTTGAAAGGTTCTAAAATTCTTATAGAAAACTGCCGTGGAATTGCTAAACTTCTGCGATTTCCAAGCTGCTGGAACCATCCCAACTGTAATATCATTGCAAAAGCATAATTTCTTCCACACAGCATGGTTTGTCAAGCATCGTTCTACTACAACCAATCTGCTTGAATTCTCTTCGATCGTCTATAAGGGTTATCTAAAACGAATGCATACCGATGTTGCTTACAAAGATTTAAACACATTGGTTACTCAGTTTTTAATATTGAGCCCCCCCATAAAATCAAAGAAATCGTACAGTGCTACTGTTGCCAGGAATTTGGAAACACAAAGTCATACTGTTCCAAAACTCACCGATGTGTGAAATGCTCTCTCAGTAATTCCAGTAACATTTTTCCAAAAGACAAAGAGCAACCAGCAAAATGTGCCAACTGCAATGAAGATCAAGCTGCTAGTTATAATGGGTGCAAAGTTTATCAGGAACTTATATAAAAAGAATAGTAAGCGAAAGCAACTACCTGAAAAACACCAAAGATGACAATAAGGGAAATGACTATGCTACAACTCAATCTTTTGCTCCGCAAAAATTTTATTTTTATTTTGAAAAACTCACTCACTAGCAAATGTTATTTTAGAATAATTGGATACGACACCGTAAGAGCTAATCATCCGTCAGATAAAGCTCATGGGGTTGTTGAAATTATTGTCAAGCAGGGCCTAAGTTTCTAATCATGGACAGAACTAGGGAAAACTCTATGAAGGCTGCACCAATTAGGATTGAATGTATGCTCGCAGATGTATCAATAACAACGATTTACCTCCTTTCAAGATTCACAATAAAAGAGCTCGATTTTCAAAACTAGTTCCAATTGGTGGAAACATCCAGCCTTTTTCCAAACATCCATGGTGGGGGTCCAGACTGACTAACCCGTAGCTATCGGAGTTATATAAATGCAAACGAAACAATAACATGAAAATTTTGTCAACTGGTAAGCCTACATACTGGCCATCTGATAGTCGGAAAATTCCAGACTTGATTGATTTCGTAGTATTTTCTGGAATTCCATAATCACATATGCGAGTAATGGAAAGCTTTCACCCTAACTCATTCTCCAATAATAGCTACTTACTAGCACGATAGCCCAAATGTTGAAAAAGCAGGAGAGGAGAAAGAATATGCTGTGGAGCTTTTCACAACACAATTCATAAAGCGAGTTACAGAAACAGGGATCATTCTCTTAATCATCAACAATGAAACAAAATGTACCTTTCTATCGAAATCCGACAAAAAGTACAAAATAAAATAAATAACTGCGTAACAGTAATAATAATTCTATAACCGAGAACGAAGAAGAAAAATTTCTTGAGTCACCCTGCCAAATGAGTTTACATATAACAAGAAAGGAGAGCTAACATCGGACGGAGCCGAAGTTGATATACCCTTGCAGGTGAGAGGCAGTCCGCTAGGTGGCGACACGCATCTTTATTATAAGATATATATCGGATCGTATATAGTCGGCCGATCCTTATGATATTTGGCAGATCGGATTAGTTTGCACAAAGTGGAATCCATACCAAGTCCCATCCTTCTAACTTAAAAAACAACGAAGTTATGCCATTTCCGATCAATCAGTTATATGGCAGCTATAGGATATAGTCGACCGATCCCAGCCGTTCTGACTTATATACTGCCTGCAAAGGAAAGAAGGGTGTGTGCAAAGTTCGAAGACGATAGCGTTAAAACTGAGAGACTAATTTGCGTAGAAACAGACAAACGGATAAACGGACAGACGGACATGCTTATATCAACTCAGGAGGTGATCCTGATTAAGAATATATTTACTTTATAGGGTCGGAGATGTATCCTTCACTGCGTTGCACACTTTTGACCAAAATTATAATACCCTCTGCAAGGGTATAAAAAGCATTAAATATGAATTAGTCGTAACAGATATTAAAGGCTTGAACAATAAAAAAGCACCAGGTCCTGATAAAACAAAAGGGCAAACCCTGAAAGGCTTACCACCAAATTGCAAACGACTTGTCACTATTATATTTAACGCAATTCTCAGACTAGACCACTTTCCAAGTCAATAGAAATCTCTCGCGGGATCTCTCGATCGCTCCGTAGCGTCAAGTGTTGAGCCGCGCTCCCGCGTCATTATTTTAATTCGGTCGTCAACCCTATTCAGTCACATATGTACAAATATCGTTTGTAGAAACCCCAAAACAACTAAATAAATTGTATCAATATCTATAAATCGAACTGTGCTTGTTTTATTAAAGCCAATATTTAGAACACAATCTTAAAGCTCCTGAAAACGCTCGGTAACTGAACATTTGGTGAACCCCGACGTGATTGTGCTTAGGAAAATAATTTCTTATATTATTTTCCGTTGAAAATTGAACCCTGGAAAGCACAACGAAGCAGTTGTTAGCTGCATCATAATCCAAGTGCTGTTGCAGAAGGTTGATGATGTAGTCTAAGTGGAAAGAAATGCAAGCTGACTCGGATTCCTTGGATTCCATTCCAACGTGGGAGTCCATCGCCAGTTTTCTTAAGCAGAGATGCCGGATTTTGGAGAGCATGGATTTGCCGACGACATCATATGCACCAAACCTTGCGGTAGGACGGCGTAGACCTTTTCATACAGGTAAAATTAGTGCATTTGTGATTACCACATGTTTCGGGCAAATTCATTTGGCTCCTGGTTTGCCCTCAATTTAAAAAGCTCGTCTCGGTTGGCTTGTTTGTGGAGGCGGAGGTCCTGACAATGGCAAGGTTCTCATAGCTGCTGAGCGGTCGGGACTGCCCAAAGGGGCCTTTAGATGAGCGGCTCGATCAACTTCTTGGACAGTTCTGGGAAGTGGAAAGTGCACCGATCCGATTGTGATGGCATCAAAGGAAGAAGTGGATTGCGAGAGTCACATTGTTAAGAACTTCGTGCGGTTAGAAGGTGGTGCCTATACAGTCAGGTCAATTAAACATAACTCAGGTTTATTGGGTGATTCGTACTCACAGGCTCTACGTCGTTTCCAGTCGTTGAAGAGGAAAGTGGAGGAGTATTTATGGAGGAGTATCTTAACCTAGGTCATATGACCCTGGTTCCGCCGGAGTTGCATCGAGATTGCAAATATTTTCTGCCACATCACTGCGTGCTAAAGAAGGACAGCACCACGACGAAACTTAGAGAGGTGTTTGACGGTTCCGCTGTTACCACCTCCGGTTATTCTCTAAATGACATATTAATGGCTGGGCCGGTCATCCAACCTAAGATTTTTCACATCCTGCTGAGGTTTCGTTCGCATCCGGACTGGCGACATTTGTAAGATGTACCGTTGTATGAGGATGGCGTCGTCTGACAGCTTCTTACAGTGCATTCTGTGGTGAGATTCCCCTCTGGAGAAGCTACAAACATATAAATTGGACACTGTTACATATGGAATAAGCCTGCGTCCTATCTATCTGTGCGAGCGATGCACCAATTGGCTAAGGACGAGGTGGAAGACTTTCCAGTGGGATGATGACGTCGATGATCTTATTTCTGGTGGCAGCTCCAAAGAGGAGGTTTGCATTTATGGGCAGATTTCAGCGCTTTTGTCCAAGTGCGAATTTCAGCTGCGGAAATGGTGCTCCAATATCCCTAGCGTGTTGGACGGCGTGCCTAAAGAGGATCGGCAGTCTTATCTAACTTTTGATGAGGGCAGCAACTTCACGAAAACGTTAGGATTCGCTTGGAATCCTTCCACTGATCAGCTGCTGCTTTTGTTTTCTGCTCTTCAGTCCACTTCGAAGCTGTCTCGACGTTCTGTCCATATAATAGCGCGGTTATACGATCCGCTGGGCCTTGTTGGTCCAGTTGTTACTAAAGCAAAAATATTCTTGCAGAAGCTGTGCCGAGAGCATCTTTCTTGGGATGAAAGCTTACCTCAGGGTTTTTACACCGAGTGGCAGAAGATCTGCCGGAGTTTCAGTCACACCCAACGTGCAGAATTTCCTCGGCTGGCGCTTACGTCTGGAGCACTCGTGGAGATTCATGGATTTTGTGACGTCAGGATTGAAGCCTACGGAGCATGTGTCTACATAGTTTCCAGGTCGCCAGGGGCTGTGAGCCGCCTGCTATTTGCGAAGTCTCGAGTATCGCCTCTTTAAACTTTAACTGTGCCGAAGTTAGAGCTGGCTGGAGCTGAGTTGTTGGCGAGTATGATGACAGAGGTTCACAGTCTAGGCGCTTACAAAGGGAAGTATTTTTGTTGGTGCGAATGGCTTAGTCGAGAAGCCGGCTTTAGAGCTTCGCCCATCAATTTTATTGGTGAAGTCGCCATATTCAGACTTCGTGGTTACATGCAAATACGTTAACTCCTTTACAGCTCTTCATCGAGTGTTTGCGTACGTCTATAAGTTTGGCAGACGTAAGTTTCTCAAGGCGGGGACTCACATGCTTTTCTGGGCAGTTCAGCGCGCTCCTTTGGGTGATGAAATAAGGACGTTGCAGACAAAGGAAATGGTTGCCTCTTCCAATTCGCTGTCTTCGTTATCCCCCTTTTTGGATCAGTTTGGGTTGCTTTGAGTAGACGGGCGTCTCAAGAATTCATCCTTGGATTACGATGGTCGTCACCCAGTCATTTTGCCCAGGAGCCATCCATAAATGTGTGAGATTCTTTCGGACGAAACCTTGTTTGTTGGAGCATGTAATGGGCGATCTTCCTAAGGAGAGACTAGAATCAAGGCTTCGATGTAACCGGCATCGATTTTTGCGGTCCTTTCTTCTATAAGTCGGAGGTTCGCAACAAGGCTCCCATAAAATATTACATTAGCGTCTTCATTTGTTTCACGACAAAGGCCGTCCATTAAGAGCTGGTGAGGGATCTGTCCAACGCCGCCTTTTTGTATGCACTGAGGAGGTTTATTTCTCTCTGGAAGAAGGCTCGAAAGATCTGGTCCGACAACGCCACCAATTTCGTTGGAGCCAAAATCAATTAACCGAAATAAAGCGGCTATTTCTTAGCGATAAGTATCAGAGAGCAGTCCTGGAGTTTTGCCTTCGAGAGTCTATTGAATGGAAGTTCATCCCCCCCCCGTTCTCCTCACTTTGGTGGCTTGTGAGAAGCTGCTGTTAACACCGCCAAGTATCATTTTTCGTGGGCTTGGCTGTACTAAAAGCCGACGATTTGCAGACGCTGGTGTACAATATTGTTGCAGTGATTAATTCGAGGCCATTAGTCCCTCTTTCTGAAAACCCTGCTGATCTGGATGTCCTGACTCCCAATCATTTTTTGCACGGGGGGCCTCCTTCTAGTTTCTGTGAGCCAGACCAAATAAATCGGCTAGATGCTTGGCAACGCGTCGTCTTTCTTTAGCACTGTTTCTGGTCCAGATGGAAGGAAGAGTATTTAACCCTCTTGCAGCAACGATCCTAATGGCGCATCCCTGGTCAAGGCATAGCAGTAAATTACATCGTGCTGGTGAAGAACGAAAACTTACCTCCAATGAAGTGGACTCTGGTGGGGGTGACGGAAATGGTCGTCGGAGATGATGGAGTGTGTCGGGTGGCGCTGCTGAGCACGGAATCCGGAGCAAGGCGGGCAGGCGGTACCTGCTGCCCCTTCATGATGCTGTTGGAAGCCCATCTTTCAACGGGGGGAGTATGTCGGGTCAAGAAGCCACCGGAAAGAAGTTTGGCCGGCAATAATTTATTGAATTCGTGACGCCATTTTCTTTAATGTTTATGTTTGCGTCTCTCGCTTTATTCTCGATCGGCCACCTTCATCTGCCGTCATGCGCTAGCGTTTCTCTCGCGGGATCTCTCGATCGGTCCGCAGCATCAAGCGTTTAGCCGCGCTCCCGCGTCATTATTTTAATTCGGTCGTCAACCCTACTCTGTCATATTTGTACATATATATTTGTAGAAACCCCTAAACAACTAAATAAATTGTATCCATATCTATTAATCGAATTTTGCTTGTTTTATTAAAGCCAATATTTAGAACACAAACTTAAAGCTCCCGAAAATGCTCGGTAACTGAACAAATATTAATTATAAAATTTACTTATTGTTTATAAAAACAGATTTTAATAAATGAAGAAAAAGAAACAATCAGCGGTGGCTATAGGTAAAACATTCAGGAAGTGTGGTCTTGGTGCCTGGCGCCGGTTCGGCTAGCGGTTCCCTTAGTTTGAACTCACGTGCTCCAGCTGCGGGGCTGGGTCCTCACTGATTCTCCTACCGCTGTCACTGCTCCCGTTTTTGTTCCCGCCGTTGATCCGCCCCCGTTGTTCTCGCAGCTCCTGTTGTTGGCATCGGTGGTGATCTGCTCTCGTTGCTATCGCTTCTCGTCGTTGCTGCTTCTACTGCTACGGGCTCCGTTGATCGTCGTTATCCTTGGCTTACTGGCTCTGCCCTTTCGCTATGGCCGGCACCCTATCCGTGTTGACTAACCAATTGGCACACCTCTGAGGCATACGCTTGCATGGCTTCTTGACTGCAGGATCAGGGTGCGAAGGGCCTTCCTACCCTTCAGGACACACCCCTGTTACGTTCCACGTCGTCTCCTCTTTCTTAGTGCTTGCCTGCCCCCCGCTGGTGACCTCTTCTTGCCACCTGTCTTGTCGTGTGACAGATTTAATTTCTTCACACGTATCAGTAATCGGCGTTTAATATTCCAGTTTCACATTAAAGAAATCCTGCAGCATCGTATGTTCGAGCCAGGGTCTTTTGCTACTTTGACCTGCAATATGCGCCCTGTGCGGTGTTTTGGCGCGTAGCAAGCGCGTGACACTATATATAGCCGAAGAATTAAAATTTGTATGTGTGCGGTCAATCTGAATGAGTAATATACCCAATGAAAAGTATTGTTTTCATTAGTGGGATTTTATCCAAACATTAGCCAAAAGTATTTTGACTTGGGAAAATTTTCGTTAATGTAAAACTAAATTTTTTTTACTAAATTGGAGATAGTAGAAAGATTAGTGGATTAATATACACAAATTCTGCATCAAAATACGCGTCGATTGGTAAGACAACCATCCCGATCCAAATATTTTTTCAAAAGTTATTCAGGATCAGATAAAAAAACCTCTTGACTAGGTAAAATAACGGTGGCGAACCTGCATGCCACGGTCAAAATATGTGTTATCAATTTTGTTAACGAATATAAATGCAATATATGTATAAAAAATTGTACATTGAAAATATTCTTATTCGGCACGTGGAACAATAACAATAAACTATATTAACACGTGCCGGGTAAGCATATTTTCTATGTATAATTTTTTACACATATATTGCAATTATTCGTCATCGAAATTGATATCAGATATTTTGGAAGGTTGCATGCGGGTTCGCCAGCGTTATTTTACCTCGCCAAAAGGATTTCTTATTTGATAATATTAGAGCTTAGGATTAGGATTATCCAGTGCTTAAGGACCAGCAAAAAATGACATATCTCTTGATCAAAGAGATCGTTTAACTAGGATGTTTTTATTGATGAATATTAAAACTTCACGAACGAAATTCGTCAAAGCTTCATGAGTTACTTTGAAATACAATAGCAGCAACTTCTATAAAATAAAAAAATTAGAAATTCTATAAATATTTAGAATCCTATAACATGCATCACATATGATCCAGAATGTGAGGTGTGAAAATATGAAAGTAACTAGTGTGAAAAGTAACTAATGGCAAATGGCGACAGTGGCGAAAGCGCCGCTAGCAGGCGAAAAGAGTAAAGGACCATGCCCACAGAGCGGATTGAGTGTGTTATGGCAACCACATAAGAACGAAACCAAGAGAAGCATTAGCACCTCGAGAGAAAAGCCTAAAAAGTAAATATTCCTGAGGTTCGTCATGAAACTGAGAATAACTTTTGTTCAAAGCACAGAAATAAAAAAACACCTTCTCAGACTGATGTCCCACAAAAAAAAATTGCTTGAATAAAAAAAATTTACGTAAGTTTGCACGTAGACTTGCCCCAAAGCATAATATCGAATACGGGATTAACTGGAAATCCAAACAGACGTCCCAGAGAATTACAATGGATAACAGTTCATAAAAACATATATGCATATTAAACCTATTGCACAAAAGGTGTTTGCGACGTGCTTTCGTCCTAAAGAAAATCACTCAACTGAACTGGTAAAAAATTAAAACCTGCGGTACATCGAGAAACTTTTATTAGAACGCGGTTCGCCCATATTATTATATATATTTTCGCCCATATATTTTCAGAATGCTGTGAGGGTAAGGACAGAGACTGAGCAGAAAGATTTCCTTCATTTCATCTGTTTTCCATCCAAATACGGCCACCAATTTGGCCTTTGACCGAACAATCTTTGACCGAATCAATTCGGAAAACTCATCACAGAGCTAAATACAACAAAGGATACTACAATGGGGGTGACCGAACAATCGAACATTCTTTATAAAGGTTTGAAAAAAATCATTTATCAAATGATACCGAAACCCGAAAAGACAACATAATTCGGTCATCCTATTTAGTAATATGCCTATCTAACTTGATTGTCAAAATTGTTAAAAAAAATCCCACCAATTTGGGTTCCAAAGACCCCATAAAAAATTTTAGCAAGAGCTACAAAATTAGAAATACAGCGTGGAGAATATATTTCTCGATATATCACATGCCTTTGATCGAGTCTGGCTTAGTAGTAATAAATTAAATCAAAATAAATTTTCCTATACACCCACACGGGAGTCGAGTCGTATGCCTAAAATAGATAGTACTCATATAGAAAGTACTCAGAATACATGATTGCAAGCGTATTTGCGCCTACCCTATATGTTCTATATACTGCGATCCAGACGCTCAATCCGAGGGAAAAGATTCGTTGACCACCTCATATTATTAAAGAGGTGGCATTTGAATGGTGGCATCAAAATGTGCAAGTAAAATGCACCTTGCAGAGGGTATTATATTTTTAATCAAAATTTCGCAACGCAATGAAGGAGATATCTTCGACCCTATAAAGTTGATATATTCTTGATCAGGATTACTTCTTGAGTCGATATAAACAAGTCCGTCGGTCTGTTTCTACGCAAACTGGGCTCTTAGCCTTAAAGCTATCGACTTTACATTTTTCTTTCCTTTGCACGCAGTAATATATATGAGCCGTCGACTGTATCCTTTAGCTGCCATATAACTGAATGATCGATGCTATCAACTTTGCTATTTTTAAAGATTCTTGGGGTTGTTTCCAATATTTCCATTTTATTACAAATTTAAATAGTGAAATGCTTATAAGGTATATCGAATAATATAAGCTGCTATCTAACTGCAAGGGTATAGCCATTTGGGCTCCGCTCGAAGTTAGCTTTCCGTTCTTTTTAGATTTAACTTAGATGAAAGCGACATAATGCGGTAGAGGCCATTGTAGTTCGAACCATCTTAAGGTTTGTTATGTTGGGGCATATGTCGAACTACAATGGCTAAGCAACTGACTACTTAAATTTCTAGTGCATCTATTAGGAACGTTAAAAAGTGATCGTGTTAGTAGATGCTGGCTATCTACATCACAATTCACAGTGTTATACGATTTTTTAAAATGGATAAGATGTAATTAAAAAAAATGTACTATGATAAGAAGGCGGAAAGATTTGCAGCTAACCCCAGATAACTCAGATAAAAACCCCGCCCATGGGAAAGTCGTGGATTATGTCAAACGTTACTCGGTTTACTAGTTCGCAAACTGATGCATAGGTATGCTTGACATTTAGATGTTGCTTAATTGATTATAGATCAGATAAAAATAATTTTGAAAGACTCAGTGTCAGACTGAGAGGTAGGATATTATAATAGTTGAGACTTAAATTTTTCCGCTTTATGTATTGCTTTATAATTCCATGCATAAGATGCCCATATTAGATTTCTTATACTATTGGGGATAGTGGGGACGTTGGATATTTTCATCTTAAGATTTTCTTTTTAGTGCTTGTCACCATACTGTATGTAGTACCACTAACCATACAGCATATAGACTACTCATTTGATACAACGGAAATGGATGCAAAAATTTCTTGCGACAGGCCCCAGCAGGCCCCAGAGAGAATCTTACTCTCATTCTACGCTCATATTCTCATTAAAAATTTTCAGTTTTTCAGTCGCTGAGAGATGTTTCGTCAAGATGGTTGATCCACGGTTAAATTCATCTTTATATGTATGCGTGTTCCCATATTCATAAGAATGAGAGTAAGATTCTCTCTAGGGTCTGTCGCAAGAAATTTTTTCGTCCATTTTCGTTGTATGAAATGAGTAGTTTATATTCTGTATGGTTAGTGGTAGTACACAGTACAGTAGTATACAGCATTAGAGGTGAATAGCCAAGGAGACATGCCTCATAAACCCAGAAGCTTTCTTTCAAGTACTATCCCTAAGGGCTTGGCTCTTAAGAGGCTTAAAGGAAGCTTCTGATTGTGAGGAAAGATGTTGCTAGTGAAGACATAACTGTTTGCAGGTAAGCAAGTGATCAATGATTCCCAAGTGGATATTACCCCAAGAACCAACACGGCGTCTTTCCGGGTGGCTTTTTTATGTGGCTAGGGAGGCACAGAGGTCTCTATTATTACCGACCTGGCCTAGGGGCCATTGAACAGAGTTTAATATGACACATGCATACATGCGGCTCTGCATGCCGTACGGAGGGTTGGGAACTCTGTCGACCAACAGAAAGACTTCTTTATTTGTTTTTATTTTGTTTTTTAAGCATGCCTTTTAAGACCATTATTACAGGCTTAAGTGAATTCTTACACCAGAGTGTCCAGACATTCCAAGGTGTGATTGACTAAGCAATGATTATTCTTGCGCCCATGGGAAAGCTAAAAAGAAAAAAACACCCAAATATTTGGCAAGCTCACTAAACCCAACCGCGACCGAGATCGCGGCAGCGGTGGATTTATTAATTATAAAAATCACATTTGTCAGTTCTAATCCGATACTCAAATAAACGAAATGTAAAAAGGATTCATTTCTTTTTTTTTAAGAATATTAATTAAATTATTTAACTGGTGTCCGAGCAGGGACCTGGTGAAAAAACATGAAAGGGTACAAGTTCTGAATCTCAGATCAGTGAAAAAATACCGACGTTCGGCTACATCTCCGATTATTAAGAAAACGTCAAACAGCGCGATTTGGAAGTGCAAAAGTGCCGTTAAAAAATGCTACAACGCACTCTTAATGGTATTGTACTTAGTCTCTAAAACTAAGCTCTAAATTTGTATCGCCAAATTGGAAATTGAAACAAACTGGAACAGCACTATATAGAGAGAAAGCACTGGATATATTTGTAAGAAGCCTGAACGGCAGTCTTTCCTAACCTTTGGCTATTAATGCGCCTCACGACATAGACAATGCATTACATATTTGCAACCTAATAGAAATCAAAACACTAGAAATGGCCAAACCCCAAGAACCATATCTGGAAGAAATAACGTAGTACCCAAAAGAGGGTATCCGCCACAAGCACTTCCCCGAATGACCAAAGAAACAAATTTTCAACCAAATCTTTACTATTATCCAAGTAAAGACCCGCAATCCCACCAAGGACATTTGAAAGAGCGGAATCCGAGCAACAGGAATCCAGTGATATACATTCAAGCGAAACTAGCAGCAAATCCAAAACCCAATAGTAGCAACTTTAAATTAAACTCAGTACAAGGGAATAATGAAATAACACAACATACAATAGTTAAACTTCCCCACATATCGGAAACCCCACAAAAATTCTTTCTATTAGATACAGTGAAAAGCTTCCTTGGAATTTTCGGTAACAACACTATGAAGACACTAGGAGCAATAATAGATGTCGACCGATCCCGGCCAAATCAGCAAAGCTCTTAATAAGAGTCTACTATGATGAGAAGGAGGGAAGATTGGCAGTTAACTCCATATAACTCAGACAACTAATAAAAATCCCGTCCATAAAACTCGTGGATTATTGCAATCGTTATATGGTTTACTTGTTCGATACTTCCGTTTTTTTCGTGAAAGTCAGACTGATGCATAGGAATGTCACTTTTGACATTTAGATGTTGCTTAAATTGATGACTAAATTGATCCCGGACGCAAACGAAAACAAATCACAGATTCTTAAAAAATATTTCTACCCCCAACTCAAAGGAATATTCAAACAATAGTTCAATCCTGCCAAACCGAAGAGTGGACGAGCGGCCAAACAAGAAGGAACACTTAAAATCATCCATACATTTGGTCTAAAAGAATACGACAATACATTTGACCAAATTAAAAAAGGATTAAGCAACCTCACCCCACCACACCATCTATACTCCTACCTGTCTTAAAAATTAAATCAAATAAAACAAAATCTTCTTAAACTTAGAACAAACAATAAACAAAAAACAGCAAAAGAAATCCTAGGAACGGCATGGAAATGGTTGGAAGGAACGCCAGACCAACATGACCATGAAATACTAAAAAACAGAATAAACGGTCAATTAAAAAATAATAATAAACAAGTTATAAGAAATAAACTTTAAAGCTTAGCGCTAAATAACTTAAAATTCAAACGAAATAATTAATAAAGACGCAAATATTTTCAGATATAAAATTCAAATAGTAAAAGAAGAAATTTCGAATATACTACATGCAATAAATTGGGCAAATAACGGGTTCTTAATAACAAAACAAACATTATAATCTCTTTTATAATCTCAACAATTAAAACCAATATTATAGAAAACAATTTTTAATAAAGAAAATAATCTGATCACTAATATAGAAGAACTAGTAGAATTTTCAAAAATAATTATCCCAATCTTAATTATCTTATCATATGTATTCCAATAATAAGTAATGAACACTGCTAGTCAAAACAGGGGAAAAGGCCCAAGTAATAAATGAAATAAAATATGGAAACTTATTAGAATGTAAGAAGAAACTTTTGCGACTTTAATGGAATGGTGTGTTTGGACGAAAAGAACCTTAATCTTCAAGGATCCTTCATCATCAAGTACAGGAACTCCACAGTACAGATCCGCAAAATAATCAATATTACAGAAGAGATCTCAGTCGTAGACTCCAAACTTCCGCTTTTCCAACTCTCAGCGATAAATTCTAAAATCAGCGGTAAGTTCTGCAGTGCTACCACTTTCAGGGATTCGCAAGATGCAGCACTCAACACTACCCAACCGTGGAAGCTTTTGGGAGGGGCTACGCTGATATAACGATAGGAGAAACTTGGTCAAATCTCAAATATCCAGCAGTCTACACTCTGACTGGAATACTCACAATAATGTTATGTTAATGCTAATGTTCTTGCGACTGCAGGAACTTCCTAAGCCTCTAAAGGTAGGAATAAAATATTTATTTTTAAAGACATTTTCGAAGATTTTACTTTGTTACTTGCTTGTAGCGGATCAAACTCCACACGTTTCCCAGAAATAACGAGGATTGAAAACATTTTTCAGATATGTTTACGGAATCTATCCGCTTAAACTAGAGTCTCGACTTTCCAGGCATACCATAGACTTGGTTTCATTTATTTTGTCCTCACTGACAACCAATCAGCCGGCTCATTTTATAAACATATCGTCTATAGCATGGAAACAGACGTTCAGCACACCCGGTTCAATCGACGTTCTCATTCTATCTGATCTGTTATGGTATTTATACACTACAAGAAATATGTTAATTTTTTGGATGACTACCTCAAGCGTGGGCACATGGAGCAGTTCTCTTAAAGATCGCCTTCACGTTGGACCTCCTATTCAGTGAGATCTTTGTGGACATTGAGAATATGTTACGTGGAGAAGTCGCTGGGAAACACACGAACTTTTAACGACTTATTTGGCGAACCGATGAGAGCCAGCCGATTTCTCACTTCAAACTTCTGACCGTTACAAATGGCCTAGCACCCTCAGCATTCCTAGCGATTAAGTTTTGATACCATTAGCCGATGGCTATATCAATGAACTTCCAGCAGCATCACGCAGCAGCAACGTTGCCTATCTGGATGACAGCCCAACTGGAGGCAGCACGGTGGAAGCTTTGGTGGTAATAAAGGATGACTTAATTCAACTGTTGGACAAGGCTCGTTTTAAACTGCGGAAGTGGAGCTCAAGCTGGAAGTCCTTTTTTAAAGCCATTCCAGAAGACGACCGATGCTTTGACCCCAGCCAATTTAACAACACCTATGCGGATCACCCTACAGTAAAAAAAACTTGGAATAAATTGGAACCCTGGCATTGATGAAATGATTGTCCAGTTTTGTCCCATCGTACGATGCTTTCACCAAACGATAATTGCTGTCAGAATTATCAGCGATTTACGACCCACTCGCCCATATAACTCCAGCCTCTGTCGTGCTGAAGCTGCTCCTTATGGAAAGCTGGACTGCTCATCTTCACTGGGATGAGCCACTTCCCAAAGCGCTGTGTTCAGTAGACCTGGATTAAAAAATGTTTAATGCTCATCAATTCTTGAATATTTGAACTATCAGTTACCATATATTCGCGTGGTATATATTCCCCGCCCAACCGACCGAGGACGCTGCCTCATAACATACGGCTCAAATCGCGGGAATATATCCGAGATAATGTAATAGGTGAAGGATAGTGTAGGAATAAGATATCACGAGAAAGAGTGTTGCGCAGATAAGGCGTTTAGTATAAAGGATTTAAAAATGTTGGCAGCACAAAGTGCCAAGATGTGATAGAGACCATTGTAGACCGAACTAATACCCTGAACGGATCGTGTTGGGCACATGTCGAACTACAATGGCTAAGAAGAAGAGAAGAAAGTTTCTATTCCTCCTACTAGCAACGTTAAAATTTAAGCGAGTTAGTAAATGCTAGATGCGGTCATCCTTACCATTATATACAAACATGACCAGATTATATAGAAATATGACACCCATTATCGTTCTACGGTTTTTCAGTGATGGTAGTTGAAGATTAATTAAGTCCTTTCAGGCCGAAAGTTAGAAAGTTTTTTTGACCAGATTCTATGTGATCTCGGTGTACTTCGTCTTAGGGACGCCAGACAATCGATCCATACTCAATAATCGGACGGACCAATGATGTATATAAAGTTTTTATTATGTACGGGTCATTAATCTTTTTACACCCATTGCTTTGTTAACCATGAATATATGGTTCGTAAATTTAAGTTTCAAATCTAATAGATCACCCACATCGTTAACTTGAGTTAATTTTTCAAAGGCTTACCCATAGAGAAAGAACATAGCCTGGTAAGAACTAGATTGATAAAATGACATGAGTTTACATTTTGATCCATTAAGCTTTAGGTTATTTGCTAAGCACCAAATATGAAATTTATCCAAATCGAATTGATGTCTAGATTGGGTGCCATTGAATCTATACTGAAGACAAAGCCTAATGTCATTAGCATACATGAGTACAAGTGAATCAGTCAAGGAAAGTGGTAAAAGTAAGGGTCCAAGATGGCTTCCTTGGGGCACCCACTATATGAAGCGGACTTAACGCGACGTAACATTTTTAAAGAAAACACGTTGAGCTCTACCAGATAAGTAGCTCGAAATCCAGAAAAAGAGATCGGTTGGGAATTCCAAAAGACTGAGTTTATCATTCACTTAAGAAGCGAAATGGTTAACAAGGTAAATGCTTTACTGAAGTTAAGCCTTTCCTCAGTTGCTTTACTGAGAAAAGGCGATTGATTCGAAACGATAGCTGTCGAGGTCAAAGTACAGAATGAAATAACAATTACTGATATTATAAAAAAATAGCAAGTCACTATAATAGGCGAAACATCTGATGTATTAAAGCAAAATTGGCCAAAACTACGCAGAAAGGAAAAACAGCGGAAAAATTCACAACGGAAGTTAACAATTTACGTATGCTTTTGGAAGCCTCGTATATTGACGAAGGTTTACCAGCCTAACATGCTGATAAAATCAGCACCAAAGAAGCCATAAACAAAATGATAAAAAATTGTGAACATGGCAAACTAAAAACATTTCTTGAGGCAGAAAACTTCGTAACAATGAACGAAGCCATCACAACTTACTTACAATGTAGTACAGAAATTACAGGCAACGCGAACCCAATAGTATACGTCCAAAGAAGACATGGCCAGCGAGGTAATTAAAGCAATCGAGTTACCGCGGCTAAAATTATAATAATGATTATACTAATTCACCATAGAGGTTATAACTCTAATAATAATAACAGCAACGTAGAGATACCGATGACTCTTCGGAAAACTACCAACAGTCCTAAGCTACAGAACAATAAAAAGTAAAAACATCTTATCTTAGTGTAAGCACGTTCGTGGCGCTAATAAATGTAGCTCGCGTAAAAAATTAATATTTTTAATAGATACTGGTGCATAAATTTCATCGATAATAGAAAATTCTGATACCTTCAATAATGTAAACATTGAAAATAAAATTAATATTCAGAGAATCAATCAAGGATTCTGTTGAGATACCGAGTGTTTTCGGGAGCTTTAATCCTTTAATAAATAACAAGCTCTGTTTGATTTATACATAATATATAAAAGCAATTTATTTATTATATCTTTTATATGCTTTTCTTGTTCATATACAAATATGGAAACTGTGCGTAGGGTTGAATACCTGTCTGATAAGTAAGTATTGCGGGAGCGCGGCTCAACGCTTGATGCTGCGGAGCGACCGAGAGATACCACGAGAAGGCGAAACCACGATAGCGCATGACAGTAGATGCAGGTGGCCGATGGAATGCACGAGAGCCAGCGACGCGAATAGGCACATAAAGATAGAAGAGAGTGGCGTCACAAGTTCAATAAATTATTTCCGGCCAGACTTTCTGGCGGCTGCTTGACCCGACAGATTCATTCAAACCCAAGGATTCACATCTTTAGAAATGAAAACGACTATATATATAATTCCACCCAACTTTCATATTACCAATTGTACTTTTTGTATACCGTGTGAAATTTAGGATTCGATTTTATCAAAAAATATATTTGCCTATTATATTTTACACCTTTAAAAGATCTGCTGATCATAAGACCAAATAACTTTATTTACCCTTGACTCACAGTTCTGGTAAAAATACAACGGTGTTACCGGCAGCAGATCTCAAGTTGTTCGAAAAATCGAGCTAACTTTAAATGAAGAAAGCATTCTAATTCCAAACCAGGAAATTCAACCTGGTATATATGCAGCTAACACTGTCGGATCGACTTCAATTGCATGTGTCCGTTTGCTAAATACAACTAACTCCGATCAAATGATCAGCATTCACAATTTAAATCATGAACCGTTGAAAATTATAAAATATTAAAAATAGACAAAAACGTTAGATTTAAGAATGTTATGTCAAAATTACCCAAAAATTTTCCAATACCTTTTAATAAGCAGCTCCAAGAACTTTGTTGTAAATACACAGACATATTCGGGCTCGAAATACGTATTTTCATATTTTCAAGCACTGGAAAATATCAGCCGAGGTCATCAGCTCTAGTTTTTTCTGATATACGAACAAAAAAAGCGACAAGATATATAGACTTTCTAAGTACAGCATAGAAATGGTTGGCCGGTACGCCGGACGGAAATTATCATTAAACAGTTACCGTAACTGGATCTATTTCCCTTTTCTATAGAAGATCACGTGGTCCAACAGTTTCCCCACCCCAAGGCATTGGCAAATTTTTGTATACAGATTTATTTATGTTTCTGACACGTCCGAGATGTCGGTTAAGAACCTATTACCTTGGTGTAATAGTCTAAGAGACTGCAGAGCTAAGAAAGTTTCTTCCTGTTTGGGTTACAGTTTAGCTTTCTGTCTAGTAGTAACCTTAGATACATATTACTAGGTACTTACCCTTGGCGCTATTGTTGAAGAAAAGCCTTTGGCTGTTCAGTCTTGGTGGCACAAGAGGTGGGACTTTATATACCCCATTAAAGAGCACTAGTTTTGTTTTCTGCGCATTTATAACTCGGTTGGCTAGTGTTTGTAGTTTCGTGCTCATAAGGTCACAAAATAACTGTGGGTATTTTCCTGTGAAACAGATTGCAACGTCATCCGCATATGCCACTACCAGTTGTAACGAACTGTTTTGGCCGGTTGGTGCTCGCAACAAATGCCGCGGCTAGCTCACAGAGGTTATGGGTTGTTTCACCATATTTATAGATTCGGCGTGATTGCCCGAGCCCAGAAATAACACAGGGTGCTATGTTTTTCAACCAGTTCCTTTTATTCTTACAATATTTTTAAAAGTGTGCACCTCACCGGCTGCTCAGCTCAGCTAAACAACCGCTCCTCCTCCTCTCGTTCACCGGTCACAGTTCCGGGTTGGTGCTAATACACACGCACTTCCGAAGCTTTCGCCCAGCAGGACGTGTGGTCTTGGTGCCTGGCGCCGGTTCGGCTCACGGTTCCCTCCGTTCGGAATCACGTGCTCCAGTTTCGGGGCCTATGCTGCCCTTTTCCTGCCGTAGTCGCTGCTCCCGGTGTCGCTCTCCTGTTGTCACCGATGCTCCAGTTGTCACCGATGCTCTTGTTGTCGGCGCTGCTTCTGTCGTCGGCGCTCCTGTGGTCGGTGCTCCTCTTCTGTGTACGCCGTGGATCGTCGTATCCTTGGCTCACTGGGAATGCCCTTTCGACGTTGCCGGCACCTATTCCGTGTTAGCAGACCAATAGGCTCACATCCCAGGCATGTGCCGGGCAGGATACGCTTCTTGGTGCCTGGCGGCCGGATCAGGACACGAAGGGCCTATCTACCCTACAGGAAACACCTGCGTGCCTACGCTCCGCAGTATCTATGGCTGACCAGAGGTTTGGCGTCGCGACTCCTTTAGCTCCAGGTGATACGCTGTGCGTACGCCCCAGCACCTGGATCAGGAGTCTCTTGACTTGACCGGGATGTCTCTGTTGAGTCTTGTTGTTGGGATTGAGTTCCCGAGCTGGTTACCCCTCGTTTTACAGGATCTCACCTGGTTGTGACGGTCAGGACTCGATAGCACTCAGCACTATAACACCAGGATACCTGTCGTGTCCGGGAATAACCCAACCCGGCTCTATTTACCCTTGGGCTTCAGTTCCGCCGCGGATCCTAGATCCTTTTCCCACTTGCTCCTTTATTTGTCCTTGTTCGGTGACTCGCGTACAGCCGCCGGACTTGCCCATAGGGGGTCGTTGAGCCATGGATCACAGATCCTTTCGCACTCGCTCTAAAATCCCGCAGAAGAGTCGGCCCCGATTTGCTTCAGGGGCCCTCCTTATATAGTGCCTGAGGCGCCCGTTGATCCTCGCCAATCTTGCGTCCCGCCGTTAATCCTCCGCTCCTCTGTTCTCACCGTTAACCTTCTCCAGTTCCCGTCGCCTTTCCATTGGCGGGATCTCTTTGTTGCCCTATGTTGCATGTTATTGTTATGCAGGTCACCGGACTTTGTTTAGATACCCCCGCTGGCCCAACATCCAACGGCCTTCTCTCTAGTACAGGGCGCCGACATTTCCCGTGATAGTCTACCGCGTCCAGAAAACACCAAGCCAAATCTTAAATTCTGAGCAATGAGGAGCCCGTGACTTAACTGGATTTGGCCAGCCGACAACCGCCGCCGAGATTGCCCATCATTGTCAAACATTTAGAACGGCAAAGCTGAAGGTGACTCGCCAGCCGCGACGAGATGAGGTGCACTTGTGAACCGGAATCCAAAAAAACTCGGCAAGGATCGATCCAGATTGACCACTAACGAGTACATTGGCGTATGGAAGGAGCACTAGCTCGTGCGGGTGTAGTATTGGTAGAACTAGAAACGTGCCCGCAAGGCTGTAACAGGGAATGAGGACGCCTATTGCACGTTGCGCAGCGGGAAACTGAGCATCCGCGAGCGAAATGGCTCTAAGCATACGAAACAGTGAGTCAGACGCCGCACTTCATCGTACCGTTCCTCAATTGGGAAAGCAATGAACCTTGGATAAGCTGGAAAGGCGTAAGCCACAGCACCGCACAGGGTGCACAAAGCAGAACGAGTGCTAACAATCAGGCACGAAGATCGGTTAGTATACGATCCACACCGTCCGGATGGCTAGATGTTTACCGAAGTCAAAGTCCACGCTTTCAAGCGTCCGGCATCTTTGCTCCAAAAATTGAGCCATAGACTCCCACGATGGAATGCTTTCCTCCTTGTTCCCTGAGAGAGAATCCTCCCACTTCGCTTTTGTAGCAGGATCCAGATTCTGCTAGATAACCATGCACTCTTGGATCTCAGAATGTGATCCAGAACCCATAAAGGCCAGCAAATGACCATTGAAACGGTCGGATAACTCCCGAAGAGTTGTAACGGATCCCCGCTTAACCACCTGCGGCTTAGCTGCAGGATCTCGTTGATGTTAGCCTGGAATATCAATCGTCGGTTACTAAAACAGTTGCGCAAAAGATCAAAGGCAACATCATAGTCAGAAATGTCTAGCGCTTTCACGGTCTCCAAGGCTGACTCCCGCAGACCTGAAATGAGCCACCTGAGCTTCTCCATCTTGATCACGTGAGGATGGCTGTCAATGATCTTCCTAAACAAGGCGCAGAAATCCGGACACTCAGCATAGCCGCTATGTTGGCATCGGCAACGGGCGCATTGGGAGTTCAGGTCTGTATGGCGTAGGCGAAATACCAGCACCACTGGTACCATCCAAAAACGTAGAGTGCGCAACAACTCACATGGAGGGCTTGGCAACCTTCACCTGGATGTCAACGAGCATGTCCGTGGCCTGCTGCGAGAATTTCCAAGACTTAAGACTTAGATCCTCCAATACATCTTGCAGCGTAGTGAATTCATCGCGCAGAGGCTTCTTGATTAACTCGACGGTCAGAATGGTTGGAATGCAAATTATTGAGTTTTATGTATGAGAAATATGAATGTGTTTTGAATGTGGTGAATTGTCCTATGAAAATCAATTGCGAAGTTGCCACGGAGATGCTTTTTGGGATTTTGGATGGTACCACTCTACGTTTTTGGATGGTACCAGTGGTGCTGGTATTTCGCCTATCGAATCTTCGAGTGTGTAAAACACTGCATTCCTTGCCAAAATTAAAAATCACCCGTCACGTTCGTTCATATTTTCAACACTTCACACTACCTAACAAAAGATTCAAGCACATCAATCTGGATCTTATTGGACCACTACCACAATTTGGTCCGTACAGAGCCTGGCTTACCATCATAGATCGGTACACAAGGTGGCCAAAAGCAACCGCAATTGAAGACTTGCAAGCCGATACCGTAGTCGTACCGATACCCTTATTCGTTCCTGGATCTCTACATTTGGCATAGCGGCTCGAATCACAACGGATCAAGACAGATAATTCGAATCGAGGCTATTTAAAGAATTATTAAGGCTACTAGGAATCGATCACCTACATACAACCGCACACAAATCTCATCATCGAACGCTGGCGTCGAACCTTAAAAAGCTGCCATCGCGTGCAAAAACCAGACAAATTGACCACAGAAACTAAGAATAATTCTCTTAGGACTTCGCACAGTTTACAAATCGGACATTCAAGCTATACCCGCACAGGTAGTATACGGAACTACGCTCAAGTTGCCTGGAGAGTTCTAGCAATCAAACAAAATACAACGCCCAAGGATGGGAATGAATGGGCCAAAGAATGGCAAAAGATCCGTCCCTCGGAAAAAGCTCAACATGACACCTCCAAACCTCACTTCACTTCAACCTCCATACGACGGTCCGTTTAAAATCATCCGTCGCTAAACGTGCAGTCAAAGCTCCCTGATGGGCCAAGCAGCCACCAATAAAACCATTTAAAATAATCATATGTTAAGCTGCAGCGGCATGTTATCAAGATTAATTTTTGTCTGTCTGTCTCCTAATTACGCATGTGCTTTTTTTTTATTTGTAGCGCATGCGGTTTTGGGAGCTTTGGTAGAGCTTTAGCGCCAATGCCTTTGTTTAACCTATATATTCGGCATTGATTGAAGTATACTCCGTATATAAGAGTTAAATTTAACCCATATGACCATTGCGATAAATTTTAAAAGTGCCATGGAAACTCTGTCGTTTTGTAGTTATAAACTTGCACTTTAATTACATAATGGAGTTTGGACCTGAAGCTATTTGATCTGCTGCGTCTAGCAGGAAAAAGATTCTGCGGAGAAGAGCAGAGGTGACGTGTCAAGAAATAGGTGTCCTGAGTGGGGGGACATCTCCCATTCAATAACAATGCTGGAAGGGGCAGCAGTCACATAATTGCAATGGTTTTTCTGTGGGTTGCGTAGATATAGGCATCGTTGAGACTCCCAATAGACCAATATTTGGATTAGATTTTTTCAACAATTGCTTGAGAGCAGGAACCTTTATTACTCGTCACTTCACATCCTTCAGTAACACAGGGCGCCGTGATAGTCAACCGTGTCCTGAAAACACCTTGCCAAAATTTTGTACTCCGAAGAATGACGAGCCCGTGACTTAACTGCATTTGTCCAGCCGACAACAGATTAAATTGGACACTTATGACCATTGTGATAAGCATTAAAAGTGCCACGAAGACTCTGTTGTTATATTGGAATAAACTTGCACATAAATTATATAATGGAGTCTGGAGCTAAAGCTACTAGATCTGCTGTGTCAAGCAGGAAGAAGATGCGAGCAGAGGTGACGTGTCAGGAGATGGAGGTCCTGATTCATAAGGACCAGGATGCGATGCGGACCGACGACGCAACCATTCTGACCGTCGAGTTAATCAAGAAGCCTCTGCGCGATGAATTCACTACGCTGCAAGATGTATTGGAGGATCTAAGTCTTAAGTCTTGGAAATTCTCGCAGCAGGCCACGGACATGCTCGTTGACATCCAGGTGAAGGTTGCCAAGCCCTCCATGTGAGTTGTTGCGCACTCTACGTTTTTGGATGGTACCAGTGGTGCTGGTATTTCGCCTACGCCATACAGACCTGAACTCCCAATGCGCCCGTTGCCGATGCCAACATAGCGGCTATGCTGAGTGTCCGGATTTCTGCGCCTTGTTTAGGAAGATCATTGACAGCCATCCTCACGTGATCAAGATGGAGAAGCTCAGGTGGCTCATTTCAGGTCTGCGGGAGTCAGCCTTGGAGACCGTGAAAGCGCTAGACATTTCTGACTATGATGTTGCCTTTGATCTTTTGCGCAACTGTTTTAGTAACCGACGATTGATATTCCAGGCTAACATCAACGAGATCCTGCAGCTAAGCCGCAGGTGGTTAAGCGGGGATCCGTTACAACTCTTCGGGAGTTATCCGACCGTTTCAATGGTCATTTGCTGGCCTTTATGGGTTCTGGATCACATTCTGAGATCCAAGAGTGCATGGTTATCTAGCAGAATCTGGATCCTGCTACAAAAGCGAAGTGGGAGGATTCTCTCTCAGGGAACAAGGAGGAAAGCCTTCCAACATGGGAGTCTATGGCTCAATTTTTGGAGCAAAGATGCCGGACGCTTGAAAGCGTGGACTTTGACTTCGGTAAGCATCTAGCCATCCGGACGGGCCGGTGTGGATCGTATACTAACCGATCTTCGTGCATGATTGTTAGCACTCGTTCTGCTTTGTGCACCCTGTGCGGTGCTGTGGCTTACGCCTTTCCAGCTTATCCAAGGTTCATTGCTTTACCAATTGAGGAACGGTACGATGAAGTGCGGCGTGACTCACTGTTTCGTATGCTTAGAGCCATTTCGCTCGCGGATGCTTAGTTTCCCGCTGCGCAACGTGCAATAGCCGCCATTGCGAGGAATCTACGTAATTCTTTGGCCATTTTGGGTAGGGGAAAATTTCTAGTTTCTTTTACCTTGGTGTGTAGAGGTTTAATACCCTGGTGGCTAATTTTATGTCCTAGGAACTAAATTGATTCTTTTTCGAAACTACAAAGTACATGCTGGTGTTAATCGTGAAATTGTATGTTTTTATTTCTGTGCCATTCGCTGCAAAGAGTGTACGGTGGTATTCTTGTGAATAGTGCCGAGTGGAGTAATCGAAACGGCGGCTCCGGTATCTACTAAAACCTTTTTACCTGATTGGGCATCTAGTACGAAAAGTAGGTTGCAGTGTGATATTATGTGAACATTGATTTGGAACGTTTGTTGATTAGAAGAGGCAAAATGAATTAATCCGTCATAGCAGCCTCTTGATCCTCTAACGGTTGCATTCAGTTTTTTGGTCGTCCTCATGCAGCATGGGCGGCAACGTTGGGCATATCTGCCGTTCTTGTTGTGCCAATTGTACCAACACAGTTGTTTGAACAATCTGCCGTTAGAGGGTGCATTGTTCCGGTAATATATTAGGGGTCGCTGGTTATTTCTCCCACGCATTTGATTGTGGTTTAGTAACTGTGCCAGTTTTCTGTTGATGTGCTGTGACGCGATTTTGATGGGACTGCTGTTGTTTGCTTTTTGAAGAAGCATACACGTGGTCAGCCTCATCGTTATTTCGTGAGTCTATAACTGCATCGGCTGCTGTTGCCAGTTGTGAGAGTGTGGTCTGCGGTGAGTTTCCTATCATGCCGATAATCACCGTGCGCACGGGAGGAGCAAACGTTTGACCTAGTAGCGTTGTACTACTGATTCGTCGCAGGATGCTGTGGTTTGCTGCCAACTGAGTATGTGGCTTCGGTGGCTGTCGTCGAGCTGAATTGCAGTTACGAGTCTATCCAGACGAACCATTTCCAAGTCAATAAGCTTTGAGAGGATCTCTTGCTTGAATGTGGAATAAGTAGCTATTTTGGGTGGATTGCGTAGGCGATGACTGCAGCAAACTTTTTCTGTTCTCTTTGTGCCCCAAGTCCATGTAGTGTGAACCAGCTTTCCAACTTCGTGAAGAACATTTTGATGCTTGTTCTTGATTGTACATTTGGGAACGGCATCTATCCAAATACTGATTGGATCATACCTGTGCTAGTGAAATGCGCAATGTGTTGCGTGTCACCGAAGTCTTAATTTTCCGTTATGTTGGGAAACATAGCCTATAACACTTATGTTAAAACACTCTTAGCCATATTTATATACCATATTAAAACTATATTTACCATATTAAGAACTACAAGATTAAAATATGTATTTGTTTTTATTACCAGCATTGACTTAATTCCTTTAGGGATATGAAATGGATTTGAAGCTATGGGCTTTTGATATAGTACTCCTGCTATAATGAAGGTCCTGGCTTTAAGACCAGAAACTTTCATTTCTTTATTGTAGCATAATTGTATATTATTGTATTGTAGCGGATGATTGTATATACTGACAGCTGTGTTGGCTGAAAGGCCAATTTGTTGTTGGTGCTTAAAAGTGCATATATTGAGTACGCTCTGTTTCAGGGGCGATAGCCGACGCTTATAAAGATTTGATCTCCTATGGCCGCGTCTACGCTCCTGGCTCATTGAGTCTCGCTGTGTCCGTCGACAACAAGTCGCCAAGAAATGAGGTGTGCCTAAACACCTCCCAGGCATTCGCCGGGCTGGATACGCTTTTTGGAGCCTGGCAGCCGGATCAGGGCGCGAAGGGCCTTCCTACCCCTCAGGACACACTTATGCTTGCGTTTGCCACTCGTTGCCAACGGCATGCATACGCTCTGCAGGATTTGTGGCTGACCAGAGGTTAAGCGTCGGATGATCGCCTCCTTCACTCCAGATGATCGCTGTGCGTACGCCCCAGCGAAAATAGATCAGGAGTCTTCTGACTGGACCATAGTGTCGCTGATTGGCTTCTAGTTGGGCTTGAGCTCCTGAGCTGGTCACCCCTCGCTTTTCAGGTACACACCTGGTCATTGCTGTCAGGAAGCGATAAGGCGTACGCCAGACCGGTCCGTCTCTATGCTCCAATGCCAGGATACCTGCCGTGTCCGGGAAATTCACCAACCCGACTCGTTTTACCCTGGGCTTCAGTTACGCCAAGGGTTCCGGATCCTTGCACGCACGTTATTTTTTACTCGCGTTGGTCTTTACCCGAACTGTTATCGGACTTACCCACGGGGGTCCTTCAGCCACGGATCACACTTCCTTCCGCACTCGCTTTAATTCTCGCTCTTGAGACTGTCGGACTTACCCACGTGGGGTCCTTCAGCGCAAGCTCAAACTCAATGAAACTCAACATTTTCAGTTCCCCTAGAAGAATCGGTCCCAATTCGTTAAACTGGTCTTCTTTTATAGCGCCAGTGCGCCCGTTAATCCTTGATTTTGCTTTCCGCCATTAAGGCACACTCACGTTGCCGGGTTCGCTTTCCTACCTCCCTTGACCAACCTGGGTCCTGGACTCTTTTTTGTTGCTACGCAGGGCACCGGTTCTCTTCTAGAGATTCTAGATAGAAGCTGGACTCCACGGCCACAAAGTAAAATCACGGTCTGCAGGATCTTTTAAAAGAGACAATAAAGGCCGTGAGTTTATGACAACAACAATGTGTCTCTGCAGAGTTCGCTGCTCCTTAAATCCAAGAACAGAGGATCCAACAGACCGGTAAATATGATGCTTGCGGTTTTGACAGCCGCAAAGTCAGCACGCTGCGTCATGGCGAAGCTGCAACAAATCATTTCTTAATCGGAGTGAAGAGATTGGGGCAGATTTCCACTCTAGGACAACTTCTCATGGCATAGAGTCTTAAGAAAAATCGTTACTTCCGTAATGACAGGTCCAACAAGTTATATTGGATCATACAGCTTGTATTGAAGAAAGAATGTATCGCCTAGTGGGCTTTGATGTTGACTGAAGCCCATCAAACAAAAATAGCAAGCGATCAGTCGGCCAAGCAAGGCTAAATATTGCTGCCACCATCAAACCTTAGGAACGACTCCCGATCTTCTTCAGGTACTTCAGAGAGCACTTCGGAAAAATCAGAAATGGTCCAACAAGTTATATTGGATCATACAGCTTGTATTGAAGAAAGGATGTATCGCCTAGTGGGCTTTGATGTTAACTGAAGCCCATCAAACAAAAATAGCAAGCGATCAGTCGGCCAAGCAAGGCTAAATATTGCTGCCACCATCAAACCTTAGGAACGACTCCCGATCTTCTTCAGGTACTTCAGAGAGCACTTCGGAAAAATCAGAAATGGAGCACCACTTTCTCAACCGAAATTGTCCCGTGGCGAGGATCTTCGATGTTTGCTGCACTATGTTGATAGCCTCATCTTGAGAGCCACTTCCGGAAATTATATCATCAACATAAGGATCGCGACGCAGAATTTCGGCACCCTTTGGAAACATAGTCTGCTCATCCCCTGTCAACTGATGCATTGCTCAAACTCATAAAAAAAAACCAGCTTTCTTCCATAAGTGACAGTATCCAATTTGAAAACTTAACACTCACCCTGCAACTCACTCACTCCGACAGAGCGCTGATTTCACCTGAATACTGCAAACTCCGCTGGAAACGGCGGAATGGGCAGAAATTCGAGCAGAGCGCAAGGACATCTCGTGGTCGATTTCGTCCATCGCAAGTCGCTGCTGATCTCCGTAATATCCAATGCTTCAAGCTCCCCGTGGATGGCGACCAACTGGCCATGACGCATATGAAGCGTGGCATCTTCCACATTGGACACTGGCTGGAGGGCTCCTTGGAACATTTTTAAATCCTGGAAGATACCCTTTGCCTTGCATTTTAAAATAGCACTCCGAGCTGAAGTGGGCTCTCCTGTGATGGAGCCGCTGGAGTTCATCGCTTCTACGCTCAATTAAAATAAAGAAACGCACTAAATAATTTTGGCCCCAAATTTTTTCCTTATAATTTATTTTATTATATTGAATTATAATTGTGTGCGGCGTACACGATTTGTCCCACTCTGCGCTCAGAACCGTACATTGGGTTAAGAAATGTATATGTATATGAATGCTTGTGCGAGGCGAATGCACTTGCAAGTGGAACGTATATATGTATGTTGATATTTTTTCCAATAGAGAGGATTTTAATTTAACATTATCCAAAAGTAATTTGGGAGAAATTTGGGTAAATGTAAAACTCATTTGATTCACTAAAGTAGAGATAGAAAGATTCTGCTCCAAAATACGCATCGATTGGTACTAGTATTGGTACGATTGGTATTGGTCAACCATCGCGATTCGACATTTCTTTCAAAAGTTATTTGATTAATCGCTATAAAACGATTTTTAAAGAATTTCCCCAATGAAGATGGTTGTAAAATTTTTCTCTCAAAAAAGCACCGTCCGCGTTTGCCTTATTTTATTTTTGGAAATTTTGAAAAAAATTGAGTAATAACTGCTCAATACCTTAAAAAAAAATACTTTTAAAATTATAAAATAATAACTTTACAACAAATGAAGTTTACTTCACATACTGTATTTCGTTGGAATGTTTTTTTAAATATCTGTTTCATTTTCTTTAATGTCAAATGTCTAAATCTAAAGAAAAAGAAAAACACTGAAACAAACAAGAAAGGAAGCTAACTTCGGACGGAGCCGAAGTTAATATACCCTTGCAGTTGATTGGCAGTGCGCTAGGTGGCATATTATATTATTAGATAAATAGCGGATCGTATATAGTCGGCAGATCCTTATGATATTTGGCAGATCGGATTAGTTTGCCCAAAGTTGAATCCATACAAAGTCCCATCCTTCTAACTTCAAAAACAACGAAGTTATGGCATTCCCGATCAATCAGTTATATGGCAGCTATAGGATATAGTCGACCGATCCCGGCCATTCCGACTTATATACTGCCTGCAAAGGAAAGAAGGGTGTGTGCAAAGTTTGAAGATGATAGCTTTAAAACTGAGAGACTAATTTGCGAAGAAACAGACAGACGCACATGCTTATATCCTAATCAAGAATATATATACTTTATAGGGTCGGAGATGTCTCCTTCACTGCGTTACACACTTTTGACCAAAATTATAATACCCTCTGCAAGGGTATAAAAATAAAAACCAGTGGAACAGTAACCGATTCGGCACGTCGAACATTAACAATAAACGGTATAAACACGTGCCGGGTAAGAATATTTTTAATGTATAATTTTCTATACATATATTTCATTTATTCGTCACCAAAATTGGTATCAGATATTTTGGGCGTGGCATGCCACCGTTATTTTACATCGTCAAGAGGTTTGTTTATTTGATTAATATTATTAAACGACATAAATACAAAATACTTTTTGAGAAACAGAATGCATTTTGGCAACATTGTATTTATTCATGCTGCTGAGACTTAGGCAACATGAATCTCTTTCCTTTTTATCATATCGTAAGAAATTCTATATACAAATAAGCATGGCAACACTGTCTAATACTTCAATAAATTCCCTCACTCACACACAGATCCCGGCAGACCGGCAGATCATTCACATAACACTGTTATTCTTTAACCGTCAATCCACTAGTAAATAAGTTGTAAAGAGATCATGAGAGACAATATTTTAATGAGAGACCATAGAAACGTTGGGTCCTTCGAGCCGGCTTTTCTGGATGAATTATCCTTCCTCCACTACACCTATTGCCTTAAAGTATTGCCTTAAATGGAGGGATACATGTTGCTGATTGCGGAAAACACACGAGATTGCTGGATCATTTCTAATTTTCCAAAAATTAAAAAAAAAAAGATTATTGTGGTTGTCGAGAGGGGCAGTGATGTCAAGGGCACAATGAACGGACCCAATCTTGTTGGATCTGCGGAATTTATGGCGCTGAGTTGTGAACAACGAAGAGCAACTGCAAAGGAGAAATCGGTATGTTTTAAATGTTTGAAACCTGGACAATTTTCAAGGCAGTGTGAATCCAAATTCAACTGTAGGATATGCAATACTTTATTACATGTACAACAGTCTGCAAACGCGTACTGCTTTGCAGGAACCACAAACAGTTCGCAGAATACGGTACAGACCGTGTCAACAGGAGTTGAGGACCAGCGTAATCAGGACGCTCCTCACACTACGTCGGTGACAGTGAGTCACATCGCACGAGCCATCGGCTCACAATAGGCTGCAGACGTCAATAGGCTCCAATCATTGTCGTTGCCAAAGCACGCTGCCGACTGCATTGGTATACTATGTCCAAATCGCAAATAGGATATATACGAGCTGCCGGCTACTATTCGACAGTGGATCTGAGTTGTCATACATTTCGGAACGTTGCATCAACGCATTTGAACTAGCATGTTCATCAGACGAATGCTGGTGTCAGGAATTTCTTCTATCAAGGAGTTTCGGACAACACTAAAGGTTATCGCATACGTTACCTCAGTAGGATCACATCTTCGCTTCAGAGACACAATGTCGATCCATTATCACTCAATGTGTTCAATAGATTCCTGATGGCGGATATCAACTTCGCATCAGTGGCCCCTATAGACATTTTATTGGGGAGCGACTAGGTTTGGTCCACTCTAACGGGCCGAAAGATGCACGACAACATGGGCAATCTTTTTTCCATATCTTCAATATTTGGATAGGTCACCACATCGGTTGGAGTTGATCAGTCTCCAACAACTACAACTCTATTCTCCACATGCAACATTGCCACTCAGCTTGACAGTCAGGTGCTACGCACACAAGGATCCAGACGAAGACATTTCCTTGAAACTCACAAAAGGGATGACGCTGAAAGGTATATCGAGCTACCATTCAAAATAGTAAACCCGAAGTTTGGAGACACTTGCCAGGGAGCGCAATCCCGCTTCATGGCTGTAGAAAGAAGAATACAGCGCAATCAGAATTTACGAGAGAAGTACAAATTTATGCAGGAATACATCAGCCTTGGACACATGCACCAAATCAGGACTCCAAGCATCAATTCAGGTAATTTCATCTATTTTCCGCATCTTCCTATAATTTGGCGAAAACTTACGCTCGTACGCCAATGGAGTGGCACTAAATGACATATTACACATTGGGCTAGTATCCAACGCAATCTATTTTCCGTATGGCTACCCTTCAGAATGTATAGATACGTATTCTCCGCAGATATCGTCAAAATGTTTTGCCAAGTTTGGGTAAGCCCCGAACTGAAAATTATCAACGTATTGTTTGACGAGAGCATCCATCAGTTCCTCTTAAGCACTACCAATTATGCACAGTAACTTATGGAACCGTTTGTGCACCATACCTGGCTGTAAGAGTGGTGAAACAACTGGCATATGATCACATGGATCACTATCCCACTGCATCGAAAATCTTTTTGGAGGATTTCTACGTAGACGATCTACTTACAGGATCGAACAACGAGTAGAAGCTAAAAGCTATTAGAAATGAGTTATTAGAACATATGTCACACGCCAAATTGGAGCTCGACAAGTGGGTGTCCAATTCATCACGTATCTGCAGACCCGAATCCAGCACCGCTGCCGAAGGACGAGAAGAAGATTCGCGTGGTCACACTGCATACGTACAGCCGAACATAATAGTCCGAATGTTCATGGTTGCTGCAATTTTAGTCCGAACATAATACACTGAACGGATCGTGTAGGGTATAAGTCGAACTACAATGGGTAAGGAATAGAGGACGAAAGTTTCTAGTCCTTCTACTAGGAACGTTAAAATTTAAGCGTTCGGGGGGCTCGGACGAAGGTGGTATGTAAGAACAGGTAACATATAAAGATTGACTGGACAAGAAGATTTTAATACAAAGATATTCTATGTCACCAAACTCTTGTGATACAGAAATTAGCACTCCTCCTCCCCTTCGCAGTGTTCTACCACGTCTTAAAGTGGTGTTCTTACTTGGAAAAACTTTGGGGCTTAAGATCTCCGGCTTTAAGTTTCTGTAAAGACTATAATGTGAGATGCAAAGAAAGAACTATCAGAATACAGTTTGGGAAGCTTACTACGACACCCTGTAGCATTCTGATAGGTAAGTATTAGTGAAGATTTTAGTTTTTGAAGCTGAGGTTGAAGGTTGGTCAGTGGCTCTTACATATGGGAGTTTGACTCCAGCAGGTTTGGTAATTTTGTTTCTTCACCGTTCTTGGCTGATGTTCTTTGGTCAATGATCTCTGCCCAAAAGCTGGCGGAACAGATTGTCTTGAACATCTGCATGGGCACGTATGCACACGTATTTTGAAAGATGACGTGTGCCTGGTGTAAGTATATTTGAATTTAGTAATATCTGCCACTTTAATGTCGGCTTTTGTTTTGGCTTTAATATAAGCCGAGGTATCTATTTCAGAAGTATCAGGGGCAAGCCGGGAAAAAATAATGTGTTTCGAGGGGGCGACCACCTGCATGGGTTTTGGTGACGCCGTAACTAGTACAACGGCATTAGTTCGTACCGGGGGTCCGGACAGTTGATTGCCCTGTTCGGTGACTCTTACGGTGGTTTGAGTTATTCGGTCTGGTCGAAACACTTGAAGCGATACATCAGAAAATATATCGAACAATTTCTTATTTATGCTGAGGCATTCGGATCCCGAATTTTTCCCAGGTCCGCCCCTTGGGGTGGCCAGAGACATAAGCGGCTGAGTAAGCTGAAGATTATTCGCCACAAGCACATCACTAAAAGCATATTTCTTACGCTTTGGAGACTCATTTTGAAGTTGAAGACTACTAAATTGTGTATCGAGCTCACAGAGTTGGTCATTGACTTTTAGTCTGTCTCATGAACGATCTCATTTCGTCATGAACAGCACAACAACTATCACAGCAAAGGTGGAGACCAGACCTACGTGAAATGGCATCCGAAACTGAGGCCGTGAACCCGGCACAATTAGCGTGTACAACGTTTTCACACAGCCAACAGTGGATGGTAGGCTGGGATGAGGAGATTGTCTTTGTCGGGTCAGGCAACAGCCACGACATAGATTAAAATATAGTAAGTATAGTTTGTCGTATCTTTGTTTATTTTTATCTCTATTGTTGGTCGCACGCCGACTCTTCTCGGGCGCTCGGCTTCATCGTGATTTATATTTAGCATTAAGCCAGCGAGCTTTTGGTCAGCCTATGTTTTTCAGCGTTATTATTATTGCCCTTTATCTCAGTGCATACGCATCATAAATTGGAGCTTTTCTCGCTCCGTTTCATATGCGCACATAATTCAAAATAAACTATATTATAACGTTGTGAAACTAAATAATTGTTTTCGTTTGGATAAAAGTCGTTGAAAAATCTCAATGACCAAACATTGGTGACCCCGACGTGATATAATGCATAAAAGTAACAATTTCACGAACATAAAAATATAACAAGTGCGAACATATTAGATTCAGTTTCGCGCAGTGTTTAAACATATGTATGTAAATTTTGACCATAAACTGCATACAGTTCATCAGTTTCTGGAAACAAGTATTTTGTATTTATAAATCTTTTAATAACATAAATGAATATATAGACATACAATATAATTGTTATCCGGTCCGGTCTAGTGTTATCCGATCCGCTAATCACAACATACATACACACGTTCCACTTGCAAGTACATTCGCCTAACACAAGCATTCATATATATACATTATATCGTATACGCCGCGCACAATTATAATTAAATATAATATAATAAATTATAAGAATTATAATTTGGTGTCAAATCATTAAGTGCGTTTCTTTATTTAGAAACCAAGGAGCCCTCCAGCCAAGGTGGATGATGCCATGCTCCACGTGCGTCATGGCCAGTTGAGCGTCATGTACGAGGACTTCAAGACCATCCACGGGAAGCTTGAAGAGTTGGATATTTCAGAAATCAGCAGTGACTTGCGATGGACCGTGTCGGAGCTTGTAGCGTCGATGCATGCCGAAATCGAGCACGAGACGTCGCTGCGCTCTGCTCGAATAGCTGCCCATTCCTCGTTGGCCAGTGGACTTTTCAGCGTTCAGGCGGACGCAGCGCTCGGTCGGAGCTTCCAAACCCTGCCTCCTCTTCCTCTCCCTACTTTCAGCGGAGGATATTCGGAGTGGTCTGAGATTCACTCGGCTTTCTCGAAAAGTCTTTCTTTAATCGAAACGGCGGCTCCGGTATCTACTAAAACCTTTTTACCTGATTGGGCATCTAGTACGAAAAGTAGGTTGCAGTGTGATATTATGTGAACATTGATTTGGAACGTTTGTTGATTAGAAGAGGCAAAATGAATTAATCCGTCATAGCAGCCTCTTGATCCTCTAACGGTTGCATTCAGTTTTTGGTCGTCCTCATGCAGCATGGGCGGCAACGTTGGGCATATCTGCCGTTCTTGTTGTGCCAATTGTACCAACACAGTTGTTTGAACGATCTGCCGTTAGAGGGTGCATTGTTCCGGTAATATATTAGGGGTCGCTGGTTATTTCTCCCACGCATTTGATTGTGGTTTAGTAACTGTGCCAGTTTTCTGTTGATGTGCTGTGACGCGATTTTGATGGGACTGCTGTTGTTTGCTTTTTGAAAAAGCATACACGTGGTCAGCCTCATCGTTATTTCGTGAGTCTATAACTGCATCGGCTGCTGTTGCCAGTTGTGAGAGTGTGGTCTGCGGTGAGTTTCCTATCATGCCGATAATCACCGTGCGCACGGGAGGAGCAAACGTTTGACCTAGTAGCGTTGTACTACTGATTCGTCGCAGGATGCTGTGGTTTGCTGCCAACTGAGTATGTGGCTTCGGCGGCTGTCGTCGAGCTGAATTGCAGTTACGAGTCTATCCAGACGAACCATTTCCAAGTCAATAAGCTTTGAGAGGATCTCTTGTTTGAATGTGGAATAAGTAGCTATTTTGGGTGGATTGCGTAGGCGATGACTGCAGCAAACTTTTTCTGTTCTCTTTGTGCCCCAAGTCCATGTAGTGTGAACCAGCTTTCCAACTTCGTGAAGAACATTTTGATGCTTGTTCTTGATTGTACATTTGGGAACGGCATCTATCCAAATACTGATTGGATCATACCTGTGCTAGTGAAATGCGCAATGTGTTGCGTGTCACCGAAGTCTTAATTTTCCGTTATGTTGGGAAACATAGCCTATAACACTTATGTTAAAACACTCTTAGCCATATTTATATACCATATTAAAACTATATTTACCATATTAAGAACTACAAGATTAAAATATGTATTTGTTTTTATTACCAGCATTGACTTAATTCCTTTAGGGATATGAAATGGATTTGAAGCTATGGGCTTTTGATATAGTACTCCTGCTATAATGAAGGTCCTGGCTTTAAGACCAGAAACTTTCATTTCTTTATTGTAGCATAATTGTATATTATTGTATTGTAGCGGATGATTGTATATACTGACAGCTGTGTTGGCTGAAAGGCCAATTTGTTGTTGGTGCTTAAAAGTGCATATATTGAGTACGCTCTGTTTCAGGGGCGATAGCCGACGCTTATAAAGATTTGATCTCCTATGGCCGCGTCTACGCTCCTGGCTCATTGAGTCTCGCTGTGTCCGTCGACAACAAGTCGCCAAGAAATGAGGTGTGCCTAAACACCTCCCAGGCATTCGCCGGGCTGGATTCGCTTTTTTGGAGCCTGGCAGCCGGATCAGGGCGCGAAGGGCCTTCCTACCCCTCAGGACACACTTATGCTTGCGTTTGCCACTCGTTGCCAACGGCATGCATACGCTCTGCAGGATTTGTGGCTGACCAGAGGTTAAGCGTCGGATGATCGCCTCCTTCACTCCAGATGATCGCTGTGCGTACGCCCCAGCGAAAATAGATCAGGAGTCTTCTGACTGGACCATAGTGTCGCTGATTGGCTTCTAGTTGGGCTTGAGCTCCTGAGCTGGTCACCCCTCGCTTTTCAGGTACACACCTGGTCATTGCTGTCAGGAAGCGATAAGGCGTACGCCAGACCGGTCCGTCTCTATGCTCCAATGCCAGGATACCTGCCGTGTCCGGGAAATTCACCAACCCGACTCGTTTTACCCTGGGCTTCAGTTACGCCAAGGGTTCCGGATCCTTGCACGCACGTTATTTTTTACTCGCGTTGGTCTTTACCCGAACTGTTATCGGACTTACCCACGGGGGTCCTTCAGCCACGGATCACACTTCCTTCCGCACTCGCTTTAATTCTCGCTCTTGAGACTGTCGGACTTACCCACGTGGGGTCCTTCAGCGCAAGCTCAAACTCAATGAAACTCAACATTTTCAGTTCCCCTAGAAGAATCGGTCCCAATTCGTTAAACTGGTCTTCTTTTATAGCGCCAGTGCGCCCGTTAATCCTTGATTTTGCTTTCCGCCATTAAGGCACACTCACGTTGCCGGGTTCGCTTTCCTACCTCCCTTGACCAACCTGGGTCCTGGACTCTTTTTGTTGCTACGCAGGGCACCGGTTCTCTTCTAGAGATTCTAGATAGAAGCTGGACTCCACGGCCACAAAGTAAAATCACGGTCTGCAGGATCTTTTAAAAGAGACAATAAAGGCCGTGAGTTTATGACAACAACAATGTGTCTCTGCAGAGTTCGCTGCTCCTTAAATCCAAGAACAGAGGATCCAACAGACCGGTAAATATGATGCTTGCGGTTTTGACAGCCGCAAAGTCAGCACGCTGCGTCATGGCGAAGCTGCAACAAATCATTTCTTAATCGGAGTGAAGAGATTGGGGCAGATTTCCACTCTAGGACAACTTCTCATGGCATAGAGTCTTAAGAAAAATCGTTACTTCCGTAATGACAGGTCCAACAAGTTATATTGGATCATACAGCTTGTATTGAAGAAAGGATGTATCGCCTAGTGGGCTTTGATGTTGACTGAAGCCCATCAAACAAAAATAGCAAGCGATCAGTCGGCCAAGCAAGGCTAAATATTGCTGCCACCATCAAACCTTAGGAACGACTCCCGATCTTCTTCAGGTACTTCAGAGAGCACTTCGGAAAAATCAGAAATGGTCCAACAAGTTATATTGGATCATACAGCTTGTATTGAAGAAAGGATGTATCGCCTAGTGGGCTTTGATGTTAACTGAAGCCCATCAAACAAAAATAGCAAGCGATCAGTCGGCCAAGCAAGGCTAAATATTGCTGCCACCATCAAACCTTAGGAACGACTCCCGATCTTCTTCAGGTACTTCAGAGAGCACTTCGGAAAAATCAGAAATGGAGCACCACTTTCTCAACCGAAATTGTCCCGTGGCGAGGATCTTCGATGTTTGCTGCACTATGTTGATAGCCTCATCTTGAGAGCCACTTCCGGAAATTATATCATCAACATAAGGATCGCGACGCAGAATTTCGGCACCCTTTGGAAACATAGTCTGCTCATCCCCTGTCAACTGATGCATTGCTCAAACTCATAAAAAAAAACCAGCTTTCTTCCATAAGTGACAGTATCCAATTTGAAAACTTAACACTCACCCTGCAACTCACTCACTCCGACAGAGCGCTGATTTCACCTGAATACTGCAAACTCCGCTGGAAACGGCGGAATGGGCAGAAATTCGAGCAGAGCGCAAGGACATCTCGTGGTCGATTTCGTCCATCGCAAGTCGCTGCTGATCTCCGTAATATCCAATGCTTCAAGCTCCCCGTGGATGGCGACCAACTGGCCATGACGCATATGAAGCGTGGCATCTTCCACATTGGACACTGGCTGGAGGGCTCCTTGGAACATTTTTAAATCCTGGAAGATACCCTTTGCCTTGCATTTTAAAATAGCACTCCGAGCTGAAGTGGGCTCTCCTGTGATGGAGCCGCTGGAGTTCATCGCTTCTACGCTCAATTAAAATAAAGAAACGCACTAAATAATTTTGGCCCCAAATTTTTTCCTTATAATTTATTTTATTATATTGAATTATAATTGTGTGCGGCGTACACGATTTGTCCCACTCTGCGCTCAGAACCGTACATTGGGTTAAGAAATGTATATGTATATGAATGCTTGTGCGAGGCGAATGCACTTGCAAGTGGAACGTATATATATATGTTGATATTTTTTCCAATAGAGAGGATTTTAATTTAACATTATCCAAAAGTAATTTGGGAGAAATTTGGGTAAATTTAAAACTCATTTGATTCACTAAAGTAGAGATAGAAAGATTCTGCTCCAAAATACGCATCGATTGGTACTAGTATTGGTACGATTGGTATTGGTCAACCATCGCGATTCGACATTTCTTTCAAAAGTTATTTGATTAATCGCTATAAAACGATTTTTAAAGAATTTCCCCAATGAAGATGGTTGTAAAATTTTTCTCTCAAAAAAGCACCGTCCGCGTTTGCCTTATTTTATTTTTGGAAATTTTGAAAAAAATTGAGTAATAACTGCTCAATACCTTAAAAAAAAATACTTTTAAAATTATAAAATAATAACTTTACAACAAATGAAGTTTACTTCACATACTGTATTTCGTTGGAATGTTTTTTTAAATATCTGTTTCATTTTCTTTAATGTCAAATGTCTAAATCTAAAGAAAAAGAAAAACACTGAAACAAACAAGAAAGGAAGCTAACTTCGGACGGAGCCGAAGTTAATATACCCTTGCAGTTGATTGGCAGTGCGCTAGGTGGCATATTATATTATTAGATAAATAGCGGATCGTATATAGTCGGCAGATCCTTATGATATTTGGCAGATCGGATTAGTTTGCCCAAAGTTGAATCCATACAAAGTCCCATCCTTCTAACTTCAAAAACAACGAAGTTATGGCATTCCCGATCAATCAGTTATATGGCAGCTATAGGATATAGTCGACCGATCCCGGCCATTCCGACTTATATACTGCCTGCAAAGGAAAGAAGGGTGTGTGCAAAGTTTGAAGATGATAGCTTTAAAACTGAGAGACTAATTTGCGAAGAAACAGACAGACGCACATGCTTATATCCTAATCAAGAATATATATACTTTATAGGGTCGGAGATGTCTCCTTCACTGCGTTACACACTTTTGACCAAAATTATAATACCCTCTGCAAGGGTATCAAAATAAAAACCAGTGGAAAAGTAACCGATTCGGCACGTCGAACATTAACAATAAACGGTATAAACACGTGCCGGGTAAGAATATTTTTAATGTATAATTTTCTATACATATATTTCATTTATTCGTCACCAAAATTGGTATCAGATATTTTGGGCGTGGCATGCCACCGTTATTTTACATCGTCAAGAGGTTTGTTTATTTGATTAATATTATTAAACGACATACAAAATACTTTTTGAGAAACAGAATGCATTTTGGCAACATTGTATTTATTCATGCTGCTGAGACTTAGGCAACATGAATCTCTTTCCTTTTATCATATCGTAAGAAATTCTATATACAAATAAGCATGGCAACACTGTGGGGTCTAATACTTCAATAAATTCCCTCACTCACACACAGATCCCGGCAGACCGGCAGATCATTCACATAACACTGTTATTCTTTAACCGTCAATCCACTAGTAAATAAGTTGTAAAGAGATCATGAGAGACAATATTTTAATGAGAGACCATAGAAACGTTGGGTCCTTCGAGCCGGCTTTTCTGGATGAATTATCCTTCCTCCACTACACCTATTGCCTTAAAGTATTGCCTTAAATGGAGGGATACATGTTGCTGGTGTAGAAGAAGATTGCGGAAAACACACGAGATTGCTGGATCATTTCTAATTTTCCAAAAATTAAAAAGATTATTGTGGTTGTCGAGAGGGGCAGTGATGTCAAGGGCACAATGAACGGACCCAATCTTGTTGGATCTGCGGAATTTATGGCGCTGAGTTGTGAACAACGAAGAGCAACTGCAAAGGAGAAATCGGTATGTTTTAAATGTTTGAAACCTGGACAATTTTCAAGGCAGTGTGAATCCAAATTCAACTGTAGGATATGCAATACTTTATTACATGTACAACAGTCTGCAAACGCGTACTGCTTTGCAGGAACCACAAACAGTTCGCAGAATACGGTACAGACCGTGTCAACAGGAGTTGAGGACCAGCGTAATCAGGACGCTCCTCACACTACGTCGGTGACAGTGAGTCACATCGCACGAGCCATCGGCTCACAATAGGCTGCAGACGTCAATAGGCTCCAATCATTGTCGTTGCCAAAGCACGCTGCCGACTGCATTGGTATACTATGTCCAAATCGCAAATAGGATATATACGAGCTGCCGGCTACTATTCGACAGTGGATCTGAGTTGTCATACATTTCGGAACGTTGCATCAACGCATTTGAACTAGCACGTTCATCAGACGAATGCTGGTGTCAGGAATTTCTTCTATCAAGGAGTTTCGGACAACACTAAAGGTTATCGCATACGTTACCTCAGTAGGATCACATCTTCGCTTCAGAGACACAATGTCGATCCATTATCACTCAATGTGTTCAATAGATTCCTGATGGCGGATACCAACTTCGCATCAGTGGCCCCTATAGACATTTTATTGGGGAGCGACTAGGTTTGGTCCACTCTAACGGGCCGAAAGATGCACGACAACATGGGCAATCTTTTTTCCATATCTTCAATATTTGGATAGGTCACCACATCGGTTGGAGTTAATCAGTCTCCAACAACTACAACTCTATTCTCCACATGCAACATTGCCACTCAGCTTGACAGTCAGGTGCTACGCACACAAGGATCCAGACGAAGACATTTCCTTGAAACTCACAAAAGGGATGACGCTGAAAGGTATATCGAGCTACCATTCAAAATAGTAAGCCCGAAGTTTGGAGACACTTGCCAGGGAGCGCAATCCCGCTTCATGGTTGTAGAAAGAAGAATACAACGCAATCAGAATTTACGAGAAAAGTACAAATTTATGCACGAATACATCAGCCTTGGACACATGCACCAAATCAGGACTCCAAGCATCAATTCAGGTAATTTCATCTATTTTCCGCATCTTCCTATAATTTGGCGAAAATTTACGCTCGTACGCCAATGGAGTGGCACTAAATGACATATTACACATTGGGCTAGTATCCAACGCAATCTATTTTCCGTATGCCTACCCTTCAGAATGTATAGATACGTATTCTCCGCAGATATCGTCAAAATGTTTCGCCAAGTTTGGGTAAGCCCCGAACTGAAAATTATCAACGTATTGTTTGACGAGAGCATCCATCAGCTCCTCTTAAGCACTACCAATTATGCACAGTAACTTATGGAACCGTTTGTGCACCATACCTGGCTGTAAGAGTGGTAAAACAACTGGCATATGATCACATGGATCACTATCCCACTGCATCGAAAATCTTTTTGGAGGATTTCTACGTAGACGATCTACTTACTGGATCGAACAATGAGTAGAAGCTAAAAGCTATTAGAAATGAGTTATTAGAACATATGTCACACGCCAAATTGGAGCTCGACAAGTGGGTGTCCAATTCATCACGTATCTGCAGACCCGAATCCAGCACCGCTGCCGAAGGACGAGAAGAAGATTCGCGTGGTCACACTGCATACGTACAGCCGAACATAATAGTCCGAATGTTCATGGTTGCTGCAATTTTATTCCGAACATAATACACTGAACGGATCGTGTAGGGTATATGTCGAACTACAATGGGTAAGGAATAGAGGACGAAAGTTTCTAGTCCTTCTACTAGGAACGTTAAAATTTAAGCGTTCGGGGGGCTCGGACGAAGGTGGTATGTAAGAACAGGTAACATATAAAGATTGACTGGACAAGAAGATTTTAATACAAAGATATTCTATGTCACCAAACTCTTGTGATACAGAAATTAGCACTCCTCCTCCCCTTCGCAGTGTTCTACCACGTCTTAAAGTGGTGTTCTTACTTGGAAAAACTTTGGGGCTTAAGATCTCCGGCTTTAAGTTTCTGTAAAGACTATAATGTGAGATGCAAAGAAAGAAATATCAGAATACAGTTTGGGAAGCTTACTACGACACCCTGTAGCATTCTGATAGGTAAGTATTAGTGAAGATTTTAGTTTTTGAAGCTGAGGTTGAAGGTTGGTCAGTGGCTCTTACATGTGGGAGTTTGACTCCAGCAGGTTTGGTAATTTTGTTTCTTCACCGTTCTTGGCTGATGTTCTTTGGTCAATGATCTCTACCCAATAGCTGGCGGAACAGATTGTCTTGAACATCTGCATGGGCACGTATGCATACGTATTTTGAAAGATGACGTGTGCCTGGTGTAAGTATATTTGAATTTAGTAATATCTGCCACTTTAATGTCGGCTTTTGTTTTGGCTTTGATATAAGCCGAGGTATCTATTTCAGAAGTATCAGGGGCAAGCCGGGAAAAAATAATGTGTTTCGAGGGTGCGACCACCTGCATGGGTTTTGGTGACGCCGTAACTAGTACAACGGCATTAGTTCGTACCGGGGGTCCGGACAGTTGATTGCCCTGTTCGGTGACTCTTACGGTGGTTTGAGTTATTCGGTCTGGTCGTAACACTTGAAGCGATACATCAGAAAATATATCGAACAATTTCTTATTTATGCTGAGGCATTCGGATCCCGAATTTTTCCCAGGTCCGCCCCTTGGGGTGGCCAGAGACATAAGCGGCTGAGTAAGCTGAAGATTATTCGCCACAAGCACATCACTAAAAGCATATTTCTTACGCTTTGGAGACTCATTTTGAAGTTGAAGACTACTAAATTGTGTATCGAGCTCACAGAGTTGGTCATTGACTTTTAGTTTGTCTCATGAACGATCTCATTTCGTCATGAACAGCACGACAACTATCACAGCAAAGGTGGAGACCAGACCTACGTGAAATGGCATCCGAAACTGAGGCCGTGAACCCGGCAGAATTAGCGTGTACAACGTTTTCACACAGCAAACAGAGGATGGTAGGCTGGGATGAGGAGATTGTCTTTGTCGGGTCAGGCAACAGCCACGACATAGATTAAAATATAGTAAGTATAGTTTGTCGTATCTTTGTTTACTTTTATCTCTATTGTTGGTCGCACGCCGACTCTTCTCGGGCGCTCGGCTTCATCGTGATTTATATTTAGCATAAAGCCAGCGAGCTTTTGGTCAGCCTATGTTTTTCAGCGTTATTATTATTGCCCTTTATCTCAGTGCATACGCATCATAAATTGGAGCTTTTCTCGCTCCGTTTCATATGCGCACATAATTCAAAATAAACTATATTATAACGTTGTGAAACTAAATAATTGTTTTCGTTTGGATAAAAGTCGTTGAAAAATCTCAATGACCAAACATTGGTGACCCCGACGTGATATAATGCATAAAAGTAACAATTTCACGAACATAAAAATATAACAAGTGCGAACATATTAGATTCAGTTTCGCGCAGTGTTTAAACATATGTATGTAAATTTTGACCATAAACTGCATACAGCTCATCAGTTTCTGGAAACAAGTATTTTGTATTTATAAATCTTTTAATAACATAAATAAATATATAGACATACAATATAATTGTTATCCGGTCCGGTCTAGTGTTATCCGATCCGCTAATCACAACATACATATACACGTTCCACTTGCAAGTACATTCGCCTAGCACAAGCATTCATATATATACATTATATCGTATACGCCGCGCACAATTATAATTAAATATAATATAATAAATTATAAGAATTATAATTTGGTGTCAAATCATTAAGTGCGTTTCCTTATTTAGAAACCAAGGAGCCCTCCAGCCAAGGTGGATGATGCCATGCTCCACGTGCGTCATGGCCAGTTGAGCGTCATGTACGAGGACTTCAAGACCATCCACGGGAAGCTTGAAGAGTTGGATATTTCAGAAATCAGCAGTGACTTGCGATGGACCGTGTCGGAGCTTGTAGCGTCGATGCATGCCGAAATCGAGCACGAGACGTCGCTGCGCTCTGCTCGAATAGCTGCCCATTCCTCGTTGGCTAGTGGAGTTTTCAGCGTTCAGGCGGACGCAGCGCTCGGTCGGAGCTTCCAAACCCTGCCTCCTCTTCCTCTCCCTACTTTCAGCGGAGGATATTCGGAGTGGTCTGAGATTCACTCGGCTTTCTCAACTATTGTGGACTGCAATCCTCACATAAGTAAGGTGGAGAAGCTGCAGAGCCTGCGATCTAGTCTTCGGGCATTAGACTCAGCATTAAATGCAGTTTGGTCCTTGAAAATCTCCGAGGAGAATTATGATGTCGCGTTGCGTCTCTTAGAAAAACGATTTAATAACCGTCGGTTAATATTTCAGGCTCATGTAAACGGGATTCTGAGCCACAGTCTATTGGAAGGTGGCTCAGTGGCATCGCTTCGAGGGTTTTCCGATAAATTAAATGCCCACATGCGAGCCTTGAATAATTTGGGGACGACAGTTGAGATCGCCAGCAGCATCATTGTCCAAGTGCTCCTTCGAGGGTTGGATCCAGCTACCCAGGCCAAGTGGGAGGATGATCAAAATGCGTCGAACTCAGACCTCATCTCTACTTGGGAGTCGATGGCGGAATTTTTGGAGCAGCGATGCAGCACTCTGGAGGCTATGGATGTGGCCATGACCGCCTACGAGCCGGGCACTCATATTGAAAGACGTAGAGTCGCAAATAATATTAGATCGTCCTTTGTCATCACCAATTCACCTTCCCCTGCTTGTATGTTATGTGGTGGGTGGTCCCACGTCCTGTCTGTTTGCCCCAGATTTTTGGTAATGCCCCCTGAGAGCCGCCTTGGTGAGGCTAGACGAATCCGTCTATGTCGGAAATGTCTTCAACCTGGCCATTACTTGCGTGAGTGCCTCGCTTCTAATTGTCGCAGTTGTGGGAGGAGGATCACAGCTGCTGCATTTATTGGAATGCGGTCTACACCACTCATACAGAGCTAATGCACTAGTTGCCCAAGGTCGCAGCAGTAAGATAGCCTTACTAGCCTTACTAGTGCTGGAGTTTTTGTTCCTTGCCGAGCTCTTTTAGATTCAGGATTGCAGGTGCACGTGATAACTTCCCGACTGGCTAGTCAGCTGCAGCTTTGCACTGGCTTCGCGACAGTGCACTGGATTCTCTGAAGCTTTGCTTCGTCGGGTCAGGCAACAGCCACGACCTAGATTAAAATATAATAAGTATAGTTTGTCGTATCTTTGTTTATATTTTATCTCTATTTGTGGTCGCAAGCCGACTCTTCTCGGGCGCTCGGCTTCATCGTGATTTATGTTTAGAATTAAGCCAGCGAGCTTTCGGTCAGCCTATGTTTTTCAGCGTCATTATTATTGCCCTTTATCTCAGTGCATACTCATCATAAATTGGAGCGTTTCTCGCTCCGTTTCATATGCGCACATAATTCAAAATAAACTATATTATAACGTTGTGAAACTAAATAATTGTTTTCATTTGGATAAAAGTCATTGAAAAATCTCAATGACCAAACAGTCTTCTTACAAGACTTCGACGCTTCGAAGTTTAAAATCCATGATAATGTTAAGTTAATTTATAAATATTTTTATTATTTTTTTGATTGTACCTTGAACCACTGTACCAGGGAAACGAAAAATGGAGATTAATTAGAGCGATTAGTGTGGTTAACCCGCAAGAGTAGAGATAAGAATATCTACTGAGCGACAAAAGAAGCAACACCGTAAAAGATGAAGTAGCAGAGTAGAGATATTTTTGAAAGAAATGTAATAAAAATCTTATTTTAACTCCAATATACCACTGCACTGCGAAGCTATATGGATATTAAAATTGTTAAAGTTGGTATTTATGAATAAAAATAAATAAAAAGAAAGACCGGGTTTGACGTTGATAGATAAAAGATTAAATAAAGTCTCCGTGCGCACAAACACGTCCGTTCTTTAACTTTGGATAACGAGAGCAATTTTTGATAGATGGAGGAACTCAGTAAAGGTACTTGGAATTTACTGGAATCCAATCAACGATCAGCTGATGTACAGGACAGGCTTGACATCTAATGCGAATTGTACTAAAACGCAAATCCTATCAGATGTTGCGAGTATCTTTGACCCTCTTGTCTTATTATCGCCGATTGTTGTTCAATTTAAAATCATGTTTCAGCAGATATGGCTATTGGAGCTGGACTGGGACACGAAGCTCGCACCGAACATTGCGGAACCCTGGTTCAATTGCAACGCAGATCTGATAAAAGAGCTGAGATTATAACGATTTGTTCCCAACAAGGAGGACATGTTTGAACTACACGCCTTTTCGGACGCATCAACCATATGCTCCTGCAGTTTACTGCCAAAAATACCGAAAATATTCGGTTTCATTGGTCGCTGTCAAAATTAGGATGGCGCCACTGAAACAGCAATCATTACCACGGCTAGAGCTGTATGGAGCATTGCTGCCTGGTACGATCACTCAAGGATGGTTTACAACATAAGCATATAAATAGGATAAAGGTATACGGCGGCACTACATCTGGAACTAGCCTGGAACTGATCTCAGCACAGTGACATTTTTGGCAGCTCAGAGAAGATTCATGTCGTTCCGAGGAAAATGTGTACAAATCTACAGTGATAATGGCAGGAACTTTGTCGGAGCAAAGCGATCATTGGGCGAGATGCAAGCACTCTTGGCATCTCCACAAAATAATGATCTGGTCTCGCCGATATTGGCAGATGAAGGCATTAAATGGATTTTCATTCCGCCGTACGCATCTCACTGGGGAGGAAGATTGGAGTCTTCCGTACGATCAGTCCAGCTGCATTTGCGTCATTGGCAACATTATCCTAACGTTTGAGCAGATGCACACCCTGCTAGCACAAATAAGTGCTGGGGTGAACTCAAAACCACTGTACTATTCACCGGACACCGACGTCCGACGAATATCTGTCACCATTCACAACAATTCCCGAAGGCGACATGAGCTACATACTGGAAAATCAACTGGACTACTGACAAGGCGTTCAAGCACTATACCACGGATTCTAGAAGCGCTGGCACCAGAAATATCTTGCTACGCTACAACATCGGCCCAAACGGGGAACCCCGCAAATCAATGTGGAATTGGGATCAGCTGTTCTTATCAAGGATTCCAATACTCCGCCAGCAGTCTGGCCACTTGCAAGAGTTATCTCAACTCACACAGGAACAAATGGAAGAGTTCGTGCTGTCAAATTTAAGACTGCTTTAGGAGAAGCAACTCGTCCTATAACCAAGATCGCAGTTTTACCAAGTTCAGATACGATGTTTCAGGGCCGGCCGGGATGTTGTGAAACAGAATACATTTTGGAAGCGCTGGCTTGTATTTATTAATGCTGCTAAGGCTTAGGCAACATAAATCTCTTTCCTTTTAATCATATCGTAAGAAATTCTGTATGCAATTAACTATGACAACGCTGATCGAAGCATAGTCTTATTCTTATATACTTTGATAATTTTCCTTACTCACACACAGATCCATATAGGTATACATACGGCATCAATGCGCTGCGTCGCAACTGGACTTAATCAGTTATTCTTAAACATGGTGTTGTGTTATTTTCGACCTGATTAACAATTCCAACTATGTCATTTTAAAAGTTCTTTGAGTTTTGTTTTTTTTTTGTTGCACTGTGCAATTTATGCGCGCATATGAAATGGAGTGAGACAAAAGCTCCAATTTATGATGTGTATGCACTGAAATAAAAGGCAATTGTGAGCCCGCCTTAGAACATAGGCTGAGCGAAAGCTCGCTGGCTTAATGCTAAAGATAAAACACGTTGAAACCGAGCGGGCGGGAAGAGTCGGCTTGCGACCAAAAATAGCGATAAGATAAATAAATATTATTATATTTTAGTGATCTAATCTATGCCGTGGCTGCTGCTGAACCGACAAACATACTTCTATTTTTTTTTAATACTGCACGGATTGAAAGCGCGTGTCTTGTGTCGAAAGATTGTATGGATCAATTGTACCGTAAAGTAACGATCAAGCGGGGGTTAGAATATGTTAGCTGACAAACGTTTTTGTTAGCACCAAGCTCTTTAAATAAAAGACAAGCTTTTTAAATAAATCAGCTCACTAAGCGCAGAAATATGCGCAATGTTTTAACAGTCGACAATCGAATTTGGTTACCATGAGTTCGACATTTCAAATGTGTGATCACCGAGTGTGGAGGAATCCAAACATTTACACTTTCCATAAGTAATGTTTGCTTCAAAAATCTTGCCCTTGGCTCCACTTCGGAATTCACCTCATCGGCTATGCATCCTTTCCATTTATCCAAGATGGGACCCTACCATTCTTCTTTTTCAGCTTTTGCATTAACACCTGAGTAATGATGCCGAAAGCCCGAATTTTTTAAGCGATGGCCCTCATATGTGAATATGCAGTCTAGTCGCTTTGTCCCTTCTTCGAATATGAGATACATTTTATATTCAGAACTTCGTTGACGTACGCCTAAAATATAAGACGGTGGGTGTTGATCCTCGTATTTAAGAGTTCTAAAGAAACATCATAATTTTGGTTCGGTAATTTCAGTGAACGCTCTATTTTCAATCCGGAGGCACAGTAGAGTCTTTAGCCGATTAATAAACTCGCTGAGCACATTAATCTTTTGCCTGTTATCAGTGAGACTGCTAAATATATATTATATATAGTTGATAAACAGGCAAATAAATGCAACAAAAAAAGGAGTGGATTGACTTATGTCTGCAAGACCGGACATACCATCAGACAGAGAAGCTCATCCCATTCAACTAGACAGACAAGACAACAAGCAGAAACAGCTAAGAAATGAACTGAACGATATCGGAACTAGTTCTCTTCGCAAAAAGAAATAAAATACCATTAGTAACGCCATCATTATTCTCAGTAAGTAGTACACTCATTACGAGTCACTGGCTATTGTGATTACTCGTCAAAAAACGGAATGCTTATGCTTATACTACACAGAAAAAGGGTGAGGGTAAATAATTGAAGTTTTTTCTATGCTTCTTACACAGTAGATTTCTGTATGCACCTATATTTAAGCTATCATATATAAGTCTACATAGGATATAGTAAATTAGCAGCACTGCTAGTTGGGGAGACTGTTAGCACATAGTGTCCCAGTATAAAAACAGATATATCTTAAAATTAAAAATGGCGTCTCAACATAAAAGCAGAGTAATCTTGAAATAAATGAATTAGATGTGAGATTTCATTTATTCATGAGTATTCTTAGGATATGAAAACGGGTTAAAAGAATATTTTCATTTTTATTGGGCATAAGCATGTCAAAAATGTATGTAGTAAAAAAATTGGGAGAATCGGGAAACATTGGAATCGAGCACTACAGAAACTTGAAAGCGCAAAATAAAAGTGTTCAGGCTTAAAAATAAAAAGAAACAAATTCAAATTTCGATTCTGAATCCGCTTGGTGAAGCCTTTAGGTAACAAATGAATAATTTACGCCATAAACGATCCAGTCTCTTTTCACAATGATCGTTTTAATATATTTTATTGAAATAATTAAATTTATTGGCCTATTTATATACACTTATAATAGTCTTATATTAAAAATAAACGATTTGTTTTTTTAATATTAGTGGGTGTAATTTGTAATGCAAATATTTCATTAAATGAAACTACAATTCTATGCTTCACACCACAAGTTCTTACATACTGTCACAATAAATGAACCGGTTACTATAACGAATTTTCTTATTTGAAAATATTTTTGATCTAATTATTTTCACGAACACTACTATAAAGTAAATTTTTGTATTTTTATTATATCAAACCGAAAAGAGTACATTATATTTACTTTAAACAATTTAGGCTATCAATTTATTTTACCATGCTCTGCCCTGTAAAGGCAAGTAGCCACCACATTGTTGCTGATGTCCATTGGAAATGAAATTATTTTGGTTGCGGTACGCCATTGCTAAGCTATTAGTCATAATAGTATTATTGCAGGGTTGCTGTAACATAGCAACATTGGAACCTCCAACAGTCCCATAACTAGCTATTAAGGAAGAAGATGTGTCTGGTGAGTGTGAATTAGGAGCTTCTCCTGTTATTAGGTTAAGTCCATTGCTGACATTTGCAGTTACTGATACACCTCCACTGTTTGGATTTCCACTATTAGTAGCACCACTGGTGTTGCCTGATGCTGTACCGTTATTTCCATGTGTTTGTGTTTGATTGGTATTGTTATTGCCAGCGCAGGGTTTCCCATCCTTAACCAGGACTGGTACAGCAACACGCCTTGGAGAACTTGCCGACTACAATTAAAATATAAATTTAATAAACAAAAAATACTGTTTATAACGATCAAATATGCATGGAAAAAAATTAAAAACTTAATTATCTCCTTGAAAAAAGGTATTTTATATGTTCAAAGTTAAAAGTTGTGTGTGTAGTTTTTATCTATATAGTTGTAATGCATTCCAGGATTCATTATCGACCCAAAAAAATGTATACAATATATTCTAGACCTGATCACCATAGAGAATACAAAACGTAAGTAGGCATCGAAGTGAAGAGGCTTCATCGACCCAATAAAGTATATATATTCTTGAAGCGAAATCGGTATAGGGTCCCAATCTTGTTGCTTTAAAAATTTAAATTAATAGTAATATGGCAAAATTAAAATTTATAGTAATATGGCAGCGTTAGGATGTAATCGACCGGTCGTGGCCGCCACAACTTATATATTATGTGCAAAGAAAAGAAGGCTGAGTGCAAGGTTTAAGGACGATAGCTTTAAACCAAGTTGGCGTAGAAATATCAGACGAATATGCTTATATCGACTCAGGAGGTGGTCTTGATCAAGAATATTTATACTTTATAGGGTCGGAGATTCGACGAAAAGTTCTCAATATTTTTTGTTTTTGTAATAGTTGTAATTAAAAACAAACAAAAAAAACCTCCTGTATATAACTGAATGTATACCCCATAAATATCACCAAAGCTATAGCATTTCCGAGCAATCAGTTATATGGCAGCAATACGAAATAGTCGATCGTTCCCGGACTAGTTTGAGTAGAAACATAGACGGACGGACGAACATGCTTATATCGAGTCAGAAGTCATGCTTACTCGACACTTCTTTATAGTATCGAAGATTTCTCATTCACTGCGTTGCACACTTTTGACCAAATAATACCCTCTGCAAACGTATTGAATAAAAAAGTATTTTTTTTATGAAGTAAGAAAATTAATTTTTATATTCGATACATGTTGCTTACTTAAGTCAAATACAGTTTACCTGAAATACTGGCTATTTATAAAATTTAAATTTTATATTAACAGACACACACTGTTATGATACAGTTAAACAAACTGTCAAATCACAGGAGCTGATGGATTACAATATTTATATGAGACGATTTAAATAAAGTCGTCTTTTCCCCGGCATCCCCGGCGCTTACTTAACAGTCAATTTGTAATATCCAAAAATATCACCGAATAAGAGCATTCTCCTTGGAATGTCACTATCATAAAGGACAATAAAAGTAAAAAAAAGCTCTCGCGCAGGTAATCGTCATTCACAAAAATAGAAGGATGCAATCAAATATCGTAATCATGATGGTAACACAATATTGTAATTCGTAACTCTTTTTTCCGTGTTCTGATTTGTGTACCGTTTCAGAGGGTATTATAATTTTGGTTGAAAGTGTGCAAGTGAAGGAGACATCTCCGACCCTATAGGGTATATATATTCAATATCAGTATTACCTCCCGAGTCGTTAAAACCATGTCCGTTTGTCTGTCGGTCTGTTTCTAAGCAAACTAGTCTCTCATTTTTTAATCGACTTGAAACTATCTACACATCCTTTTTTCCTTTGCAGGCAGTATATGTATATGTCGGAACTTTGTATGTTGGGATATAAGTTGGGACTTTCGATAGATTCTATCTTAGGCAATTTTATCGGATCTGCCCAATTTTACAAGGATTGTCCAACTATATCCTATAATTGCCGTATAACTGAATGATCGGAAATGACACAACCTTGGTATTTATAAAGATTCTTGGTACTGTTCCCTACATTTTTATTAGAAAATTTAGTGATTTGATTTGATATACAATCCTGATTATATCTAATAATTATTATAATATAATAATATTATAATATAATAATATTATATAATATAATAATATTATAATATAATAATATTATATTATAAGCTGCTACTTAACTGCAAGGACATATCAACTTCGGCTCCACCCGAAGTTAGCTTTCCTTTCTTTTTAAAGATGCTTAGGGCTGTTTCTAACATTTTTATTAGAAAATTAATTTGTAAAATTCTTATAAGGATCGGCCAACTATATACGATATATATCTAATAATATAAGATAATAATAAGTCGAATAATAATAAGATTTTATAAGACTCATCTGAAACCCCTCATTTGAAACCCCTAAACAGGGAGTTCGTTCCAAATATGTTACATTGGTTGCGCCGATTTCAAATGTATGAGCTGGTCCTCGCCTATGCTTTCCGACGGTTTTCCCAATATGTTACTTGATGAAGTATACAAGCACTTTTTAAAAAAATGTGTCGATCCGAACCAAATTATTTCTGTACAAATATTTCTATTACCTTTATATATTTTATGCCCGTAAATTCAAAAAACTTTTACTGAGTTGGGGTCTGCATATATATGAATAAACTGATTTTTAAAATATTTTTTCATCAAACCTTTATAGTTTGAAAAAACGGTTTTAAATAATGCTATGGAATATTTAAATTATTGGGGCGTTGAATTAATCTTAATTGTTTATATTAATAAACATAGATTTAAAACCATGAAATTGATAAAATGAGATTTCTAAAGCAGTCTTACCTTGCTGCCATTTTTTTATAGTAACTAGCGGTAAAGTATTCAAATACAAGATTTTTTAGCATTCCAAAACTTAATTTTATGATTATGTTTTTCTCTTATAGTCTTATGCTCCCTGGAATCCATGCATGCCAAAAATTAATTAGACTGTAGTACCAAATTCTACAAATTGCTAAATTTGGACGGAATTGGCCGCATTGCTTCCTTCAAAACACACATAATGAATTATTAAAGCAACTATGCTTTGCCGATCTTGTCATGGCTCGTTTCTAAAACGGCCCTTTTTTTGAAACAAAAAATTACCACTGACAAGGTTGTGTATCTGCACAGTCTGAAAAAGCTTATAAACCGTGGTATACCTCCTGGTATTTTGGGTAATAAATGTATTATAAATCAAAATTACCTGATTATGTTGATTCTGCTCTGCCATTGCCTTTTCTTTAGCTTGTCTTTTGCATTTATATCTGTGATTCTGGAACCAAATTTTCACCTAAAATGAAATCAAAATTTGTGTTAAAATGAACTAATAAGTATAATGTTTATTAGGCATTAAGTAAAATTTGTTATGAATAACATTGTATGATTACATACAAATTACATACGAAATAAAAAAAGCGCTTAACGAGGTAAAGCAACGATGACGATCGTGCACGCAATGACCAAAATGACTTATATAAATTGAAGCACAAACCCAATATACATAAATGCAATCCTCATATGGCAAGTGTCTGTTTTATATTTTTTATAAAGTCTTTTATGCACGTGCCGAATAAGAATTGTATTAATTCCCGACATTTCTTTCAAAAAAGAAAAAGGTTAGAAAACAAAGTTAGAAAAGTTAAAAACCCAGTAAGTAGAGCTATCCCAGTGATAAGTAGAGCTATCCATGGTGCTGGCTGTGAAGCTAAGGTGCATATTCATAGCAATACATACACTATTGCCGATTGGCTTTTTGTAGTTTGCGAACATAAATGCATTTAGGTTATTTAATTTAAATAGGAAGTTTTTTTTTTAGTAACTGGCCATGGGTGCGACCTCACTCCGAAAAAAATACTCCCAAACAATTCACAAACAACTGATGGCGCTTTGCCCGGCGACGACCGCTCTCCTAAAAAAAATATCCCAAGCCATTTGCAGCTTCTTGCTGAAAATATTTTGGTTATTTTGTTGTTTACTCATTAGTTATACACCATACGTAATTAGTACTGTGGTATTACGATTTGAACAATAGCTAAATATTTAAAACATCGCATTTATTGAACCGGAAGGCTCGTGTGCGACTCCTAGCACATTCAATAAAATTAAGTTCAATAAAAGACTTCAAAATAAAAGATTAAATACTCAAATAATAAACAAGAAAGGAAAGCTAACTTCGAGCGGAGCCGAAGTTGATATAGCAGTTGGGTGGCAGCTTATATTATTAGATATATATCGGATCGTATATAGTCGGCGTATATATAACAGACAAACAGTAAATCGGACAATGAAACAAACTGAGGGATAAACTGCTTTCATTTGAAAAGAGCTGTAAAAATCGAATTTCTTCAATAACTTCTGAACTAAATGTTGGATCGGTATGGTTGAGGTACCTAAGGTATCCTTTGCTTGGCTGTTTGCACTATTTTTTTCTTGGTAATTCTGAAACAAATTGGAGATGTTTTTTACTTGAATGAGCAACTTTGGTTCTACACATTTTTAAAATACCTAAAGCTTACATTAAAACATTAAAAACAAGAAAGGAAAGCTATCTTCGGGCGGAACCCAAGTTGACATACCATTGCAGTTTAGTGGCGCGTTACATTCAAATATATATTAAAATATCATCTATAGTTCGATTGATCCTTGTGAGAATTTTAATGTTAAAAATCTGTCCAGGCAGACTTCGTACTATCTCAATTTGTAATTATCGGACATATTGTCCAGTATAATATGTGTAGCGCCAAAAATGGTCATCTGAAAACAGTTGTTTTATATCTAAATGTTGTCCTAGAAGTCCTTAGAATTATTTCCAATCCCAAAAACTAAAGAACGTAAAGGATCCGGAGGTGGGACCGATTGTGACAATTTTACTTTGCCTCCACCACAACTAAATCCTGCAGATTCACCAGTTCACTTCAGTCTATTCTAACGGTTCACAATATTTACAAATTATTTCTATCAAATAAGAAAACCTCTTCACCAGGTAGATCAATAGTGACGAACATGCAAGAGCCGATGCATGCAAGGGCCAAAATGCCTGATATCAATTTTGGTGACGAAAAACCCCAATATATGTGTTAGAAACTTTACATTATTACATTTCTTACACGGCACGTGTCTGTTTTACATTTTATGCACGCGTTTATGCACGTACCGAATACGAATAAGAATTGCTTTTACGGGGCCAGCTACATTTGAATATTGTGGCATAATTGGCTTTGAAAAAGAAATTGCCTGACGTTTAACTGCTATAGAACTGATGTAGAATGGCCTTCATTAAGTCCGTTCCCTTGATAAAATATACTGCTTGATAAAATATACCTTATGCCTTATACCTATTCAATTTAACCTCGGTTTGTGACATGCTTATATTAACTCAGGATGTGATTCTGATCAAGAATATATATACTTTATAGGGTCGGAGATGTCACAGTTTTCAACATTTTCAGGATTGATATTCACTACTTTTAATATCGGCTTATAACCAAAGATTAAAACAAAAATTTAACAGAATCGATACGATGGCTAATTATTACGAATTTCTCATTATACTATCAGTTTCACTCATTGTCGCGTGCGCCATTGCACTGTGGGAAAGAAGTCGATTTTTTTGGCATAAACTCTAGTTTTAAAGATAATTGAAATGGATTGAATTGAGATGAAATTTTTTATATATTCTATTAAGATTAATGTGTAATTTCGGTTTATTTTGCTTTTTGAATCAGTCCATTATACTTTTTGGTCTATTATACAGAAGCATTTTGGCAAATGTTTTTTAATATAACCAATGAACAATTTAATTTTGGTTGATATTAAGTTTCATCAAATTGCTTTAAATTACCAAGATCAATTAATAAATAACATATTTAAAATAATTGCAGACAAATTTTTCATCAGGTTTCACTGAAATCAGCGTTTGAAATGGTTTTTGAAAAGTAACTTCTGTATGTGTCGCGTGCGACAGCGCTTGTTTTGTTTGAATATTTTAAAAACAAAAAGTAATCCAAAATTTATATTTGCACCAGTTATAGTACTTTTCAGGAGCCATAGGATCCAATTTTTTTTAAATAGAAAACAGTCTAAGCACATGCTTTTTTTCAGTTAAAAAGAATTATCCATATGCATTTTATGCTTATAAAGCTTTATGCTCGTAAAGTCTTCTCATTAAGATATGGGGCATTAAAACATTTAGCAGAATTATATCCAAATTTGCCATCAAATAACGAACTACGTAACGCCAGATTGACAGGTGACTGCACGAAATTGGAAGCGCCACTTATTGGAAGCGACTATATTTTGAGTTTACGAATTTTGGCAGATGCAATATGACACGTTTGTATAGGAAATAAAAAAGGCGGTTGATTCCTACTAAATTTAATAGATTGGATGAGTTGGCCCATCTTAGAATCTATAAACAGTCCTATCCCTCTAACTTTTGAAACACCAAAGTTATGGCATTCCCCATCAATCACTTATATGGGAGCTATAGAATATAGTCGACCGAACCGGGTCCCGTTCCGACTTATATAGCAAAAACTGAAGGATGTGTGCAAAGTTTGCAAAAGATTCATTTAAAACTGCGAGACTCGTTCCCGTTTATACTGGCATAGTTGCGGACCAACGGACATGCTTATATCGACTCAGAAGGTGATCCTAATCATAATAATTTATATGCAAAGGTATACAAACGCAACCGTTTCGCTAAAATTAAACATTCAATTTTCAATTTTCTTGTCTACTTCTATAGAAACTCATGTAAAGAAAAGATTATGCTGTAAAGTTCGATTGGCGGTAAGTTTTCGAAAAAGTAGTAATAATTCTATATATGTCAATTATTTCGATTTTTTTAGGTATGTTGTTTTTATTGGTACTGGAATATAAGTGGAGGATAAGCTTCTAAAACTATTAAAATCTGCTGCTTTATTTCATGAATTATTTGAAAACAAAAAAAAACATAGGTAAACCTTAAGTTGGCATACCGATTCTATTCAATTCATGTGAATAAACTTCTATAGTTTTATAATTTCTGGTGTTCACCTTTATATTTACACAATGCTCATGCCCATTATTTATAAAGAGCATGATCAAACAATGACCACTTTTCTATCTACTTTAGGGGTGAGTTTAAAATGTATTATTTTTTCATTGTCCGCTAATGCACTTCTATCTTTCAAAAACAGGCACTGAGCCGAATACTTTTTATTTGCTTTATTAAGGGAGAAATAGCATCCAAGTTTATGTGGGTAGGAAGGAATTTTAACATAATACAATTTCAGGGTGACAATACAATTCAAATGTTTTTATTGTTATAACACGTCGCTTCTTGAACGAATTGTGCACACCGCAAGAGTAATTTCTTAACCTAATGACAATTATGTGTTAAGTGGTATTTATTGTTTTTGTGTGCTCTTATATTTGATTACTGAAGTGAATTCTATAAAATTTATATTGTAGGTACATCCTTGGCAAAAATATGTATATCACTGTGAATCGCATGCCTTATTATGCGCGAGGAGAATACATATAGCCGATTTTATTAAAATATAATGTAATTTTTTTGGAGATATAAATTAAACTTGAATCAAACCAGGTAGATTCGAGACCGATACCGTTGATATACCCTTGCAGTTAATTATCATTTTATATTATTAGATATATATCGGATTAATGCGAAAATATTGCTATAAAATCAATTTCATAAAAAAAAAGTGAAAAAGTCCCCCAAGCTTTCAAATTTAAAAATTCCAAGTTCTGTAATTCTCAAACGTTATAGATTACGAATATGGTAGCAGAATAGAATATATTCGGCTCATTTTTATGAAATGTGGTAAATCGGATTATTATGCCCCAAATGGAATCTGTATTAACTCTGATAATTATATCTTTAAAAACACCATAGTTGTGTCATTTACGGTCGTTCAGTTATGTGGCAGCTATAGAATAAAGTCGGCCAATCCTTATAACATTTGGTGCATCGCATAAGTTTGCCCCAAATAGAGACTGTAGGTATGTAAAGTCTTTTACAATCTTCTAGCTTAAAAAACATCAAAGTTATGCAAATCCCGATCAATCAGTTATGTGGCAGCTGTAGGATATAGGCCGATCCCAAACGTTCCGATGTATATACTGCGTAAAAATAATGTGTTCAAAATTTTATGTCGATAGGTAAAAAACTGAGAGACTAGTTTCGGCCTTATTCGAAGATATTATATCCTTGTGGTTTTTCTTTAATTTTGAAGAGCTGCCTGAAGCTTGTGGGGATTTGAGGGTAGAGCGTGGAACTCCCAACGTTTTAGGCTAACAATTCCTAATTATGATGGAAATTTTAAACTAAAATTGCAGTTTTTTTTTACTTTGTTAATACAAAAATATTTTTAGATATAGTAAATTAACTTTGTTTTCCTTTAATTAAAATACTTGCTTGTTAAGCCGAATATCATGCTTGATAAGCGCTGTGATCACACTAGAGATTCAGGTTCTGAGCCATAGAGAAACTGATTTCCATTTTTTCCCCTCATAATATAGAATATGGTCGGCCAAAAAAAAACACTAGTGTTTTTTTAGAGGGTTTTATCATTTTTGTCAAAAGTGTGCAACGCAGTAAAGGAGACATCTCCGACCCTATAAAGTATATATATTATTAATTAGGATCACCTCCTGAGTCGATATAAGCATGTCCGTCTGTCTGTATGTTTCTACGCAAACTAGTCTCTCAGTTTGAAAGCTATCGGCATCAAACTTTGCACACACCCTTCTTTCCTTTGCAGGCAGTATATAAGTCGGAACGGCCGGGACATATCCCAGTTTACTACATCCTATAGCTTTAAGTTAGAAGAATGAAAAATATAGCTTAAGTTTTAAGTTAACTTTAAGTTTAAGTTAGAAGTTATTTAAGTTAGAAGAATGGGATTTTCTATGGATTTTACTTTGGGCAAACTAATCCGATCTGCCAAATTTCATATGGATCGACCGACTATATACGATCCGATATACATCTAATAATATAAGATGCATGTCGCCACCTAGCGGACTGCCACTCAACTGCAAGGGTATATATACTTCGGCTCCGCCCGAAGTTTGCTTTTCTTTCTTGTTTTAATGTAAAAATTTTTATACATATATTGCATTTCTTCGTCACCAAAATTTATATCGGAAAATTTGGGCGGGGCATGTGGGTATGCCACCGTTATTTTATCTCGTCAATAGGTTTTTTTTATAGATATCAGATATTTTGGGCGTTGCATGAACCGTTGTCACCGATATTTTACAACGTCCAGAGTTTTTGTATTTGATATCAAAGAATTTTTCGTACCCCTAGACCATGATAAAATGTTGTCCATATATGTTTGAGAAAATAAAAATTAAAATACATACATCTTACTTCTTATCTTAGCTGATTGCCGCCTGACATTGTACCGGCATTTCCAGTCGGGGAGGGTTCAGTAAGAGGATAAGAGGTTTTGTGCCAACAATAACGAAGGCCCCCTGGCGGTGAAAAGAAAAGGAGCTAAAAATTGTTTTCAGTGGCAAAGCGTCTTCTACAAGTAAGGAAAGAATCTTAAAGTTGTTTGGGAGTTGCAAAGCGCCATCCAGAAGTGAAGAAAAAATCTTAAAATTGTTAGGGAGATAGAGTGAAGAAAGAATCTTAAAGTTGCAAAGCGCCATCTACCAGTGAAACAAGTAACTAAAAAATTCTTGGTAGTCCGCAGCGGTGAGAGAACAATTTTTTTGTGATATTTGTGTCAGAGTGAGTTAGCACCCAGTGACGTGGCCGCAAGTGAAAAGATAAACTACAAATTGTTTATGTAATGCTATGAATATGAACCATTTCTTCACAGCCAGCTCCATGGGTTGCTCTACTTATCGAACTATATCTGGAGTAAGCGACTTTTTTTTTTACTGAAAAATTGTTTTTCCTGAATAGCTTTTGAAAGAAATGTCTGATCGTGATGGTTAAGGTATTTTGGATAAGAATCTATGTAGGTCCCCAAAATGTCCAATTTAGTGAATCGAAAGTGTTTTACATTTTCGCAAATTACTCCCAAGCCAAACTACTTTTGGCTAATGTTTGGATAAAATCCCTCTAATGAAAACAAAACCTTTAATTTGGTATATCATTCATTCCGATTGAACGCACACAGAAAATTTTTAATTCTTCCGCTATATATAGTGTCTTCACGCGCCTGCTACAGCAGGGCATGCGTGTCGCCACCTAGCGGACTGCCGTCCGCCGTTATAGCATTTTTTGGATTCCAAAATTGAAAACAGACATTTTGGACGGGCATGGAGGTTTACACTGATAATTTACCACGTGAATAGGTTTTTGTATATATTGTTTATTTATGAGTACCGGCTTTATTCCCCATATTTCATATATACAATCAAAACTCTATTAGAATGTAGGGTAGCTTTGGTTATATAAAGCGCGCCTTTACGAATAAAGAGCACCTTTAATATATACAATAAAGGACATATTTATAATAACAATAAAGGACAGCTAACTTAGACTTTGCCGAAGTTAAGTAGCAGCTTATATTATTAGATATAAATCGGGTCTGATATAGTTAGTATAAAAAATTAAAAAAAAGTTCAAAGCATCTTTAAAAATATTAAGGTTGTATCATTCCGATCTTTCAGTTATATAGCAGCTATAGAATATAGTCAGCAGATCGTTTTGAAATTTGGTACATCGGATTAATTCGTTTAAAATGGAATCGGTATTAAGTCCCAATCTTCCTTTCATACTGCGTGCAAAGAAAAGAAGGATGTGTGCAAAGTTCTAAGACGATAGCTTTAAAACTGAGAGACTAGTTTGCGTAGAAACAGACAGACAAACGGGCAGACGGACATGCTTATATTGACTCAGGAGTTGGTCCTGATCAAGAATATATATACTTTAAGTTAGAGTTAGAAGGATTGGACTTTGTATGGATTCCACTTTGGGTAAAATAATTTGACATGGCAAATTTCATAAGGATTTCATTTAACTGATTGATCGGGAATGCCATAACTTCGTTGTTTTTGAAGTTAGAAGAATGGGATTTTCTATGGTTTTCTTTGGATAAACTAACTGCCAAATTTCATAATTATCGGCCGACTATATACGATTCGATATATACCTAATAATATAAGATAGTCTAATAATATAATATAAGGACTATCACTCAACTGAAAGGGTATATCCACTTCGGCTCCGCTCGAAGTTAGCTTTCCTTTCTAGTTTAAAATAGATTTCATTGGTTCCGATCAAAGCTAAACTGTTGCTTCATGCTTGTTGTAGAATATAAATTTAACAAATTCATGTTCTATGCATTGTATATTTTAATTTTATTTTTGATCTTCTAAAATGAGACATAAAAATACCTGTGTTGGGGTTAGGTGAATAAGGCTGGCCAAATGTTCTCGTTCAGGTGCGGAGAGATATCTTTGCTGTTTAAATCTTCTTTCCAGTTCATAGACCTGAAAACAGTTAAAATAAAAACAAACATATTAATCATACTTGCCATCACCTGTGACACTGCAAAGTTAAAAATAAGTATTTAAATTTCAACTTTAAAGTGACAGAATTATTTTTTAAGATGTTTGAATATTTAATTATTTTTTAAAAAATGTAACTAAAACGATTTATTTTTCCGTTAACAAAATGATTAAAATGAACCAATTGAGGGATGAATTGTCATAAGTGTTCACATTTGTTTAATATATGCATTCATGTTTATTTATTCATCGTAGAAATATATTTGAAGGAATAAGAAATTCCAATTTATGAAAAATTTAATATTTACTCTGCACTTGAAGCCAGAACCGTAAACACTTTTGATCTCATGCTTACATTGTGCGAATTCCCGTTTGACCATACCGTAAGTTTCCCACTACCGTTCGTAAATGTGTATGTTCACGTAAAAATAATATACCTATATTAACTAAATAAAGTTATTTATTTATGTTTAAAACCTTTTTCTTTCCAGATCACCCCTTTGTGTTCAGCGTTCTGTTTACCAGGTGCCTCACATAAAAAGACTAAGTAAATTTACGTTTTAGCTTATTCTTGAACATACTAAATCTAATTGCAAAAAAATCTAATTTTTTTGTTATTGCAAAAAAATTTAAGTAATGGAAAAATCAGAAAAAACCGATCAGAAAAATTAGTCTTTCTGTTATCTAAATCGTTAATGTAACATTTTCTTTTTAATAAACATATGTTTCCTATCACTGTGGATGGCAGTCCACGAGGTGGCAATCCATGCCATAGCGTGCGCAAAAAGGCACTTTATACAAGATGCGTTCCAAACTAAACAGGACCCTCTGAAAGGTTTATGCCGACGTAGAGGCCATTAAAATGGCTTGCAGAGGCATACCCTTACACTAACTGCCACCTTACACTAACTATAATAACACTACCTAAAACACAAAAGCAGACTTTTTTGAATAAAATAATATAATTTTGCTAAAAATACAATATGTTCTGGTGTTTTTTATAAGGCAAGGAATTATAAATTTTCTGTGTTCGTCTCATTTAAATAAATGATATACCAATAGAAAAGTATTGTTATACGCTTGCAGAGGGTATTATAATTTTAATCAAATGTGTGCAACGCAGTGAAGGAGACATCTCCGACCTCCTGAGTCGATATAAGCATGTCCGTCTGTCTGTCTGTTTCTACGCAAACTAGTCTCTCAGTTTTGAAGCTATCGACTTGAAACTTTGCATACATCCTTCTTTCCTTTGCAGGAAGTATATAAGTCGGAATGGCCGAGATCGATCCTATAGCTGTTTGATCGAACTGATTGATCGAAAATGCCATAACTTCGTTGTTTTTTAGGTAAGAAGGATGGGACTTTCTAAGGATTCCAATTTGGGAAAACTAATCTGATCTGCCAAATTTCATAAGGATCGTCCCTCTTTATACGATCCGATATATATCTTATAATATATGCTGCTACTTAACTACTTAACTTTCCTTTCTTGTTTAATAATAAACTCTTTACAAAACTTTGCCTACAACAAACAAACTTCTAATCTGGGGTTTTAAAAACACGCGTAATAAAATTTTTTTTAACCCTGCTCGCTATTTCTTCCCGTAGGTGAATAACATTTAACATTAATCTGAGAACTGCATAATAATACCAGGAAATACCAATAAAATTAAAGTTAATATCAAGTAGACTTTTACATAAAAAATTTATGTAAATACGTATATATACATTTTTTTTTTATTTAGTTTTATTTTTTTTTTATTTTTACTAACCTGAGCTTGGGTAAATAAAACTCTACGTTTTCGTCTTTGGGCCAATGGAAACTGTAGTGGTTTTGTGTCGCTCACGCTGCACGCTGCTAGTCCACTCATATTTCCCATGTGGCTCATAGTTCCACTGGCGGATGAGCTCATAAGTCGCGATACTGAAAGTATTTTCCAAATTTTTGGCTTTGAAATATATATAATCCTCAATATAAAATGTTATTTATAATAAATAAACGCTTTTAAAATTTTTTATCATGACTACATACAAATTTTTTATATGAATGTATGTTCTACCAAACCTAATTTTTCCGATCTTCCCGAACTTCCCAACTGCTGATGGAAAACTGCATTTTCTGTTAATGTTAATTATAAAATTTACTTTTTGTTTAAACAGACCCATTGTAAATAAAAGGAGAGAAAATGGGCATTCAATGCATTTGGGACTAACGAAAAAATTTAAGATAGTGGGTATAATATATTTCAGCATATGAAAGAAAAAAAAAAAAAGGAAAGCTAACTTCGGGCGGAGCCTAAGTTGATATACCCTTGTAGTTGAGGGGCAGCTCGCTAGGTGGCGACACGCATCATATATTATTAGATATATATCGTATCGATCGTATATAGTCGGCCGGTCCTTTTGAAATTTTGCAGAACGGATTAGTTTGCCCAAAGTAGAGTCTATAAAAATTTCCATTCTTCTAACTTAAAAAAAAAACGGAGGTTTCGCGTTTCCGATCAATCAGTTATATGGCAGCTATAGGATATAGTCGGCCGGTCCTTATGAAATTTGGCATTATTGTGCCAAAAGTAGTATCCATGGAAAGTTCCATCCTTCAAACTAAAAAAAAAACAACGTTTTGCCATTTCCGATCAATCAGTTATATGGCAGCTACATACAGCTTACATTTATACTGCCTGCAAAAGAAAGGTGTGTGCAAAGTTTGAAGACGATAGCTTTAAAACTGAGAGACTAGTTTGCGTAGAAACAGACGGACATACTTATATCGACTCAGGAGGGTATCCTGATCAAGAATATATACATATATATATACTTTATAGTATATATACTTTATAGTATATATACTTTATAGTATATACATATATACTCTATACTTTTGACCAAAGTTATAATACCCTTTACAAGGGTATAAAAATAGAACACAAAAGAGCCGTATAAGAATATTTTTTAATGGGTAACTTTCGTACTCAAATGTGATATCAGATATTTTAACCCTTTACATATCTGCATTTCTGCAACATACCTTTTAAATGCAATTATTTTGAAGGGCGCCAAAAAGAAAAACATTTTATAGATAAGCTGTCTTTTTAAATATGAAATCCTAAATCTAATAATTCCTATGTCAGAAATATGATCTTTAAAATAGGGGTTTTTCATTTCCCATCGTTCAGTTATTCGGCGGCTGTGGGATATAGAAGGCCGATCCCTATGATATTTGGCAGATCGGATAAATTTGCCCAAAATGGAATCTTCCCATCCATTTTGGGCTCCATCCTTCTAGCTTAAAAAATAATAAAGTTATGGTATTTCCGATCAATCAGTTATATGGCAGCCATATCCGACTTACATACTGCCTGCAAATAAAAGAAGAAAGTGTGCAAAGTGTGAAGTCGATTGCTTTAAAACTAAGAGTAGTTGGGTGATCTTATTAGAATCGAAGATGTCTCCTTCACTGCGTTGCACACTTTTGACCAAAATTATAATACCATCTATTATATTACGCAAGGTTTAGGGTAAAGTCTTAAGCTAATTTCACAAATATTGAATTATGAATTTTGTATCAAATTTTGTATTAATTTGATTTTATATCAAATTCAAAGCTTATGTTTTTAGCTCACAGATAGGAGGAGATCCATTTTTGACTCTCTTATAATTTTTGCAAAAGTTCATTTTAATTGGCCAATTATGTCCTATAGCTGCCATATAAAGGTACTTTGGGCTTTTTCAAAATGTATAGGCTAATAAAATAAAATTACACAGGCCGACGGAAAAAATCCCCATGCATTGTTTGACCTGCTCCATAACCTTTAGGCTCCCCTGAACCAAAGTCCAGAACATACATAGGTTCCATAACCCCCACTAAGAAAAGAAATTGATCAAATTTTTCCATATATTAAATTATGTAGGCCATCTAATTGCGTTGACCATCATTGTTTTTAATACTTATCGTTTTTTAAATGTTTGTATACCATTTCAAACTAATAAATCTCATATAGTAGTAACCATATCTTTGGTAAACTCATCCAAAGTTCTATTCTCCGATTTTATACATTTATTTTTGTGCTTCTATGATAAATTGTCGGCCTGTGTTATCATAAGTAATAGCCAACTTATCCGTTCATTGAAATATATACCCCAATTTTATTATAAACTGCTTAAGCTTAAAAATCTACCTAACTGCAAGGGTGTATTAAGTTGAGCTCCGCCAACTTAAAAGTTATTAAAGTATAAAAAGTAAAGTAAATATTTTCTTGCTTTTTAATTTATCTAACATTTAAAAAGGAGAGCATACAAATATTAAATCATCTAATGAATATTTCAATTAAAAAAAATATATTAAACGGTCAGCACATTCACTCACATTATTCTCAAAAACTCTTGAAACGTCTTGACATTTTTAATTGTTTTTGGATTTCATATGTACATTCATATGTTTATTCATAAATGCTGAGTCATGCAATCAATGTACTTTATTATTATATCAATGTTTGTTTTATATTAAGCAAGTAATCAGGCGGTTTAATGCCGTTGGGCATGATCTCTAAATTTTATAAAATTAACAACAAAAATTCATCTTAATCTTTAAAACTAAATAAAAAAAGTATAATAAAATAAAGGCGAAAATAAATTTTAATATTAATTTTCTTTTTGGCATGAAAGAGCATACCCTAATGCTTCCCTATAATTTCAGGTAAAAACGGCTTACAAAAATAATTGATTTTGAATTTATCTGTCATTGTTTATTTTAGAAATGGAAAGATGATTGTTCGGTGCTGTGTTTATATACCTTCCTATTCCCATAACTCTGAGTCTGGACTACAGCACACAAAAGAAAAAAATATATGCGTGTTGACGCGTAGACCGAAAATAAGAGTGTTGGGGTGAGAGTAAATCAAACTTGCATTTGCCATTGCAATGGGAGAAACCCAAACTTGCAATGGGACAGAAACTTTAAAAACTTTTTATATAATTTAATTATTTTGTGAAAAGTTTTATGAAATATATATTAATGATAATATTATAATATTTTATGGTAACTTTTTTTTTCTAAGGGCTATATCCAATATACATACATACGTAAGAGTACCCCAATGAATTATTACATAAATGCAAAGATTGTAAATCCGGCCTAAAAGAACACACTGAGGGATAATGAACTAAGGGAATAGTTTTCCGACTTTTTTCTCTATTTATGTTATAAGTTTTCGCTGGACAATACGATACGTTTATATTTATATATATGTATATATTTAGTTTCAATAGATAGCTTAGTGTCTAAAGAAGAAATAGGATGAAAATAGGATGTTTGCAATATTTTGTCTATAGCTTAAAAACAGAGCGGTTTTCGTAGAAACAGACAGATAGACGGAAGGACGGATATCAACTAAGGAGGTGATGCTAATCAAGAGTATATGTTTCAAAATGGCACTATAAAAATTATTAAATAGTTTGGCATCGACATTTTTCAAAAATACTTTGCTAATAGGCTACACCGCATGTTCTTGAGTATTAGAGAAGTTTTCAAAATCCTCGAATGCCAATAGAATGACGCACATGACTCCGTGATTCCGAATGCTTCCATTGTTGACACTTCATATGTATACAAAGCTATTTCTAATCATCTCTATAAATTTGCAGGCAGTATATGTAAATATACTTGTCCTACAAATGCCGTGAAAAAAAAAAAAAAACAATTTTATAAATACTACCACTCACTTGCAAATCTAGGATCATTAGCGGTTGATCCATACCATGAAGCTGAGCTCCTCATATCGGTGTAGTGACCGGCAAGAGATAAATTATCCGTCGGGCCGCAATAGCTTTGCACTCCAGGGCTATGATACAACGAGCCCATGGCGTACGGATTGGCCATTGCTGATGCACTTAGTGTTCCTGGGGAGTTGATACTGCTGCCACTTGAATTAGATCTGCAAAACATATAAAAAAGATTTATATATTAGTAATATTTTATTGGGCAGGGTGGTAGTTGGAGGAGAAATACGCAAAGAAAAAAATATTACTTTTAAGACAAAAAAAAGTTTAACAAAACTTTTAATTAAAATAACTTTCGATTGCTTAAAATTTGTAATCGATATTCATTATTCGTTACTTTAACAGCTGCAAATTGCTTGGATATTTTTTTCATAGTGCGGTCGTTTTCCAGTTTGCTTGGGGTTCGTTAGCGGTCGCGGCCAGTTCTTAACAAAAAATTTTTTATATAAATTTAATAAATTAAATGCATTATTTATATTTTTGTTTGGATTTTATGTTCTTAAACTACAAAATGCCAATCGGCAACCGAATAGTTTATGTATTGCTATGAATAGCCACCTTGGCTTCACAGCCAGCACCATGTTAAGCTATACTTATCGAACTATATCTTTAGCAAGCGATATGATCCAGATATGATCGATATATCAAAAGGTGCGTATCTCAAAGGCTATCTCCAAATTTAATATAAATTGGATCGTTAGAGCGTGAAAGAAAGAAAGTGAAAAAGATATTTAAAAAAAGCTTTCTCACGAAATAAAGCATGTGAAGTTTTGGTCATTGGTTGTAAAGTTATTCGATTTTTACATTTAATATTTAAAGGTTACCTTACGTTATTTAAAATCACCTTTTTTTTTCCTGAATAACTTTTTGGGATGGTAGGATCGGGATGGTTTGATGTACCAAACACGTATTTTGGAGCAGAGTCTGTGTATACTATATCCACTATCTCCAAGTAGTGAATCAAAACGAGAAACAAATATATATATGTTTCGACCATCTGTAAGCGTTTTATTTGTCTTACTAATACTATAACATCCTTCGATACCGGAGTCCTCACGGTGGGTTATTTGTGGGGATTTAGTATAACTGGATCTGAGCAATCATTTAATGTGATGCCACATAGGATTTATCGGAGAATTGCTTATTTCTACTGAGATATTTGGCACCGAATTTTTTTCGGATCCATCCCTTGAATCCGAATAAAAGTAGGGGAAGACAGGGGAATAGTAGGGGAAGAAAATAGTAGTTTTTCAATTAAAAATTTAGAAACAACTTGACCAAGAAGAATCAAGAACGCTATAAAAAAAAGTGAAGACCAGAACTACGGGAAATGGCATCCGAAACCGAGGTCTTGAGCCCGACCCACTAAGTGGGTACAAAGTTTTTACAAGTCCTGCAGTTTATGATACGATGGGATGACGAAATCGGCTTATTAAATGGCATATCCGAGCAGATAAGAAATAGAGATAAAAACATATTTAGGACGAAAGAAGTCACGAAGTAGAATAAAATAAACAAATCTGATGCATTTACTTACAAATATACCATGGCACATGCTATAGGGATTTTTTTATACATACAAATTAATTTATGAAAATGAATTTATTGAAAATAAGCAACGACAGTTTGTTTATGACTAATTTATAAAAAATAAGAAATGAAAGATAACTGCAGCCGCAGCTAAATTTGATATACTCATGCAGTTAGGTGGCACTTAATGAATATCGGATCGGATTTATATTGAAAATATCACAGCGGCCGGAAGTCCGCTGGTGGCGACACGCTTGTCTTGGTTGTAGCAAGACGTGAAGACACTACACTACTGTATATACATATAGGCGAAGAATTAAAAATTTTCTGTGGGCGTTCAATCTGAATGAGTGATATACCAAATAAAAGGCATTGTTTTCATTAGGGGGATTTTATTCAAACATTAGCCCAAAGTAGCTTGGGAGAAATTTGCGTAAATGTAAAACACTTTTGATTCACTAAATTGGACATTGTGGGGACATTGGTGTAACTAGACAAAAAAAACCTTACCTAACCTAGAAAAATTAAAATGAAAAAGGACATTTAAATATAACAAAGGCATAACTTTACAACCAATGAAGCAAACTTTACATGCTCTATATCATTAGAAAGGTTTTTTAAAAAAATTTGCACTTTCTTTAAGATCAAATGTCTAATTCTTAAGAAAAAAGAAATACTCTAAAGAAAAAATTAAAAACCGGTTACAAAGTTTTTTTTTCGAAATTGGCTCTAATTATTCTAACTATATTAAATGTGGAGATAGTTGAGATAACGCAACTTTTGATATATCGTTTATATCTGGGAAAATTCGCATACTCATGATATAGTTCGATAAGCATACTCGCATTTTATATAATTAGATGTATATCGGATCGTATATAGTCAGCCGATCCTTATGAAATTTGGCAGATCGGATAATTTTGCCCAAAGTAGAATCCATAACAAATACCAAAAAAAATGTTCTAACTTCAAAAACAACGAAGTTTTGGCATTTCTGATCAATCAGTTATATGGCAGATATAGGATATAGTCGGCCGATCCCTATGAAATTTCGCATTATTGTGCCAAAAGTATCCATGGAAAGCTCCATCCTTCTAACTCAAAAAACAATAAAGTTATTCCATTTCCGATCAATCAGTTATATTACAGCTGTAGGAAATAGTCAAACGATCCCGTTCCGAATTATATACTGCCTGCAAAGGAAAGAAGGGTATGTGCAAAATTTGAACACGATAGCTTTAAAACTGAGAGACTAGTTTGCGTCTAAACAGGCAGACGGGCATTCTTATATCGACTCAGGAGGTGATCCTGATCAACAATATATATACTTTATGGGGACGGAGAAATAAAAAATAAAATAAAAAAAAAACACATTAAAAATAGTTTTATTCGGCACGCGGAACAATAACAATCAACGATATAAATACGTACCGGGTAAGAATATTTTTAATGTATAATTTTTTATACATATATTGCATTTATTTGCCATTTAAAATGATACCAGATGTTTTGGGCGTGTCATGCCGGTTCGCCACCGTTAGTTTACCTCGTCAAGAGATTTTTTTATATGATCAAATGTAGTAGGCTTATCTTTGCAAAGATTTAATAATCATATCGATTTCTTTTAATATACATCTTGAAAAAAATTACAAACGCAAGAGTTATGTCATTTCCGATCGTTCTGGTATATGGCAGCTATATGTAGTATGGAGATCAGTTCACTTGACTAAAACTTTAATCTCTAAAAATTCGCAGCCTTAATTTCCTAACTCTAAAGCTTAAACCATTGTAATGATTTCTAAAGGTATTTGAGATCCAGGCTGCTCTCAGGTTTTTTCTAGTAGACAAAAATTCAATTTCATTAAAAATTATATAATCTATAATTATATTAAAACTTGAATTATATGAATTGGTCAGTTAACATTGAAAATACCAACATCTTTAACATCTTTTGTTATTATGCGGGCTTTATGCCCCAATAAGCTCAATTTTGAAATAAACGAGAAATGAAAGCGAACTTTGGTTGGGGCCGAAGATGATATACCCTTGCAGGTAAGTAGCTTATATTATTAGATATATATCGAATGGTATATAGTTGGCCGATCATTATAGGAATTTCCGATCAATCAGTTACATATATAGCAGCTATAGGATATACTCTACTGAACACTGCCGTTGCGACTTATATATACTAATTTAAGCTGCCAAATTTCATAAGGATCGGCCGACTAAAATTGGCTTATAACTGATTGATCGGAAATGCCATAACTTCGTTGTTTTTTGAGTTAGATGGATGGGACTTTCTTTAGATTCTACTTTCGGCAAATTTATCCGATTTTATCCGATTATTATTTCATAAGGATCGACCATAAGGGTATATCAACTTCGGCTCCGCGCGAAGTTAGCTTTCCTTTTTTGTTTTTTATAAAAACCGTCGTCTAAGGATAACTACATCCAATAATGAGTTTTTTCCTTGTTAGAGATCAACAAAAATATTTACTTTTTCGTTTTTATATGATACTTCGTAACCATATCTTCGGTTTCGGATTCTCGACATAAAACTGCAATAATGTTCAATATGAACGCATACATCAATGCATCCCTTTCTAATAACTTGTAATAAAAATTTGAACAAAAACTTTACGGTAATTTATATGTATATATTTACCTAAACGGCGATGGCGGGTTTCCGTTAAGTTCCAATTTGCGGTAAGACTCTTCAATTGGACTTAATATATCAGTGACACTAAAAGGTGTTGAATGATTATTATTAAATATAGTACTTTGCTGCTGACTATGAAGATTCTGAAGCTGTTGAATGTTGGAAAAATTATGATGATGTGCAACCGCTGCAGCGGTTGCCGAAGACACCGTATTTTGAGTCGTGTCTATTATATTAAATTTTATCGAAGTATCCTGTGAGGAATTTTGCGAAATAGCTGAAGGTATAAGTATGTCCTTTGAAGGTAAACTCATAACAAATTCTGCTTCATTTATTGCAGCCGTTAAATTTGGCTCATTAATTATTTTTCCTTTTGTATTTTCATTATCAAATCCTTGGGCTGACATACGAAATACTTATGTCCACATCAGAGTTTAAAGGTCTAAAATAGTATAAATTGTATATATTTGTTTTTTTTTAGTATGTAATAAGTAGTTATAAATTTTAAGCACTTTGGAATATTTATAAATAAGATTAACTTTTGCACAGCAACGCAAAAAAAAAATTCGAATAAGATGTTTGAAAAACGGTAATGCAGCAGCATCGAATGAATTTCTTGACTTACGGGATTTTACTGGTTTGGTTGTTTTTTATACCCTTGCAGAGGGTATTATAATTTTGGTCAAAAGTGTGCAACGCAGTGAAGGAGACATCGGACTGTCATAACTTGTTTATCGTTGTTTTTGACGTTAGAAGAATGGGATTTTCTATGGATTCTACTTTGGGAAAACTAATCCGATCTGCCAAATATCATAAGGATCGCCCGACTATATACGATCCGATATATATCTAATAATAAAAATGCGTTTTTTATGTTTAACAACACCTAGCGGACTGCCACTTAAATGCAAGGGTATATAAAGGTATATCAACTTCGGCTCCGTCCGAAGTTAGCTTTCCTTTCTTGTTTTCTTAAAGCATTGTTTTTTGATTTAAAAAAAAATGTTGTATAGATATTTATTTTTTATACAATTTTATACACATGCAATTTTATTTATTGTTTATGGATAACGTCAGAAGACTTTTTTTTTAATTTAAAAAAAAATCCTGTCCAATTTTTGAAAATATGAGATTAAAAACTCCAATTATTAAAAATATTGTTTAACTAATTATAATTAATTAAATACAATTATTTAAAGATTGTCCTTAATTCAAAAACACACATCGTACGATCTACTGAATAAAAAAATGTTTGGGGAAAAATCATAGAAGCACACAAATGTATAAAATCGGTGACTTTAATTTTGTATGAGTTTCCCAGATATGGTTACTGCTATATGAGATTTCAATAAAAAATGAATTCATCTATATTAGAAAAGGTATCTTATGCAATCAAAAAATAAAAACAGAAAATGATGTTAAGGAACTTGTAAAGATTCTTCAAGTGTATGTTAATTTGTTTCTATTTTCCAAATAACTTCAAAAAACGAAATTGGTAGTTTATAGATGGCTTAGCTTTTTAGTTGTCTGTACCAAATTTGTTTAGTTCCCAGGGAAGTATCCTCTTAAAACGTAAAATTAAATTCACTTTAAACATTCTAATACTATTGTTTCTGAAAAACTTCTCAGCGGAATTTGGTGACTGGGATAGTTAAGGCACCCATGAGCACGTATGAATATAACACTTAAATGTAATTACTATATTCTATATAGAGGTTCTTAAGTCCATATTAGACTTAACTAAGCAAATCGTATAAGTAAGCAAATTAACTAAATAACTAAGCAAATAATTTTTTAGTTGCCCCAATTTTTGAAATAATGAATTTACCCGCAAAATACCCAGGGCTTTATGATTTTCTAAAAACCACGTTAAAAATAAATCAAATTTTCAATTTGATACATAAATCACAAATAAATAGATTCACCCAGACTTATCCCGTGGACGGCAGTCCACGTAGATGAAGAACCGAAGTATATAGCCGAAGCAGGATCGGATGAGACGGGGAAAGTTCACCGTTAGGGTTTTTAAAGTTATACGTTACACATTAATACATAACATAAATGTTGAAATATGCATAAAAAATAATATTGGGGTCATTAGATTCACATTTCTTAAATCAGTTACAAATTTTTATATTTTCCCCCAAAATTTATACTCTGGGGCCGCCCTTTAGCCGAAGAATTATTAATTTTCTGTATGCATTCGATTTGAATAATGCACCAAATCAAAGGCATTTTATTAATTAGGTAATTTTTATTTAATCATTGTTTGAAACTAGTTTGGTTTTGAATCAATTTGTGTTAAAATTTCGATGTACTCTTTTGGAGTTATTAAGAACATTGGAGACAGACAAAATATTTTTTTTTATACTCTGGAATACGCGTCCTTTTTTACTGTAGATATACCAAATTACACATTAAAAATTATTCTTATTTAGCAGGTGCATAGAAAACAATATAACAAGGACACGTGTCGTGTAAAAATATTTTTATGTACATATTTATAATATTGTATAGCTATACCAAATTTTTTATCACAAAAATAAACGGACATTGCATGTGTGGTAAACAGTGGCATTTTAACTCATCAAGATGTTTTTCTATTTGAAAATAATATATAAATTGATAAAAATTGATCAATTTGTTATTTTAGATGTACCGCGGAAAATGTGGGTGATAGAACCTTTTTTTATTCCGAACTTTGGTTCAGGGGAGTCTCAAGGGTATTGAGCAGGGAAATTTATGGAGCTTTTTTTGACAGGCTGTCGTCCTGTGTTATCCTGTGGTAGTATATATGATTGAAACAAATATTATAAAGTAATAAAGTGTAAAAGTAATAATATTATATATTTTTATAATAATAATATATATATATTATTATTATATTTTATTGCAACATTATTTACTTCGCATTGTAGGTGTCAATGCAATTTTCGCACAAAAACACCTCCCAATAAAAGTTTCAATATTTATTTCGAGTACTTGACGAATATACTAAGGTTTTGGCAACGCGTCTACTCGTCAAACATGGGACCATCGTTTGAGCTCTGCGTAGTCTAAAAGCGCATTGTTTTTTCAGTTGTTAAATATATAAATATAATATATATATAATAATATATAAATATATAAATAAATATATCTTTTAAATATTTTTGGATTACACTGTTACCTTAAATATGAAATCACAATATTTTGAAAAATAAAAAAGGTACCCGTGTTTTCCTATGGAAAATACATAAATGATATAGTTGTCCGTTTATAGTTTATACTATAAATGATATAGTAAAGTCCTATTCTTCTTACTCTGGATATAGTAAAGTCCTATTCTTCTTACTCAAAAAACAATCCGTTATATGGCAGCTGTAGGCAGCAACTATAGTCGGCCGATCATTATGAAATTTTTTATGAAATCAAATTATTTTGAATTAGTAGACCGATCCCGGTACCGTTACAACTAATATACGGCCTTCAAAGGAAAGTAGGATGTGTGCAAAGTTTCAAGTCGATAGCTTTAACACTGAGACTCTAGTTTGCATAGAAACAGACAGACGGACATGCTTATATTGACACAGGAGGTGATCCTGACCAAGAATATATGTATATACTTTATAGGGTCGGAGATGTCTCCCTCACAGCGTTGCAAACTTTTGCCCAAAATTATAATACCCTCTGCAAGGGTATCAAAATGTAAGATAACGCCATGTATGTTTTTTTGAACACTAGTCATATAAGTTTTATGTCAATAAACTCTTTTTGTTACTTTTGGCTGGCATATACATATGTACATACATATATACATAACCAAAAGATTGGAATTCGGAAAGGAGTGGAATTTGTAGAAATAATATTTTGTTTAAATAAAAGTGTTATTAATTGATTCATTTTAAATAAGTTCTTCTACACGTTTCCAATAAGATCGATGTAGGGGAGAAAACTTTAAAACTTCCATACTTATTTAGTGTTATTCAAGTTTCTTCTATGAAAAAGTGCTCCTTGATTACATTATGAAAAACCTTGAGACAATTCAATGATTTTTTTAGGAATCACTATTTAAATAAGATCACTGTTTTGGTTTTTTGTTTAAATTGCTGTTACATGTTTATAATATTTTTTGGATGGATGAGACGGTTAAGCTTAATATGGCACTTTGATTAATTTAATAATATATTATATACATAAATAGATTTTTATTATATTATAAATATAAATATCACTCACAAGTTTTTTCTATGTACATATTTCTCAAGTTTATTGAGCAGTTTAAGAATAAATACTTCTTTTGAGCTGAAATATTTATTGGAAAATCACTTAGAATATGTTACATCTGGTTCTTGTTTCTTAGGCACAATATAAGTGTGTGTGTATATATCCACACATATAAGCCCACGTCAGTGAATTTATTATGAATATCCACTCGACACGATTCCGTCAAATGAAATAAGAGGTCTGAACAGTACTGACGAGTACTCCTGAGATGGCTTCTGGATAGCCCTCGAATAAGTTTTTCCTATTAACGATGACTTTGTGCAGTATTTGGTACTGGCTACACACTTAGTTGAACAAAACAAACACAAAATATTGCTTATTCATTTTACTTCAGCTGGCCAATGAGAGACTGTGAATTATAGGGGGCTGGACTCTGAGTTAATTCCCCTATAAAGCTATTGCGGCTCCCTTTGCAGTTACTACCTTCATTTCATTCTTTTCGGATCGTAGCTGCAAGCAATTTTACATGAACCAAAAAGAGATGGCAGCTTCTCTCGTTGGTGGTGAAAAATAAATGGATACGCTGTTTGATTTCCAAACCTACGCCAATGGCAACAATGCTCCGAAGCCAACCCCTGTTTAGCAGTTGGTTAAAGATGTTTGTCAGATTTCTATAGTTAGGGAATGCTTTGATTACCTCCTTTGACTGTATTAAATTACTATTACTGATGACAAGCTGTTTTCTATCTTCACGCAATATAACAAAGCTAACTGTTTCTCTATAATTCTCAAAAACAAAATCGAGACTTTAATTATTTATTAGTTAGGGTAGACCTACATATGATGTATGTATTACTGTGTGCATATAAGAACTCACCCTTTTGGACACTATCAAAATGTATAGAAGGGGGTTGAAATTATGGACCCGCCCATGAAACCTTAAATGTTTTAGCAAAATTGGTTTTGTTATATAAATTTATAAAAAAGAATATATATTAAATGCAACGATTTGGTAAAATTATAGATATATAGAACATATATTTTAAATTTTTACAATAAGTGGAACAAGTCTTAGAGAAAATTGACTGATTTGATTGAATTGATGGAATACAAGTCAAATAAAAATAAAGTCTCTACGAATATAAAAATTTCTTAACATACATATGTATTTGATTTATTAATTAGGCATAAGCTTACTAAAATATTTGTCACTACAAAATTATTAATTTTCAATCAAATCGAAACGATGTTTTCGTATTTGTTGCATGAACACATTTACATATGTACATATTCATGTATATTCAGAAAAGGCCAAAAATTGAATGTTAAAGAATTTTTTGCATGTATTCTTATAAAGAAATGTACATTTTTTCATAATAAAATGGTTTTATAAAATAATAAGGAAAGAAAAGATTACTTCGAGCGGAGCTGATTTTGCAGCGGATCGTATAAATATCGAATATATTTGGCAATCCCTATGAGAATATTATTATCAAATGGATTTCATAAGTATGAGCTTTAAAAATACTTTCCCCATCCATCTAACTTTTAAAACACCAAAGTTAAAAATAAAAATTATTTGTATGTAAAGATGGATGTGTTCAAAGTTTGAAATTGATACCTTAAAACTTAGAGACTAGTTCGCGCAAAAACAGACAGACGGAAAGAAGGAAGGAAGGATCAGACGGACATGGCTATATCGACTCGGCTTGATGCTGATCAAGAATATACTCACTTTATATGAGGTGTAGGAGGTGAATTTTTCCCACTGTTACATAAATATCGAGTATAAAAATGTTAGAAAAGTGTCGTTTTTTACTTTTATACCCTTGCAGAAGGTATTTTATTTTTGGTCAAAATGTACGATCTGCCAAATTTTAAATGTTCGGCCGACTATATCCCATAGCTGCAATATACCTGAACGATTGGAAATCACACAACCTTGCTATTTTTATACCCTTTCAGAGGGTATTATAATTTTGGTCAAAATCGGTCAAAACGCAGTGAAGGAGACATCTCCGACCCTATAAAGTATATATATTCTTGATCAGGACCACCTCCTGATATAAGAATGTCCGTCTGTCTGTTTCTACGAAAACTAGAGTCTTATTTTTTAAACTATTGTCTTCAAACTTTCCACACACCCTTGTTTCCTTTGCAGACAGTATATAAGTCGGAACGGCCTAGATCGGTCGACTATATCCTATAGCTGCCATATAACTGATTGATTGGAAATGCCATAACTTCGGTGTTTTTGAAGTTAGAAGAATGGGATTTTCTATGGATTATATTTTGCAAACTAATCCGATCTGGCAAATTTCATAAGAATCGGCCGACTATATACGATCCGATATATATCTAATAATATAAGATGCATGTTGCCACCTAGCGGACTGCCAATCAACTGCAAGGGTATATAAACCTCGGCTCCGCCCGAAGTTAGTTGTGCTTTCTGGTTTAAGATGCTTGCAGCATTTTTCAACATTTTTATTCAAAAATTGATTTGATAGTGATATTATATTCTATATAAAACGATCCAAAATATATATAATAATTTATGCTGCATAATAACTTAAGCTAATAAACATAACTGCAAAGATATATCAACTTAAACTTCGCCCGAAGTTCATATACATATGTATGCCAAAACTTAAATAGTAAATATAATATTTTCTTCATCAGTTGGCTTCAATTATTTTGCATAGTTGTACATATAATAAATAGTAATAAACTACAGTATGTACTATTTACATATGTATTTTTTGTCATGTACGTAAAATAAATCTACTCTAAGGAAGTGTGTAAATCGGATATCCAGAGAGATAAGGTGTACAAAACTTTAAAAAACTTATAAAATTAAGTTCAGTACTCTTATAAAATCAAAAATATATATATTTTATTAAATTATAAAAAAAATATGAGAGGAAAGCTATTTTTTGACGAAACCGAAGATGATATAATCTTCCAGTTACGCCATTATATATCAAACAAAAAAACATCATCATTAACCATTAACGGTTACCATTATCAGTTGCATCATTAATGGTCGGCACCCTCGATGAGGGTTCAATGGGGACTTTTACAAATCAAAATAAAATTTTAAATTATATTAGCCTCTTAAACTCTTTGCACATACAAATTACTTTTGAGTATAAAATAATAATAAAAAAATAATATAAATATAAAGGTAAAATAACGGTTGCGAACCCGCATCCCACGCCCAAAATTTATGGTATCAATTTTAGTGACGAATTAATGCAATGTATGTATAAAAAGTTATATATTCAAAATATTCTGTATTTTGTTTAGCTCTAAATAAACGTTTAAGTAATATAGAATATCGAATTCATGTTTAATTATTTAATAAGGACAAAAGAACGTTAAAAGTTTGTTAACTTCGAATTAAAAAAAAAAAAACGAACAAATATTTTAATATGGCTCAAAAAGAATTACTTTCACTGAAATCAACGTTTGAAATTGTTTTTGAAAAAGTAACTTCTGTCTGTGTCGCGTGCGACAGCGCTTATATGCTTATAAACTTTTTGCTCGTAAAGTAGTGAATTTTTGAGTCTTCTTATTAAGATATGGGAAACACTAAGCAGAAAACATCCAAATTTGCCATAAAATAACGAATGTCGAGGTTATCCGAGTGAAAAGCATAGCGGTTGCTGACACGGAGGGTGCGGCGTTCTAGCCCAAGTTGATCCAATTTTTTCTTTTTACTTAGGCTATTTTTTTTATTTTATTTATTTAAGAAAAATAAATGTTGAAAAGATATACTCGTTATTTTCTAGGTATTGCACAGACTTCAAAAAGCAAAGTTGCCAATAAAATACACACACATGTGTACGTATTACGTTGCAAAAAGTTATTTTAACAATATATTATTTTGTGTCTTTTTTCAGGATTGCCAAAAAAAAAATAGTCCGAACAAACAAACAGAGGGACAACTTGCCTTCATTTGGAAAGAGCTGTACAAAGTTCTTGACTTCTGAACGAAATGTCGACGAGTCTTTAGGAGAAGAATGCGAGTAAAAATGGGGACTAAAATATCTTCACCAGCCCCAATTTAGTGAATATTTTACTTTCACCCTAATTTATCCCAAACCAAATGACTTTTGGAAAATGTTTGAAAAAAAATTATCTAATTAAAACAATACCTTTCGATTAGTATATAATTTATAAAGATCGAATGCACAAAGAAAATTTTTAATTCTTCAGCTATATATAGATTTTCCTCGCGCAAGCCAAGGAATGTAGTTCGTCACCTCGGGGACTGCCGTCCACAGTGATTGCGTGGAAAGAAATTAAAGACGAGTGTCAAATTTGAAGTCGATAGCTTTAAAACTGAAAGACTAGTTGTAGAAGCAGAATGACACGGATATACAGACAGAGAAACAGACATAGTAACAAATAGTTATACATTATATAAATTTATATACATAAATATTTACTTATATATGCATTAAACTTCCAAACAATATTCAATTGCATTCAAGAGGCAAATCTGACTATTTTTAGAGGAGTTATAACTACTATAATTTTTTTATTCCAAAACATACAAAAGTGGAAAAATACTTTGAATAATTATTCAAAGTTCTACTATACCCTTTAGCTGCCATATAACTTATCGATCGGAAATGTCGAATTGAGTATAACTTTTTTGTTTTTTTTCTGCTAGAAGATTAGGACTTAATAGGGATTTTATTTTAGGCATACTAATTAAGTCTTATATACATATATCATAAGGATCGGTGAGCAATTTACAATCCAATATATATAATAAAATAAGTTGCTACTTAAATGTGATATTATCATCTGGCATATCATCTTCGGGTCCGCCCGAAGATAGCTTTCCTCTCGTGTAGAGGGTATTATAATTTTGGACAAAAGTGTGCAACGAAGTGAAGGAGATATCTCTGACTCTTTAAATTATGTATTCTCTTGATCAGGATCACCTGCTGAGTTGATATAAGCATGTCCGTCGGTCCGTCCGACCGTCCGTCTGTCTGTCTGTCCGTCCGTCTGTCCGTTCGTCCGTCTGCCCGTCTGTCTATCTGTTTCTACGCAAACTAGTCCCTCAGTTTTAAAGCTAGCGACCTCAAACTTTGCACACACCCTTCTTTCCTTTGCAGGCAGTACATACGAAGTTATGTCATTTCCGAACGTTCAGTTATATGGAAACTATAGGATATAGTCGCCGGATCCTTATGAATTTGGCATATCAAATTATTTTGCCCACAGTAACCCACAGATAATCCCATCCTTCTTACCTAAAAGACAACCAAGTCATGGCATTTCCGGTACTGCATTTCAACCTGATTAATGCAACCAGACGAGCTAAAGAAACAGTGCAGGAGTATTGTTTTCGAATGTCAGCTCCAGTAGTGCGGTCCAGCTTGAACAATTGTCATGATATATGTCCACGAAAGATTTCATCACCGAGAGTTGCAAAACAGCATTGCAGCAATACGTTCTCAACAATGAAGCAGCTAAGAGATGCAGCCGAATCTTATTTTGTAAACAAAGGTCGGGTAGTAACAAAAAGGAGTTCGGGCATAAATACAACAATTCCGAGATGAAGCAGGACATCGACATAGAGCCAGCACAGCCAAAGGATTTAAAAACGTGTCTAGTGTGAAGAGTTGGGACACTTTGCCAATTCGTGCCTATGTAAGGAGCAGAAGTCAAATGAAGGTCAAAGAAGGAGAAGAAGTCAAACTAGGAGCAAATGCCAATACTTTTTATGCAATCACGGAGAATTTCCAATCTGCAAGTTATAAAGATAAGACAAGTTACGCGAATAATCCGTATCAATTCAAAGAGCTTTAATGACTTTATTGATACTGGTACAAACTAGTATCATTCCACAGTCGGTTGCGAAAGAATAAAATGCAGATCGTCATGATTGCTCTATGAGGAGTAGAGGCATATATCGAACAAGAAATAGCGTTTTCAGGAGGAAAAACGATTTAATTGTTTTACCTCACTGTACTTAAATAGCAACTATTACCAAATTAAAAAATTCACCTGGGAGCCTCCACCACCACGGATGGACTTTGCGAGTTCAAGCGACTCCCGTTTGGACTAAAGAATGGTTCTGTAGCGAGTGTGTACAAGAGATATGATACACTACATGTATTACATTTTTATTGGTAGCAATATTTTCTAGGAGATGTATGCAAAGCTTGAAAGAGTCTTCCGTACTGCGAGAGTACGGAATAAGTCTGTCTGAAAAATGGAAGTTGTATGAGCAGATATAAAAATGGGAGCAGTGCCAAGAGTATGCGTTTCCTGAATTTGTCGGGTTAAGCAGCCGCCGGAAAGAAGTTTGGCCGGCAATAATTTATTGAATTCGTGACGTCATTTTCTTTATATATATATGTTCGCGTCTCTCGCTCTATTCTTGTCGCCCACTCTCGTGCATTCGATCGACCACCTGCATTTGCCGTCATGCACTAGCGTTTGTCTCACTCTCGCGGGATCTCTCGATCGCTCCGCTGCATCAGGCGTTGAGCCGCGCTCCCGCGTCATTATTCTAATTCGGTCGTCAACCCCATTCAGTCACATATGTAGATTCATATCTCATCATATCATATTATGATAAATCTGTATATCATTTGTAGAAACCCCAAAGCAATTATATAAATTGTATCAATATCTATAAATCGAACTGTGCTTGGTTTATATTGTTATATATATAATATTTATAACACAAACTTAAAGCTCCAGAAAACGCTCGGTAAGTGAACAGAATTAAAAATAAGTTTGACATCCAACATGGTTTCACTAGTTATCGCCAAGATGATATAAATATATTGTAACGCATGCCAGTTTTGTAGGTTTCAATCGCATATTTAAGTCAAGCGAAGTCTAAGTCTTGGAAAAACTACCATTGTTACGAGCTGAAAGCTTTAGCCGTCGCTGATTTCCTGGAGTGATTTAGGTACTACATGTATGGTAAAAACATTCGAGTCGTTTCAGATTGTAATGGCCTGAAATCCTCAATGTATAAAAAAGAACTTATACACCGAATCGCACGACGGTAGTTAAGAATCAAGGAATATCACATCGAGATTGTACATCGAGCTGGAATACTGATATGCCACGTTGATGCTCTGAGTCGAGAGTCCGTTATGAAACGGAACTGTCGCGAAACGAAGACAGCATTCCTCAAGATTTCCAATACTCTTATTGCTGAAGCAGACTAGTTATTCGCAATATATTTACAAGATGAAAAGATTCAAAACATCATAGTTGATATAAGAAGTGCAAAGGCAACTGAGAACGGCAAATACGGGATTGAGCCTATCGTCTATTTAGGAAGTATGAAAAGCAAGTTGCTATGAGTTGTGCCGAAACAGCAAAGGTACCATGAATGTACTCTATGGATGCCACAACATATCATGCCACATGGGAACAGAGAAAACATTAATGCACACCCTTAATTTGTTTTTGATTCCACGAATGCGAAATTTAATCATGAGCTATATAAAATCATGCATAGGTTGCGAGCTAAAAAATAGATGGATACCCCGAAGGAGGGTACCACTACGATAACATCAAACCCATCCCAATTTTTATGATACCCATAGATAACCATGAGGACCTTTTGCAAAGAGTTCAAAGAGGAATAAGCATATTCTGGTTATTGTCGACGCAACGAAGTTTTGACCTTTACGAAGTTTACTATAGTGGGAGCAACAAATAGTACTGCGACCATAGAAGGCTGTCTGGAACGAACAAATCGGTTTATATTGTCCATGCTACTGCTTTCAAATGAAAACGAAAATCTATGAGACGAAATACTACGATCTATCCAGTGAACTATAGTGCGATATAGTAGTGCCATGGTAAATACCACAACTAAATTTTCCCCATTTCAGCTTCTATAAAGAATACATTGACTAGCGTAATACAGAGTCAAGAGCAGAGCGTGATAGATGGCGAGAAGGAGATGTTACGAGTAGACGCTGCAACAAGGGTCAATGATCAAAGAGCTGCAGCCAAGAGACGTTACGATGCAAGACATTCTAAGCCAAGCCGTTATAAGCTTAGAAGTATTGTGTTGTTGGAGAATGAGCCCAGCAATGGGGGTACTTCACAAAAATTAAAGCGTCGCGGATAAAGAAACTTTCAACAAAGTGTTGCCAAAATACAGATATTAAGTAGAAGTATACCCCATGCACAATGAAAATAAGAGCATTATAAGGCGGTTTATTCAGCCGATAATATAAAGCGCTGGTGTGAACTTCTAGAAGAACACCAAGATGATGACGGGAAGGACAACTCAATATGCGAATCTCAGAAGTACGCTGAGAATTTATCAGGAAAAGCTGAATGTAATCATGTGATGAGAGATCAGATGTAGGCTAACAGAGGCTGCTATGTGCTACAAAGAATGGCAGAACGATATTGGTAACTAACCAAGCAAGTTGTTAGTCTTATGAAAGAGTTACAGCAGAACATACGCATTAGTTAAGACCAAATTGTAAATATGTAAAAACACTATATCTAACATATCCACATATTAATGAACCTATGAAACCACTCAAAATCCCATCTTCTCACAATAGGCCTGCGAATGCTTGTTAGCTTAATGCTAAAAATAAAGCCCGTTGAAACCAAACGGCCCAGAAGTGTCGGCATTTCGCATGCCGATTAGACAATAGCGATTAGATAAAATTAAAACAAACAGCACTTCCTATAATCTAGTGATAAATATATGCAGTAGCTGCTGTTTGACCCGACATTCTCCCCCCTGTCCCTCAACACCGTCTCGAGTGGTGGTGATCAAAACCGCATCTGGAACCACCAAGCGCACAGTGTATATTACCTTTTAAGGATGAAGTTGAGGGACATGTTCTGCAGCTACTGCATAGATCACGACCATCCATCTCGACCAGGGACTAGATCCTAGGTAGGTTTTTGTCCTTGACTAGCAGCACATCGTTAATTGCCAAGGCAGGGCTGGACGCACGGCATTTGGAACGCTTCTGAAGAAGGCTTAAATACTCCTCTTTCCATCGGGCCCAGAAAGACTGATGCAGAAAAGACACACGCTGCCAGCTGTCCACACGGGTGAAATTCAGCTTTGTGACATCAGGATCAATGAAACTGACTGACGGACCACCAGTTAAAAAATGGGTTGGCGTCAGCACGCATCTCCTGAAAGATATCTTGAAAGAGACAATAAAGGTCATGAGTTTATGACACATTAGATCTTGCATTTCCTCAAATCCAAGAACTGAGGACCCGCTTCCCAGAGTCTACCAAAACGCGGAGATAGAGGAAGAATAAAATGGCACTCGATCGCGCAAAATTCCAGAAGCGCTCGTTGATGCTAATCGCTTATGAAGAGTTGGAGCAATTCCTTTCGCTCGTTCTTAGCTCCAACAAGGCGGGTGCATATAAACTGTTTTAAAGCTTGCAAAAAACCAGATGTGGATAGATCCTTTACAAGCTTGTTTATCCTTCGTAGTGACAGATCAAACAAGTTCTATCGGATCATACAGCCGGGCGATTAAAGAAAGGATGATGCACCTAGTGGGCTTTGAGGTTGATTGAAGCCCTTTAATCGAAAATAGCAAGCGATCAGTCGCAGGATCCCAATCGATGCCAAGAGTCTTCGTTAAATTACTGCCATCATCAAACTTTAGGAACGACTTCCAATATTCTTCCGTCACGCCAGGCAGCACTTAAAAAAAGTTGGAGTACTACTTTTTCAACCGAAGTTGTCTCTAGGTGAAGATGTTTGCTGCATTATGTTGATAGCTGCATCTATAGAGCCATCTCCGGAAATTAGATCATCAACATAACATCTTTCTGGGCGCCACTTAAGATTCTCCATTAGAATCTGTCTCTCTCTATTTCATTTGTAGGCAAATAAACATTATTATAACGTTTTAAATATATAATATCCTGTTGTTTTTTGAGGTATGACTCCTTGTCGCCTTTGGGCACTCCTTCCAAAGCCTCTGAAACTTTGGATCACCACTTTCTCAATTTAAACCGACCCTTGTTCAAAATAATCGATATATAGGCTATTATCTCAATAGCTTCTGTCTTCGTCGGGGCACCAAATATAAGGTCTTTCAGAAAAAAATACTGGAGGATAACACGAGAGCCAAAGGGGGAACCGGCACTTCTATTCTGAGCCGGATGGTGCATTGAGCGAACAGGTAGATAAGAGGCTGTGTAGTATACGTCACGGTATATAGCTTGAAAGCTTCACGTCATCGATTTCATCAGATAGAATCTCGCCAGAGGATACACTGTAGAATGATATCATTTAGAGCGTCTCGTATTCAGTCCCTTACAAATGTTTCCTGTTATAGCGACTTAAATCTCTGGGCCGGATGCCAGGACATCATTGAAGGAATATCTAGGGATCGTAGCAACCGAAACGTCAAAAATAACTTTCAGCTTAGTAGGGGAGCTTCTTCTCCTTGGACACAGTGATGGGTAAAGAAATTCTGTCACTTACTTTGCAATTCCTGCGTTACAGAGACATAGAACCCAGATCAAAGTATTTATTGATGAATGCGGTCTTTAAATTCGATTCACAATCCAGCAAATAGAACCGATGCAAGCAATGTGCATAAGATTCTCCCAAAAGCTCCCCGCTGTGCTTGATTGGAAGGTGAACTGAATAAGCACCTGCTTCAAGCCTGACGTAGAGCGACGAAAATAGGGCTTTGCAATATATCCCCTTATTAGTAGCCTGAACGATCAGCTCTGTGCAGGCTTCCAATTCCCAGAATTGGCGAAAAAGACAATCGAGACGATCGTCAAAACTATTCGTAGAGTTAGCAGGCCGATTAAGCAGCCAAACGTGGCCTCCAGAAACTACCTATCCAAACTACCCATGCATCCAGAAACTACCTATTTAAAACGCGGGTCTATACAAGAGGCAGACCATGTTTTAGTTGGATTTACCGAACTGAATTTTCCAGTTCCACCACTTTAGAGAATGTTTACTGATGAAACTGCTTTAGACTTTTGACTGAAGTTGGCTGGCCAACTGCGATGTGATGAGGTGAACTTTTAAGCCGGAGTCAAGTAGCGCTCGGCACGGAGCAGTTGGAACATTGAGGATCATGTACGATCGCTTATTATACGGCAAAAGTCGGCCCACCTAATTCGCTGGCAGATGCGGAGCTCAAGCCAAAACCCACGGTCTCGAGAGTCCGGCACCTTTTCTCCAAAAACCGAGGCATAGATTCCTCTGATCATTGATCATTGCTTCCTTCGAGAGAGTCTTTCCACTTTGCCTTTGTGATAAGATCCAGCTTTTAGAAGATGATCTGGTTGAGAAGGCATCCTGGAATTTGTCCCGGCGGTCCAAAGTTTCGGTTGGTTTACTTTCAAAGAGTGACAGCAATTTCTGGCCCAACCACCCTTAGTTGGTGGATCTCTTTGATATGAGCCTGGAATATTAATCGTCGATTACTAAAGCGATTGCACAAAAGATGCATAACTATGGGTCACACCATAGCTAGCGTCAGTAATCTACAGCGCTTTCACACTCTACAAAACAAACTTTCCGTGGCAATTTAAAGTTTAAACTGATCATATGCACCAAATCGGTGTACCAAAAGCAATCACATCGGGGTCATCAAAATGACACAAAATGTTAGGTTTTAATAGCGGTCGAATCAATAAAAGTACGTAGTTTAATTCTTAATATTTTCCCGAGTATTAAAGTAAACTCTAAACTGCGCAGTCGCCAGAATCAATTTCTGATATACAGTAGAAAATGTTGATTACAACCACTGCTGCTCGCCCATTTCAAGATCTGCATACATTATTATAAACAAATATTGTAACAAAGAGAGTATTCTCATTTATTGCTATAGCCACCAGCAAAACCACCTAATGTAATCATAATACGGTTAGCTGCAGCCTTGTTATCAGAATTTATTCTTGTCTGTTTGTCTCCCAGTTTCGCATGCGCTTTGTTGTTATTTGTTGCGCATGCGCTTTTGGGAGCTTTGGTTGAGCTTCTGCGCAAGCTCTTAGTTTTTTTTTGTTTTCGGCATTGTTTGGAGAGGCTACATATATTGAGCTTAAATTGAACCCACAATAAAATATTGGACCATTAATTATTATTATTAATGATATATTTTTTTAGTTCCGTTTTTTACAGAGTTCAACAGAAAAAATTCTCCACGCCTATATCCACTTGCTCCATAACATTAAGGATCCCCTAAACCAAAGTGCAGAGCAAACATAGGTTCCATTTCCCACAGTTTCCCCGGTACACCTAAGAAAAAAATTGATCATATTTTATCGTAATGTAAATTTTGTAGGCCGTATAAATTCGTTAACCATCATTGTTTTAAGTACTTATCATTTTTGAAATGTAAATATGTATACCAACTTAATTTAAAAAATGGCATTTAGCAGTTACCATATCTTTGGAATCCTCATCCAGAGTTCCAATCTCCGATTTTATACATTTATTTTTGTGCTTCTATGATTTTTTCAAAAACATTTTCCAATGGAAGATCTATTTTTTCTTATTGAAATCTGTTGATCATACCATGTTTTAATTTTGGAATTAAGGAAAATCTATAAATCATTTCAATGAATCAAGTTCAGCAAGGTTATGGTTGAACTAATGCATGGAGGAAAAATAAAATTGGTGGTCGTAATAGTCCACCTCGTCCAGAAAACACCCAGCCAAATCGCGAATACTGAGCAATGGGAAGCCCGGACCAAACGGTATTTGGCCAGCCGACTACAGATCAAAGAATAAGCTGGCTCCAATCAGCAAGTCCTCTCACTGCGTTTTGTGGAAGTTTGGGTCAGCTAGATCCATGTTGCCAGGAACCTTCATCTCGAAGCATCTATGTGAAGGCTGGGCTAATAGTCCGTAATGTGCTACATTTGAGCGACAAAAGCATCAATTTTAACAGAATACGTGCTAAGGCGGGACTTCACGCACACATTTACTGAGGCTCCATCTGTTTCAATCTCAGCGCCGCCGAGACCAGCCACCGTTGTAACGGGCCGATTCACCACGGACGAGTATACTTGCAGTTGGCAGGAGCACTAGCTCAGCATTGGGTCACAACAGTGTTGATTGAGTAGGATGGTGGGCTCGCGACAGGAACTGCATTGATGGGACGTGAGACTGGAAGTACTGGAAGCCTGCCCGCGAGGGTGCAACAGGAAATGATGACGGCAATTGCACGTTGAGCAGCGCGAAGCGGAGCATCCGCTAGCAAAATGGCCATCCTCTAAGCAAACAAAAAGCGAGTCAGCCGCCGCACTTCGTCGTACTTTTCCACAATTGGCTAAGCAATGAACACTGGACAATTTGACAAGGCTGCAGCCACAACCATGCACGAAGATCGGTTGGTATACGATCCACATCGGCCCGTCCGATTATTTGGAGGATGCGTAGCCAAGGCAAAGTCCACGCTTTTAAGCGTCCGGCGTCTTTGTTCCATGAATCGAGCCATTGACTCCCACGATGGAAGACCGTCCTCCTTGCTCCCTGAGAGAGAATCTACCCACTTTGCTTTCGTTGCAGGATCCAGCTTCTGGATCTCAGCAGGTGATACGGAACCCATGAGGGACAGCAAATGACCATTGAAACAGTCAGATAACTCCCGAAGAGTTGCTACGGATCCCGGCTCAACCACCCTTAGCTGCAGCATCTCGTTGATGTGAGCCTGGAAAATTTATAATCGATTACTAAAACGGTTGCGCAAAAGATCAAGGGCAACATCATAGTTAGCGTCAGTAATCTCCAGTGCTCTCACGGTCTCCAAGGCTGACTCCCGCAGACATGGAGTGAGCCACCTGAGCTTCTCCATCTTAGTCAAGTGAGGATGGCTATCAATCGTCGTCCTAAATAGGGCGAAGAAATCCGACCACTCGGCATAGCCGTCGCTAAATGTTGGCATCGGCAACGGGGGCAATGAGGGCGCAGGCCTGTACGAAGGAGGTGAAATACCAGCGCCCCTGGTACCATTCAAATGCGTAGAGTGCGCTGCAACTCTCATGGAGCTCTTGGACATCTCCTCCTGGTTTTAAACGTGCACGTCCGTGGCCAGCTGAGAGAATTTCCAATATAAATCACGAGTTTCAAGTTTATTACAACAAAACAACTGCGTTTCCGTGGTACTTTTAAAACTGATTACAATATCAAACCAGGATGCGATCACGTCGGGGTCACCAATTAATTAAACAATTTCAATTAATGTTCCAATATTTTAATGAGGGTTCAATTTAAAACCAATATATGTAACCGCTCCAAACAATGCCGAATAACAAGAAAAACTAAGAGCTTAAAAATATTGCACTGGGGACCCAACTGTTACAACACAAAATACGAACATTAGGAACTCGAGACCACGACCAGTTCCTTTATCTCGATCATCGCTATAAACACTTTGGGCTACCGCCTACCTCAAAACAATTCTTCCACGGAATCCAATTCAAGGTTTTCCCAACAATTATACCTTCAGACAGAATTTCTACCATTCCGTACAAGCAGCTGCTGGAAGACCATGCCAGCAGCCGTGCACTCAATATTCACAAATACAACGAACACATTAATATCGATAAAGACAGTACGCCGGGTCATCCCCCGCGCCGCGACCATAGCATACGATGTATGGTCAATTATATGAATGAACCTAGGAAGGAGGAAGGAGGTCCTCCTAGGAAGGTCCTAGGAGGAAGACGCTAGAACACCATCGGGTGGTCGGTCGCACATGACAATCCAGATGAGAATAGGAACGAGTAGTTCAACAACACAGTAACACTTAGACTAATAAAAAATGGCAGCCATTAATTTTTTTTGAATAAACAGCTCCTCATTTCCCTATTTTAAGAGAATATACAGGATCCAATAGAATCTACATACAACATAACTTTGCTAAATAGATGAAAAACAACGCTCCATTTAGTGTCGAAACGACTAGGGGCGATGTTCCGATTAACCAACATATAAAAATCTATCTCTTTGGTAACATTCTTCCCTCCCCTCTTTAAGATCCTTTGAATATTGGGTTGGGATAGCATAGAGAGTAAGAGGAGAGGATCTTGGAATGTTAGAATAGGGCGATTTGCAATTATAAGTACTATTAGCCCAAAATGAATTTCGAAATTACAATTTTATTTAAAGAATGGCGGGTTTTGCAAGAAACCCAAGTATGACAGTCATCCCCGTAATGTACAAAATAAGAGCAACACCCATTTTGGAATTTCCAGGTCAGTAATTCATATAGTCCTTTAATTAAATGTTCAAATTTGTAAGGAAAGGTTTTACTATCTCATCAGAAATTATGAGGATCAATTTTTGGGAATCAGACAGCAAAAAGTCAACACTATTGGTCGAAGAAATGTTGAAGCTCTCTGATATCTCAATTTTACAAAACCAAACTACACTCCTTTATCTCATTATTTAAAACATTGAGCAAACTAACTACAAAAATATATGACTAAATACAGTACCAAAGAAAAATTCTATTGTTCACTTAATAGATTAAATATACTTGAATAAAATGTTTGGACTTACCAATAATTGTTAACTATCTATTAATATATATATTTGTAATAAGAATTAAATTGATACTAATAATGATTGTATTCCTAAATTGTTAAAGGATAATCATGTAGATTAAGTACCAAATGTCGAAGAAATTGGCAATAGCATAATTGCACTCAACACCTACAATGGTAGCGTACCATGAAATCATATAACGCACCAATTACTGGGCACATATCTTATCCATTTCTGGAATAATTCAGTGATCATAAACAAAAGACATTTTTTGAAAAACAAACATTTTTCCAGGAATCCGCATCTTCGATGGGCCCGTAAGTCCGTAAAAACAAAATGTATGTCTATATAAAAAAGTGAATGCGGTGACGATCGGTATATATGACAGATAGACTAAAGTAACGTAAGAGGAATTTGTATTATAGTTTTTTTGAGAGTTCCTTAATTTTGATAATAAGTTTCCTTATTTTGACGCGTATGAAGTGTATTTTAAATTTATTAGTAAAGAAAATGGATATTATCATGGAATAGACGAGTATTATCTGGTTCTGTTGCTTATCGTGATGCAGTTTTCAGGAAATTCCGATATCATTTGAGTTTGTAGAGAACATTATATACCCAACAGATTCGCATCATGGTACCAAGGTAGGGAGAGTAAAGACTAGGGTAGCGTACTACATCTCAGCCACCTCGATCAAATGAAGGGTGATCCTCTATACAAACCATTGTCCGTCCGTTTCCAACAGGTCTCAGTTCAAACATTTGTCCAATCATTAACGAACAGTAAAGTGCACTTAAATAATTATTAGCATAAAGGGTGCTACCGGGGGTAAAGACGATCTGTCGATCCCAGGGTGAATACCGACAGTAAGCCCATCCGTACTGTACACTTCAGGGTATATCAACTTGGGCTCCACCCGAAGTTAGCTTACCTATCTTGTTCGACCATATATTTGGTAAAAACATTTGGCAAATGAAAGATCTATTTTTTTCCAAAAGCTACATTAAAATCGGTTCATGTTCCGTGCATGAGTTTTTAGGCGCAAACAAGTCCCAAAAAATGTTTTTTAACAATAACTTAAAAATTTCAAACACCGTTTTGTGTTATTCTCTTCTGGTTCATTTCTCTTGTTGTTTAAATTTTTTTTTTTTTTTTTTTTTTGTTTTTTTTTTTTTTTTTTTTTTTTTAATTTTTTTTTTTTTGGATTTTTTTGTTTTTTTTTTTTTTTTTTTTTTTTTGTTTTTTTTTTTTTTTTTTTTTTTTTTTTTTTTTTTAGTAATATATATGCAAATTTTAGGTTTTTAATAGCAAATAATTTAAGTAGCGCAGTTATCCAAATCCATATAAGAATATGTGTTAAGGAGATCGAACGAATATTTGGCAATAGTCACAAAAGACACGTCAGGCTTTTCTTTTTATGTTGTGTACACGTTCCGTTCCTTTTGATGGCGCGATGCGGTTTCTCATCGAATGAGACTCTTCAGCTCCTTCTTTTCCTTATACACCACACAGCCCCTAGCCCAGCCCCCTAGCCCAGCCCCTTCGCCGTATTGTTTCCTTTGCATTTTTGCATTTGTTTATATTGAAGTCTTCTTTATTAGTAGATTAGTATTAGTAGAACAGTATGAGAAATTGTGGGCGTACCTGCATTCTTCACAGACAACCCCAAGTGAGCAGTATGACATAGTGAATCCATAATCTTAGCAGTTATTGCTTTGCACTGTACCATGGACATTTGTAAGGATATATTTTTGGCTACAGCTCGACCAGGAGGGGAAGTCTGTTGTTAGTGAATATCTCTATTCCTTCGTCGATTTTCTGGATGGGTTTAATTTTGTTTTGTTGCCCGCTGGATGTATTCGAATGTAGCTATCCATTCCAAGCTGAAATTACATTTCCGTTGCAAAAATGATGAAGATCATAGTTCCAAAAATGACGGAACTCGAAATAAAAAGCAATTAAAAAGTATTACGTTCAGTGTTCAGATTAAATCTAACCACACGCCATGAAAGGAGGCAGGGATGGGCATAGTCAGAAAAGAGGCAGTTGAGTGTGGTCAGTCAAAGAGGTGAGGTATCCGAGTGGTCAGTAATGGAGAGAATGCGAAAGTAGAAACACCGTAGAATGTAACTGTATAGAAAGTGCGGGAGGGGAGAAACCATGAAACGCAACGTTCCTTGGAGGAGCAGCGGGGAGGAAGAGGAGGAACTCCTTTGCCCGCTACCTGCGGGTTTTTTCGTGAAACGTGGGTATTACAGGTCTGTTTCGTAGTTGGCTTCGCCTTTGCTGACGTCGTTTAGCTTTTGGACCCTACTGTACGCAACTCCGGTTGATTTTTCTACGCGGCTACTGCGTCATGGGCCTAAGTGCGGCTAGAAATATTGCGGTAGGCAAATTTTGTCCGTGGTCCCCTTTTCTCTTTTTCGCCGGTGGTGCGCCTATGAAATGGCGCCGCGGTTTCGTTGTTTCAGGCGCGGAACTTGTCGCGTGTATGTGTGTATGTCGTTGATAAACTTACTCAGGCGGGTCAGCTATTGGCCTCGGTGAGCGTGGATATGCATCGACTTGTCAGCGCATTCTTCTACTTCATACTCTAACTTTCTTTCAGGTTCTCTTTTTCTTTGGAAACCCCCTTTTAGTCGAATTATGGGTCTTTCCGCCTTGCTATGTATTTCTGAAAACGATCCCCTTTTAGAGTCAGATTTTATACCTATATGGTTCCAGATAGGGTGCCAAACTGTAAGGACTTTCTATGGCTGAGGTGATGACTCAGTCCGGCCAGCGTCCTCCACAGAAAAATTAAAGAGATTTGCACGACTGGGGTGGGCTTTGGGCTGGTTTTTCCGGTCAGACACTGTCGGGTCAAGCAGCCGTCAGAAAGTCTGGTCGGCAATAATTTATTGAAATTGTGACGTCACTCTCTTATGCCCCTATTCGCGTCGCTCGCTCTTGTGCATTCGATCGGCCACCTGGATCTGCCGTCATGCGCTATCGTGGTCTCGCTCTCTCGTGGTATTTCTCGGTCGCTCCGCAATATCAAGCGTTGAGCCGCGCTCCCGTGTCACGTACTTATTAGACCGGTCTTCAACTCTACACACAGTTCCCATATTTGTATACAAACAGGAAAATCATAAATGCGAAATAATAATCAAACAGAGCTTGTTATTTATTAAATGATGGTTTCTGAACATTAATTAAAGCTCCCGAAAACGCTCGGTATCTTAACATTGGTGAGCCCCCGACGACATTGCGCTTGGAAAAATAATTAGCTGAATTATTTTTAATTGAAAATTTGAGCTGTGCGGCTTTAAATATAAATTAAATTAAAACATTAAAAAAACAAAAAACATTCTTCGGTTTGTGATTTGTGGGGGAAATATATAATAATATATAAGTTGAATGTGGTTTTGGAAGTAATGAAGGTTAGTGGAGGGGGGGGGGGGGGGGGGGGAAAAAAATAAAAGAATATTTTTTTGTTGGGGAGTGGGGGTGGGGAGAGGGGGGGGGGGGGGGGGGGGGGTTGTGAGGGGGGGGGGGGGGGGGGAAGGGGGGGGGGAAGGAGGGTGGGGTTGAGAAAAAGAGGGGTGGGGGGGGGTGGGGGGGAAGAGGGGGGGGGGCGGGGAGGGGGGGGGGGAGGGGGGGGGGCGAGAGAGAGAAGAGGTGTAAAATGAGGAGTTTTTTAAAAAAAAAAAATACAAAAAAAAAAAACAAAAAAATATATAATAAAAAAAATAAGGGGGAGGATAAAAGAAAAAAAAAAAACTAAGGGGGAAAAAGAGAAGTGGGGGAGGAAAGGAAAAGAAGAGGAAAGTGAGAAAATTAATAATTAATTTGTGAATTTTTTGTTTTTATGTTTTTGTTATATTTATATTATTACTAATATTATGTATTAATTATTTTTTTTTTTTGTTTTTTTTTGTGAAAGAGATTTGCCTGGGTGGGAGGGAGGACAGGGAGGTGTATAAGGGGGGGGGGGGGGGCCGAATCGAAACAAAAGGCATTATACTTTCAAACGAAACTAGCCATTCGGGAAGAAGCTTTGGATGGGATGCGTTTCTTGAGGTCTTGCTTACCGATAATCTTGATATGACTATAGGGGTCTATTTGAGCCAACTCAGTAGAGCCCCTACAAATTATGCTGGAATAATCAGAGTCTTGAGCTCCAGAAAGACAACGGCATCATTGAAAAAAGAGTCAAAAAATCTGGCGTGCGTGTTCAGTACGTCAGACAGACAATCATTATGCTACTATTGCAAGGCTCAAAATCACGCGTTATATAAATGTGAGGAGTTCCGCGCATAAACCGTATCCAAAAGATTAAATTAGGTACAAAAACAAAAAATGTGTGTCAACTGTCTCAAGACCGACCACAAATCAAAGGAATGTAAAGGAAGGAATTGTTTCAAGTGCGACAAAAAACATCACACCTTGTAACACCTGGAATCCACAAGCCTTCATTCCCCAACTGTCCGCGTGCCGCGGTTAACAAGACAACCAATTACAACCTTCTTGCAACAGCAAAGGTAGCGGTCCAGGCAGAGAATGGTCAAATGGCCTAATATCGAGCCCTGCTAGACTCAGGGTCACAGATCAATTTGATCACTGAGCGATTGGCATTAATGTTGTCATTAACGCGCCACAATACTTAGCTCCGGATCGAAGGCATTGAAGGACAACCAAGAATGAGCAGAGCAAGAGTAACTATCCTCGTTAGCTCTCTTAACGGGGATTTCAGCCAGCGCATAGAAGCCTTTGTCCTTCCCCACATCATAGCTGACTATCCAGCTCAACCACTTACTCATTGTGCATTAAAAATACCCAATGATATTGCTTCAAAAGATATTGCTTTCAAAAGGATCTTAGCGCTAGAGCGACGATTAGAGGGTGATGTTCGGAAAGGGTATTCCGACTTCATGAAAGATTATGATGCCTTGGGACAATTGAAGGCTGTTCCAACGACATATATACCCAAAAATCATTATTTCACGCTGTCAAGTATGGATCAATCCAGATACTCAGTTACATCAGCTATAGTCTGGAGAAAGGATCCATCCGAGGATCTTAAGTACTGTAGACTTAAAGCCGTCACGTATGGAACCAACACAGCTCCATTTTTGGCCACAAAATGCCCATATCATTCAGCAATCCGGTCACGAGACAACTACCCGTTGGGGTCTGCGGCGCTTGAAAATGTCTTCTACGTAGACGATTGCTTGACGGGTGCTGACTCAGTGGCAGAAGCAGTTCAAATCCAAAGTGAACTGAATAAAATATTACTACCTCACGGTTTCAAATTGCGAAAGTGGTGCTCAAATAATGCAGGAAAACTGTAAGGAATACCCAAAGAGGATACCGTGAGCGATGTAAAATTGGGTGAGACCTTGGACCAATACAGTGTTAAAACCCTCGGCCTGGTATGGATGCCCAATAAAGACCAACTTTGCGGAAGAGCGCAGCAAGGCGAAGCGTTGATCATCACAAAACGAGTGGTTTGCTCTGAGTTGTCACAAATCTTTGACCCTATAGGTTTGTTTGCGCCAGTTGTAGTAAAGGCAAAGATATTTATGCAACACCCCTGGGAATTGAAATTGGCTTGGGATGAGGAATTGCCCTTGGAACTTCAGACCGATTGGAAAAACTATCGCTTTGACCAGCAAAGTTTGAATGAACTGAAAATTCCAAGACACATATTTGACGGAAAGGTACCAGGCACGCAAGAGTTACACACCTTCGTGGACGCCTCAGAAAGAGCATATGGCGAAGCAATATACGTACGAGCAACCTATTATCTAGAGTAGCACCCACAGCGAAGCAATCCCCAGACTAGAGTTGTGCGCAGCAGTTCTCGGCGCAGAGCTGACGCACAGAGTCAGACAAGATTTACGCTTGTCTGTGGACAAGTTTTCTGGGTTCTTTTGGACTGATGCAGCCAATAATGCAGCCGACGTCTTGTCCAGAGGAATATCACCTAGCAAACTCTCGAGCAACAGGATGTGGTTTTATGGACCCCTGTTCTTACATGGACCAAAGCAGATCTTGACAAAGATGCCAGCCATTATTTCGACGAATTTTGAGCATAAAACAAAATTCATCAGCATGGCGGCCGCTAAGGCCGGGAGGGGAGGTATATAACTGTAAGCACTTTAACTCCTTTTAAAAATTACAACGGATTGTTGCGTACATACTGCGGTTCTGTTATAAGTCTAATAGAGCGCCTACGAAGTCACTATGTCTGGGCTAGTTAAGCCAGGCACGCACAGTTTCCCTATGCACAATTAAACAAATCGAATTTAACGCGGAGTGCAAACAGCTTGTTATAAAAAAGTGGACAAAAGGAGTTCCCTTGTGTCGTTGGCTCCCATCTTTGGACCTGATGGGTTAATTTGAGTAGGAGGCAGACTCGAACACTCAAACCTATCCGAGGATGCAAAACATCCAGTCATGCTCCCTTACAATGACACTATTGTAAAAATGATCCTAAGGGAGCTACATGAGACCAACATGCATTGCTGTGCTCAAGCCTTGCGTGCTATCGCTTGGCAACAATATTGGATCATCAATGACAAAACAATGGCGAGAAACATTGTACACAATTGCGTGTGGTGTACCAGAATGAAGCCCAAATTAATGAATCAAATTATGGGAACTCTACCAGCCGAGAGAGTCACGAAGGCTCGCCCATTCTTTAGCTCTGGAGTAGATTACTGCGGCCCCATATTGATTCATCACAAGATCCGAGGCAAACGTCCTGACAGTCCTATATCGCAGTGTTCTGTTGTTTCTCCACGACAGCAGAGCATTTGGAGTTAGTAAGTGATCTCACAACAGACGCCTTTTTCGCCGCTCTCCGCCGGTTTTTCGGACGTCAAGGAAAGTGCCAGACGATCCATTGCGATAATGCAACAAATTTTGTTGGAGCCAACAATAAATTAAAAAAAACTCCAAACCGCTGTTTTCTCAGCCAATGCGAAGGACACCATAGTTCAGCATTGCAACAAAAGAGAAGTAGACTTCAAATGCATTCCCCAACGAGCACCATCATTCGGTGGCCTATGGGAGGCTGCGGTAAAATCCGCAAAACGGCTGCTTGTTTCAGTTACAGCCACGGCGTCGTTAACCTTTGAAGAAACTATCACTGTGGTCATTGAAGTCGAGGCGATCCTCAATTCACGTCCTATCACTCCCATGTCATCAGACCCCACTGACGAATCAGCTTTAACGCCAGCACACTTCCTGATTGGAGAACCATTAATTTCTCCTCCCGATACCAACATCCGGCGCGGCAAACCATTAGTAAAAAGATGGGAACTGGTATCACGACTGAAGCATACCTTTTGGAAACAATGGTCGAGCAAGTACCTGCAAGAACTCCGGTACAAGAGCTGAGCCTCCGCTACAACGCAAAAAAGGAATGCTCTCATCAATGCCTGTAATTCTAGCGCTTATGTTGCTACTTCCACTAGCGATGGCAACTCCAATTAAAGTGACGGAGCTCAGTAACAGGCCAGGAATATTCTACGAACGTTTGGGAACCACGAGAATGGTAGCTTCCGAATTTTCGAGTTACACAGCTACGAGATCAACTCGATCAAATTCGGAATCATTTCCAACCCAACCAAATCTTGCCAGTCACCACCACTGATGTTCTTCAGCTCTACAAATTAAAGTATGCGCAAGGCAGTGATACTCACGCCATTTTTCGAATAACAATACCACTGGTGTCGTCAGAGTAATTGGATGTGTTCAGAATCGTGCCTATCCCAATATGGGAATCGAAAGGCTGGACATTGTACAACCTTCAGACAACGATCATAGCTGTCAATGCCCATAGAGATCGTTTTATAGGTTTTAATGAGGACGAATTCAGAAGATGCACACCTATAAAAATTGACCAACATATTTGTTTCAATCACTTAACGGCATACAATGTTGACAGTAGATGCGAATTCCTGTTATTAACAACAAGACTGGAACAGAATGTCACAGCAATCCTGTGCACTCCAGCATGGTATGAATAAAAACTCGCCAATCTAACCAATAGATCTTCGCAACCAAGGAACCAATGTATCTGCAGGCGGTATGCAAAGGAGTTTCATCAACTATCAACATAAGGCCGACTGGTATGCAATGTCAATATAATTTTGACTACGTTCGGCACCTGACCATTGAAGTACAAACATCGTTCAGTCGATTCGGAAATATCTCCAAGCCCATAAATTCCATAGAAGAAATATCGGACTCCGCGTTAAGGTCCTCCACCCAATCACCAAGTATGGAAGATACAGAATTAGAGATCTAACAACATCGGTTAGCCAATATCAAAAGAAAGGATGCACCATACCAACTAGACCACTAGACAATCATATCGTACACAGTTATCATGATGCGTCATTCGGCAGAACTTTCCAGGCATTACCGCCACTTCCCATTTTTAGTGGAGGCTATGCGGAGTGATACAGAGTCTGTGTTCTCGACCATGGTGGACTCAAACTCATTTATAAGCTTCAGCTGTTTCGGTCCTGCCTTTGTGAGTCTGTCTTGGAGACTGTGCGATCGTTGGAGCTGACGGACAAAAACTATAATGTCGCCTTGGAGCTGCTGAACAAAAGGTTTAGTAATCGCAGGCTTATTTTTCGCATATGCGAGCCGTGGCAAGCATGGGCACAACGAAGCAGATTGCTAGCTGCATCATAGTCCAAGTGCTGTTGCAGAAGGTTGATGATTCACGCAGTCTAAACGGAAGGAAATGCAAGCTGACTCGGATTCATTGGTTCAGCGTCCTCTGCCGTCAATTCTTTCGTCGCTAAGGATCGTTTTGGTGATGTGGTGCTGCTAGCCCCTGCCAATATTCTACTGCGGAACCGCTCCGGTTCTGCCATGCCGAGAGCTGTTCGATTCTGGCTCGCAGGTACACTTTGTTACTTCAAAGCTGGCGAACCAGCTGCAGCTGCGGAAGATAAGGTCTCCGGTTTCTGTGTCCTGTATAGGTGACGCAGGGTTTTGTACCGATGGGTTTTCTGTGCAAGTCAGCTTGCAATCCCAATGCTCTGACTACTCGGCGCAAGTAACTGCGATCGTAGCCTCCAATTTCACTGACCTTCAGCCAAATTTTGCATTGGACGTCAGCTCTTGGCAAATTCCCGCCAATGTAAAGCTAGCAGATCCTCATTTTCACCAGTCTCAGCGAGTTGATTTTCTAATTGGAGCTGGATTATTTTAAGAGCTGTTTTGTGAGGGTGGGGCAAATTCATCTGTCTCCTGGATTGCCCTCAATCCAAAAATCCTCGGCACGGTTGGGTTGTTTGTGGAGGCGGATTATTTTATAAAGAAGTATCTTAGCCTAGGTTATCTGTCCCAGATTCCACCGGAGTTGCATCGAGATTGCAAATATTTTCGTTCACATCACTGTGCGCTCAAGAAGGACAGCACCACAATGAAACTTAGGCTGGTGTTTGATGGTTCCGCTGTTACTACCTCAGGTTTTTCTTTTAATGACATCTTAATGGCTGGGCCTGTCATCCAACCAAAGTTTTTTCACATCCTGGTGAGGTTTCGTTCGCATCCGGTAGCGCTGACTGGCGACATTTGTAAGATATGTCGTTGTGTGAGGATGGCTTCACCCGACAGCTACTTACAGTGCATTTTGTGGCGGGATTTCCCTTTGGAGGAGCTGCAAACATATAAATTGGACACTGTTACATGTGGAAAAAAGCCTACTTTCTATCTATCCGTGCGAGCGATGCACCAATTGGCTAAGGACGAGGTTCCGAAATCTTGCTTCGAGATTTTTATGTCGACGATCTTATTTGTGGTGGCAAAACCAAGGAAGAGGTTGTTGCCATTTTAGGGCAAATTTCAGCGCTTCTGTCCAAGGGCGAATTTCAGTTGCGGAAGTGGTGCTCCAATATCCCTAGGGTGAAGGCCAGCGTATCTAAAGCGGATCGGGACTCCTATTTAACCTTTGATGACGGTAGCAACTTCACGAAGACGTTGTACGATTGTACGCGCGGTTGTACGATCCGCTGGGCCTTGTTGGTTCAGTCAGCTGGGAGCAGCTTTCTTGGGATGAAAGCTTACCTCAGGTTTTTTACACAGAGTGGCAGAAGATCTGCCAGAGCTTCATTCACATCCAACGTGCAGGATTTCATCGGCTGGCACTTACTTCTGGAGCACTCGTGGAGATTCATCGCCTCTTAAGACGTTTACTGTGCCGAAGTTAAAGTTGGCTGGAGCTGAGTTGATGGCGAGAATGATAGCAGAAGTTCTAAGTCTAGGCGCTTATAAAGGAAAGTATTTTTGTTGGTGCGACTGTTCAGTTGTGTTATCCTGGATTCGAGATGAGCCGGCCAGGTTTAACGTTTTTGTCGCATGTCAACCATCCAAGATCTGACTCATTCCATGGAGTGGAATTCCATTATATGCCTACGTCGCAAAATCCAGCTGACATATTATTGCGTGGAACCCTTCCTACTGAGCTGATCCCTGTGAAAAGGATTGCAATGTCAACCGCATATTCCACTACCTTGTAGCCTCCTTTTTACATAGAATCAAGTTGAGAGCTATGTTGGATAGGAGAGGGGAGAGGACTCATCCTTGGGGTACCTTTGCTGACGGCCATTTTGAGAGTTGTGCCTAATGAGAACTTCTCTATTCTGAAGGTTAGCAGTTGATCAATAAGCCCCACCTGGAGGTTATCTACCCCAAAAGGGGGGAGTTTTTGGGGGTTAGAGGGAGAGTAAGTTGGTGTTTGTTGTGGGGGTATTATTTTTGGGGGTTTTGGAAGTGGTGGGTTTTTAGAAATATTATTTATTTTTTTTGGGGGGGGGGGTTGGGTGGGGGGGTGGGGGGGAGGGGATCCTGGAATTGTTCCTTTTTGTGGTTGTGGTTTCGAATTGTGGGAGTACCCTTTTGGTACATTGCACTTTCTTGAGCCACTCTTCAGAAGTTTTGACCGATTTGGCCTTGCTTCGCAAAATTGGTCCCGCAGTTCTTATATCCGCGTATGAAAATTCTTGAGCCTAATTTACACTCGTGCCATTCCAGTTTACCATCCACTTCTGGTTCTAGTGTAATAGTTGGACTCGATTAGTGTTTCGTGTTTTTAGCCTCGGTTTTGGCTGCCTTTTGCCGAAAGTCTGCTTTTCAATGCTGGTATCACACCAGTTGCACTGAGATAAAAGGCAAGAGTGCATCCGCCTTAGAACATAAGTTAAAGGTTCAAGGTCCTGTGAGCTTGATTTATAGTTTAGTACTATACAACTACTAAATGGGTCTCCAAAGCATAAGATATCCGATTTTAGGGATGTGCTTGTGTCAAATATTCTTCAGCCTATTCAGCTGACTGTTATGAATTCTGATTATGCATTCTGTTTCCGAATATCTCTGTATAAATGAGCTATTGCCCGTTATGCCCGTAAGTAATGAAACCCCTTATTGAAATCCCCTGTAAAGCCCAAGCCCAACCGATTACGCTACCGTCTGGACCATGGGTCCGCTCCATTGAAAAATTGGTACCCGCGACTTTTACTGGTGATCCATCTATCAAAACATATATTTGTTTCTCGGTTTTTTCTGAAACTTTGAAGATTGATGTCTTGGCAAAATCAAAGCCAATTTTTTAAGATACGTGTGAACATGCAGATGTTCAATACGATTTGATCAGACAGTTTTTTACTAAAGATCATTTTCATCACAGTACATTTGCCTAGTTCAATGAAGAACAAAAATTTCCAATCCTGTAGGAGTGAATGCCACTGACTAGCCTCCCAAATAGAACATCTTCATAAACTCTTACCAAACACAATAATAGAGTGATTCGTTGCAAACTCCAAAAGGGGGGGGGGGTTAAATTAATAAAAAAAATAAGTGGAAGAAGAAAAGGTGAGGGTGTGGGATAGGGTTGGAATCAAATCGTTTTGTTCTTTTATTCCTTTTTTTGCTTGTTTTGTTTTTTTTGTTGTTTTTTTTTAATATTTTTTTTGTGGGGGAAGGGGATGTGGGGGCTTTCTTATCTTGGGTGTGGTGGAAAATTTGTTTTTTGGAAAGCTGTTAAAAAAAAAAAAATAGGTATGGGGGGGGGGGGGGGTGGGGTTTGGGTTTTGTTGGGGTGTGAGGTGGTTTTTTTTTTTTTTGGGGGGGGGGGGTTTTTTTTGTATTGGGGTGATGGGATTTGTCAACGGGGGGTGTTGGGGAAACTAAATATGTTAGATATAGAATTTGAATGTTCCCATACAAAATATCGGTCCCATATATATTTTTTTTCTTACATTGGGAAACTCATCTGCGAACACTGATTAAGGCATTTCTAAACTGTTAGCAATTCTAAAGCCTTTTGAAAAATTGATTACTCCACATTTGCATACTTCGATCATTTCTCCAAGCCAGCACATGTCTTCATGAAGTACCGCTCTAACAGTACCAACATATGGGAGCTAACTTCTTTTGTTATTAACGACTTTTTTAAAAGCTTACTCGTTCTTATTTACTTTGAACCCTTTAAAATTTTTCTTTAAATAAATTCACTAGTTCCCAATCCATTTTAATCCGAATTGGATAACTTTCAATTATTTTTTCAGTTTACTCTACTTCTGACTTTAAATCTTAAATTTTTATCTTCTTATCTTCGCAACCTCTTCGATATGTCCTCTCGATGTATTCTACTCTATCCTTTACTCTAGGATAGCACGCGGATTTCCAGCCTTACGGTATGCAGTTGCGCCCCTCCAATGCGAGAAAGTTGAGCTGTAGGTATGCAGCGGCAGCCAAGCAAAAAAATACAGTCTTTTGAAAATTACTAAAGCATCTAAAACAAGAAAGGTAAGCTAACTTCGGGCAGAGCCATAGTTGATATACCCTTGCAGTTGAGTAGCAGTCCGCTAGGTGGCGACACGCATCTTATATTGTTAGATATATATCGGATATATATCTTATATTATATCTTATATATATTATATCTTATCTTATATTATATATGAATATAGTCGGCCGATCCTTATGAAATTTGGCACGCATCTTATATTATTAGATATATATCGGATCGTATATAGTCGGCCGATCCTTATGAAATTTGGCAGATTAGGTAATTTAGGATTAGGTTGCCCAAAGTAGAATCCATAGAAAGTCCGATTCTTTTAACTCAAAAAACTACAAACCATTATGCCATTTCCGATCAATCAGTTATATGGCAGCTATAGGATAAGTCGGCCGATCTCGCCGTTCCGACTTATATACTGCCTGCCAAGGAAAGAAGGGTGTGCAAAGTTTGAAGATTTAAAACTGAGAGACTAGTTTGCGTTGAAACAGACAGACAGACAGACGGACATGCTTATATCGACTCAGGAGGTGATCTTGATCAAGAATATATATACTTTATAGGGTCGGAGATGTCTCCTTCACTGCGTTGCACACTTTTGAGCAAAATTATAATACCATCTGCAACGGTACAAAAACAAAAAAATAAGATATACCTCGATTGCTCGTAAAAGCTCGATTGTTAATGAATTGACTGCAGGGTATTAGATCCACTTTCAACATTGGTTGAGATATTTTCTTTCTAATCATAATATTCACAGATTTAGTTAGTAAGTCGATACCACTTTCGTCCATTGTTGCACTTCGATCACAAGTACAGCAGCTTAAATTTTCACCTTCTTAAGTGCAAGTTTTCTAAGCGATCTCTAAGTCATAAAATCAGACAGACAAATTTTCGATTGCATTAATGTTGCTGGTTTTATAAATATGAATAAATTTATGCTAATTTCAACCAATTTAGTTTTTTGAAAATATGAGTGCATTATGCCGATTATGATGGGAGGCGCTGTTTTCGTCTCTTGGTCTTTAACAATCACGTGGTTTCATTATCATTCAGATTAATTCACATTTGCTGTCGTTGCTAAATCTAACAGATATTGAATTTCCATAGGTTTTTTTACATGTTATTATATAATTATTATATAAATAATTATTTACCTGGTGGCGATGTTCAACTTTGATTGACATTGGATTTTAAACGTTTTTCATTAATAACTCTATAACTAGTTTCAGCATAAAATATGTACTCATAATATCACTTGACCCGTAACGGGTAGGCTCCCCCAAAGCAAAGTCTAGCAAATACAAAGATTTCATCACCTGCAGTTTCCACGATACACCTTAGAGAAGAGATAGTTCAAATTTTAACATGACCGATAAATACAATCTTGAATATCATCGAATTTTGTTGTGTAATTCGAAAACCTTGGTAATTTTTGGTAATAATAAGGTTTTGTCATTTTCGATTTTTGAGTTATGTGGCAGCTATTGAATAAATTGGACCGATCTCTGTCGTTCCGACTTATATACTGCAAAGGAAAGCATAATGTGTGCAAAGTTTGAAGTCGATAGCTTTAAAACTGAGAGAGTAGTTAGCGTAGGAACAAGCAGACAGACATAATTATATTGACTTAAGAGGTGATTCTGATGAAGAATATATTATATATGCTTTATAGGGTCAGAGTTGTTATTTTCACTGTGTTGCACACTTTTGACCAAAATTATAATTCACTTAATTTGCCTAATAAGTGTCAGTTCAGTTATAAGACAGCATAGTATGTAGTCTACCTATCCCGGACGAGGCACCGGTTGGGACTAACATAATATACATATGTTAAATTGTAAGTTATATGCAAAATTTGGAGATGAAGGCTTCAAACCTAAGAAAAAAAACAGGAGCACTAATGCGGCGATACTGACATTTATCATCAATGTAAATTACTATATTTAACTAAATTCGGTAAAAAATGGGGTTTACAATAATTTAATTGATAAATAAATCATTCTTTTATATTTCCATTACTTCAAGATTAAGCTTTGATTTCTAGTATTAAACAAATATTTTTTCACACATTATCCACCCCATAGTTAAATTTATTCCGGCCGTCTGGTGGTGTCGTTAAGTATTAGGTAAAATGAATGCACACCAACGGTGCGTGTGTATTAAAATCAGAAGCGTTGTCAGCGCACAGCTTGTTTAAATATACTTACCCTCAAATTGATGCACGTGGCGGAAGACACGTGCACACAATTCAGGTTAAGCCCACGATTAAATTAATCGCTGATTAGTTACGGACAATATTACAAAGGAAATATAAAATGCTCAATATAACAAACAAACAAACCTATCGAAACAATCATAACCATAAAAATAAAATATAATTAAATCCACCAATAGAAAATCGCAATACTTTTTATTAAAATATAGCAAATAAATATAATTCCGGAAACAAAGTTGAAACTTATAGAAGAAAAACGTGCGTAGATTAAAATATAACTTATTTATATCCTTCGGGGATCGAATAACTCAAAAATTATATATTATATAAAAAGTTAAAAACATTAAGTTACATTAGGAAATTAATAATTTAAATTAAATGACCTATTTTCAAATTAGGTCAATTAAAGTCAATTGCCTGTCAATTATGCACACCAAAAACATACAGATAATATATGTATATAACAAATTAATATTACAAGGAACTGATGTAATTCCTATGCAAATATGCATTATTCTTTAAGTGTCAAATAAGCTTTTGTTTAAAGGTATAGTTTTTACATAGCACATAAATACACACTGGCACGTAAACTTCCAGAAATATTTCAGAAAAGTTTTAATAAAAATCTTTCTTTGTTTCAAAAAACTTTAAATTTAATTTAAACAAGAAAGGAAAGCTAACTTCGGACGGAGCCGAAGTTGATATACCCTTGCAGTTGAGTGCCAGTCCGCTAGGTGGCGACATGCATCTTATATTATTAGATATATATCGGATCGTATATAGTCGGCCGATCCTGAAATTGCAGATCGGATTAGTTTGCCCAAAGAAGAATCCACAGAAAATCCCATCCTTCTAACTTCAAAAACAACGAAGTTATGGAATTCCCGATCAATCAGTTATATGGCAGCTATAGGATATAGTCGTTCCGACTTATATACTGCCTGCAAAGGAAAGAAGGTTGTGTGCAAAGTTTGAAGACGATAGCTTTAAAACTGAGAGACTAGTTTGCGTAGAAACAGACAGACCGACGGACGGACAGACGGACATGCTTATATCGACTCATAAAGTGATCCTGATCAAGAATATATATATTTTATAGGGTCGGAGATGTCTCCTTCACTGCGTTGCACACTTTTGACCAAAATTATAATACCCTCTGCAAGGGTATAAAAAGGTTACAAAATCGTTTAAATTCGTCATAATATTTGATTCTTAATGTGACGAAAGCCGAAATGTCATTCAAAAAACAGAATCGAAAAGACTTAGAAAGTTTAATTTAATTTGCATCAGACCCTTTTTTTGAAATAATAGAAGTCATAAATAAAGGATCTATGATATTGACTGTATTATATTGACTGCTCTTTTATGTCCACCGTGATTTATACAGACAGGTTGAAAGCTAAGTAGTATAGAAAAAATCTATTATGAAACGGTAAGATTTGTATGCAGCAAATCGTTTAAAAATCGTTTTCTTACCGTTTACGTTTTTATGGGAGCATCACACTAAGTACTTAACACGTACCTGTAAGTATTACCTATATAAGTCCCAAAGCTTCGCATTCTTCAATTGTACAATCAACTGTAATCAATTGAAGCTCATACATCTTTCGACTCTCTCAAGGTTGAAGGCTGATTTTTTTTAATGAAGATGCGAATAGCCTCTATTTCTTTCTTAATTCAAATGAATTGTTGATAATTCTTCGTTTAGTGAGGATAATGCTCTCGCAATACAATTATATTAAAAATATAATATGGTTGGAAACTATAGATATTTTTATATCAACATTGAAATATTGATATTGATATTTAAATTTTGATATTAATTAAAATTAAAACGGCTAATAATAATAGTTAAATCAAGAAAGTAAAAATTGTGCGGATCCGAAGTAAATACACCCTTGCTGTTAAGTGGCAGTTCACTAGGTGGCGACACGCCATCTTACTTTATTAGATATAGGCACATCGGATATGTTTGCCCAAAGTAGAATCAATAGAAAGTCCCATTTTTCTAACTTTAAAAACAATGAAGTTATGGCATTTCCGATCAATCAATTATATGCCAGCTATAGGATATAGTCGGCCGATCCTTGAACGATATGAACTTTGGTATGTCGAATTGGTTTTTCCAAAGTAGAACCTAAAGAAAGTCCCATCTTTCTAACTCAAAAAACAACAAAGTTATGTGGCAGCTATAGGGCACGGCCGTTCCGAATTATACACTGATTTTCGACTTATACCTGCAAAGGAAAGAAGGGTGTGTGCAAAGTTTGAAGACGATAGCTTTAAAACTGAGAGACTAGTTTGCGTAGAGACAGACAGACGGACATGCTTATATCGACTCAGGAGGTGATCCTGATCAGGAATATACATACTTTATTGGGTCGGAGATCCTTCACTGCATTGCACACTTTTGACCAAAATTTTTATACCCTCTGCAAGGGTATAAAAAGTAGTGAATCAAAAGTGTTTTATATTAAAGCAAATTTCTCTCAAGTCAAACTACTTTTGGCAAATGTTTGGGTAAAATCCGTCTAATGAAAACAAATCTACCTTAGTATTTTTAAAGAGCCTCAAGCATGGCTTTCTTCGACACTTCAATTAGAAAATGGATTTGATATTAAAACGTTTAAAGGATTGATTGTCCAACCATATACTATTAGATATATATCTAATGATACGTGCTGCTAGTTAACTGCAAGGGTAAGGGCAGTTAACCTTGGTATTAAAAACACCTAGATCTACGAAAACGAAAAGACGTGCGCTCGAGTCTACGTTATTATTCGCTATATTCTTATATCCCAATTTAATCCTAGCTTTGTTATATCTTTTTGCGCTCCCGTTCCGATTCATGTTAGCTTACATTAATCTTTTAAGATAAGATAAGATTATATTTTAAGATAAAATTTTAAGATAACAAATTCAATATATCTCAAATTAAACAAATCTCAATTTAAACTATATTTTTAATTGACACTGACCCCGATCCTAAACAACACTGGCTCCGTTAAAGGCCTGCACCTGGCTTCAAGTAACGGCATTGTACAATACTGAAAAATGGCATAGTACGATATAGGAGAATTTGCTAGTCGCCCCCTGCCTCGCAGCCACAGAGGCTTCATGAACAAACTGACTATCGTGAAGTATCTCGACAATTTTCTTGCTTATTTTTTTTCAAAATTTAGGTTTTTAATTTTAGTTTGGGGTTAATTGGAGAGAAATGTTTAGAATAATTAAAAGATGTGGGACGGATGACAGCGGGTTGGGTTTGGGGGGGGGAATTAATTTTTTTTTTTTTTTTTTTTATGTGCTTTGCTTTGGTGGGATTGGTTTTTTTTGGTTTTTGGTTTTGTTGCTGCCTCTCCCCTTTTTATTTGTGTGTGTTACCCCCGTCTCGCTTCTTGCCCTCAGATTGATTGACAACTGCATTGTTTGGAGTGTCTCTTGGTAAGCTTCATCTAATTATGTATTCGGCCTTGATTTAACCAGCAGAAGATTTTATGCTTAAATTAAGCCCCCTAATACATTTCGAAAAATTAGCTGCGTTTGTATGCCCTTGCAGAGGGTATTATAATTTTGGTCAAAAGTGTGCAATGCAGTGAAGGAGACATATCCGACCCTATAAAGTAAATATATTCTTGAGTCCTTTTGTCCGTCTTTCCGTCTTTCTGTTTCTACGTAAACTAGTCTCTCAGTTTTAAAGATATCATCTCCAAATTTTGCACTCACACTTCTTTCCTTTGCAGCCAGAATATATGTCAGTACGGTAGACTATATCATATAGCTGCCACATAATTGGTTGATCGGAAATGGCATAACTTTTTGGTTTTTAATGTTAAGAAGATGGCAGATTCGATGGACTCTGTTTTGGGGAAACTAATCCGATCTGCCAAATTTTATAAAAATCGGCCCACAATACAATCCACAACCGGACTATTGTGCCCTGTCTAGAATGATGATTCACAGCCATTCTTACTTCACCAAGATGGATAAGCTCAAGTGGTCCTTTTCATTTCTGTCAGCCTTGGAGATCGTAAGCCCTTGATATTTTGTGCAACCGTTTTAGTAATCGACCGATAATGGTTATCCTCCCGCTGCCCAACGTGTAAGCACCGACATCATGCCTTGTTGTATTCTTGCAATTTTCCAGCACTACTTCTGTTTCCGTTTTTGGGGTTGCGACCTCTCAGGCTCAGGTTGCTCTCAGGCCAACCTACTTTAGCTTACTTTAGAAATCACTATGGATGGAGCCTCTGCTAATGTTTGCCTGACTTGAATCTGATTGCCATGATGTGAATCTGAGGATGCCCTGAGGGGATCAAAGACGCTCTCAAATTCGCACCGGCTTACTGAGGATGCCCATCGTCTCTTTCTGTGAGGGGCTCAAAGACGCTATCAAATTCGCACCAGTTACTTTGTGAGCTTTAAGTCAGGCCCAGATTATGTGTTTCAATATTACCTCAACGCTTTAACACTTAAACGCTTCGTATATTGTGGTATTAAAGTTCGGTGTCGACTTATTTGGTAAAGCTACGTTTTTCATTAGCACCTGATTACTCCCCTGAAAGCTCATCTTTTTTGCTTCTCCCTTCTTATCTGCATTTACTTTCCTTTATGTTTTAGTATCCAATCAATTTAATTTCCTCGGTGGGTAAAATCAACACGATATGCTTGTTTGGAATCTTGTCCCTATTCATTCGATTAAATATTACTTTCGATGAAGATGTTCCTAATTTACTGTGCGAATTAATATTATGGAATAAAATAAAGTCGTAAATGTTTTCTTGAAAATTTTGTTTGTTCAGATGAGCTATTTTTAGTATCTATATTAGTGATCGGCTCATATTTTCGACTTTGCCATTCGCCTAAGACCAATATGGTATAGTCTTAATTAGTTTGGTGCCATTTGTACTGCAATATTTTTCGAAGAACGAATTAATATATTGTCTTCCATTATCCGTTCGTAGGCATCTTGGGAATCCCAATCTACAATCGTATTTGCCGTTTAAAAGTGGGCCCAGTAAGTCACTCCTTTTAGAGTGATGGGCTTGTTGGGAAAGAAGTTTTTTACATCTAACCTATGATATGATAACCTTGGTAGTCTTCTCAAGGTTCTGGTATGTAGTTTTAGATCTTCAAAAACCCTTTCTATCTTTAAAATATATCAGGAGCAAAATTTACGCCACACATCAGTGTTTTGTACCTGAATAGTCATTTGTAGCCTGAATGGGATAAAAGTGATTATGCCCCGGATGGTTTCATCTAACTCTTGAGGATCATCTGGGCATCTTGACGATATGCACTTTTAAGGTAGTCGTCTGAAATATTTTGTACCCTTTTTTTTATATCGGCTAACCGATATTGTAGAACCTCTCATTCTGTGCCGTCCATACTCGGTGATTGGGTTAAGATAGGATTCAGATATTTCCTCTATGGGTTTGGAGATATTTCCGAATCAATTGAACGAAGTTTGTATTTCAGTGGTCATTGGACCGAAAATAGTCAAGCTTATATTGACATTGCGGGCTGTGCAATCAGAAGGCAAATTCAGCTTTTCGTTGACAGTTGATGAGACTTCATTGCATAGAGCCTGAAGTTCCATTGGGCCCATTGGTTCTAAATTCGTCCTCATTAAAACCTATAAAAAGATCTCTTTGGGCATTGACAGTTATGATCGTTGTCTGAAGATTGTACAATGTCCAGCCTTTTAATGGGCACGATTCTGAACATATCCCATAACTCTGACGACACCATTCGTATCGTTCTTCGAAAAATGGCGTGAGTATCAGTTTTAATGTCTTGCGCATACATTAATTTGTAGATCTGAAGGACGTCAGTGGTTGCAACTGTCAAGATCTGGTTGGGTGGTAAATGATTCCGAATTGGATCGAGTTTGTCTCATAGCTGTGTAGGTGATATTAAAATTGGGATGATTGTTCTATGGCGATCATAAGTTAGTACATTGGATATCACCCTCTGCATTCACTGTAAACCATTTGCTAGTAGATTCATTTGTCCCGTGTGGATCACAAAAGCTAGTTCCAAATGTGTGCCATGGTACTGTCTACGTTGCTCATTTATGAGGGTCATCTGATGTTCCAAAGATTATAAGCTGTTGTTGGTGGCCAGACTTTTTTTTCGCACCAATTAATGGTGGAGTCAACAATGGATGTGTGGTTCTGAAGCAGCTGTAGGAGGAAGTCTTCGTTACCCTTTGTGATAGTTTTGGCCATATCTTCTGCATACGTGGAATCGAATAATAAATCGACAATTTTAACGGTGATCCACATTGCCAAGAGTGGTGCATTAGGTTGTTTCCTGCCTCAAGCTCTGCAAACAGATGTTTAAAATGTATCAGAAGCGAAGTGCATGTTGCTACGTTTTCCAATTCCTGGCACTGTGTGAGAGTTCTGTTCACCCAACTGAAAGTACCTTCATATCATTCCAATAGGGATCCAAGTCCTAATATACTATCATTGTTCATTGTGAAATTACCATTCTCGTGGTTTCCAGACGTTTGTAGAACGGCCTTTAATTGGCGTTGCCATCGCTAGTGGAAATAGCAATTACTGGTTGTTAATCTGTAATAAAAGGTTTGAGCAAAGGGTACATGAACCGATTTCTGGTTTGTTGCCGCAACTTGCACTTGAACAAATTGGACGTGGAGAAAGAATTGAGTTCAGAATGAGTTTGTCTGAGACTGATTTTATTGGTATAAAAGTTCAATATTTATAGCTACTTTGATACATGGATATTGCTTAGGTGGTAAATTAATGGAAATATAGCAAAAACATAAAAATGATAAATTAACAATTTCACAATGTAATATTCTGCACTAATTTGTCGGTTGCATTGACTTGCACTGTCAGCAGTTCGTTGTTTCTGAAAGGTTGGTTTTTTAATGTTCGTCGCTCTTTATATAGGCTATGACCTAATATTGTCTTTATTACATACTTATGGTGTTTGTGTTTTTTGTGTCTTAATATTAAATGCACATGACTTAACATTCTCCCGGCCGTTGAACAGGTGTTCAACCATCGTCCAACTCTATGGTAAACTGTCTTGGGGTAGGTTCCGGAGTTGGTCTTTTAGGTTTTGGAGTCCAAATGGTCCGCCTGTGTCGCAAGACGAGGGTGCCTATTAGTATCAGTATGATGACCGAAATGACCAATGCTGTGTACGACATGGTTGTCTGGTGGTCCAATTGGTACGGTGCATTCTTTCTTTTTATATCGGCTAACTGATGTTGTAAGATCTCTAAATCTATGTCGTCCGTACTTGGTGATTGGGTGGAAGTCCTTGACGCGGAGTCCGAGATTTCTTCTATGGAATTTCTGGGATGGGAGATATCGCCGAATCGACTGAACGATGTTTGTATTTCAGTGGTCATGGTGCCGAATGTAGTCAAACTTATATTGACATTGCGTGCAGTGCAACCAATGGGCAAGCTCAGCATGCCAGTCGCCCTTATGTTGATAGTTGATGAAACTCCATTGCATACCGCCTGCAGTTCCATTGGTTCCTTGGTTGCGAAGATCCATTGGTTAGATTGGAGAGTTTTTATCCATACCATGCTGGAGTGCACAAGATTGCTGTGACATTCTGTTCCAGTCTTGTAATTAAATAACTGGAATTCGCATCTACTGTCTACATTGTATGCCGTTAAGTGATTGAAACAAATATGTTGGTCAAGTTTCATAGGTGTGCATCTTCTGAATTCGTCCTCATTAAAACCTATAAAGCGATCTCTATGGGCATTGACACCTATGATAGTTGTCTGAAGATTGTACAATGTCCAGCCTTTCGATTCCCATATTGGGATGGGCATAATGCTAAAGACATCCAATAACTCTGACGACACCAGTGGTATTGTTATTCGAAAGATGGCGTTTGTATCAGTTGTACTGCCTTGCGCATACATTATTTTGTAGAGCTGCAGAACATCAGTAGTGGCGACTGGCAAGATTTGGTTGGGTGGTAGATGATCCCGAATTTGATCGAGTTGATCTCGTAACTGTGTAGGTGATATTAAAATTGGACTGATTGTTCTATGGCGAACATCAGTTAACACATCAGTTATCACACTTTGCATTCGCTGTAACCCAGTTGCAAGTAGATTCATTTGTGTTGTGAGAATCATAAATGCTTGCTCCAAATGTGCTCCTTGGTACTGTCCTCGTTGCTTATTTATGAGGGTCATCTGTTGTTCCAAAGATCTCAAGCGGTTATTGGTAGCCAAACTTCCTTTTCGCACCAAATTAATGGTGGAGTCAACCATGGATGTCTGGTTCTGAAGTAGCTGTAAGAGGAAATCCTCGTTGCCTTTAACCTTTGTTATGGTTTTGGCCATATCTTCTGCGTATGTGGAGTCAAGCACGCCGAATAATGAATTGGCTATGGTTCCAATAACATTAAACGGTGATCTACGTTGCCGAGAATGATGCATAAGGTTGTTTCCTGACTCAAGCTCTGCAACTAGATGTCTAAAATGGTCTAGAATGGAATTGCATGCTGCTACGTTTGTCATTTCCTGGCACTTATGTGAGAGTTCCGATAATGCAACTGAAAGTATCTTCATATCATTCCAGTAGGGATTCAAGTCGTAATATACTATCATTGTCCATTCGGAAACTACCATTCTCGTGGTTCCCAACCGTTCATAGAATATTCCTGGCTTGTTACTGAACTTCGTCACTTTGATTGGAGTTGCCATCGCTAGTGGAAGTAGCAACATAAGGGCTAGAATTACAGGCATTGATGGGAGGATTCCTTTTTGCGTTGTGCCGGAGGCTCATTAGATAGGTCTGCCTTGTGGGTGTCGTCTAATGGGCGCTTGCTGCTGACTTCTTCTGGGAACAGTGGAGCTAACCGAGTCACTGGTCTCTTGAATATTCCCGAAGACGTTTTGATGTCCACTACCCGAACGTGGTTGTCCGGTCCTGGATACGTTTTTAAAACTCTTCCCATAGGCCAGCTCATTACAGGCACATTGTCTTCCTTTATAAGGACTAGCAATCCCTCATGAATATTTGGAGACGCCGTTTTCCATTTGGGTCGATTTTGGAGTTCTTGCAGATACTCGCTCGACCATTGTTTCCAAAAGGCATGCTTCAGTCGTGATACCAGTTCCCATCTTTTTACTAATGGTTTGCCGTGCGCAATGTTGGTATCGGGAGGAGCAGTTAATGGTTCTCCAATCAAGAAGTGTCCTGGCGTTAAAGCTGCTTCGTCAGTGGGGTCTGATGACATGGGAGTGATAGGCCGTGAATTGAGAATCGCCTCGACTTCAATGACCACAGTGTTGAGTTCTTCGAAGGTTAACGATGCCGTGGCTGTAACTGAAACAAGCAGCCGTTTTGCGGATTTTACCGCAGCCTCCCATAGACCACCGAATGATGGTGCTCGTGGGGGAATGAATTTGAAGTCTACTTCTCTTTTGTTGCAATGTTGAACTATGGCGTCCTTCGCATTGGTCGAAAAAATAGCGGTTTCGAGCTCTTTTAATTTATTGTTGGCTCCCACAAAATTTGTTGCATTATCACAATGGATAGTCTGGCACTTTCCTCGGCGTCCAAGAAATCGGCGGAGAGCGGCCAAAAAGCGTCTGTTGTGAGATCGCTTACCAACTCCAAATGCACTGCCTTCGTGGAGAAACAACAGAACACTGCGATATAGGCCTTGTCAGGACGTTTGCCTCGATCTTGTGATGAATCCATATGGGGCCACAGTAATCTACTCCAGAGTTAAAGAATGGGCGAGCCTGCGTGACTCTTTCGACTGGTAGATTTCCCATAATTTGATTCATTAATTTGGGCTTCATTCTGGTACACCGTACGCAATTGTGTACAATGTTTCTCGCCATTGTTTTGTCATTGATGACCCAATATTGTTGCCGAGCGATAGCACGCAAGGCTTGGGCACCGCAATGCATGTTGGTCTCATGTATCTCCCTTAGGATCATTTTTACAATTGTGTCATTGTAGGGGAGCACGACTGGATGTTTTGCGCCCTCGGATAGGTTTGAGTGTTAGAGTCTGCCTCCTACTCGAACTAATCCATCAGGTCCAAGGAAGGGAGCCAATGACACAAGGGAACTCTTTTTGTCCACTGTTTTATAGCGTTTGAGCTGTTTGCACTCTGCATAAAATTCGATTTGCTGAATTGTGCGTAGGATAATTGTGCGTGCCTGGTTTAGCTTGCCTAGACATAGTGCCTTCGTTGGCGCTCTATTTGCCTTATAACAGAACCGCAGCATGTACGCAACAATCCGTTGCAATTTGTAAAAAGAGTTACTGTGCCTACAGTTGTAAACCTCCCCTCCGAATGTGTCCTTAGCAGCCGCCATGCTGACGAATTTGGTTTTTTGCTCTAAATTCGTCGAAATAATGGCTGGCATCTTTGTCCAGTTCTCCCTGGGTCCATGTAAAAACAGGGGTCCATAAAACCACATACTGTTGCTTGAAAGTTTGCTAGCTGCTATTCCTCTGGACAAGACGTCGGCTGCATTATTGGCGGATGATACGTGACGCCATTGAGACTGTTCCGTCACTTCTTGAATCTTGGCTATCCGATTTGCCACAAACGTGTGGTAAGTGGAAGCCGTTGCATTGATTCACCCTAACACGACGGATGAATCAGTCCAAAAGAACCCAGAAGCCTTGTCCACCGACAAGCGTAAATCTTGTCTGACTCTGTGCGTCAGCTCTGCGCCGAGGACTGCTGCGCACAACTCTAGTCTGGGCAAGGATTGCTTCGGTGTGGGTGCTACTCTGGATTTGGAACATAGCAGCCTTACTGAGGTTTGCTTATTTTTATAGGTTGCTCGTACGTATATTGCTGCGCCATATGCCTTTTCTGAGGCGTCCACGAAGGTGTGTAACTCTTGCGTGACTGGTACCTTTCCGTCAAATATGTGTCTTGGAATTTGCAGTTCATTCAGACTTTGCAGGTCAGCGCGATAGTTTTTCCAATCGGACTGAAGTTCCAAGGGCAATTCCTCATCCCAAGCCAATTTCAATTCCCAGAGGTGTTGCATAAATATCTTTGCCTTTACTACAACTGGCGCAAATAAACCTATAGGGTCAAAAATTTGTGACAACTCCGAGCAAACCACTCGTTTTGTGATGACCAACGCTTCGCCTTGCTGCGATCTTCCGCAAAGTTGATCTTTATTGGGCATCCATATCAGGCCGAGGGTTTTAACACTGTATTGGTCCAGGGTCTCACCCAATTTTACATCGCTCACAGTATCCTCTTTGGGTATTCCTTGCAATATTCCTGCATTATTTGAGCACCACTTTCGCAATTTGAAACCGTGTGGTAGTAATATTTTATTCAGTTCACTTTGGATTTGAACTGCTTCTGCCACTGTGTCAGCACCCGTCAAGCAATCGTCTACGTAGAAGTCATTCTCAAGTGTCGCAGACCCCAACGGGTAGCTGTCTCGTGACCGGATTGCTAAATGATTTAGGCATTTGTGGCCAAAAATGGGGCTGTTTTGGTTCCATACGTGACGGTTTTAAGTCTATAGTACTTAAGATCCTCGGATGGATCGTTTCTCCAGACTATAAGCTGATGGAACTGATTATCTGGATTGATCCATACTTGACGGTACATCTTTTCTTGTCCGCCGTGAACACTATTTGTGTGTTCTGAAGCGTAGTAGTATGGACAATAGCTCGCTCTGAACCGTGGGTCCTGTTGAAGCATGTCGTTCAAGGATTTTCCACTTGATGTTTTGCATGACGCATCGAAAACCACTCGTAGTTTTGTGCTGCTGCTGTCTGGTTTCAGAACACAGTGATGTGGTTGAAATAATGATTCTTGGGTATATGTGTCGTCGGAACAGCCTTCATATGTCCCAAAGCTTCATATTCTTTCTGAAGTCGGAATATCCATTCCGAACATCACCCTCTAATCGTCGCTCTAGGGCTAAGAACCTTTTGATAGCAATATCTTTTGACTCCCCAGGGCTGAAGGGTGTTCGGAGAATGGTAGTTTCACAATAAGTCTTCCGTCTTCCGCTCGTTTTAGAGTTTCTACAAAGAATTTCTCGCAATGTACTTCTGACGGGGATCGATGTTTTGATTGGTTGTCCAAATTGTCTAGTTTCCAAACCTTTCAATTAATGCGTCAGTTTCTTCACCGATGCTGACACCACAGGCTTGGCGGATTGCGCTATGGATTTAATTCCACCTGCTACAATCCATCCTAGTTTCGTATTTTGTAGCATGGCACCAGCTCTTCCGATCTTCTGCTGATTTGGAAGGAGTAACGAGTAATAGTGCTCGGCGCCGATTAGTAGATCTATCCTACCAGGTTTATCAAACTGGGGATCTGCTAACTGACACTCATTGGGTTTTTTAACGCACAATGAGTAAGTGGTTGAGCTGGCTGGTCAGCTATGATGTGGGGAAGGACAAAGGCTTCTATGCGCTGGCTGAAATCCCCGTGAAGAGAGCTAACGAAGATAGTTACTCTAGCTCTACTCATTCTTGGTTGTCCTCCAATTCCTTCGATCCGGAGCTTTGTATTGTGCCGCTTTAATGACAACATTGATGCCAATCGCTCAGTGATCAAATTGATCTGTGATCCTGAGTCTAGCAAGGCTCGAAATTTGGCTGCTTGACCGTTCTCTGCCTGGACCGCTACCTTTGCTGTTGCAAGAAGGTTGGGGAATGAAGGCTTGTGGATTCCAGGTGTAACAAGGTGTGATGTTTTTTTTCGCACTTGAAACAATTCCTTCCTTTACATTCCTTTGCTTTGTGGTCAGTCTTGAAACAGTTGACACACATTCTTTGTTTTTGTACCCAGTTTAACCTTTCTGATACTGTTCTTGCACGGAACTCCTCACATTTATATAGTGCGTGATTTGGAGCCTTGCAATAGTGGCATGATGATTGTCTGTCTGACGTACCGAATGCGCACGCCAGATTTTTTGACTCTTTTTTCAGTGATGCCGTTGTCTTTCCAGAGCTCAAGACTCTGATTCTTTGCTCTAAGAATTCCAGCATCGTCTGTAGGGGCTGGATCTCTACTGAGTTGCCAACTGTCTGCTCAAATAGACCCCTTTAGTCATGTCAAGCTTATCGGTAAGCAAGACCACCAGAAACGCATCCCATGTGGATACGTTGATGCCTAGTCCCTTTAATGACGCAAGGGTTTCTAGGGTTGTTATTACTGCTCTTGTATGGATTTGGCACTGTCAGAGACTGGGCTCTGATGAAGTAGCCGACGAATAACTGTTTCGCGATGAGCCGAGGATTGTCATACGATCCAACTATTTGCGCCATGCATGAACATAGTTGTCCTCGTTTAGCTCGATGTGACGTTTAGTCTTTCCGCATTTCCAGAGAGAGCGGATTTTAGGTACCACATTTTCTTCACTGATGGCATGTTGGTATCATGGACCATGCAGGTAAATAAGTCATGGAACTGTTTCCATTTCATTGCATCCCCATCAAACTTTGGAATGTTTATCGGGGCATTTGCACATCAATGCCGTTTGTCGAAGTGCTAGGCCTTGCCATAAGTGCATTTTGCACCTCTGCTTGCAATCGTAGGTATGCCTGTTTGTTATAACCACTGTTTATTGGGTTTTCAAACTCTTCGTAGACTGTCAAGTGGATTTCTTGGACTTGAGCCCATAAAGATTTTAGCAGGTCTCCTGGACCTCCCCCGGCTGCCTTAAACTCTCTTAAGGCACCGTTTACGGATTCTTTAGTTCTCTTTGGCGCCGGCATAATCCGGCTAATCGCTTATTCTCGGGAACTTCGTCACGGGATTGTTCTTGAACTTGATTTTCTACTTGTTCTTGAGCATCTTCCTTTAGACTCGTGCCTTGCATCAGCTTGTCTCGATTGCTTTCGAAAGTGGCTGCATATTTCTCGCAACTTATCCGGAGGTCCTCAGCATACTTGATGTAGCTTTCGGTCCTGGCTGTTCCTTGGATTTTTGCATCATTTTCAACGAATCTTTCCCACGCATCTTCCAGATGGTTAGTTTCGTTTGAAAGTATGATGCCTTTTGTTTTCGAATCGGCCCATCCTTTTTATAATTCCGGATGCATCTTGCGATCTCTTGCCCAGTTTCTTGCTGGGCATCTAAGAGGCCTTGAGCGCTCGCCTCATCAACGGCTGGCTCTATAATAATTTTAGGGGCAATATTCTCCCTTTCCATCTTTTCGTTCTTCGTTTCTGACCGTTGGGAGTATTTTATTTACTGCTAGAGGGCTAGTAGCTGGATGCGCTCCGACTCGCTACCGAAAGTGGTCGAAGAAACTGAACCCTTTTTTGACGGACTGAGGGAGGTGTGGTGTCCTTAATCTACCGATTAGCGGGACAGCGTCACACTGCTTTGAAGATCCTAATGCTCTCTTAGCAGGAGTCTTCCTGAGTTTTCTTTGTGGACCGATAGAAATCTCTATTCGTTCCTATTGACTCTTGTTCGATTTGTGATCCTGGGCTTTCAGGATCACGTCGGGGTCACCAAAGTGTTAATCTGTAATAAAAGGTTTGAGCAAAGGGTACATGAACCGATTGCTGGTTTGTTGCCGCAACTTGCACTTGAACAAATTGGACGTGGAGAAAGAATTGAGTTCAGAATGAGTTTGTCTGAGACTGATTTTATTGGTATAAAGTTCAATATTATAGCTACTTTGATACATGGATTTGCTTAGGTGGTAATTAATGGAAATATAGCAAAAACATAAAAATGATAAATTAACAATTTCACATTATTTCTGCACTATTTGTCGGTTGCTTGACTTGCACTGTCAGCAGTTCGTTGTTTCTGAAAGGTTGGTTTTTAATGTTCGTCGCTCTTTATATAGGCTATGACCTAATATTGTCTTTATTACATACTTATGGTGTTTGTGTTTTTTGTGTCTTAATATTAAATGCACATGACTTAACACTGGTATTGATGGGAAGTTTCTCTTTTTGCATTGTACATAGATCAGACTGTTTGTTGTTGGTTTCATCTGAGAATAGTGGAGCTAGCTGAGTCTCTTGAATAATCCAGATAACGTTTTTATGTCCACTACCTGAACGGGGCTGTCCAGTCCAATATACGTTTTGGCAACTCTTCCCCTAGGCCAACTCATTACCGGCTCATTATCTTCCTTTATAAGGACCTTCTTTAATATTTGGATATGCATGTTTCAATTTGTGCCGATTTTGGAGTTCTTGCAGGTACTCTGCGTCCATGAAAGTGTGTAGTTCTTGTGTGACTGGAACCTTTCCGTCAAATATGCTTCTTGGAATTTGCAATTTATTTATAGTTTTAAGGTCAGGAAAGTTAGTTGTTCCAGTCTGACTGAAGTTCTTAAGTCAATTTATCATTCGAAGCCATTTTCATTTCCCAGAGGAGTTTCATGAATATTTATGCTTTTACGACAACTGACGTAAACAAACGTATTGGGTCAAAGATTTGGGACAACTCAGAGCAAACCACTCGCAATGTGATGACCAGAGTTGCGCTTTGCTGGGTTCGTCCGCAAAGTGGGTCTTTATTCGGTATCCATATGAGGCCGAGGGTTTTCACACTGTATTGGTCCAAGGTCTCACCCAATTTTACATCGCTCACGGTATCCCATTTGGGCATCCCTTGCAGTAGTTCTGCATTATTCGAGCACCACTTTCGTAATTTGAAACCGTGTGGTAGTAATATTTTATTCAGTGACACTGTGGATTTAACTGCTTCTACCACTGACGTTTTGCACGAAGCATCGAACACCACCCGCAGTTTTGTGCTACTGCTGTAGGGTTTCAGAACACAATGATGTGGTATGAAATGGTTATTTTTGGGTACATGGGTTGTTGAAACAAGCTTCATATGTCTTAACACTTCAAATTCTTTCATGAAGTCGGCATACCCTTTTCAAACAACACCGCACCGCACCGCAACGTCGCTCTAGTGCTAAGAACCTTTTGATAGCAATATCTTTTGCCTCCCCCAGGGCTGAATGGTGTTCGGCGAACGGTAGTTTCACAATAAATCATCCAACTTCTGCTCTTTTCAGAGTTTCTACAAAGTGTTTCCCACAATGTACCTCTGACGGAGATCGAAGTTTCGTTTGGTTGTCCACATTGTTCACCGACAATTTAGACCGACATCGACACATGCTTCGGCGGATGGAGTTTTTGATTTAATTCATGTTTCAATCCATCCAAGCTTCGTGTTTGGTAGTATGGCACCATCTCTTCCGAATTTCTTCTGATTTGGAAGGAGTAGCGAGTAATAGTGCTAGGTGCCGATTAGTAGATTTATCCTTCCAGGTTTATCAAATGGGGAGCTAGTGGACACTCATTGGGTGTTTGTAATGCGCAATAAGTAAGTGGTTAAGCTGGTTGGTCATCTATAATGTGGGGAAAAACAAAGGCTTATATACGCTGGCTGAAATCCGCATTAAAAGACCGCATTAAGGCCAAGCAGCCACAAACAAAACCATTTAAAATAATCATTTTATGTTTAGCGCATTCGCTTTTGTATGCTTTGGTAGAGTTCAGCCCCATGCCTATATAAGAGTTAAATTTGATCATGTTTAATATTGGAAATTTGGGATGAAATTGTTTAATTAGGGTACAACCAAAAAACCATTAGTGTTACATTTTGTTGAACACGACGTTGCTGCCACGAAAACTCTGTTGTTTCGTTTTTGGACACTTGGACTTTAATTACATAATGGAGTGTGGAGCTGAAGCTACTGGATCTGCTGCGTGAAGCATGAAGAGGAGGTGGGCGGAGGTGGCGTGTCAGAAAATGGAGGTCCTGGATCAGAAGGTCAAGGCTGCGATGCGGCCCGACGAATCAACCATTCTGACCCTCGAGTCAATCAAGAAGCCTCTGTGCGATCGATTCACTACGCTTCAGAAGGACTTGGACGTGATTTATAATGGAAATTCTCTCAGCTGGCCACTGACGTGCATGTTGACATCCAAGTGAAGGTTGTCAAGCGCTCCATGCGCTTTAGGATTACCAGTGGTGCTGGTATTTTGCCTACGCCATACAGGTCTGTTCTCTTAATGCTCCCGTTGCCGATGCCAATATGGCGGATATGCCGAGTGGCCGGATTTCTGCCACTTATTTATGAAGACGATTAACAGCCATCCTCACGTGATCAAGATGGAGAACCTCAGGTGGCTAATTTTATGTCTGCGAAAGCCTTGGAGACCATGAGAGCGCTGGAGATTACTGAGCGCTGGAGATTACTATTGGAGATTATGATGTTGCCTTTGATTTTTTGCGCAACCGTTTTAGCAATCGACGATTAATATAATATTCCAGGCTAACATCAACGAGATTCTGCAGCTTAGGGTGGTTAAGCCAGGATCCATTGCAACTCTTCGGGAGTTATCCGACCGTTTCAATGGTCATTTGCTAGCCCTAATGGGTTCTGGGTCACCTGCTGAAGGCCATTTCGCTCGCGGATGCTCAGTTTCCTGCTGCGCAACGTGCAATCTCCGTCATCATTCCTTGTTGGAACCCTGCGGGCATCACCCACACGTGTCTTACGTCCCATCAATGCAGTTTCCGTTGCGAACCCACCATCCCGCTCAATCAACACTGTCGTGACCCAGGATCTCAATGCTGAGCTAGTGCTCCTGGCAACTGCTAATTTACTCGTTCGTGGTCGCTATAAAGCCTTTTGTTTTTGGGGGGGGGGGGGGGGTGTGGGGGGGTGTTACATGTTTTGAAGATTCCTAGCAACATGGATCTGGCTGACCTCAACTTCCACGGATCGCAGCGATGGGCCCTGCTGATTGAAGCCAGCTTATCCTATGGTCGGCTGGCCAAATCCAGTTATGTCATAGGGATTCCATTGCTCAGAATACATGATTTACCTAAGTGTTTTCTGGATGCGGTGAACTATCACAGGAAGTGTCGGCGGCCTGTGTTAGAGAGGAGGCTGGAGTGTCCTATACTGAAGAATGTAAAGTGACTGCTGCCCATTCCAGAATTGTTATTGAAGGCCTACCGTTCAATGGGGGGAGGATGCTGGGGCAAGCAGCCACCAGTAAATCCATTTAAAATGATCAAATTATGTTTAGTTTTGCATGCGCTTTGTTGTTATTGTTTAATTCGGCCACTACACCGACGCTGCACCGACAGTTAGAGAATGAAGACTTATGCATTCCAGGCGTAACAACGTGTAATGTTTTTGTCGCACTTGAAGCAATTCCTTCCTATGCATTCCTTTGATTTGTGGTCGGTCTTGAAGCAATGGGAACTCATTTGTTGTTTTTGTACTCAATTTAATCTTTCGAGTACTGTTTCTGCGCGGAACTCCTCACGTTTATAAAACGCCTTAGATTTGGAGCCTTGCAATAGATGCACGATGATTATCTTTCTGACAAACTGGACGCGCAAGCCAGATTTTTTTACTATTAATTAAACTCTGATTCTTTGCTCTAAGAATTCCAGCATAATTTGTAGGGGCTCTACAGAGTTGGCAACTGTCTGCTCCAATACACCCCTATTATTCATGTCAAGCTTATTAAGGTAAGCAAGACCACTCGAAACGCCTAGTCCCTTTAATGAGGAAAGGGCTTCCTGCGTTGTTTTGTACAGCTCCTGTATTGATTTGGCACTATCAGAGACTAGGCTCTGATAAAGTAGTCGACAAACACAGCTTGACATTATCATCATACATACGTGTAGTAGCATAGCTTATGTGACCCTAGGTAAGTCGTTAATAAAAAGGACAAATAAAGGAGGTCCTAAGTGACTGTCTAAATGAGCAAAGAGATTATCTAGCTTACAAGAATCGGAAATATTTTTTTTATGATTTAGGGAAGGAGGCAGAAGACGAATAGAAGGAGTTCATATAATTGCGGAAGTTTAATTAACAATTCGCGAAATAACGTTTTTAAAGTTGATTGTTATAAATATGAACTGATTTCGAATATAAACCAAGCTTGTCTGATGAAACCAAGATCCTGAGTTTTTGGAAGTTCTTTATTTTATGTTCTTTAGACAAAAAAAGTATTTTTTAAACCATGGTGGTTTTGTTGATGATGATGAAGAATGCGTAGCAGCTTTGATAGAGTTAAAGGATGATAGATATTTCCAATCAATTCCAGTTAATTGATTGCGAAGGGCATTATAATACGTTTTTCTGAAACAATTGGTACGATGCTAAGGCTTATAATAACCGTCAATATTAGAAACATCAATTTGACACAAAAAAAAGTTCAATTCAAAAAATGCTCAATAGCCTCAAGGTGGTGAAAATATCTTCAACCAGTGGAGGTATATAGGGACAAATAAGGATAATATGAGACGAACCAGAAGAAATGTTCACCGGAATGAACTCCATTCCAAACAGGTTCGAGAAAGGGATGAGTTCAGCTGACTCATTATTCATAGCAATGGCAGATCCATTCAAAACACAGTGAACACGGGAACAAAAATTTCATTATCAGAGACAAAGAAATTAAGCCAGGTTTCGGTAAGCGAAATACCTTCAAAGTCAAGAAAATCTGTCTTAGTAAAAAATTGGGTCAATATACCCTGAATTCTTCAATCGTTTGGGTTATTCAGTTTTTTTTGAGCAGTTTCTGCAGAGTTGGGATTCAGGGGGTCTTTGGCTGGAAATTCATGAATGATACTGTACACAAGCTATGCTGCAGAAATCAGGAATTACTTTTTTGATAAAAGATATAATTCGCATTTATTTAAGAATAAACCTAAGAACAGCTATTTAATTAGGAGGTAGCTTAATATGGTTTAAGAGGTGACTCATTGCATCATCCTCAGTGGTGTTCGGCACAAGGTGGAATGCAAATATGGCTTTATACGGTGTGCAACTGCTCTAATCTTAAGGCTATAAGGATTTATTCCAGGCGTCATCCCAGTGGCGCCCTTGGAGACGGTACAGCAGGAGCTGCATGTAGGTTGTCCAACGACGGATATATCAAACTGATAGTTGGTCACAAATATTTTGAGGATTCCATTGCATGACTTGGGGAACGGAACACTCCTTTTCTCCTTGAAGATTCATATAATAACTTAAGACCAAGTAATTGTACCTCAAGGGTAAAGAATTGCTATTTAATTATTAATTTCTGCACCAGTATCTATTAATAAAAAATTGCTTACGGACATTCCACTTATCATCTGCTTCATGAAAGTCCGCAGATTCAAGACCATGGCAGGCCAATGTTCTTTGTGATAAAATCGCTTATCCGTCCATTGTGTTCACCATCAGCAAATTTGACATGTAAGCAAGTATAATACAGCCAGCAGGACAGGTAAGAGTCTCCGGTAATGGATCCTCCAAAATCGCATTTTTATTCGCTCGCAGTGCATTATTGACTGAGTTATGCCCATAGTATGCCATAGTAGTAAGTGCAAGAAGAATTAAGCTAGACTCTTTGTGGCAGAGAGTACACATTCTGATCAGGCACGTCTAACGGAGGAGTTAGCAAAAGAGATATGCGAGTAAGGCTGAACGCTGTAACGAATAACGAACTTCGAGTAAAAACGATATAACGGGTTAGGCGTCCATAGAGTAGACATCAGGAAGAGAATATATTTATTTATGAATATATCTGAAGCGCGGTAGAATGACTATAAAAAGAATAATTTTGTAAATAAGAAGTGTATAGTCCAAGAAACTATATAGGGCAAAGTTACGCGTCCAGAGAGTAGACATCAGGAAGAGAATATATTTATTTATGAATATTACTGAAGCGCGGAAAAAGAGTTTCCTCTGAATTGGCCTCTCTCTCCGTTATAACTGTTGCAACTAATTTTTATTATAATATTTATTACAATTATTTTGATAATTTCCACAATAGTTACCGCGGTTGAAGGCTCGGTTAGGTCTATATCTTTCGTTCGTAGCGTATAGTACTGGACTCGGATGTCCTACAGCGTCTGTGCAGCTATCGACAAAGAGAGTTGTCGGGTCAAGCAGCCGACAGAAACTCATGACGTCACTCTCTTCTATCTTTATGTCCCTATTCGCATCGTTCCCTCTCGTGCATTCGATCGGCCACCTGGATCTGCCGTCATGCGCTATCGTGGTCTCGCTCTCTCGTGGTATCTCTCGGTCGCTCCGCAACATAAAGCGTTGAGCCGCGCTCCCGCTTCACTTACTTATCAGACCGGTCTTCAACTCTACACACAGTTTCTGAGCATTAATTAAAGCTCCCGAAAACGCTCGGTATCTTAACATTGGTGAGCCCCCGACATCATTGTGCTTGGAAAAATAATTAGCTGAATTATTTTTTATTGAAAATTTGAGCTGCGCGGCTTAAAATATAAATTAAATAAAAACATTAAAAAAAAAACATTCTTTGGTTTGTGATTTGTGCGCGAAATATATAATAATATATAAGCATCTATTGACATACATACGCATATTGCATCCGTTGTTTACTACAATCGCTCATACATATGTATATTACCCCGTTATATAGCAGTATCACAGTGGGTCTGCTGATAAGCTGACAATAAATTAACAAACTAAATTTTAATTTTTTTTTCGAAAATGAATCCGTTCTTCGAGTGTGCCTCTCCTGGAAGGAAATTGTTTTTAAATCAAAGTTCAGTCGTCCTTTTTGAGGATCTTCAAGGATTGCTGTCGTCCTTGAAAGCAGTGGAGACAATTCCGGCGGCGATGATAAATGTGCGGCTTAGCGAATTGGAAAGCATCGTTGTGGACTTCAAGAGCACGCACAAGGAGCTATCCAAACTTCAACGATGCGGCGAGGTAGGCACGATTCACCCTGGACCAGGAGATTATGCGGAGCTCCAGGTTATTGCTGGCGAGCTCGACACTGAACAACGCTACTCCAGCCGTCAATTTTAATGCGTCGTTCGGCAGAACTTTCCACGCTTTGCCGCCACTGCCACTTCCCATTTTTAGTGGAGGTTATGCAGAGTGGCTTAAATTGCGGCCACTGTTCTCGACCATGGTAGACACAAACCCATTTATAAGTCGTGTGGAGAAGCTTCAGGGGTTGCGGTCCTGCCTTCGTGAGTCTGCCTTCGTGAGTCTGCTCATTTTCACCAGCCTCAGCGAGTTGATTTGCTAATTGGAGCTGAATTATTTTACGAGCTTTTTGTGTGGAGCAAATTCATCTGTTTCCTTGTTTGCCCTCAATCCAAAAAACTCGGATCGGTTGGGTTGTTTGTGGAGGCGGAGACCATGATAATGGTTAGGTCCGGCGGGGTTGGTGGGAGGGCAGCCAAGATAGCGCGGCCGTGTTTAGAAAGTACGGAAGGAAAGAAATGCGTGGAATGTAGACGGCATAAGGGGCAGCAGCGGGGGCAGAAGAACCAGCACAGCTGCGCGCACGGAAGAAGGAGAAAGAGGAATCACCGTGGAACGTAACGGTACCGGGCGGGCCGTTGCGGCAACGCTCAAATATCTTAGTAGGGAGCGGGTACAGCGGGGAACAAAACGGCCCACGACAGCGCAGCTCTGTTTAGAAAATGCAGAAACTCAGAAATGCATTGGGAACGTCCAAAGGGAGACCTGCATAACAACAATATGATTCGGAGGCCCAAGCGGGGCAAAGGGAGGGGCAACAAAGAGATCCTGCCAATGGAAAGGCGAAGAGAATTGGAGAAAGGATTGGATACCTGTAGGGTAGGTAGGCCCTTCGTGCCCTGATCCGGCCGCCAGGCACCAAGTGTATCCTGCCCGGCGTGTGCTTGGAAAGTGTGCCTATTGATCTGCTAACACGGATTAGGTGCCGGCTACGGGGAAAGGGCATTCTCAGTGAGCCAAGGATATCGACGATCCACGGAGTATAAGAAGAGGAAGAGTGAGACCAGGAGCAGCGCCGACGACAGGGTCAGCGCCGACGACAGGAGCATCGGTGACGACAGGAGAGCGACACCAGGAGAAGCAACTACGGCAGGAGAAGGGCAGCATAGGCCCCACAACTGGAACAGGTGAGTCCGAACGGAGAGAACCATGCACGTCTTGCTGGGTGAAAGCTACAGGAGGGCGTGTGTATTGGCACCAACCCGGAATGGTGACCGGTGAACGTGGGGAGGACGAGCGGTCGTTCGTGAGAATAAACGGAACTGTTGTAAAAACGAAGCACCCTGTGTTATTTCTGGGCTCGGCAATCACGTCGAATCTATAAATTCGGTGGAACGGCCCATAACCTCTGTGAGCTAGCCGCGGCATTTGTTGTGAGCACCAACCGGCAAAACAGTTCGTTCTATGTGAAGACGGAAAAAGATCAGCCAGTCGGCAAGCCACTGAAGCCCATGTTGGAGAGCAGCCCGGCAGCACTGACCCAAAACATTTTTGATGAAGTCCTTAAGACCCGTCTTTATGCCATTCGGGCTCAGCATTCTCTGCTTCAGTAGAAGCTAGTGGAGCTCAAGGTACGGGAACAGGAACTACTGGTGTCTGAGAAGCGTGTCCAAACCAGCTCAATCAGAAAAGGCACCTTTGTAAATGCGATCAACTCTCTGCACCACCCATTCCTCCAAGGAAACCGTTAAGGACGCCCACGACAACACCTACTGGCTACTTTCCCGCTCCAAAGTCGCTGCACAACAACGGGAATACCTTGCGGAAAGTGACCTTTAAATCTCCCCAGAAATTTGTCACCTATGAAATTGAAATTGTGCCAGCTGCCCCTACAAGATGCTGTTGAAAGCTCATCTTCCAACGGGGGAAATATGTCTGGTCAAGGAGCCGCCAATCGCTTTCGTGGTCTCGCTCTATCGTGGTATCTCCCGGTCGCTCCGCAGTATCAACCGTTGAGCCGCGCTCCGGCGTCACTTATTTATCAGAACGGTCTTCAACCCAGTACAATCAGTTCCCATATTTGATATACACAAAAATCATAAAACCAAAAATAAATAAATTGCGCTTATATATATAAAACAAACAGAACTTGTTATTTATTAAGGGCTGGTTTCTGAACATAAATTAAAGCTTCCGATCTCAACAACGCTCGGTATCTCAACAACAGCAGTGACCTCAATCATACCATAAAAGATTCTCGATTTTATTACAGACCTGACTTCGTCAAGTGGTATTTTCGTAATAAATGATTTCAATGAAATTTGTAGACTTACTCCTTCGGTGTATTCTTTAAATAAACCGTTAGTCATATGGGCCGCTTGCGAAGCCCTTGTCAATTGATCATTTAGCACACAGTGCTTTCTCCAATTTGTTTTAAGCTTGTTTATTATAGACGTGATTGTTTGTTCGGCACTAAGTTTCGAACGGTGCCTTTGAGTAAGGTTTTTAGAAGGCTAACCGCTGTAGTTTAATGTATTCCTTTAGGTGCATCCACTACACAGAGAGCATCAATGAATCTTTGTAGGTTCTAAGGCTTTCCACTAAATGGCGACATGAGTGAAGAGGCTAGCTTAAGAAATTCTATTTGTGTCATAGACATGATAAATGTTTTTCCTCCTGTTACAGACTCTGGTTCAGGGTCAGAAAATTCGTGTAATGTGGTTACCGCTGCTATTGTAAGATCGTGTAGATCCTCTTCTCTTATATATCTATCTGAACCAGTTGCGATTTCAGAACCGCTTGGTTCGATATCTTTCTCTACTATTGGGGTATTTTTATGTCTATGGCGTATTTCGATTTGATGCTATTAAGATTTTTTTTAGTCTATGTAGAAATCTTGACACATAAGACCAATCTTTAGTACTTAATTTATCTTGTAACGAACAGTTTTGGTCGGTTGTGCTCGCAACAAATGCCTCGGCTAGCTCACAGAGGTTATGGGTCGTTCCACCGAATTTATAGATTCGACGTGATTGCCCGAGCCCAGAAATAACACAGGGTGCTTCGTTTTTCCAAAAGTTCCTTTTATACCGAACGACCGCTCGTCCTCCCCTGGTTCGCCGGTCACCGTTCCGGGTTGGTGCTAATACACACGCCCTCCCGAAGCTATCGCCCAGCAGTACGGTCTTGGTGCTTGGCGCCGGTTCGGGTCACGGTTCCCTCCGTTCGGACTCACGTGCTCCAGTTACGGGGCCTATGCTGCCCTTCTCCTTCCTTTTGTCGTTCTCCTGTCGTCGTTGCTGCTCTTGTCGTCGTTGCTGCTCTTGTCGTCGTTGCTGCTCCTGTCATCGTTTCTGCTCCTGTGGTAGTTGCTGCCACTGACGTCGTTGGTGCTTCTGTCGTCGTTGCAGCTCCTGTGGTCGCGGCCACCTCCCAGGCACACGCTGGGCAGGATACGCTTCTTGGTGCCTGGCGGCCGGATCAGGGCATGAAGGGCCTACCTACCCTACAGGACACTCTGCCGGTTGCGTTCGCCACTCGCATCAAAACACCTACGCGCCTACGCTCCGCAGGATCTATGGTTGACCAGAGGTTTGGTGTCGCGACTTCTTTAACTCCAGGTGATACGCTGTGCGTACGCCCCAGCGCCTGGATCAAGAGTCTTTTGACTTGAACGGGATGTCCCTGTTGAGTCTTGTTGTTGGGCTTGAGTTCCCAAGCTGGTTATCCCTCGCTTTACAGGATCACACCTGGTTGTGACTTTCAGGAATCGAAAAGGCGTACACCAGACCGATCCGTCGCTACCGCTATAACACCAGGGTACCTGTCGTGTCTGGGAATAAGCCAATCCGACTCTATTTACCCTTGGGCCTCTATTTACCCTCTATTTATCCTTGCTCGGTGACGCGCGGTCCTGGCGCCACGGATCACAGTTTTTTTGGCACTCGCTCTAAAATCCCGCACTTGAGACTGTCGGACTTACCCACGGGGGCTCTTCAGCCTATTCTCCTAATTCCTGCAAGGAAACTTTCTCGTTTGAATGTTAGACTTACCCACGGGGGGTCTTTCACTCAACTCTTCCAACTTCCCTAGAAGACTCGGCCTCGAGGCGCCCGTTAATCTTCGCCAATCTCGCGTTCCGCCGTTAATCCTTCGTTCCCCTGTTCTCGCCGTTAATCCATCCTCCAACTCCTGTCGCCTTTCCATTTGTTGCCCCTCCCTTTGCCTCATTTGCCCCCTTTGCACCGTTACGTTCCACGGTGATTCCTCTTGTTCCTTCTTCCGTGCGCGCAGCCGTGCTGGTTCTTTTGCCCCCTTATGCCGCCAACATTCTACGCATTTCTTTCCCTCCGTACTTTCTAATCACGGCCACGCTATCTTGTCTATGGTATTACAATAATGACAATATTAAGTTATAAAGTACATAATATATAAAAAAAATCATATATTTTTATTTACTCTTGATTTTTTTGCTTTATAATTTCATTATTTTTCAGATTTTATTTTAAGTTTTATTCAGATATCTATTTTCCTGGTATTTTTATTTTTACTTATTGATTAAATATTTATTAGTCAAAATTTTATGAGTTTTAAAAATTCGGCTTCTTCTGGGACTGGCGGTTAGAGATGATATTTTCGAATTCGGTTTTGTTCTGGTACCTCACAACTCGTTCGTTAGTTTTATGTTTCCGTGTTGACGCTAACTGTTCTGTCCAAAAAGTGCAGTCGCCACTGTTCAAGTTCCGTGTGAGATGTGTGTTATGAGCCAGGTGGATGCCGACAATGGCGGCGGGGGGTTTCATTCGTGGTATCGAGAGCGGTTTTAAACTCAGGTTTCAATATTTATTTAGAGAAAATTCCGCGCAATATAACAAAAGAAGCGGCCCGTCAATATCAACAACAACCAAGAAGAAAAAGATAGAGCTTGGGCGCAGAAGCTCTCTACGAAAGCTCCCAAAAACGCATGCACTATTGCAGTGTGGGCCTTCAATAACAATTCAGCAGGGAAGGGCAGAAGACACATCTTTGCAATGGATTATTTCACGGGTTGCGCAGCTGCATTTAGACGACATAGTTTGTAGCATTCCTCCCATCTATGAATTGTGCAGGGCAAACAAGGCACACTAACTTTTTCATTTTATTTAAACTAATAAATGCGACAATAGGTTTTAATTTTTACAGATAACATGAAAAGAATCATGATCCGCAAAGTGGTCGGAAGGACCTGGTTAACCTGTTTGGAACAGAAAATAGTATCTTTTCCAGTAAAAATTCTGACTCAACTTGACCAAGAATGATCCTATGAAGGATTATGACCCCGGCCACAAGTACGACGCACCTGCAATGGTGGTAGGTCTGATACTTTAAGCAGACAACGATATGGTGGAAGGAGATCATCTGAGTCCCAGTTTAAATATTTTTAATGCAAATAAAAGGAAGTGGTTTTGCACTTATTCAATAATTCTTAGATGAACCATGTACTGAGGACTCCAAACGTGTGAACAGTATTCAAGGATTGGTCGAACCAAAGAACCAAACTCTTTTGAATTGCGTTTAATAAAAGCAAGTACTCCTCTGGCTTTATTAACTGTTACAGAAATATGTTGATTAAACAAAAGCTTGTGGTCGAAAAAAAATTCCATGATCATTCTTTAAGGTAATTTGATTTAAAACGTAATGCCTGATGTGATTACCAAATTTCATGAGGCATGCTACGATTAAACGTCATAACCTTGCACTTTGGGCAGTTTAGTGAGAGTAGAGTATTAGTGCACCATATTTAGACTTTATCAAGGTAAAATTGCAGATGTCTATGAAGAAAGTGGTCAGAGAAGGAAAAACAAATCTTGACATCACCAGCATACATAAGTGTAGTAGCTTAGCTTACGACACTAGGTAAGTCGTTAACATAAACGTTAAACGGAAGAGTCACTGCCTTGCGAAACACCAGATGTAACGTTTATAATTGATTGAATTGAGATATGATGGTCTTGAACAAAACATGCTGCGTACGATTTAATAAATATGAAGACATCCACTCTATGATATTTGGGGTGAAACATATAAGATACAGTTTCCAAAGAAGGAAACGATGATTTACAGAATCGAATGCTTTGCTTAATCCGAGTAAACAATATTAGTTTGCATTCGTTTTAGATAACCCTTATAGACGATCGAAGAGAATTTAAGCAGACTGGTTGTAGTAGAACGATGCTTGACAAAACCATGCTGTGTGGAGGAAATTATGCTTATGCAATGATGTTGCAGTTGGGATGGTACCAGCAGCTTGGGAATCGCAGAAAGCTTAGCAATTTCACGGTAGTTTTCAATAAGAATTTTAGAACCTTTCTTATAAAGTGGAATAATAAAAGATTTATTCCATCTCTTGGGAAGGCATGAAAGGTCCAAAGATAAATTGAATAGAGTGGTGAAAGGATAGCATAGGATATCGGAGCAGTATCTGAGAATACAGCTCGGGACATTATCAGGATCAGCAGAAAATGTGATATCCAAGGCATTATGTGATATCCAAAAAGCATTAGAAGCATCAAGATGTTGAAATTTGGACAAGTAATCAATATTTTATGTTCGGAATTTTAAAAGAGTATGTAGGATTATAATCATATAAATCGGATGAAAAGGTTGATTGAAAAATTGAAGCAAAGAGATTAGCAATACCTTGTTCTAAAGAATCGGATATATTTATATAAGTTAAGGAATGAGGAAAAAGACTGGATTTACGTTTCATATTGACAAACGAATAGAAGGTGCTCGGATCATTTTGGAAGTTTGCCTTACATTTGGCGATGTTAAGTATATAAAGTTGATTATTGAGAGAGATAAACTGGTTGCGAATGAAAAGAAAGTTTGTCTGATGAAGCAAAGATCCAGACTTAAGAAACATTTTGTAAGCTCTAGATTCCTGTTCTTAAGACGAGAGAGGTGTTTATTACACCAAGGCGGTTTAGTTGATGATGACGATTGAACTTCAGGAACAAATTTGTCCAACGCGTTGTGAATTACATTATAAAAAGAATCAGTAGGCGCTTCAATAGAGTTCAAAGATTAAAGATATACCCAATCAAATCCAGGCAAATGATAAGAATGGAGTTAATTTGGATAAGAGCAATATCAATTAATTTAATAAAGTTGTTGTGACAACTGGCATAAAGGGAATTGTCATCTTCACACGGGATCCAGGAGATTTGGCGAAGGCTGAAATCACCCATAATTAGGACAAAATCGCAGTCATTGACTTTTGATAAAACAAACTTAATAATTAAGCCTCAAGGTGGTGAAAATATACCGTATCCTCGACCGATGGAGGTATATAGGAACATGTCAGAAAAATATGAGACGGACCAGCAGAAATTTTTATAGCGATAAACTCGATTCCAAACTGATTCGGGAAAGGGATTAGTTCAGCTGAGTATTTATTATTAACATCAATGAGAATACCGCCTTCAAAATGGCCGATCCATTCGAAACACAATGTACTTGGAAAGAAAAATTTCATAATCAGAGACCACCCTCTGGTGGTTTCAATAAGTGCAATAACATCAAAATCAAAAGAAGCACTATTAGAAAAAAATTGTCTCAATTTACCCAGTATATTTTGAAGGTTTTGGTAGCAGGTATTACTATTTTAAAAAAAGATATGCTACGCTTGTGTTTTATCCGTTCGAAACACAATGAACTTGGAAACAAAAATTTCATTATCAGAGACAGAGACAGAGAAACCAGGTTTCAGTAAGTGCAATAGCATCGAAATCAAAAGAAGCACTATTAGTAAAAAATTGACTCAATTTACCCAGAATCCTTCGAACTTTGTGGTAGCAGCAAGAAAATACATTATTAATAAGTTTTTTGGAGCAGAATCGGCATAGTTGGGATTTAGAGGGTCTTTGGCAAAAAATTCATGAATAAAACTGTGCTCAGGCCAGGCTGATGAATCAAGTGCTTTTTCAAGGTAGGATTCAGGTATTTCTATTTTGACAGAGGATATGCTACGCTTAAAAACAGTTAATTCATTTGAAGCTACATAAGATGGCTTAGGAGGTACACCTAACATCATCCACAGTGGCATCTGGTATAAGACGGGATACAAATATGGCTTTACGAGTTGCAACAGCTCTTAGCGTAAGCCCAGAAGATCTTATTTCAGGCGCCATACCAGTGAGAGGCTAAGGAGACGGTACAACAGGAACTTGCAGGTTATCCAACGATGGAGGTATCCAAGACGATAGGTGGACCAAGACTCCTAGCTGATTATATTAGCAGTGCAAATTACACTCATTATCGACGCAGATTTGTCCACTGTACTGAGAGCGAGAAGAGTTCAGTTAGAAACTCTGTGATAAAGAGGCACGATCGGGTAAGGCACGTCGAAGAGAAGACGTAACAAAAGAGATATGCGTGTAAGGCGGAGTAACAACGATGTACCGGGTTGCACGTCCAGAGAATTGAACTCAGGAAGAGAATATATACATGAATATTCTTAAAGCGCTGCAAAAATACTATTGAAGAATAATATATTATTTACGAAGTGTATGGTTTAATGAGCTATATACATTGGTCTAATATACTTCGAATACAGTGTATTCAGCTTGTCGCGAAAAGAGGAAGCTTATATCAAAGATAAAGCCAATCGAATAAAAGCAATCGAAAAAACACGTCCGGATACGGCAAAGTTAGAGAAAGCCTTTTGAACTTTTGGAAATTTTCCAAACTTTTGATCATGCACCCCAGTAGATCAATGTGGAAATCGAGATAACGTCATAACGAGTGTATGAGGGCCGGAACGTCGATTCTTCTCTGCTTCTCCTTCTGCAATCCAGATAAAAGATTCTCGATTTTATTACAGACCTGACTTCGTCAAGTGGTATTTTCGTAATAAATGATTTCAATGAAATTTGTAGACTTACTCCTTCGGTGTATTCTTTAAATAAACCGTTAGTCATATGGGCCGCTTGCGAAGCCCTTGTCAATTGATCATTTAGCAAACAGTGCACTAAGTTTCGAACGGTGCCTTTGAGTAAGGTTTTTAGAAGGCTTACCGCTGTAGTTTAATGTATTCCTTTAGGTGAATCCACTACACAGAGAGCATCAATGAATCTTTGTAGGTTCTAAGGCTTTCCACTAAATGGCGACATGAGTGAAGAGGCTAGCTTAAGAAATTCTATTTGTGTCATAGACATGATAAATGTTTTTCCTCCTGTTACAGACTCTGGTTCAGGGTCAGAAAATTCGTGTAATGTGGTTACCGCTGCTATTGTAAGATCGTGTAGATCCTCTTCTCTTATATATCTATCTGAACCAGTTGCGATTTCAGAACCGCTTGGTTCGATATCTTTCTCTACTATTGGGGTATTTTTATGTCTATGGCGTATTTCGATTTGATGCTATTAAGATTTTTTTTAGTCTATGTAGAAATCTTGACACATAAGACCAATCTTTAGTACTTAATTTATCTTGTAACGAACAGTTTTGGTCGGTTGTGCTCGCAACAAATGCCTCGGCTAGCTCACAGAGGTTATGGGTCGTTCCACCGAATTTATAGATTCGACGTGATTGCCCGAGCCCAGAAATAACACAGGGTGCTTCGTTTTTCCAAAAGTTCCTTTTATACCGAACGACCGCTCGTCCTCCCCTGGTTCGCCGGTCACCGTTCCGGGTTGGTGCTAATACACACGCCCTCCCGAAGCTATCGCCCAGCAGTACGGTCTTGGTGCTTGGCGCCGGTTCGGGTCACGGTTCCCTCCGTTCGGACTCACGTGCTCCAGTTACGGGGCCTATGCTGCCCTTCTCCTTCCTTTTGTCGTTCTCCTGTCGTCGTTGCTGCTCTTGTCGTCGTTGCTGCTCTTGTCGTCGTTGCTGCTCCTGTCATCGTTTCTGCTCCTGTGGTAGTTGCTGCCACTGACGTCGTTGGTGCTTCTGTCGTCGTTGCAGCTCCTGTGGTCGCGGCCACCTCCCAGGCACACGCTGGGCAGGATACGCTTCTTGGTGCCTGGCGGCCGGATCAGGGCATGAAGGGCCTACCTACCCTACAGGACACTCTGCCGGTTGCGTTCGCCACTCGCATCAAAACACCTACGCGCCTACGCTCCGCAGGATCTATGGTTGACCAGAGGTTTGGTGTCGCGACTTCTTTAACTCCAGGTGATACGCTGTGCGTACGCCCCAGCGCCTGGATCAAGAGTCTTTTGACTTGAACGGGATGTCCCTGTTGAGTCTTGTTGTTGGGCTTGAGTTCCCAAGCTGGTTATCCCTCGCTTTACAGGATCACACCTGGTTGTGACTTTCAGGAATCGAAAAGGCGTACACCAGACCGATCCGTCGCTACCGCTATAACACCAGGGTACCTGTCGTGTCTGGGAATAAGCCAATCCGACTCTATTTACCCTTGGGCCTCTATTTACCCTCTATTTATCCTTGCTCGGTGACGTGCGGTCCTGGCGCCACGGATCACAGTTTTTTTAGCACTCGCTCTAAAATCCCGCACTTGAGACTGTCGGACTTACCCACGGGGGGCTCTTCAGCCTATTCTCCTAATTCCTGCAAGGAAACTTTCTCGTTTGAATGTTAGACTTACCCACGGGGGGTCTTTCACTCAACTCTTCCAGCTTCCCTAGAAGACTCGGCCTCGAGGCGCCCGTTAATCCTCGCCAATCTCGCGTTCCGCCGTTAATCCTTCGTTCCCCTGTTCTCGCCGTTAATCCATCCTCCAACTCCTGTTGCCTTTCCATTTGTTGCCCATCCCTTTGCCTCATTTGCCCCTTTGCACCGTTACGTTCCACGGTGATTCCCCTTGTTCCTTCTTCCGTGCGCGCAGCCGTGCTGGTTCTTCTGCCCCCTTATGCCGCCAACATTCTACGGATTTCTTTCCCTCCGTACTTTCTAATCACGGCCACGCTATCTTGTCTATGGTATTACAATAATGACAATATTAAGTTATAAAGTACATAATATATAAAAAAAATCATATATTTTTATTTACTCTTGATTTTTTTGCTTTATAATTTCATTATTTTTCAGATTTTATTTTAAGTTTTATTCAGATATCTATTTTCCTGGTATTTTTATTTTTACTTATTGATTAAATATTTATTAGTCAAAATTTTATGAGTTTTAAAAAATCTTGTTCGTCGCTTTCGGCTTCTTCTGGGACTGGCGGTTAGAGATGATATTTTCGAATTCGGTTTTGTTCTGGTACCTCACAACTCGTTCGTTAGTTTTATGTTTCCGTGTTGACGCTAACTGTTCTGTCCAAAAAGTGCAGTCGCCACTGTTCAAGTTCCGTGTGAGATGTGTGTTATGAGCCAGGTGGACGCCGACAATGGCGGCGGGGGGTTTCATTCGTGGTATCGAGAGCAATATTTATTTAGAGAAAATTCCGCGCAATATAACAAAAGAAGCGGCCCGTCAATATCTACCAAGAAGACCAAGAAGAAAAAGATAGAGCTTGGGCGCAGAAGCTCTCTACGAAAGCTCCCAAAAACGCATGCACTATTGCAGTGTGGGCCTTCAATAACAATTCAGCAGGGAAGGGCAGAAGACACATCTTTGCAATGGATTATTTCACGGGTTGCGCAGCTGCATTTAGACGACATAGTTTGTAGCATTCCTCCCATCTATGAATTGTGCAGGGCAAACAAGGCACACTAACTTTTTCATTTTATTTAAACTAATAAATGCGACAATAGGTTTTAATTTTTACAGATAACATGAAAAGAATCATGATCCGCAAAGTGGTCGGAAGGACCTGGTTAACCTGTTTGGAACAGAAAATAGTATCTTTTCCAGTAAAAATTCTGACTCAACTTGACCAAGAATGATCCTATGAAGGATTATGACCCCGGCCACAAGTACGACGCACCTGCAATGGTGGTAGGTCTGATACTTTAAGCAGACAACGATATGGTGGAAGGAGATCATCTGAGTCCCAGTTTAAATATTTTTAATGCAAATAAAAGGAAGTGGTTTTGCACTTATTCAATAATTCTTAGATGAACCATGTACTGAGGACTCCAAACGTGTGAACAGTATTCAAGGATTGGTCGAACCAAAGAACCAAACTCTTTTGAATTGCGTTTAATAAAAGCAAGTACTCCTCTGGCTTTATTAACTGTTACAGAAATATGTTGATTAAACAAAAGCTTGTGGTCGAAAAAAATTCCATGATCATTCTTTAAGGTAATTTGATTTAAAACGTAATGCCTGATGTGATTACCAAATTTCATGAGGCATGCTACGATTAAACGTCATAACCTTGCACTTTGGGCAGTTTAGTGAGAGTAGAGTATTAGTGCACCATATTTAGACTTTATCAAGGTAAAATTGCAGATGTCTATGAAGAAAGTGGTCAGAGAAGGAAAAACAAATCTTGACATCACCAGCATACATAAGTGTAGTAGCTTAGCTTACGACACTAGGTAAGTCGTTAACATAAACGTTAAACGGAAGAGTCACTGCCTTGCGAAACACCAGATGTAACGTTTATAATTGATTGAATTGAGATATGATGGTCTTGAACAAAACATGCTGCGTACGATTTAATAAATATGAAGACATCCACTCTATGATATTTGGGGTGAAACATATAAGATACAGTTTCCAAAGAAGGAAACGATGATTTACAGAATCGAATGCTTTGCTTAATCCGAGTAAACAATATTAGTTTGCATTCGTTTTAGATAACCCTTATAGACGATCGAAGAGAATTTAAGCAGACTGGTTGTAGTAGAACGATGCTTGACAAAACCATGCTGTGTGGAGGAAATTATGCTTTTGCAATGATGTTGCAGTTGGGATGGTACCAGCAGCTTGGGAATCGCAGAAAGCTTAGCAATTTCACGGTAGTTTTCAATAAGAATTTTAGAACCTTTCTTATAAAGTGGAATAATAAAAGATTTATTCCATCTCTTGGGAAGGCATGAAAGGTCCAAAGATAAATTGAATAGAGTGGTGAAAGGATAGCATAGGATATCGGAGCAGTATCTGAGAATACAGCTCGGGACATTATCAGGATCAGCAGAAAATGTGATATCCAAGGCATTATGTGATATCCAAAAAGCATTAGAAGCATCAAGATGTTGAAATTTGGACAAGTAACCAATATTTTATGTTCGGAATTTTAAAAGAGTATGTAGGATTATAATCATATAAATCGGATGAAAAGGTTGATTGAAAAAATGAAGCAAAGAGATTTGCAATACCTTGTTCTGAAGAATCGGATATATTTATATAAGTTAAGGAATGAGGAAAAAGACTGGATTTACGTTTCATATTGACAAACGAATAGAAGGTGCTCGGATTATTTTGGAAGTTTGCCTTACATTTGGCGATGTTAAGTATATAAAGTTGATTATTGAGAGAGATAAACTGGTTGCGAATGAAAAGAAAGTTTGTCTGATGAAGCAAAGATCCAGACTTAAGAAACATTTTGTAAGCTCTAGATTCCTGTTCTTAAGACGAGAGAGGTGTTTATTACACCAAGGCGGTTTAGTTGATGATGACGATTGAACTTCAGGAACAAATTTGTCCAACGCGTTGTGAATTACATTATAAAAAGAATCAGTAGGCGCTTCAATAGAGTTCAAAGATTAAAGATATACCCAATCAAATCCAGGCAAATGATAAGAATGGAGTTAATTTGGATAAGAGCAATATCAATTAATTTAATAAAGTTGTTGTGACAACTGGCATAAAGGGAATTGTCATCTTCACACGGGATCCAGGAGATTTGGCGAAGGCTGAAATCACCCATAATTAGGACAAAATCGCAGTCATTGACTTTTGATAAAACAAACTTAATAATTAAGCCTCAAGGTGGTGAAAATATACCGTATCCTCGACCGATGGAGGTATATAGGAACATGTCAGAAAAATATGAGACGGACCAGCAGAAATTTTTATAGCGATAAACTCGATTCCAAACTGATTCGGGAAAGGGATTAGTTCAGCTGAGTATTTATTATTAACATCAATGAGAATACCGCCTTCAAAATGGCCGATCCATTCGAAACACAATGTACTTGGAAAGAAAAATTTCATAATCAGAGACCACCCTCTGGTGGTTTCAATAAGTGCAATAACATCAAAATCAAAAGAAGCACTATTAGAAAAAATTGTCTCAATTTACCCAGTATATTTTGAAGGTTTTGGTAGCAGGTATTACTATTTTAAAAAAAGATATGCTACGCTTGTGTTTTATCCGTTCGAAACACAATGAACTTGGAAACAAAAATTTCATTATCAGAGACAGAGACAGAGAAACCAGGTTTCAGTAAGTGCAATAGCATCGAAATCAAAAGAAGCACTATTAGTAAAAAATTGACTCAATTTACCCAGAATCCTTCGAACTTTGTGGTAGCAGCAAGAAAATACATTATTAATAAGTTTTTTGGAGCAGAATCGGCATAGTTGGGATTTAGAGGGTCTTTGGCAAAAAATTCATGAATAAAACTGTGCTCAGGCCAGGCTGATGAATCAAGTGCTTTTTCAAGGTAGGATTCAGGTATTTCTATTTTGACAGAGGATATGCTACGCTTAAAAACAGTTAATTCATTTGAAGCTACATAAGATGGCTTAGGAGGTACACCTAACATCATCCACAGTGGCATCTGGTATAAGACGGGATACAAATATGGCTTTACGAGTTGCAACAGCTCTTAGCGTAAGCCCAGAAGATCTTATTTCAGGCGCCATACCAGTGAGAGGCTAAGGAGACGGTACAACAGGAACTTGCAGGTTATCCAACGATGGAGGTATCCAAGACGATAGGTGGACCAAGACTCCTAGCTGATTATATTAGCAGTGCAAATTACACTCATTATCGACGCAGATTTGTCCACTGTACTGAGAGCGAGAAGAGTTCAGTTAGAAACTCTGTGATAAAGAGGCACGATCGGGTAAGGCACGTCGAAGAGAAGACGTAACAAAAGAGATATGCGTGTAAGGCGGGACGCTGTGACGAATAACCGCTTCAGAGTAACAACGATGTACCGGGTTGCACGTCCAGAGAATTGAACTCAGGAAGAGAATATATACATGAATATTCTTAAAGCGCTGCAAAAATACTATTGAAGAATAATATATTATTTACGAAGTGTATGGTTTAATGAGCTATATACATTGGTCTAATATACTTCGAATACAGTGTATTCAGCTTGTCGCGAAAAGAGGAAGCTTATATCAAAGATAAAGCCAATCGAATAAAAGCAATCGAAAAAACACGTCCGGATACGGCAAAGTTAGAGAAAGCCTTTTGAACTTTTGGAAATTTTCCAAACTTTTGATCATGCACCCCAGTAGATCAATGTGGAAATCGAGATAACGTCATAACGAGTGTATGAGGGCCGGAACGTCGATTCTTCTCTGCTTCTCCTTCTGCAATCCAGTGTCCCCGCTTAGATACAAATCAGGTTATTCATGTGAATCAGTGAAGGTGCACAGTCTGCTGACCGAAACTGCGAAGCTGTTTTTCCGTGGCAGCCTATTGTGTCTAGAAACCACCCAGCCAAATAGCTTATTTTGGGCGATTGGGAGGCAGTGACCTATATGAATTCGGCTAACTGACAACAGGATGAAGAACAGCTTGGCTCCAAGTAGCATGTCCACACGCATGTCTGTGAAAGCTGGGGTCAGCCAGAGCTACGTTGTCAGGAATTTTCCATTTCGAAATATCGGTTTTAAGGATGGCCTGATAGTCCGCAATGTGAGGAACTATAACAGCCTCTAGGTTAGGCGAGACTTCACGCACACATTATCGGAAGCTCTATCCATAAAAAACTCAGCGCGGCCGACGACCGGCGACCGCTACACAGCATTTAGAGCGACGAAGGTGAAGTTGACTTGCCAGCCGCGATGAGATAAGGTGAACTTGTGAACCGGAATCCAACCGCCAAAACACCACACAGAGCGCATTAATAACAATGCACGAAGATTGTTTATTAGAAGATCTATCTCGACCCACTTTGTTAGCTGGTGGATACGCAGCCAGAGAAAAGTCGACGCTTTCTTTTGCTCCAAAAATCGTGCCATTGATTCCCAGCCAAGAAGGCTGTCATTGTTGTCAGCGAGGGTGTCCTCCCACTTGGCTTTTGTGGCAGGATCCGGCTTTTGGAAGATAATCATCCAGATTATCCAATCAAGCTTCCTTGAATTTCGGGTGCTGATCCGGAACTCATGAGTGCCCGCATATGCCCATTTAACCAATCCAATACCTCCCGCAAAGTAGCGACAGACCCAGACCACACGAAGCTGCAGGATCTCATTAATGTGAGACTTGAATATTAAACGCCGATAACTGAAACGATTACGAAATAGGTTAAGGACCACATCGTAGTTCGCGTCAGTAATTTCCAGGGCTCTCACTGACTCCAAGGCTGACTCCCGTAGGCATGAAATGAGCCACCGGAGCTTTTCCATATTTTTTAGGTGGGGATGGCTGCCCATCGTGGCCACTCTGCATAGCCGCCGCTGAATATTGGCATCGGCAACGGTGGCATGGAGGGAGCTTGTATGGCATTGGTGAGACACTAGCATCGTCGAGAATTCTCATGGAGCGCTTGGCAACCTCCACCTGAATGTCCACATGCACATCATTCGCCAGCTGCGAAAATCTCCAATACTGCTCCAATTCTTCTTGAAGCGTGGTGAACCTATCACGCAAATGCTTCTCCCCTGACTCCAGCGCCATAATAGTGCAATACTCATTCCGCGCCGCAGCCTTCTCTTTATGATGAAGTCGTAAACTCTTTCTTTACGGCAGCATTTAAAGTGATTAACATTCGGGCGCAATCTCGTTTCGTTACACCAAAATGTAACGCTACCAGAGTTTTGATAGCAGCCGAATAAAACAATTTGAAACTCTGGTTACAATATTTATTTAAAGTTAATTCCGCGCAATATAACAAAAGAAGCGGCCCGTCAATATCAACAACAACCAAGAAGAAGAAGTAAGAGCTTGGGCACAGAAGCCCAAAAAAATAGAAGAAAATATCAATATTCTAATCGGTTTTTCTGGTGGCTGCTTAGTCCAACACATTGTTATTGTATTTTCAGCCTCTCTCTGTGCTGTGTGCCGGAACTCTGTGAAGGTTCCGGTAAGATTCGTCGTTCCATCCAACCCCCGATCGCCTTGTTTCTTGTAGAAGAATTTTAAGTCCAATAGTATAACAGTTAAAATAGGATTTTTTTATTATTATTTTTTAGGGGATAATAAATTGACATCAGAATCTGCAGACCTTCCCTTTTAGTGGGGAGTACCGTCTCACATAGTACGGCCCTTTTTTGCGAATCTGAAAACATATTTAAATGTATCCCATAGGATCCCATAACATTACCAACACTTTCGCAGCGTCTCCTATGTTCTTTTTAGGCAGTGTTGTGGTTGACTCTTAATTTAATGCGTTTAAGACTTCGGGTGAAATGGAAGACCAGTTTCTGATGTAGTGAATAAATTTGTTAGACCGCCTTTGACACTTTAATAGCTTCCCCTTCTTCGTTTAGACTATATAATCTTCGAAGTAATGAGCTTGGGTGAAGGCTTCATCGGCTCTTGGATACAGAATCTTGTAGTCGAAGTACAAGGGGCGCAAGATATTCCGAACGTCATTGCTCTCATTACGTATCCCTTTGGGCTTTGCGTTCGCTCGTCAATCCACAAGAAACGCTGTACATGGATGTCACTTTCCTTTATTCTTATCTGATGGAAAATTTATGCTATTTCATCGCAGACCGCTATCGTGCCGGCTCTAAGTGCCATCAAAAATTCGGACAGTTGATATAAAAGATCCAAAAAGAAGCATAAGTTCGTTTTAGGAGGCGCCATGAGATGTAGCGGCTGCATCCTAAAGCAGTCGAATCTTGCTGGGTTTCTTGGGGTTGTGAGCTGAAAATTGGAAGGTACACAAATATGGTTGTGATAAACTTCCTCATTTTTTAGCTCGGTGGCGTAGCCTTTTTCTAGCAGATTGTTGATGGTTGACTTACTGCTTCCCTCTTTTTCTCTTTCAATTTTAGCTTTCTGACAATTTAGGCGTTTTAGTGCGTTGTATTTTAGCTTTCTGACAATTTATGGGTTTCAGTGCGTAGTATAGCTTTTAAGAAGTACGGGTATATTTATGAAGCCAAAGAAGACCGACTTCGTACCGTCCGTGGATTTTTCGCTCGTTTCCTACATGAATTTGAAAGCTTCTTCATCATATTTAAAGCGAAGTGTCCTTGGAATTCGGATTCTGCGTTGAAGCTTTCTTTAACGGCCTTATCCATTTCAGTCCAGTTGCATTGACAGTGGTGCATAGAAAAATGCTTATTGTCTTTTCTGGATCCTTGCTCACCCCAGCCAGATGAGGATCATTCCACCTTCCTTCTTTTATTTTCCCGGGAACGGCTTATTTCCAATTGTTTCCTTCCAATCAGCAGCATTGGTTCAGCATCAGTATATGCTGCAATCGGTAATCGTTGCAGGTGAGTGTGTTTATTGCTTAACTTCTTAATGTCCAGGTGTGACCCATTACCTTTCATCTAGAAGTACAAATGGATCAATGTTGGTGTACATTTTAATCGAGACGATGCGGGACGAAAATATTGTTCTCCTCCTATTGGGTGGATTAGTTCGGTTAGGATTCGAATGGCTTTTGCGCAGCAGAGGGTGGTGTCTTGATTCGCATCCTCCTATCCTACACAGCTTAGTTGAAAATCACCTGCGACCATGGATCTTTAAGCATTTGAAGTAAAGCTTGTATTCCCTAACCATTTCCTGTTTCTTTTCGTAAAGGAGCTTTTTGAATAGCCTCTTGGGCATGCTATACTGGACGTGGGTGTGTACGTTGCTAGCCCTGGAGTAAATTGATGGCGTTACTGTGGATGCTGCTTCGGCAATTGTATAGAGCTAGTCGACTTGAACGACTTGATCAAAGCAGCACTTGAGTCTTTTGGGTGCATAGCCCAAGTCAATTTGTAATGGCTGGGCAGTTTATCTACTAAATCCCAACAGAAAGTGATTGTTTAGGTGGTCAATAAGCTGACAAGCCTTAATGGTGGAAAAGATATTTTATACTGCCAAGGCACAATCGACTTATTGATAGATATTTTTCTTGCCTTTTCAATTAATTTATCTAGTATCTGATCGGGACGTCCGAAAATTGCTTCAGCGTGTTTATGACGCGAGACCATAACTGAAAGCAGAAGCTTATCTTTGAGGCATTTTTGAAGTTGTATTCACGGGATATCATAGTTATTACTTTTCGTCTTCTTGCAGAAAATATCTCTGTAAACTACCTATGCCGTTTACTGTTTTCAGCGTTATTAGCTAAAGAACTGAGCTTTTTGTTCGCGCTAAATACGCAGCAAGTTTTCATATGTTTTGTAGCTATAAATTGTTTTTTAGCGGTGACTACTCGCTTATATTCAATTTCGACGTCTATATGTATGTGGTCGGATAATGCAGCGGAACTTCTTCGTTCATGTATGAATATATACGTACGCGGAAAAAAACCAAAGAACACACGGAGAGTTTGAGTAAGATTGGATTTTAAAGGATGTTGAAGCCCAGGATATGTTAAAGTCATAAAAAGTTTTTATAGCACGCTTTTTAGGTTATTTTAAATGTTTATAAAATAAAAAATTTTTCAGCTTTAAAAAATCTTGTTCGTCACTATCGCTTCTTCTAGGACTGGCAGTTAGATATGATATTTTCAAATTCGGTTTTTTTTCTGGTACCTCACAACTCATTAGTTAGTTTTATATTGTCGTGTTGACGTTAGCAGTGGTATTTATACAACTTGAACAATAAATGTGCTTCTACTATAATTAAAATTATGACACTTGGTAATGTTATTAAATTTAGATCGTGTTCGTACGCAGAGCGGCCACTAACGTCGAAATTGAACTCACGGGAGTAACGATAGGTCCCGGAGTCGTAGTCAAACCTATAGAACGTCTGACTAAAAACTACCTGGTTGATCCAGGCAGTGGTTGAGATGCACCTCAGCTGTGGTGGGGAAGGGAGGTTCCTCCGTTGATCCTTGGTCTGAGGTAACATACGGAGGTACAAGGAGGTTCCTGCCGACGGTCCGTTTCATGCGAGCGGTATTCGGATGATTACGTATCGACGGGAGCAATACTCAGCGGCAAGTGATGTATCGAAGGTCCTACGATGGTCCGTTCATGGGAGCGCGCTCGAAGGCGATTACGTCTTAGTGCTATAGTTAGCACTGAGTAACAAGACGATTGATTCTGTATTCGCAACTATCTTTATTTAGGAAATAACTGCTCTTATATATGATGCTAAGTATATCTATATCTAAGGTGTTATTGAACAAAGTATGCCTAGGTCTAAAGTTACTAGGTCAATGTCACCGACGTGCTTCCGTAATGGTTAACCCGGCTAACTGCTGACTCTGATTGCTGACTCCGTTGACAATGCTACTTGATGATGGTGCCGTCTGTACTCAATACTGTGTAAGTCGATCGCTGTCTGTGCCCAGTATTGGGTCAGTTGACCGGCGTAAAATTATTCTATATCGTGCATTATTACATGATACTATTAATCCATCTTGAGCAATATTATGTTTTTATCGCCTTAACTTTTTTTATAACATTGGCTGTCGAGTCTACAGTTTTAACATTAACCCATTTTGGCAAAATGTTCAGCACTTTTTACCGATTTATAAATTTTATTAGTCTCAATATATGTTTCTTAAGTTGAATGATTATCTTTTTCTTTATTGTTTTCATAACATTATTTTTTTTAATATTTTTCTTCTCTATTTTATATACAATCTATTTATCTAAAGATAATAAGTATATTCTATGGCGAAGGAAATGAAATAAAATTTTTAATTTTTTACATGTAGCATTTAGATTTACATTTGTAGCATACCCGCATTTTATATTATTTTTAAGGGAGTGAGCATAAACAACAACAGCTGATTTTTAGTTTGTGTAGGTATCAGTAGGGTATGCAAGCACCATCCGTTTGAAAAATATCAACATAGAAAAAAATTTGGGTTTTAAGCAAAACCGACTGAAAGATATCCTGTTCCAACCATAGTAAAAGGATTTTCATCATTTTTTAAATTTTTTATATATAATAATTTTTCTGCTACCACGTAATCGTTTTTCTAAACATGCATAAAATGTATGCTAAAATATATAAAAATATAATATAACATAATACAACTTTTTTCGTCGTTAACCCAACAATGAGTAGCCCCCATTTTTAGGGAAGCAAGCCTGAAAGGTTACAAAAATCTAAAATTTTGGCTGGCTTTAAATTGAAATCGAATGCACACACATGAAACCCTGTATGTGAATATGTGAACACGCATACATATAAAGATGAATTTAACCGCGGATCAACCATCTTGATGAAGGGCCTCTCAGCGACTGAAGAACCTAAAATTTGTTTGAGAATATGAGCGTAAGAATGAGAGTAAGAATCTCTTTGGGGCCTGTCGCAAGAAATTTTTGCATCCATTTTCCTTGTATGAAATGAGTAGTCTATATGCTGTATGATTAGTGGTATAACCTAGAACAACACATTTGTAACACATTGCACATTGTAAATATAGAAAAACGTTTACGTAACGTAAACGTTAAATTTACATGCCATGACCTTTATTTTCCAAAGTGTCTTACTTTTAGCATTTATTGTTCGCTTTAATTGACGAACTAGCTGCAAGTTGTGAAAATTTCCCGCGTTTTTAGAAAAAAAAAATGACACTGCACAGGTATTCCGAAAGAACCTTTCCAAAATTTTTGTTATCATTTCTGTATTAAATTAAATTATTTAAAAAAAAATATCATATATGCCCAAAATTTGGGCTTTTCGACCATAGCGAAACCTAAAGAATTTCTAACGTCGTCATTATCAACATTAGACCACATGAGAATTAATGACACCTAGAGCTACTAGCTGGTCACAATTAAACAGAAGATTAGAAACGAATCGAATAGCGAAGACGTGTTGGTAGAATGTGGGCGGTGGTATATAGGAACCGGTAACGTTAAAAGATTAAAGATCCATGTTACCACTCTTTTACACCTTCAGAAGCGAATTTGAGTCTACAGAAATGAACTCTATTCTAATGTTTAATGCAAAGAAAGGACTATCATAATATAGCTTGGGAAGTTTGCTAAGTAGGCCTTAAGTATTCTGATAGGTGTTAGTAAAGAAATTAGTTTTTTGCTGAGGAAGATGAGGTGGAAGGTTGGTCAGTTTTGTGGTCACACAAAATGGCGGAGAATAGCCCACTGTTGTTGTTGGTGTGTGTGTCCGTGTGACAAGTTGCCCGTTTGCACAATGGCCGCCGCGTCGGCGCCCAATTTCCACTAAATTGTGGCGGTAACTGCAACGATGGCGTCTCTTCAAGCAGATTGTCACTCATCTGCCTGGGCGTGGCAGCATTCCACTCAAACATGGCGGTGTATTCGCCGCACCGCTCACTCCAACGCCGCGTGCCCCGATTCCAACGGGATCCCTGGCGGCCTCTGCTTGTCCTCCACAGGGCCGCCGCTGGTACAGTTGTAGAGTTCGTAATCTGACCCAATGCTTCGAGCTGCAGGTTACTTGCCGTTTTCCTGGCGGCTGTTCCACTTTGCTTCGGAGTCTGTGGCCGCTGCCGATCACCAGCCACACTCGCACAGCAGTTGCGGGATCACTCGAGGCTTCCAGCCTGGGGCTCCGTCGGGGCGAATGTTTCGTGGGCATCATCTCGCAGAGTGCGGATAAAAGATGCGAATAAAAGATAATGTCGCCGCTTGGTCGATCACGGGGAATGCCTTTAAACCAACTCTAATGCTGGACAATAGTTGGAGTTCGGTTGAGCTCGTTTGTTTTCACAATAGTTTAGTTCGTTTTATTCTGATAATTCTTTCATTAGTTATTTAGCTCTTACAGTTACTTAGTCTCTAACATATCGCAGTTTCTCTTCACTCTCTTTGTGATGGCGCAAATCGGTCTAATTCATCCGCCAAAATACTGTTTCACTTTTACCCGATTTAGTGAGACCGAATAACGTAAGTTCAAATCCCTAATCTACTGCTACATATACTACTGACTTTTAGCGGCGCTAAGTTTGAACTTGACTACCTATCGATAGCTCTAATCCGTTCCGCGACAATAATTAAATATATAAAATTTTGTCACAAAAGTGTCTAGCGCAGAATAAAAAATACGTCGAATGACACTGTATACAGGCATACAACAATTCTTGTACCATTTTTTAAACAAGTACGTTCTCTGACACACAAAAAAAGATTAATTAATTAAAAAAGATTGTTCTAATGTGTCAAGATTTCTACATAAACTAAAAAAATGTTAATAGCATCAAATCGAAATACGCCATAGACATAACAATACCCTCAATTCTAAATACCCCAATAGTAGAGAAAGATACCAAGCGATTCGGAATTTGCAACTTGTTCAAATAGGTATATAAAAGAAGAGGATGTACACGTTCTTACAATACCAGTGGTTTCTGACCCTGAACCAGAGTCCGTAACAGGAGGAAAAACATTTATCATGTCTAAGACACAAATAGAATTCCTTCAGATAGCCTCTTTACTCATAGTTGAGTGGAGCCTTAGAACCTACAAAGATTCATTGATGCTCTTAGTTTAGTGGATTCACCTAAAAGAATACATTAAACTACAGCGGTAAGCCTTATAAAAACTTTACTCAAGGGCACCGTTCGAATCTTAGTGCCGAACAAACAATCACGTCCATAATAAACAAGTTTAGGAATGATCAATTGATAAGGGCTTTGCAAGCGGCTCATATGACTAACGGTTAATCTCAATAATAAGTCTATTAGCACCTAGTGCCAAGACCTTATATCTTGGCACCGAATGCTAATATAGTAGTATGAATAGTAATATGAATTTAACTAATCAAATAATAATTTGATGCCGATCGACTGACCCAGTACTAAGTACAGACGGCGATCGACTGACCCAGTACTGAATACAGACGGCGCCACCAGCAAGCAGCATTGTCAACACCAGCGGAATCATGAAATATGAAACGCATGACCAAGTGAATACGGAAGCACGTCGATAATATTGACCTACTAACCCTAGACCTAGGCATACTTTGTTCAATAACACCTTCAGATATAAATATACTTAGCATCATATATAAGAGCGGTTCTTCTGAAATAAAGATAGTTGCGAATACAGAATCAATCGTCTCGTTACTCAGTGCTAACTATAGCACTTAGACTTAATCGCCTTCGAGCGCGCTCCTATGAACGGACCTTCGTAGGACCCTCGATACGTCACTTGCCGCTGAGTGTTGCTCCCGTGGAACGGACCGCAAGCCAGCAAGCTCCATACGTACGCGTCGCTGAGTGTTGCTCCCGTGGAACGGACCGCCAGCAGAACCGCTGATACGTAATCCTCCGAATACCGCTCCCGTGAAACGGACCGTTTCCCCTTGTACCTCCGTGTGTTACCTCAGACCACCACAGCTGAGGTGCGTCAACGAACTCCCGGCTATCCCCGCTTCTCAACTACTGCCTGGATCAACCAGGTAGTTTTTAGTCCGACGTTCTATAGGTTTGACTAAGACTCCGGGACCTATCGTTACTCCCGTGAGTTCAATTTCGACGTTAGTGGCCGCATAACGCACTGCGTACGAACAACGTCGAAGGACTAAGTCTTCAAGTTTCAGTGAAACAAACCATTACGAACAGCACACTCTACGAAGTCAGCTCTGTAATGAAATCGCAAGTCTTTTATAGTATGAGTGTGGGCACTACTGTCTTTGTCGATAGACAGTAGCACAGACGATGTGGGACATCCGAATTCAGTACTATACGCTACGAACTCAAAATATACACCTTACCGAGTAATTATCAAAATAATTGTAATAAATATTATAAAAAAAATTTTAAAAATGAGCAGAAACTTTTCTGCCCGATTATAATGCGGCCTTTGTATGCAAATAATAGACAGCAAATTATGTAATATTAATTTTTGAACAATTTTATTGAACAATTTATTTTTTTCAGTAAAAAACATATATAAAATATTAATAAAAATAAAAATATTGATACATTAAAAGAAATAGATAATCATCTAACTTAAGAAATATATATGGGTAATTCTCTAATGTCGAACGCGACATTCATACGCATTTCAATTGAAAAAAAGCCATGTGCTTAGAATGTTTTTAATTTTTCAAAAAAGTGAATCTAACCTGATGAGAAATTTATGTGCAATAAAATTTAAAATGGTATTTATTAATTGATCTTAGTAATTATTTTTGTTTCACTTTAAAATTTTTGGTAGATTTTTTTTTTAATTTTTATATTCACAGATAAAAAAAAAACGCGTCGATTGGTATTTCAACCATCCTGATCCTGATTTTAAAATACTTTTAAAATTAACAAACGCATAATTTTAGAACCAATGTAGCTAACTTCACATAAATAAAATAATTTCAATTAATGTTCCAAAATTCCATTTAACTCAAATATATGTAGCCGCTCCAAAGAATGCCGAATAACAAGGCTTGTGCAGAAGCTCTACAAAAGCTCCCAAAGTACATGCGCTATAAAGAAAAACAAAGCGCATGCGATGCTGGAAGAATCAAAAAAGATGGAACTGCTGATAACGCGCTGCGGCTAGTTACACCGAGAAAACTAATTACATTACAATAATTGATGCTGGACTAGTGTCCCAACAGGTTTTTGAAACATATTTTCACTTTTTTTAAGATCAAATGTCAAAACCTTAAGAAATACACTAATAAATAAATGTAATGACGAAAATGACGAAAATGTCACAGCGCCCGTGGGCCTTATGACATTTTCAACCTGTGTCATAACCCCTTCTTAAAACTTGCAAAGTTTATCAAGAATCAATGAAAGTACCGTTTTTAATAATACAGTTTAATGTGTTATCTCGATTGCAATTGCGCTTTACATGTTTTTGGCACAATAATATTCTATTCAGTTTGCGATTGATCTCGAAACTAAGTGCACGTGAAATGGAATCCGGCTATGAATTTAAAATTGTACCTGGACTTAGAAACAATTTTAAGTTGCTGCTTCTTACAAGCCAGCCACAATTGTTTAAAATTAAAAGTATTTTGAAGGAAAGTTCGCGTTATATTTGCTACATAAAAGACTGTAGTGTTTCAGTGGCCTTGTCCAATAGTGGTGTGTGTACTCAAATGAGTCTCGAGAGCAGCCACAACCATGCTTCTCCCCAAGACTTAATAAAAAGACTAGGGCTAATTAACAATGTCAAAAGTCAATGTGAGCAAACAAATTTGAAAAGAAAAGGCGTGCGCGACATTAATGCCTCAAAAGCGGAGAAGCGGCTTCTTCAGTTGCTTTCCTAAAATAAGACGGCAATTGTTTAGGATCCGGAGTAAAAACCAAAATCACCAACTTTTTTATAGGTCCACTATTGTGGAAGAAACTTTGCTTATTGCATTTTCATATCGCCAAGCATTGTGCAGAATATTGAAAGTAGGCCAGGAGAACGCCAATTTTTCATAGATGGAACATTCGATACGGTGCCTTCTTGCGGCTTTAAACAATTGCTAATTGTTCATTATTAATTCAGGAACAATGTTAGTGTGTACAGTTTGTGTGATATTTAACCAAATAAGTTCATGTCCATTTTTATTCTAATTGCAGACTTTTCCATTTATTTACATTTTGATGACGAGAAAGACAAGAGAGGACTACGTTGTGATGAAGGGAATAGTCCGATTTGCGTTTGGTTGGTTTGGTTTCTTTATTTTGAAGGAGCAGCCGAGGTGCCGCTCCAACGCTCAAAATGTCTCTGTTCTTTTACAATATTTCTTAAGTCTAAGTAAGGCTGTCTCGTAGCAGCGCTGCTTGCAGGCGTCGGCAAAGAGACGGCTATGTACTTATATATAAAGGAATATAATAATATACGTTGTTATGCGCTCTCAAGTGGAGGCGCGAGGGGTATGCATATGCTGACCGTTTGTTGCGATTATGCTGACACTAGCACTTGCTGTGTGTGGGCTAAGGCATAACGATCGGTTCATATTTCGGCCACTTAGGGTTTATGACCGGGACTTTGGATTATGTAAGCACTGCAACAAAGTGTTACAGTGCGCACCCTTTAAGTACTCTCGGTACAGTGGGTATTCAATATATGTGCATACTACATCTCCCTCCTTTTGAAAAATAACGTTATATAATGAAGATATTTTTATAATAAAAATTTCTAATTAATACATTTTTTTTTTGTTTTTTTTTTTATTTGTTTTTGTATTATCTTATCGGAATTAAAGAAAATGAAATTATTAAAAGAATATGTTTATTTATTTATTTATGTATGTGTGTCTTTGTATGGCCATACTAAGTGCAATTTATGAAATAAAGATTTTTAATCTATTCTTATGAACTGTTTGTTTTTTATGTTTATTATTTGTTATTATAATGTTATCTCTATCTCCTATTTCCGTAACTATATACGGACCTGTATATTTAGGATCTAATTTATGACCTGTCTCGTTTTTTAATAAAACTTTGTCACCTACTGATATATCTATATTCCTTATTTTATGATCGTATAGAATTTTATTTTTATTCTTATTTGCTTCTAACATAACTCTAGCTCTTTTATAGGCTACTTCTAATCTATACTTACTCTCCTTAGCATAGTCATCTATATTATATAGTGCTTCTACACTATCTATGCTATTAAAATGTTTTGGCAAATTACTTGTTTTACCGAATACTAGCTCATATGGACAATAAGTATGTGCCATAGAGGGGGTCGTGTTGAAACAAAAGACAAAATATTAAAGCCATACGTCACAATCAGTTTTATCAACCGATATGTAAGATCGTATGTACTCATTGAAAGTTCTATGACTTCTTTCTATTGTTCCAACTGTCTGGTGGTGGTGTGCTGTGGATGTAATGTTTTCAATCCTTAAATATTTGCACAAATCGTCTATAATTGAATTCTTATATTCTGTTCCCATGTCCGTAATGAACGTCTTCATTGGACCGTATTTCAGGATAAAAGATTCAAATATTGCTTTAGCGACAGTATTAGCATTTTTATTTGGAACAGGTATGGCAACTAAATACTTAGTTAAATCACATATTAAAGTGACTGCATACTCATTGCCATTTTCTGATTTTGGCAGTGGACCAATAGTGTCCACTATCACTCTGTCGAAAGCATTTATTGGTGTGTCTGTGATTGTTAAAGGGGTCTTTGTGTGTTTAGTTATTTTTGATTTCTGGCATTTTTGACGTTTTCTTACGTACTTAGTTATATCTTTAGACATGCCTTTCCAGTAATAGTTCTTTTTACTTTGGCCAAAGTTTTTGATATGCCAGTATGACCTCCTTGAATTGGATTATCATGAAATGTAGACAAAATTGCTTCTTTTTCTTTTAAATTTGTTATTTGGGTCACCGGGTTGAGTAGCGCTACTCTTAATGTTTTCAATATTTTATTGCCCATTAATTTAAATTTATCTATTGAAGTATATTCAAAGATATTTTCCCACGGTGCCACTTTGAGTTGGCTGATTTTATGTATACCGGCTTGCATTTCAAGCCTTTGGAAAAATTGATCTAAATCAATAACTCCATTAGTATATAAATCGCTAACATCATATCTTGCAGTAATTTTTCTACCATGTTTAAATAAACATAACATATTTTTTATCTGCAAGGTCACTACTTTACGTACTTCATCATTGTTTATGACGTCGTATTCGTTGGGCTTAGAAGCTTTATTTAAAGATTGCCTTGGCAATTCTTGTTTTTGATTTTCCGCGCGGAATTTTTGTCTACTTTGATATCTAGTAGTGACTTTCAATACATTTCTAGTTATATTTTGTAGATCTTTGATGGTTATTCTTGATAACGCATCAGCTACATGATTATCTTTTCCCTTTAAATATTCGACTGTAAAGTCGTATTCTTCTAGTTCGAGCCTCATACGTGTCAGTTTATCATTGAGAAAAGGTATATTAAAGGTCTATGGTCTGTTTTTATTAAAAAATGTTTTCCATATATGTATGGTCTGAAATGTAATATCGCCCAATGAATTGCAGCTAATTCCTGCTCAGTAGTACATTTGTTACTTTCACCTTTTGTAAATGCTCTTGATGCGTATGCAATGGGAAGTTGGAGACCATTATGGTTTCTGTTATTATACAGAATTCTTTAGTGAAATCTGGATATTGTAGCAAGGTAGGTTCCATAAGATTTGTTTTTAAGTATTGAAATGCATTTTCACACTCATCCGTCCATTTAAAAGGAACATTCTTTTTACATAATCTTGTTATGTGCCGTGAATAGTCGGCGAAATTTTTTATAAAACGTCTATAATAGTTACAGAATGCTACGAAACGTCTAGCACTGTCCGCGTCGTGCGGAACTGGGTAGTTCATAATGACATCGTATTTCTTGTCATCTGGAAGTATTCCTTTATCAGTGCATTTATGACCTAGAAAAGTCACTTCATGCATAAAAAATGAACATTTTTCTGGATGTAACTTTAGGTTGTATTTCCTACATTTCTCAAAAACATCTGTTAAGTTATTAAGCATATGTTTTTCGGAACAGCCAATTACTATTAAGTCATCCATATAAAGGAATGCTTGAGAAGGTTCTAGACCAGAGAACGCAATAGTCATCATTCTCTGAAACGAATTAGGGGCTATTTTTAATCCGAAGGGTAATCGCGTGAAACGATATGAGCCGTTGCTCGTTGAAAAAGGCGTTATATCTCTTGAACCTTTATCTAGTTCAATTTGATGGAATCCTGACATTAAGTCAGGACACGAAAAGTATTTTGCTCGACCTAGTTGATCTAAAATGTCATCAATTCTAGGTAATGGGAATTTATCAGATAGTAATTTTTTATTTATCTGGCGGTAGTCAATTACTAATCGCCATTTCTTTACATTTGACCCGGGGGATGATTTCTTAGGAACAAGTAACAATGGGCTATTGTATTCGGATACTGACGGTTCGACAATCCCGTCCGAGATTAATTTACCTACTTGCTTTTGTATTTCGTTCACCTGACTATGTGGGCTTCGATAGTTCTTTATATATACGGGTTCATCATCTTTTAATCTCAGTTTCTGTTTATAAAAATTATTTGTGGTTATTGACTCGTTTTCCAATCCGAATATATCGCTATACTGGGTGCATAAGCTAGAACTTGAACTGTGACTTGAACTGTGGATGGAAGTTTTTTGAAAGTTGTGATAGTACGGATTTTTCTCTATTGTCTGAATTTGTGTTGACTACATCGTAGTTCAAAAGTGATTCATATGTTAGGTGATCTGTACTGACTACTTGGTCGGTATTTGTTGTGTTTAGTAGTCTTATGAAGGCATTATTAGATTTTGCTATGGTATTTGCAATATAAATGCCATGCTGAATTTCCTGATTTGGAATAAATGCACTGTCTTCTTTTGAGTTAAGCTCAATTTTACGAATAACTTGGGATCTTGCTGGCAGAAGTATTGAATTATTGCCAGAACTATGAGTTATTGGTACATTAATTGGAAATTTTAAATTATTGGGTCTAATTATAAGCCAATCTTCAGATGGCTTGAAATCTAATTGACAGTTGAATTTTTTAATAGTCGATTCCTATTATTCCATCGCATGGAATTGGGAAATGTGAATTTAGGATATGAAAATCGTGTGGAATTATGTATTTAGATGTCTGTATCTCCAACGAAACTAAACCTTTGGATTTGGTTATTTCTTGACTTATGCCTTTTATGTCTATGATGTGATCATCTTGGATGTTTTGGAAGTTATCCGAAGTTTCTTTTAAAATGGAAATGTCTGCACCTGTATCTATTAAAAAGATAAGCTCTTTTCCAGTAGCTACATTGAAAAATGAAACGAATATATTTTGGCTGAGATTAATGGTGTGAACTCTCACTTCATTTATTGTTGAATATTTAAAGGGCTTTGGGAGTTTCCCGAAGTGTTTTGGTTATTACTTTGCGTAATTCTGACATTGCTTTGATTATTGCCATTGGGGCCTCGGTACGAGTTTCCACTGCCTCTATAGTTTCCTCTATATTGGCCTCGTCCTCCCCTGTTATTTGGATAATTGTTATTGTTGTTATTTTGGTAATTGTTGTTGTAGTTATTGTAATTACCACGAGAATTACCTCTATAATTTCCACGTCCGCGATTTGAGCCGCGCTGTGGATAATTCTTGAAATATAGGACAGTATTTGACTGTCCAGTTGCTTCAGTGCAACTATTGACAAATTTGGAAACAGCATCATTCATAGTACTAAAGGTGCCAGCTTGCATGATAAGTTTTACCTTATCGATTGTGCAATTTTTAGTCATTGCTTTTACTGCGTGCTGCGTGGAATAACTTCTGGCTAGCTCTAAAGGTAAACCATCCGTTATATATGCACCTTCTAAGGCTTTCGTTATCTGCTCAATTTCTTGTGTATATTGGTTAGCAGTTTTATTGCGCTGCTGTAAGTTCATCAGCTTCGCTGATAATACTTCAACAGTTTCGCCCTTGACGTTGCCTCTTAGTTTAGAAATCACTTCAGTAATTGTTGTTTCATTACCGATTAGATTTCTGGCGACACCTTTTAGGTTTGTTTTTATTATGGAGACAGCTAATTCTTCGTGCTCGCCTTTTATTGATTCTATTATTTGTAAAGCATCGATGAAACTTGTTAAATTTTCAGCCCTACCATCGAAGACTGGTATAAGCTTGGATGCTGTATAAATAAAATCAATATTTGACTGTGCCATTGTGATGGATTTATCTATTTTGTATTCTATGACACTCGAAGTGTCTGAATCTGTAGAGTTATCCAGATCAGTGTATACCGCCGGAATAGTAAGATTATTTAAATCTTTATCTTCTATTTTGGGGTTTACTTTGGGAAGCTCTTCTGACTCAGATTCTTTCGTTTCTGTTGATTCCGAGTCAGGTGCAGTGTCAACTGCTATTGGAGTGTTTAGAACGGTTGGTAATGATATTTCTAAACTGAACTTTTGTTTAATAAATATTAAATTAGATCGTAGTCGTATCAAAAGTTTCGATACCTGTGACCAATGATCTTGTTTTAACTTTTCCCTATGATCATGTATTAGCATACGCGCTTCATTAAAGCACTCTACTAATATTTTAACGTGCTTCCTAACCGTGTTCTTTGTGATAGGTCTATTCTGTGTTAGTGACTTATATGATCTGTCAAAATTAGTTTTAATGTTTGATAGTTCTGTGTACAATTTGTTCCATTCCATGCCTTTAGTTTGGCCATGCATGAGAGGAATATATTGAAATATTTTATATATATTATTTTATTTATTTACTTATTTTTTTTATTTCATTTTCTTAGATTTTAGGTGTTAACATTTATGTGTAATATGTTGTGTGTTTTATTTCATTTTCTTAGATTTTAGGTGTTAACATTTATGTGTAATATGTTGTTTGTGCTATATATATAATTTTTTTTTCTTATTTTTATTTATTTTGCTGTTTATATTTTATCCAGGTCATTTCCCCGGCTTATATACCTTTTTTTCAGACAATTATTATGCAGAAATCTTATAAAAAACAGTGGCGCACATAATAACGACTATGATTATTAAAAGTACATGTACCCAATATAGATCAACGTTGGTAGATTCTACCTTGTTGATGACATTGGCAGTGGAATCCACTGTTTTTATGTCCAACGTCATTTTAGTGGGTTTTACATATACTTTTATTTGTGCTTCATTAAAATTATAAATGTCTTCTATTGACAATTTATTTATCGCATTACTGCGCATTTAGGTTAACAAATTTCCTACCTAGTTTTTTGCGTAGCTTTACAGGCTACACGTCTAATCGAGCAGAAAAGATTCCGCTCAATTTTACAAAGTATTATATTATAGATATAAAAAAATATGCATCGCAGTGCAATCAAAAAAATTATGCAGCGCAGTGCATGGATAAAAAAATAATAGTGTTGTTGTGCGCTCTTTGTAGCGCTGTCGGTTCACTGCTCCGGGTCTGACTTGGAACGGCAGACGGTGCCGGTGCTGGCTGCACAGGCTGCTGCTTCTAGTTGGGGCACCGGTGCTGGTCCTTGCACAGGTTATTTTATGCTGGTTATGCTGATTACATTGGTCCAGGGCAATCCTTGGGACACTTTTCTGGCTTCCTTGGCAAAGGCTTTGGGGATGTTGGGTTTTATGATGAATTATTAATTATAGTTATAAATCATTTATATTTTTAATATTTGCTGAGCGAGTTACAGAGTTAGGCTTCTTAGATGGAGGCTTTCGTGCACCAAAAAAAATAAAGCTCTTCCATAAGCTTTTGTGCCGTTGCCCATGTGGGTGGCGTATTTCGAATGTATAATAGCCACTTAATGTGTGCTATTATTTTTTTTGTTATTTTATATATATATATATATATATATATATATATATATATATATATTATAATTTTTTTTTATTTACCACCGCACTTGCCCATTACTCTGACTCTACTCACTCAGTCGTGTTTTTTTTTTTGTATATCCTCCTTTTTGTATATCCTCCATGCTCTTCTCGTATGATGTATTTTTCCTTTTAGCCAAATTAAAATGTATGTAATGTAAATCCTTTTAGCCAAATTTTCCTAAGTCCTCCAGGACTTATGTCACGGTCGCCATGTGATGAAGAGAATAGTCCGATTTGCGTTTGGTTGGTTTGGTTTCTTTATTTTTGAAGGAACAGCCGAGGTGCCGCTCCAACGCTCAAAATGTCTCTGTTCTTTTACAATATTTCTTAAGTCTAAGTAAGGCTAAGTCTCGTAGCAGCGCTGCTTGCAGGCGGCGGCAGAGAGACGGCTATGTACTTATATATAAAGGAATATAATAATGTACGTTGTTATGCGCTCTCAAGTGGAGGCGCGAGGGGTATGCATATGCTGACCGTTTGTTGCGATTATGCTGACACTAGCACTTTCTGTGTGCGGGCTAAAGCATAACGATCGGTTCATATTTCGGCCACTTAGGGTTTATGACCGGGACTTTGGATTATGTAAGCACTGCAACAAAGTGTTACAGTGCGCACCCTTTAAGTACTCTCGGTACAGTGGGTATTCAATATATGTGCATACAACAACGTGCACCTGTTCGCATTTTTTAATGCCAACTTTTTTAAGTTTCAGCCGGAAAGCTTTACCACAAATTATGAGATAGCTTTCAGAAAAGCGTTAAAAACTGTGTTCCCAACGGCAACGATAAATGCATGCTGGTTTCATTACTGTCAAGCTTTGAGGCGCAACAGCTTAAAAATTCCTAATTTTGGAGCAACGTTAAAAAATACGGACTGCTATAAATGGTACAGGACGTTTCTCAGCTTGCCATTTATTCAGCCTCCGAAAATTCAGGAAATGTTTACAATTTTGAAGGACCAATTGTTGGAGCTGCCAAAAAACAGGCACGACATTTTGAAACGTTTTTTAAATGGCTTTGAAATTCCACGAAGTTATTCGAGATGAGGACTATGCTACAAGCGTAATTTTAGGTAATGCTCTGAATGGCGGCTTAACCTAAGCGCAAAGCGAAAAAAGCAGAGAGTCAAGGACAACAAAATAGAAGAGCTTCTCAGGGACTTGGAGAGCGCAACAATATCATTAAATGAGTTTTTTGGCAGCCTAATTAATCAAAAAAATGATTTGATTAGGTGGGACACCACATTTGAAGAGCAGTCATGCTCAAATAATACTGTAGATGAAGATGAGGACAATACTTTACACTTCAGTCAAATGGTTAAAATTCTTAAATGTATTATTTGCCTTGACACTCCGCGTGATGTGGTACTATTACCTTGTAGCCACTTTAAAATATGCTTTGAGTGCTAAATAGTGATGAAAATGAAAGCGGCGAAGGCTCTATTGCTTTGTCCATATTGCAGGCAAATAGTAGACAGCCAAATCAAAGTCATATCAAAGTATCAATAATGTTTAAATGAAAAAATGACATGTTAACACAATTTTGTATTTAAGTGTACTTTATTAAAAGAGCAAGCAAATATTGTTTTACCTAAAAATCGCGCGATTTTTATGTAAAAAAATGTTTGCCTGCGGTGCTTCTTACGCTATTGAGCACTTGATTCTCACGATAAATTATGCTGGGCAGCTATTTATACCAGGTATTTCATTACTATTAGGTTCGGGCTGTTCCCTCCTGAGTCGATTGACTCTGTACCCTGCTCTTGGATCTCTTCTGATCCGCACTTACATGCACCCTGGTATAAATTACCAGGTATTTCATTATTATTAGGTTTGGGCGTTAATGCACTTCTCATAGTGTCATAAGGCCCACAAGAAAAATGACATAGCACCCGCGGGCGATATGACACTTTCAAATAGTGACGGAACGCCCGCGGGCGCTATGACACAATTGTTTGGCCCATGCACCCGCATATTCATAGCACTACAGAAATATATTCGGTTGCCGATTGGCATTTTGTAGTTTGCGAATATAAAAAACCAAACAATAAATAGAAATAATACATCAAATTAGTTAATTTTAATAAAAACTTCTTTGTTTAGAACTGGCCACTGGCCGCGACAAAAGGCAAAGCGCCTCATGACGGCTGCCGTACTCCGAAAAAATTATCCCAAATAATTTACAGCTGTTTAATAATGATTATCAATTTAATTTAAAAAATTAAAAAGTCGTCCATATATTTATGATCACATACAAATCAAAACACAGCTTTTTATACCCTTGCAGACTATAATTTCTCCGACCCTATAAAGTATATATATTCTTAATCAGGATCACCTCTTGAGTCGATATAAGCATGTCCGTCTGTCCGTCCGTCCGTCTTCCTTTTTCTACGCAAACTAGTCTCTCAGTTTTAAAGTTTTCGTCTTCAAACTTTGCACACACCCTTCTTTCCTTTGCAGGCAGTATATAAGTCGGAACGGCCGGGATCGGTCGTTGTTTTTGAAGTTAGAAGAATGGATCTGCCAAATGTTCTAAGGATCGGCCGATATATATTTAATAATATAAGATGCATGTCGCCACCTACCGGACTGCCACTCAACTGCAAGGGTATATCAACTTCGGCAGCGCCCGAAGTAAGCTTTCATTTCTTGTTTTGGAATTTGATTGGTCCGATTTACTGGCATGTGAAGAAATAAATATTGCCGTTATCAAATTTTATTAAGCTTTGAATTTATTTTTCGACGCTTGCGTGAAAAGGAAATATCCGTCGGTTTCTAATAATTCGCCTTGGTATACAAAGCATCTATTAAATTTAAAAAACGTAATGAATAGAATTTTAAACAAATATAAATTATCTGGATGTACAGTAAGTTATTCAAGATACTTTGTAGCTCGGTCTAATTTCACCGTGTATAACACCGAATGTTATCCGAGTTTACTCAGTTTACGCAGGACCTGAAGCAGTTCTGTAACTTTGTAAACACTAAGCGCAAATTTTTATCTTTTTCTCCTCTGCTTACATTTGAGAACTCTTATGCGAACACTGATCTGGCAATGGCCGATCTCTTTGCAAAGTTTTTTCAAATAATATATTCATATAGCACCATTCCAGCCCAGCCGTACACTTATAATATCCAATCAGCCAAACTTATATTTTGCCCATCTTTTGATCAAAGTGGTGTGTTATCGGATCTTCTTAAGGTCAAGCCCGTTTATTCGCCATTATAAGGTCAAGCCTAATGGATCTAAATGTAAACTCATGTCATTTTATCGATCTAGCCCTTACCAGGCTATGTACTCAGATTAACTCAGATTAACGGTCTGGGAGTCCTATTAGATTTAAAACGTAAATTTACCGACCATATATCCACCATGGTTAATAAAGCTATGGGTGTGCTTGGTTTTATTAAAAGAATTCAACGACCCATACATTACTAAAACTTTATACACATCATTGGTCCGTCCAATTCTTGAGTATAAATCGTGTGTCTGAAGTCCACAATACGGAGTATACCTGTGACCAATGATCTTGTTTTAACTTTTCCCTATGATCATGTATTAGCATACGCGCTTCATTAAAGCACTCTACTAATATTTTAACGTGCTTCCTAACCGTGTTCTTTGTGATAGGTCTATTCTGTGTTAGTGACTTATATGATCTGTCAAAATTAGTTTTAATGTTTGATAGTTCTGTGTACAATTTGTTCCATTCCATGCCTTTAGTTTGGCCATGCATGAGAGGAATATATTGAAATATTTTATATATATTATTTTATTTATTTACTTATTTTTTTTTATTTCATTTTCTTAGATTTTAGGTGTTAACATTTATGTGTAATATATTGTGTGTTTTATTTCATTTTCTTAGATTTTAGGTGTTAACATTTATGTGTAATATGTTGTTTGTGCTATATATATAATTTTTTTTTCTTATTTTTATTTATTTTGCTGTTTATATTTTATTCAGGTCATTTCCCCGGCTCATATACCTTTTTTTCAGACAATTATTATGCAGAAATCTTATAAAAAACAGTGGCGCACATAATAACGACTATGATTATTAAAAGTACATGTACCCAATATAGATCAACGTTGGTAGATTCTACCTTGTTGATGACATTGGCAGTGGAATCCACTGTTTTTATGTCCAACCTCATTTTAGTGGGTTTTACATATACTTTTATTTGTGCTTCATTAAAATTATAAATGTCTTCTATTGACAATTTATTTATCGCATTACTGCGCATTTAGGTTAACAAATTTCCTACCTAGTTTTTTGCGTAGCTTTACAGGCTACACGTCTAATCGAGCAGAAAAGATTCCGCTCAATTTTACAAAGTATTATATTATAGATATAAAAAAATATGCATCGCAGTGCAATCAAAAAAATTATGCAGCGCAGTGCATGGATAAAAAAATAATAGTGTTGTTGTGCGCTCTTTGTAGCGCTGTCGGTTCACTGCTCCGGGTCTGACTTGGAACGGCAGACGGTGCCGGTGCTGGCTGCACAGGCTGCTGCTTCTAGTTGGGGCACCGGTGCTGGTCCTTGCACAGGTTATTTTATGCTGGTTATGCTGATTACATTGGTCCAGGGCAATCCTTGGGACAGTTTTCTGGCTTCCTTGGCAAAGGCTTTGGGGATGTTGGGTTTTATGGTGAATTATTAATTATAGTTATAAATCATTTATATTTTTAATATTTGCTGAGCGAGTTACAGAGTTAGGCTTCTTAGATGGAGGCTTTCGTGCACCAAAAAAAATAAAGCTCTTCCATAAGCTTTTGTGCCGTTGCCCATGTGGGTGGCGTATTTCGAATGTATAATAGCCACTTAATGTGTGCTATTATTTTTTTTTGTTATTTTATATATATATATATATATATATATATATTATAATTTTTTTTTATTTACCACCGCACTTGCCCATTACTCTGACTCTACTCACTCAGTCGTGTTTTTTTTTTTGTATATCCTCCTTTTTGTATATCCTCCATGCTCTTCTCGTATGATGTATTTTCCTTTTAGCCAAATTAAAATGTATGTAATGTAAATCCTTTTAGCCAAATTTTCCTAAGTCCTCCAGGACTTATGTCACGGTCGCCATGTGATGAAGAGAATAGTCCGATTTGCGTTTGGTTGGTTTGGTTTCTTTATTTTTGAAGGAACAGCCGAGGTGCCGCTCCAACGCTCAAAATGTCTCTGTTCTTTTACAATATTTCTTAAGTCTAAGTAAGGCTAAGTCTCGTAGCAGCGCTGCTTGCAGGCGGCGGCAGAGAGACGGCTATGTACTTATATATAAAGGAATATAATAATGTACGTTGTTATGCGCTCTCAAGTGGAGGCGCGAGGGGTATGCATATGCTGACCGTTTGTTGCGATTATGCTGACACTAGCACTTTCTGTGTGCGGGCTAAAGCATAACGATCGGTTCATATTTCGGCCACTTAGGGTTTATGACCGGGACTTTGGATTATGTAAGCACTGCAACAAAGTGTTACAGTGCGCACCCTTTAAGTACTCTCGGTACAGTGGGTATTCAATATATGTGCATACTACAACGTGCACCTGTTCGCATTTTTTAATGCCAACTCTTTTAAGTTTCAGCCGGAAAGCTTTACCACAAATTATGAGATAGCTTTCAGAAAAGCGTTAAAAACTGTGTTCCCAACGGCAACGATAAATGCATGCTGGTTTCATTACTGTCAAGCTTTGAGGCGCAACAGCTTAAAAATTCCTAATTTTGGAGCAACGTTAAAAAATACGGACTGCTATAAATGGTACAGGACGTTTCTCAGCTTGCCATTTATTCAGCCTCCGAAAATTCAGGAAATGTTTACAATTTTGAAGGACCAATTGTTGGAGCTGCCAAAAAACAGGCACGACATTTTGAAACGTTTTTTAAATGGCTTTGAAATTCCACGAAGTTATTCGAGATGAGGACTATGCTACAAGCGTAATTTTAGGTAATGCTCTGAATGGCGGCTTAACCTAAGCGCAAAGCGAAAAAAGCAGAGAGTCAAGGACAACAAAATAGAAGAGCTTCTCAGGGACTTGGAGAGCGCAACAATATCATTAAATGAGTTTTTTGGCAGCCTAATTAATCAAAAAAATGATTTGATTAGGTGGGACACCACATTTGAAGAGCAGTCATGCTCAAATAATACTGTAGATGAAGATGAGGACAATACTTTACACTTCAGTCAAATGGTTAAAATTCTTAAATGTATTATTTGCCTTGACACTCCGCGTGATGTGGTACTATTACCTTGTAGCCACTTTAAAATATGCTGTGAGTGCTAAATAGTGATGAAAATGAAAGCGGCGAAGGCTCTATTGCTTTGTCCATATTGCAGGCAAATAGTAGACAGCCAAATCAAAGTCATATCAAAGTATCAATAATGTTTAAATGAAAAAATGACATGTTAACACAATTTTGTATTTAAGTGTACTTTATTAAAAGAGCAAGCAAATATTGTTTTACCTAAAAATCGCGCGATTTTTATGTAAAAAAATGTTTGCCTGCGGTGCTTCTTACGCTATTGAGCACTTGATTCTCACGATAAATTATGCTGGGCAGCTATTTATACCAGGTATTTCATTACTATTAGGTTCGGGCTGTTCCCTCCTGAGTCGATTGACTCTGTACCCTGCTCTTGGATCTCTTCTGATCCGCACTTACATGCACCCTGGTATAAATTACCAGGTATTTCATTATTATTAGGTTTGGGCGTTAATGCACTTCTCATAGTGTCATAAGGCCCACAAGAAAAATGACATAGCACCCGCGGGCGATATGACACTTTCAAATAGTGACGGAATGCCCGCGTGCGCTATGACACAATTGTTTGGCCCATGCACCCGCATATTCATAGCACTACAGAAATATATTCGGTTGCCGATTGGCATTTTGTAGTTTGCGAATATAAAAAACCAAACAATAAATAGAAATAATACATCAAATTAGTTAATTTTGCCCTTGCAGACTATAATTTCTCCGACCCTATAAAGTATATATATTCTTAATCAGGATCACCTCTTGAGTCGATATAAGCATGTCCGTCTGTCCGTCCGTCCGTCTGCCTTTTTCTACGCAAACTAGTCTCTCAGTTTTAAAGTTTTCGTCTTCAAACTTTGCACACACCCTTCTTTCCTTTGCAGGCAGTATATAAGTCGGAACGGCCGGGATCGGTCGTTGTTTTTGAAGTTAGAAGAATGGATCTGCCAAATGTTCTAAGGATCGGCCGATATATATTTAATAATATAAGATGCATGTCGCCACCTACCGGACTGCCACTCAACTGCAAGGGTATATCAACTTCGGCAGCGCCCGAAGTAAGCTTTCATTTCTTGTTTTGGAATTTGATTGGTCCGATTTACTGGCATGTGAAGAAATAAATATTGCCGTTATCAAATTTTATTAAGCTTTGAATTTATTTTTCGACGCTTGCGTGAAAAGGAAATATCCGTCGGTTTCTAATAATTCGCCTTGGTATACAAAGCATCTATTAAATTTAAAAAACGTAATGAATAGAATTTTAAACAAATATAAATTATCTGGATGTACAGTAAGTTATTCAAGATACTTTGTAGCTCGGTCTAATTTCACCGTGTATAACACCGAATGTTATCCGAGTTTACTCAGTTTACGCAGGACCTGAAGCAGTTCTGTAACTTTGTAAACACTAAGCGCAAATTTTTATCTTTTTCTCCTCTGCTTACATTTGAGAACTCTTATGCGAACACTGATCTGGCAATGGCCGATCTCTTTGAAAAGTTTTTTCAAATAATATATTCACATAGCACCATTCCAGCTCAGCCGTACACTTATAATATCCAATCAGCCAAACTTATATTTTGCCCATCTTTTGATCAAAGTGGTGTGTTATCGGATCTTCTTAAGGTCAAGCCCGTTTATTCGCCATTATAAGGTCAAGCCTAATGGATCTAAATGTAAACTCATGTCATTTTATCGATCTAGCCCTTACCAGGCTATGTACTCAGATTAACGGTCTGGGAGTCCTATTAGATTTAAAACGTAAATTTACCGACCATATATCCACCATGGTTAATAAAGCTATGGGTGTGCTTGGTTTTATTAAAAGAATTCAACGACCCATACATTACTAAAACTTTATACACATCATTGGTCCGTCCAATTCTTGAGTATAAATCGTGTGTCTGAAGTCCACAATACGGAGTATACCGAGATCACAATCAGAATCTGTACAAAAAAACTTCCTTATTTTCGTACTTAGGGGACTTAATTGGGATGCAAGTCTTAACCTTCCCTCCTATCATAGTAGACTTTTATTATTATATAATATTAATCAACTTACCATCATTAAAAAACCGTAGAACGATGATAGGTGTCATGTTTCTATTTAATCTTATTAATGGTAATTTAGACAGCAAGCATTTACTAACTCGCTTAAATTTTAACGTTCCTAGTAAAAGGCTTAGAGACTTTCATCCGCTACTCCATAGCCATTGTAGTTCGACATATGCCCAACAAGATCCGTTCAGGGTCTCTACCACATATTGTCACTTGCCCTACTAACAGTCTTAAATCCTTTATACAAATCGCCTTATCTTGCTTGCATTATTTTCGGTTGCTTAAGAGAAACACGCGTTGTTTCTTTGTACTGAAAGCCGTCTCTCGTCTTGCTCATGTTGACGTTTTGTGTGAACGTCGTTTTGACTCATTGTAATCGAGGTTGAGTTAATTAGAATTTTAGTTGTTAAGTTTTATATTAATTGATTGACCAATCAATATAAACATTCGCGATTTCATCGCAGAAAGCGTATTTTCGCGTTTCTGTGTCTCTGCAGCCGAAGAGTGGTGAAAGTCTCCCAACGCAGGTATGCTAGGCCATTGCATACCATACGCTCACCAGGAGTAACTAGCACTGCAACTAGCACTGCAACAACCGTAACGTGCTTAACGACATCATCAGTTAGCATCGCAAATACGTCTGCCGCTTCGCTGGCCGGAAAACAGAACAAAAACAATGAGCATTTAGCCGCCTGTGCAGACTGGTATGGATCGCTACATCCAAAAATAAGGAAGCTGAGCCCCTAAAATCTCAACGCAACATAACCCGTGGCAATGCTATCCTAGCTTCAACAGAAACGCCCATCAGCTCGAACCGATTGAAAATCTTGGTAGACACGTACGAGGTTAAGGAGGCTGAATGAAAAGAACGCCTCCGCCTATTTATATACGAGAGAAAAGTTCCAATGTTAACAAGAACAAAATTATCGAGCTTATTGGCAAAGAAATTTTCCAAGTAATGCATTGTAAAGGGAAAAATTTAGGAAATAAAAGTTCAAACTAAGTCTGAAGATAATTACAGAGCATTTTCGAAATACCTCAAAGAGAATAAGAAGAACTTTTACACGTATAAGATAAAAAGCAGCAAGGGCTGGCAAGTCGTACGTAAAGGCATAGAGTCCAACGTAACGCCTGAAGAAAAAGTCGCTGTTCGTACGCAGGGCGTGATGCTGCCACTAACGTCGAAATTGAGCTCACGGGACGAACGATAGGTCCCGGAGTCGTAGTCAAACCTATAGAACGTCTGACTAAAACTGCCTGGTTTTTGCAGGCGGGGGGTTGATATGCGGGAAACGAGGAGCTGAAGATCTGTTGACTGGCCTCACTATGGTGGGGATATTAGGTTCTCTCGGCGGTCCTTTGATATGGAGCAACACTCGGAGGTCAAGTAGGTTCCTACGTTTACGGGAGCAACATTCAGAGGCTGATGTATCGGTGGTCCTGCTGGCGGTCCTTTCCGCGGGAGCAACACTCAGCGGCGATTACGTGTAGATGATGCTAAATGGCGGATGATGACGAAATAATAATGGTAGATAATGACAAAATGTCTTAAATGCCAAAAATCGCAGACGACGAACCATACAAAACCCCCATTGACGATTACAGAAACACCATTAAAAGCGTTTGATATAGTGTTAGTGGATACGATCGGTCCATTACCTAAATCAGACGAAGCTAACGAACACGAAGTTACTCTAATCTGCGCCTTAATAAAATATCTCGTTGCAATTCCTATACAAGACACAAGTGCAAGAACAGTAACGAAGCTATATTCGAATCTTGTATTCTAAAGTACATTCCAATGAAGCCGTTCATTACGAACATGGAAACTGAATATATGAATTCAATTATTAATGATAATGCAAATATTTCAAAATTAATAATATAACATCAACTGCACATCATCACCAAACCTTGGGGACAATAGAACATTTAATGAATACGTTAGATCATACATCTCATCAGATAAAACAGACTGGGATGTTTGGCTTATATACTTTACATATTGTTTTAATAAAACCCCCTTTTTTAGTATATGGATACTATCCATATGAACTCGTATTTAGTAAAACCCCAACCTTGAACATGACAATAGCAGTGAATACATTGCACCACTATACGACATAGAAAACTATGTAAAAGAATCGAAATTCAGACTCGACAACACATATAAAAGAGCGAGAATGATGATCGAACAAAACAAGAAAAGACAAAAACAAACCTACGATAAAAATTCCCATAATTTAAAATTGGAATAAGGAGATAAGGTTTTAGTAAAAAACGAAGTATAACGAAGCCATAAACTAGACTTTAAGCATGCAGGACCCTATAAGGTAGAGAATATAGGAGAACGAGATAACATAACAATATCAAACGGAAAAAATAAGAATCAAACAGTTCATAAAGATAGATTAAAGAAATTCTATTCTTAAAGTCTATGGTGGCCACCAAACAAAAAAGAAATAAAGATAATAAAAAATATTTATGTATATTTTATATATATAATTTATATAAAATATATATAAAGTTTTCTAAAATTTTCTAAAATTCTAGATTTTATATCGCAATATATAAACTTTTTCATATATTACTAACTTTTAATATAAACATATTGTTGAGATACCGAGCGTTTTTGGGAGCTTTAATTAACGTTCAGAAACCAGCCTTAATGGCACTTTATTTATCTTTCGGTTTTATGATTTTTGTGTATATACAAATATTGGAACTGTGCGAAGGGTTCTGATAAGTAAGTGACTCGTAAGTAAGAGCGCAGCTCAACGCTTGATGATGCGCCGCGAATAGGGACATAAAGATAGAAGAGAGTGACGTCACGAGTTCAATAAATTATTGCTGGCCAGACTTTCTGGCGGCTGCTTGACCCGACTCCCCATGTTGGAAAATGAGCTTTCAACAGCATCATGAAAGGGCAGCCGTTGCAAATCCATAGGTGACAAATTTCTGAGGAGATTGAGAGGTAACTTTCCGCAAGGTATTCTCGTTGCTGTGCAGCGACGTTGGATCGGACAAAGTGGCCAGGTTCAATTGGACCACCGTCGGGGAAGTATTGTATGCGACCATAACGGATTCCTTGGAGGAATGGGTGGTGCAGTTGGAGCAGCTTCTCCTGCAGCTGCCTCTCCGCAGCTGGGTCTGGACACGCTGCTCAGACACCAATAGATCCTGTTCCCGTGCCTTGAGCTCCACTAGCTTCTGCTGAAGCTGGGACGGAGCTCCTGAGCCTGAATGGCATAAAGACGGGTCATCAGGACTTCATCAAAAATGTTTTGGGTCAGTGCTGCCGGGCTGCTCTCCAAGTGGCTTGCCGACTGGCTGATCTTTCTCCGTCTTCACTTCGCCACCCAAATCCAGTTCCTTTGACGCCTTCACAATCGGATAGGTGCAGTTTTCCATTTTCCAGAACTGTCGAAGGAGTTGATCGAGCTGCTCATCTGAAGAGCCTTGTCAGCAGACCAGTCCCAATCGCTTAGCTGCCATAAGGACCGTACCATCGAGCCGAGTTTTGTTTGATTGAGGGCGTAAAATAATCCAGCTGCAATTAGCAAATCAACTCGCTGTGGTTGGTGAAAATGAGGATCCGCTAACAGTACATTAGTGAGAATTTTCCAAGAGCTGACGTCCAATGGAAAATTGGGCTGAAGATCAGTTATTTTGGAGACTGCGATCGCAGTTAATGACGCCAAGTTGTGAGAGCATTGCGATTTCCCTTCCGATTAGAGAACCCTGCATCACCTATACCGGATACAGACACCGGGAACCTTATCTTTCGCAGCTGCAGCTGGTTCGCCAGCCTTGAAGTAATAAGGTGTACCTGCGAGCCAGAATCGAGCTCGGCAGGGTAGTAGAACTCTGGAGCGGTTCCAGACTAGAATGTTGGCATCACCAAAACGATCCTTAGCGACGAAATAATTGACAGCAGCGGACGCTGAACGAAAAATAGCGTGACTAGATGCGGAAACCTCGGGAGAGGGGTGTTGGTGAAATACCAGCTGGAGAGTTGCCACCAAAATGCAACTTATATATATTTCCTATATATTTCTTATATTTCCCTAATATATGTTTTTTTTTATCTGTGTTTTTTCTTTGTTAATATTTATTAATAATCCCCATTTTGACTTCAAAAACCTTTTTTATTTTATGTTTCATTTTTTTTTTATATCTTTTTTTCTCTTTTTTTTTAATATTAAAGTTTCCGGGTGACGGGTATCCCGCTGGTGCCTTCGCGCACCCAAAAACACCCGCTGTCGGTGCGTCGTGGTTCTCCTTTAGCACCTGCTGTTCCTTTAGCACATGCTTAGCGTTCGTTTGGCGTAAGCGACCACTCGCTCACCCTCATCCGTGTCCTGCGTCAGAACTGTACCAACGCCGTAGTCGCTTGCGTTGTTTGTAGCAAAAACTTCTTTGAGAAATCCGGGCAGGCCAGCACTGGATCCTCTGCTAATCACGACTTTAGGTTCTCAAATGCCTCTAGGTGTCTGGCCGTCCACTCCCACTTTAACCCTTTTCGTAGGAAGTCATGGACGAATCGCCGATACAACGACGCCATCCCAATGAACGTCAGTAATCGCCGCAACCTTTCCGGGATCCATGCCAATTCCCTGACACGTTATCCGGTGGCCCAGGTATAATAGCTCTTCCCTGAAGAAATGACACTTTTCCGTGTTTATCCTTAGGTTTGCCGCCTTCAGTCTGCAGAATACTTCCTTTAAGTTCGCCATTTGCTCCCCCCTTGGGCGTCCGATCACGATGATGTGCATCTTGATATGCAAATGCGTGCGGAGCCATATCCGAGCATATGACCTGGACCAAAGTACTATGGAAAGTTACTTTCCCTGGTACCGTAAAACCCGCGAACTTCCTGCTCCCTTCCTCCAGTGGGATTTGCCAATAGCCGACTTTGAGGTCGAAGCTGCTGAAAAATGTTGCTTCCCTCAGTTGCTCCAGTATGAAGTTTATTCGTGGCATTGGGTACTAATCCTTTATCGATTTTGCGTTTATTTGTCGGAAGTCAACGCACATTCTCCATTGCCCCGTCGTTTTCTTCACCATAACGATGGGTGAGCTATAAGCGCTATTCTCGATGAATCCCTTCTCCAGCAGCTCTTCTACCTTTGCGTTGATCTCCCCCTGTATTTTGGGGTTCTTCGGATAGTATCTTTATTTTATGCGGATGTCGTCCTTCATAGTGATACTGTGCTGCGTTACGTTCGAGCAACCCTTCTGGTTTGTGTACGCTACTACTTCCTCCTTAATGAACCTTTTGTCCCGCTCTCTCTCCCAATCCTCCGAGGCTCCAGTTATTGCTATCGACAGCCTATCCTCCAGGCTCCGCTTCATCTTTCTCTTCTCGGGATCGTGACTTTGTGGCCTACGCATGTTATTGTTGTGCCAAATCCTGCGAGGAATCCCATCCTAGCACCGCGCTGACTCCCATGCCTGGCAACACCAACATATTCAAATTTTTTTCCTTGATGCCAAAGCTTACCGTCGTCTAGAGTACCATTTGAGTTTCTCCGGCGTCTCGGCGTAGACCTCTATGGGTACTTTTCATCAATTCCACGAGTGACCGCCACACCTCGTCGTCCTTGATCTCGTCGACCCACTTAGCAACTAGTGCCCTCATGTTTTCTACCGTTCCTTCTGCTGGGAGACCGAGCTCTCTACACTCTTTGCTCACCTCCTCCTTGCGAAGCGTGTATATCCAGTTTATTCTCCCCATCTCCAAGCTGCGTTACTTCTAGACTCGCAAGCAGTCACGTAGTTTGGGCGCCAGGTGTAACGAACGGTTTTTGCCGGTTAGTGCTCGCAACAAATGCCGCGGCTGGCTTACAGAGGTTATGAGTCGCTGCGCCGAATTTATATATTCGACGTGATTGCCCGAGCCCAGAAATAACACAGGGTGCTTCGTTTTTACAACAGTTCCTTTTATTCTTACAATATTTACAAAAGCATCTCATCGCTTGGCTCAGCCGAACTACAGCTCGTCCTCCCCTCGTTCACTTGACACCGTTCCGGGTTGGTGCCAATACACACGCCTCCTGAAGCTTTCGCCCAGCAGGACGTGCGGTCTTTGTTCACGGCTTGGCTCACGGTTCCCTCCGTTCGGACTCACGTGCTCCAGTTGCAGGGCCTATGCTGCCCTTCTCCTGCCGTATTTGCTGCTCCCGGTGTCGCTCTCCTGGTCGGGGATCCTCTTCTGTGTGGATTCTGTTCTGTTCTGTGGGCGTCGATATCCTTGGCTCACTGGGAATGGCCAATCGCCGTGGCCGGCACCTAATCCGTGTTAGCAGACCCATAGGCTCACCTCCCAGGCATACGCCGGGCAGGATACGCTTCTAGGTGACTTGCGGCCGGATTACGGCACAAAGGGCCTACATTCTCTACAGGACACACCGCCTGTTGCGTTCGGCACTCGCATCCAAACACCTGCGTGCCTACGCTACGCAGGATCTATGGTTGACCAGAGGTTTGGCGTCGCGATTCCATTAACTCCAGGTGATTCGCTGTGCGTTCGCCCCAGCGCCTGGATCAGGAGTCTCTTGACTTGAACGGGATATCCCTGTTGGGTCTTGTTAATGGGCTTGAGTTCCCGAGCTGGTTACCCCTCGCTTTACAGGATCACACCTGGTTGTGACGGTCAGGAATCGATAAGACGTTAACTCTTCCAGCTTTCCCAGAAGACTCGGCCTCGATTCGCTCCAGTGGCCCTCCTTATATAGCGCCTGAGGCGCCCGTTAATCCTCGCCAATCTCGCGTCCCGCCGTTAATCCTTCGTACCTCTGTTCTCGTTACGTTCCACAGTGATTCCTCTTTCTCCTTCTTCCGTGCGCGCAGACGTTCTTGCTTCTCTGCCCCTGCTGCTGCCCCCTTATGCCGTCTACATTCCACGCATTTCTTTCACTCCGTACTTTCTAAACACGGCCGCACTACCTTGTCTGCCCCATATTGCACCATTTGCACTATTACTAAGCTCTTTAATGCCATCTTGAAACTTGGCCGTTTTCCAGTGAGATGGAAAAGACCACACAATCCTAACGTCGTATAGACCTATAAGCCTACTTTCTTGCTTATCTTAACTCTGAAAAATGCGTATTGACTCGGATAAGCACATACCTAGGAATCTAAAAAGGAATCCCGTCACATCAAATTAGGTTTCGCAAAAAAAACGAAACAATAACAAACGAATAACATCAGAAATTGGGAACGCGTTCGAAAAACGAAAAGCACACGAAAAACAACACCCACGTTTGCTGATGACACAGTAATTCTTAGCCGCTCAAAATGACCGATGCAAGCAACTGCGCAGCTAGTTTCACATCTAGTCGATGTTCAAAAATGGCTATCAGAATGGCGAGTTATAGTGAAGAACAAAAATGCAAGCACCTTACATTCATACTGAATGGGCAAAACTGCCCGCAGCTTACGCTAAATAACACACCACTCCCGCAAGAAAACGAAATGACATATCTGGGGGTGCACCTCGACAGAAGACTTACACTGCACATTAAAGCCAATAGATCATAGCCAATAGATCATCAATGCCCGGTCTCCCCTTAGCCTTGAATTCAAAGTCCTGCTGAATAACTCGGTACTAAAACCTATATAGATGTACGGCTCCCAGTTATGGGGGAATAACAGCAATAGGAATATTGATATAGTCCAGCGAACTCAGTCAAAGATCTTCAGAAAAATCACCGGGGCACACACCGTGACTTACACATTCTACCAGTCAAAGAAGTGATCGCACAATAACACTTTACATTTGTAAAGCTATTGTTTGCTTGGCGAAAGGTTTAACAAGGTTGAGCAACCAATCACTTAAAGTCTTAGTTTACTGTAAGATAAATTTTTAAATGTAAGTTAACTCAGTAAATGCCGGCCAAATTGGCCATCACCTGCGTGAGTACCTCGTGGACAAATGTCGCAGTTGTGAGAGATTTTTGAAGTTAAAGTTTTTCAGCAGCCAGCCTTCGGTTGTCCCGGCTACGTCTGCAACAGCTGAGTGCACCGAGCCAATAGGCTTTTCATTATCTACGGCTAATGCACTAGTTTCCCAGGGTCACAGCGGTAAAATAGCTTTACTGGCTACACCGAACATTCCCGTTCGGAGTCTTGCTGGGGATTTGTTCCTTGCCGAGCTCTATTGGATTCAGGCTTACAGGTGCACGTGATTACGTCCCGTCTGGCTAGTCATTTGCAGTTTGTTAGACGCAAATCGTACATGGCAGTATCCGGCATTGGCAACACTGTTTTTGCGACAGACTGGTTATCTGTTGATATGCTCCTACGATCCCATTGCTCCGAATATTTGGGCCTTGTCAATGCTGTCATCGCCGCCAACATCACCACCGCTCCCTCCACCGTAGTTTTAGCTTGGATGTCTCCAGTTGGAGTATTCTTTCCAAACTCACTTTGGGAATCATAGCAAATCAGAGCAACATATCGATTTATCCTACTCCCAGGTGAATCCTACTCCCAAGTCATGCGACGATTTCTCTAGTCATATGTCCCGTATATCTCCCGTATGTCTCCAGTCATATGTCCAGTCCAGGGCATATGTCTCCAGTCGCCCGCCAGACAGTATTTCCTACCGCATCACTGTGTTTTGTAGGAGGACAGTTTAACAAACAAGCTCAGGGTTGTTTTTGATGGTTCCGCTGCCACCACCTCTGGGTGTTCGTTAAATGACGTTTTGATGTCTGATCCAGTTACCCAACCAAAGCTGTTGCACATTCTTCGAAGGTTCCGTTACCATCGATTTGCCATTACAGGAGATATTTGCAAAATGTACCGATGCGTCAGAGTTTTTCCCAAGGATATTATTTATCGGAAATCCACCCAGAATGAGTTGCAGGTTTTTTAAACTGGATACTCTCACTTATGGGACAAAGCCGGCCTCAATTTTATCAGTTCGAGCAATGCATCAGTTGGCAGAGGATGAGCAGTCTATGTTTCGAAAGGGTGCCGAAATCCTGCTTCGCGATTTTTATGTTGATGATCTAATTTCCGAAGTTGGCACTATAGATTAGGCTATCAGCATAATGCAGTTGAGAAAGTGGTGCTTCAATTTTCCTGAAGATCTCTCTGATGTGCCGGAAAAAGATTAGGAAAAACAACTCCTCAAGATTTGATGATAGCAGCAATTTTACGAAGACTCTTGGCGTCGCTTGGGATCCTATTACTGATGGGCTTCAGTGAACCTCAAAGCCCATTAGGCACATTATTTGATCCTCAATGGCCCAGCTGTATGATCCGATAGGACTTGTTGGACCTGTCATTACGAAGGCAAAGATCTTCTTCAGAAGCTATTCCGTGAGAAGATGTCCTGGGATGAAAGTCTGCTCCAAGCTCTTCACTCCGATTGGGGGATGATTTGTTGCTGCTTCGTCATGGCGCAGCGTCCTGAATTCCCTAGATGGGCATTATAATCACAGTGGGAAGTGGAGATTTATGGATTTTGTGATACCAGCAAATAGGCTTATGGTTGCTTGGATTTATGTCCTATCGAAAAGTAAAAGGTCAGATAATCATATACTCTGCTCAAAGTCCCGAGTCGCACCTCTAAAACTGTTACGGTGCCGAAACTGGGGTTATCTGGATAAGAGTTTGCTGGCTCGGCTTATGTTAGAAGTGGATCAGTTGAATGTCTATGATGGCAAGTATTTCTGCTGTATTTATTCTGCTTTGGCACTGTCCTGGATTCGGGAGGAGTCCGATCGCTTAAATATTTTCGTTGTCCCAAAGATCATAAAACCGAAAGATAAATAAATTGCGCTTATATATATAAATCAAACAGAGCGTGTTATTTATTAAAGTCTGGTTTCGGAATATTAATTAAAGCTCCCGAAAACGCTTGGTATCTCAACATTGGTAACCCCCACATGATTGTGCTTGGAAAAATCATTAGTTGAATTATTTTTCATTGAAAATATGAGCTGCGCATTAGAAAGGAGACAATTTTTTTTTTGAATCAAAGTGCAGTCGTCCATTTTGAGGATCTTCAAGGATTGCTGTCGTCCTTGAAAGCAGTGGAGACAATTCCGGCGGCGATGATAAATGTGCGGCTTAGCGAATTGGAAAGCATCGTTGCGGACTTCAAGAGCACGCACAAGGAGCTATCCGAACTTCAACGATGCGGCGAGGTAGACACGATTCATCGTGGACCAGGAGATTATGCGGAGCTCCTGTTTATTGCTGGCGAGCTCGACACTGAACAACGCTACTCCAGTCGCCAATTTGATGCGTCGTTCGGCAGAACTTTCCACGCTTTGCCGCCACTGCCACTTCCCATTTTTAGTGGAGGTTATGCAGAGTGGCTTGAATTGCGGCCACTGTTCTCGACCATGGTGGACACAAACCCATTTATAAGTCGTGTGGAGAAGTTTCAGGGGTTGCGGTCCTGCCTTCGTGAGTCTGCCTTGAAGACTGTGCGATCGTTGGAGGTAACGGACAAAAGCTATGACGTCGCCTTGGAGCTGCTGAACAAAAGGTTAAGTAATCGCTGGCTTATTTTTCAAGCACATGTTAATGAGATACTGCATCTGAAGGCCGTAGAATCCTCATTGGCGACGAGGCTTCGTGAGCTTTCGTATAAATTTAATTCGCATATGCAAGCCCTGGCAAGAATGGGCACAACGAAGCAGATTGCTAACTGCATCAAAAGTGCTGTTGGATCGTCGCTAAGGATCGTTTTGGTGATGTGGTGCGGCTAGCCACTGCCAATATTCTAGTCCTGAACCAGAGTTCTACTGCCCTGCCGAGCGCTGCTCGATTCTGGCTCGCAGGTACACCTTGTCACTTCAAAGCTGGCAAACCAGCTGCAGCTGCGGAAGATTAGGTCCCCCGTGACGCAGGGTTCTATACAGATGGCTTTTCTGTGCACGTCAGCTTGAAATCCCAATGCTCTGGATTACTCGAAGCAATCGTAGATTGAATCGTGCGATCGTAGCCTCCAACATCACTGATCTTCAGCCAAATTTTCCATTGGACGTCAGCTCTTGGAAAATTCCCGCCCTTGTACAGTTAGCGGACCAGCCTCTTGTACCTTGTACCAGCCTCAGCGAATTGACTTCCTAATTGGAGCTACATTATTTGACGAGCTGCTTTGTGTGGGGCAAATTCATCTGTCTCCTGGTTGGCCCTCAATCCAAAAAACTCGAATCGGTTGGGTTGTTTGTGGAGGCGGAGATAATGGTAAAGTCCTTATGGCAGCTAAGCGATTGGGACTGGTCTGCTCACAAGGCTCTTCAGATGAGCAGCTCGATCAACTCCTTCGACAGTTCTGGAAAATGGAAAACTGCACCTATCCGATTGTGAAGGCGTCAAAGGAACTGGATTTGGGTGGCGAAGTGAAGACGGAGAAAGATCAGCCAGTCGGCAAGCCACTGAAGCCCATGTTGGAGAGCAGCCCGGCAGCACTGACCCAAAACATTTTTGATGAAGTCCTGATGACCCGTCTTTATGCCATTCAGGCTCAGGAGCTCCGTCCCAGCTTCAGCAGAAGCTAGTGGAGCTCAAGGCACGGGAACAGGATCTATTGGTGTCTGAGCAGCGTGTCCAGACCCAGCTGCGGAGAGGCAGCTGCAGGAGAAGCTGCTCCAACTGCACCACCCATTCCTCCAAGGAATCCGTTATGGTCGCATACAATACTTCCCCGACGGTGGTCCAATTGAACCTGGCCACTTTGTCCGATCCAACGTCGCTGCACAGCAACGAGAATACCTTGCGGAAAGTTACCTCTCAATCTCCTCAGAAATTTGTCACCTATGGATTTGCAACGGCTGCCCTTTCATGATGCTGTTGAAAGCTCATTTTCCAACATGGGGAGTCGGGTCAAGCAGCCGCCAGAAAGTCTGGCCAGCAATAATTTATTGAACTCGTGACGTCACTCTCTTCTATCTTTATGTCCCTATTCGCGGCGCATCATCAAGCGTTGAGCTGCGCTCTTACTTACGCGTCACTTACTTATCAGAACCCTTCGCACAGTTCCAATATTTGTATATACACAAAAATCATAAAACCGAAAGATAAATAAAGTGCCATTAAGGCTGGTTTCTGAACGTTAATTAAAGCTCCCAAAAACGCTCGGTATCTCAACAATATGTTTATATTAAAAGTTAGTAATATATGAAAAAGTTTATATATTGCGATATAAAATCTAGAATTTTAGAAAATTTTAGAAAACTTTATATATATTTTATATAAATTATATATATAAAATATACACAAATATTTTTTATTATCTTTATTTCTTTTTTGTTTGGTGGCCACCATAGACTTTAAGAATAGAATTTCTTTAATCTATCTTTATGAACTGTTTGATTCTTATTTTTTCCGTTTGATATTGTTATGTTATCTCGTTCTCCTATATTCTCTACCTTATAGGGTCCTGCATGCTTAAAGTCTAGTTTATGGCTTCGTTATACTTCGTTTTTTACTAAAACCTTATCTCCTTATTCCAATTTTAAATCATGGGAATTTTTATCGTAGGTTTATTTTTGTCTTTTCTTGTTTTGTTCGATCATCATTCTCGCTCTTTTATATGTGTTGTCGAGTCTGAATTTCGATTCTTTTACATAGTTTTCTATGTCGTATAGTGGTGCAATGTATTCACTGCTATTGTCATGTTCAAGGTTGGGGTTTTACTAAATACGAGTTCATATGGATAGTATCCATATACTAAAAAAGGGGGTTTTATTAAAACAATATGTAAAGTATATAAGCCAAACATCCCAGTCTGTTTTATCTGATGAGATGTATGATCTAACGTATTCATTAAATGTTCTATTGTCCCCAAGGTTTGGTGATGATGTGCAGTTGATGTTATATTATTAATTTTGAAATATTTGCATTATCATTAATAATTGAATTCATATATTCAGTTTCCATGTCCGTAATGAACGGCTTCATTGGAATGTACTTTAGAATACAAGATTCGAATATAGCTTCGTTACTGTTCTTGCACTTGTGTCTTGTATAGGAATTGCAACGAGATATTTTATTAAGGCGCAGATTAGAGTAACTTCGTGTTCGTTAGTTTCGTCTGATTTAGGTAATGGACCGATCGTATCCACTAACACTATATCAAACGCTTTTAATGGTGTTTCTGTAATCGTCAATGGTTCGTCGTCTTCGATTTTTTGCATTTAAGACATTTCTTTAAGCGGTTTGCAACGTCTTGTCACATGTTTATCCAGTAGTAATGTCTTTTTACCTTTGCTAGCTTTTTTGTTGTGCCTGTGTGTCCGATTTGTTATGGATCGTCATGTAACGTAAACAGAATGGTTTCTCTTTCTTTTTTATTTTCTACAACGGACACCGGCTGGAGTAGCGCTACTCTTAATGTTGTCTTGCTTCATGTGGAGTTGCCTTTAACGGCTCCCCACACGCGTAGGTCCGAAGAAAGGGTGATACTTCAAGGGCCTATGGCCGTAGCAAACGGCACAGATGGCGTAGCGTAGAGTTGCGTTTTATTCTGTAATTGCTTAAAATTAACCTCACAATTCAGAACCTTAATCTTAACCTTAACCTTACCGCAGTGCGCCCTCCTACAATTCACAAGACAATGAGGGGCACCCATTTTGGCGGCATCCATATTACCGGAATTAGTAGGCCCGTACTTCAAGGGCCAAACTACTAAAATACTGCTTTCCTTAGCTTTACCGATTCTACCTATCGATTACAATGTTCGACCGTCGACATCCCCGACCCCGTGAAGAACCGCTTCACTCAAATCCAAAACTGCAAGTTTAGAGACGGGCCGCAACATTGTCCGAGATAGGCCATTATCATTCACGCGCACAGTGGCGCGTCTGGCGACTCCATCAGGTCCACTGTGGACCTCCTCCACGATACCCTTGCACCACTCTCGTCTGGGCAAGGCCGGATCGCAGACGAAGACTATATCGCCCTGGCGGATGGGCTCCGTTCTCCGGCACCACTTCTCGCGACGCACTAACGTAGGCAGGTACTCCATGACCCACCTCCTCCAGAAACGGTCTCGCAGCATGCGGGCAATCCTCCACTGCTTCCGCGTAGAACCCTCCTTGGGCAGCTCCGCATCCAGTCCAGGCGTATTCGGCAGATTAGCTGCTCCCTTGAGCACGTCATTTGGCGTCAACGGCGCCTCTTGGTCCGCATCCACCGGCAAGTGGGTGAGCGGACGCGAGTTCACTATATTCTCCGCCTCTATTAGGAGACTCTCCAACACATGGTCCCTCGGCGCGACTTCCTTCAGTGTATGGCGCAGCACTCGCTTGACGCACTGCACCATTCGCTCCCATACTCCGCCCTCAGACGGGTTGGATGGGCAATTAAAAACCCATTCAATGCTCCTGCCGGATAACTCACTCTGTATCCTCTCCGTCTCGAACACATCTCCAAGACGTCTGGCCTCCCTGTCAGCTCCCACGAAGTTCTTGCCGTTGTCACTCCGCAGTCTACGTACTGGTCCTCTACGGCAGACGAAGTTCCTGATCGCTATTATGCAGGAATCCGTCGACAGGTCATGCGCCAGCTCCAAATGAATCGCCCTTGTCGTCAAGCACGTAAACAAGGCAACCCAACGCTTCTCTCTGTGACGGGCAACAGTCACCAGCAGTGGCCCAAAGTAGTCCAGTCCTGTATACTTGAATGGCCATCCACCCGCTTCCAAGCGATCCTCTGGAAGGGGTCCCATTATCGGCGGCATCGGCCGCATCCGTTGCATCTTACACTCGTTGCACGACGAGATTACCTTCTTCAGCACTCGCCTCATCTTAGTGACCCAGAATCTCGTCCGGATCTGAGCAATCGTCGCCTCCACGTTTTGATGCTTCATCTGGTCGTGGTAGTGTCTTACTACCATCTCCGTAAGACTGTGCCTGTGTGACAGTATCACAGGCCTCCTCGCGCTGTACGGCATGGACAGCGCGGCATCAATTCTGCCATTGACGCGCAGAACTCCGTGTTCATCCACGTAAGGCGCCAGACCTCGAATCTCACTCGAGCTGGCGACGTCCTTTCCGCGTTCCGCCGCCCTCATCTCGTCAGGAAATGATTCCAATTGGGCCTGTCTGACTAACAGGTCCTCCGCGGCCTCACACTCCAATGCAGTGAGTCCATACTCCTCGAGCTCGCTTCTCTGTTTGCGGCACCGGCGCGCAAACCTCAGGACCCAGGCTGTGGTCCTCACCAAGCGACTGAAGCTCGAGAATCTGTGGAACGGGATGACGAATTCATTCGATGCCACCAATGCAAACTCACTGGGCATCTCCTCCTCATCAGGTACATCGGGAACATGCTCGGTTCCCTCCTCAGGCGCTGGCCAGCCGCTTGCTGGCTGCCTCAAAATGCGGGACCACTTAGCCACCGGGATTCCGGGCTAAGGTCCACCTTGCTCTGCGATCGCGTCGCATCATCCGCTGCGTTGTCGGTCGTAGGCACCCATCTCCACTGGGAAACCTTTGACGACTCCAAAATCTCCGCCACTCGATTGCCAACAAACTGCTTGTACCGGCGGTGGGTGCTGCCGATCCATCTCAGCACCGTTTTTGAGTCCGTCCATAACACCGTATCACTGATGTCCACACTGTGTTCCTCCTTAACAGTGCTCATCACTCTAATTCAAAGAACCGCTGCCTGCAGCTCCAGCCGTGGGATCGACATCGTTCTCATCGGCGCACACCTCGTCTTTGCGCATACGAAGCTAACCAGCACGTTGCCATCCTCGTGCGTGACCCTCCAATAGGCCACCGCCGCGAATGCAGATTGACTTGCATCCACGAACACGTGCAGCTCGATAGTCCGAACTGCTCCACGCCCAAAATAGTGGCGAGGGCATCGGAACTGTCCCACGGCGTCCATCTCTCTGCGCCATGTAACAAAGGCTCTGCCTATCTCCTCCGGCAGTGGTTCGTCCCACTGGACCTTCTGCCTCCATATTTCCCGCAGCAACAACTTCGCTGTAATCATAAGACAGCACAGGAACCCCAATGGGTCGAACGTTGACATCAGCAAGCTCAAATACTCCCTCTTTGTAGGGACTCGATCTCCACTTAGAACGCTGTTTGGCACTCGGTGATACTCCACGTTGAATCTGAAGTCATCCGTGGCTACCTGCCAACGCATTCCAAGGATCTTCTGCTCAGCCTCACCCCATCCGACGCTCTTGACTTCTCCAGATGGTCCCAACGCCGCTTCCACGATGGGTGAGCTGGATGAAAACTGGCATAATTCGAATCCAGCCTCCGCATGTATCTCCTTCACTCGGGTAGATACCTCAATAGCTTCGCTCTCCGTAGCGAAACTGTCCACATAGTCATCAACGTAATGGTAGTCGATGATGGCCTTGACTGCCCTCGGGTCTGAGTCCCGAAACTTCAGGGCATTTACCGTCTTCACATAATGCGCAGTGCTTGGCGAGCACGCTGCTCCAAACGTCATTACGTTCATTTCGTACACATCCGGGTCTCGATCACCCGTACCATCTCTCCAAAGGAATCTTTGGGAACATCGATCCTCGGGTCGGATCAGCACTTGGTGGAACATCTCCTTGATGTCACCGCAGACTCCGACTGCTCCTTCCCTGAAGTGGAAGAGCACAGCTGGCAAGGGCTTGTAGTGCTGAGGTCCCTTGTCCAGCGCCGAATTTAGCGAGGTTCCTCCAACCTTGGCTGCAGCATCAAACACAAGCCGGACCTTACCGGGCTTGTTCGGGTTTTCGACACCAAAATGTGGCAAATACCACAGCTTGTCGCTCTTCACCGCGACCTCATCCGGCTGCAGCTTCCTTGCGTATCCCTTGGACACGTAATCCTTGATGATCCGATCGTATTCCAGCGCCAACTGCCCGTTGCGCTTCAACTTCTTCTCGACGTTGATCAGCCGTCTGTGCGCCATCTCGTAGCTCCGTGGCAGCACAGTGTGGTCGTCCTTCCAGAGCAGTCCCGTCTGGTAGCGACGCCCCACTTTCACCGTGGTGTCTTCGAGGATCCTTTGGGCCCGTGCGTCGTCGCTGGCTGCGACCGGTGGCGCGAGCTTCACCCCAAAGCTTTCCATCTCGAAGTAGTCCTCCACCATCTTGTCCATCGTATCATCCATTGACACGGCTAGAAGGCAGGACCTCGGTGACGGCGTAGTCGATTGCCCACTTACTGGCCCAAACACAACCCATCCAAGCTCGGTTGCGGCCGCATACGGTCCCTGTCTGGCAAACCGTCTTGTCCTAAGTGGCAATCCCAAATGTCCATGGTCCAGTCCGATAAGCAACTTTGGCACCACGTTGCTGTAGGGCTTCATCGGCAGTCGCGCATCCTTATGCGCACCCTGGACGTCTCGTCGACATAACGTCTGCATCGGCAGACTCAGGCTCGAAACGGCGTACACGTTCCTCAACGGGTGGCGCGTGGGCATCCTAGCTCCACTTATCTCCAGGCTCACCACGTTGGCGGGCTCCCTACTAGCCCTTCCTCCAAACCATTGGATGTTCAGCTGTCGATGTTCGCCTCGCACTCCCAGCTCCCTCCGTAGCTCGTCGTCGATCATCGTGACGGAGGAGCCTTCATCCAAGAGCGCGTATGTGTCCACCTTGCGACCAGCTCCGTACAGCGTTACTGGCAATATACGGAACAAAAGTCGGCCCCCTTCGACATCGATGCTTAAATTCCTTTGCACGGGCGCCTCCGCTGGCTGCGTGGCCCCTCTCTCCAGGCTGTTTCTGAGGGCAGCTGACTGCTGGCTCCTCTCGTGGTCCCTGTAACCACCTCGTGGCGAAGGCCTCCTGTCCGGACTGCGCCTGGAAACTGCTGACTGCTGGTTTCCTCCGTTGCGGCGCCTGAAACCGCCTCGCTGCTCCGGCCATCTTCGCCCTTCGTCCGCTCCATGTAGCAGACGGTGATGCAATCTGCGGCATCCGTTAATCTGGCACTCGAGATGCGTCTCGCATGCTCTTGCCATATGACCACTCCGTAAGCATGTGAAGCAGAGCCGTTGCCTCTTCACCATGCTCCACCTGCCCGGTGGCGAAGCTCCGTTGAACTCTCTGCAGTTCGTCGTAGTGTGTTGCCCTCCACAAATTGGACAACCTCCATGCCGATCATTCCACTGATCGCATCCGTTCTGGTCGACACTCGCATGTAGAACGCGACGCCTCGGCTCCTCGCCGTCCAGAATCGTACTCACGATGTTAGCGTACTCCTGTAGCCACGCGCTGAAGTGCGCTACAGTGGGAAAGGGTTCGATTGACGCAGCGTGCCTGGCCCAATCCACTCGCTTGCTCGTAGGAAGCTTTGCCACGAGCTCCTCCATGAGGGACGGGTTCCCCAGATGTTGATCCGCCTTCGCTGACTGCAAGAAGGCCGTGAGATTACTCACTCGGGTTGCGAAGGGAACGATCATTGCCAGGTGGTGCTCCTTAATCGGTGCCACCTCTCGCACGCTGTTCAGCTGGCTGCGTATAAGCTGCTCCGGTCGGCCAAACCTAAAGCGCAGCTGCTCCATCACGGCGCTGACATTCCCAGGGTGAATCAGCAGCGACTTTACTGTCTCGCGTGCTTCATCCTTCAGCGCCTTCAACAACCTCTGGTTGTTTTCCAGGTCCGTACAATTGTACGCTTGGGTCGTCTCCACAAACGCACAGTTAAAGATGGGCCACTCCTCGGGCTGCCCTCCAAACGCAGGCAAGTCCGGGAGCCTCCTTGGCTCATTCGTTCTTTGGGCTCCATTCGGCGTCATCGAGGCGTAGGATCCAGCAAATGGCGATGCAGTTGCCATGTTGTGGATGCTCCCGCCCGGTAGCACGAATTCTTGCGCTGTCTGCGCGACACTTGTAGCACACAGTGGCTCCACGAGGTGATTGCTAGTCCTCAGCAATGGCGGTCCTCTCCAAGATGGCGGCAGCGTGCGGGCCGCATTGCTCGCATCGACACCGCTATGTGGGACCGGCCCGACCCCGTTAGTTGGGGCCTCACCGTTCGATGTGGTTAATTGCGGTCCGCAACAAGATGGCGGCCGCCCTGACGCTCCACTGTTGGCGCCATTTGCGCTTGGGCCAACTGCGATTGGCGCGCGATTGGCGGTGCTCACACTGTTAGAGTCTTTAACCCTCTTCAGCTCGTTCTCCAACGCCGTAATCCTTTCCATCAGGTACGACGTGAGTGGCTGGCTCACCTCCGGCTCTGAACTCGCAGCTGTGACAGCAGTACTCCTGGGTTGGGACGCTACTGTAGTCACCGTAGTGGCTGGGCGAGAAATGGCCGCCGCCGTGGTCATGTTCACCATCGGCCGGTTTTCTGCTCCACTACTTGCTGGCTGCTGATCCGCTCGCGTTGTTATAGGGGTGGCTTCCCCTCCGTTCAGCCGGGAACTCCTCCTGTGGGAATGCTGCATCTCAGGTCAAACAATGGCGCTATCCCAGCGCTCCAAAATGGCGGACCTGTACCTTCTGACCGCTGTCTGCGGCCCCTTGCGTCTCCTGACCGCTGGCTGCGGTCTCCTTGTCGCTGGCTGCGACACCGTCCGTACACAGTGTTCGGCGCTGGCTGCGCTCTCTATGTCGCTGGCTGCGACTCCTCTACTGGTACGGGAAGCTGCGCTCCGTGCGCTCCTGGCAACTCTCTAGCTGGTCGTCAAGCCGTCCTCCAGCGCAAGTTGCCCTTGCAGTCTCCTGACCGCTGGCTGCGGTCTCCCTAGGACTGCGAATAAAAGATGTTGTCTTGCTTCATGTGGAGTTGCCTTTAACGGCTCCCCACACGCGTAGGTCCGAAGAAAGGGTGATACTTCAAGGGCCTATGGCCGTAGCAAACGGCACAGATGGCGTAGCGTAGAGTTGCGTTTTATTCTGTAATTGCTTAAAATTAACCTCACAATTCAGAACCTTAATCTTAACCTTAACCTTACCGCAGTGCGCCCTCCTACAATTCACAAGACAATGAGGGGCACCCATTTTGGCGGCATCCATATTACCGGAATTAGTAGGCCCGTACTTCAAGGGCCAAACTACTAAAATACTGCTTTCCTTAGCTTTACCGATTCTACCTATCGATTACAATGTTCGACCGTCGACACTTAAATTTAATAATATTTCATTGCCCTTATTGTTAAATTTATCTATTGAAACGAATTCAAAGATTTTTTCACTCGGTGCCATATTATATTATCTAATCTTGTTTATACCGACTATTTTTTCAAGCCTTTGGAAAAAATGATCTAAATTGAATATTCCATTGGTATAGAGATCATCAACGTTTATTCTTGCATATATCTGTTTTCCCTTCTTAAGAAAACACTTCGATATTGTCAAATGCAAGGTCACTACTTTTTTAGCATCTTCGTTATGAATTACGTCAAATATCTTGGGCTTAGAAGCTGTCGGTAGCTTTTGCAAATTCGAACTAGATGTTGAAACTGCGCAGTTTTTGTTCTGTTTACTTTGGGTTCTAGTAGTGACTTTTATTATTTGTCTATTTATTTCTTTTAGTTCATCGATGCTTATTCTTGATAAGGCATCTGCCACATAATTGTATTTTCCCTTAAGGTATACTGCAATAAATTGGTATTCTTCTAAATCTAATCTCATTCTGGTTAGCATGGAAGTTGGCTTTCTCATTGAAAATAAGAATGTTAATGCCCAATGTATAGCTGTCCTTTCCAGTTCAGTTGTAGACTTATTGCTTTCGCATTTGTAAATTTTCTTAAGGCGTATGCTACCGGAAGGTCTGCATCGGACGGAACAAGATAGTGTGTTATTACGTAAAATTTTGTATCATCGGGTAAAATTCCTTTATTTGTGCATTTGTGTCTCAAAAATGTGAATTCGTACATAAAGAAAGAGCATTTATCTGGATGTAATTTAAGTTTGTGTTTTCTGCATAGATTGAATACTTAAGTAAGATTTTTTATCATATGATTTTCGGAACAATCTAAAACTTCTAAGTCGTCCATGTATTTTCCCAAGGAAAGCTTGGGATGGTTCTAATCCCGAAAATGCTAATGTTAGAATTCTTTGGAATGAACTTCGTGCTTTTTTAACTTCATAAGGCAGTCTATTAAATCTGTATGTTCTTGAGAAGGAAGTAATATCTCTGGATTTTTTTGGTAGGGTGAAACCCAAACATAAAATCTAGACATTTTAAATGTCTAGATAAAATGATAGATTCTAGAGAATTTATCAGCTAGTAGCTTTTTGTTTATTTGACGATAGTCAATAACTAGTCTCCAACGTTTTTGTTCTGCGCCAGGAAGTGACTTTTTGGGTACTTTTTTGGTGCCCATTGCTGTACTGTTTTATTCTGATTGTGACGGTTCTACAATATCATCTTCTATTCGTTTTTCTACTTGTTTATTTATTTAAAAGTTTTAGCTATGAGGTATTCTATAGTTTTTAATGTAAATTGGTTCATAATTTTTTAATCTCAGCTTCGGTTTATAGAAATGGTTTGCTGAAATTGGTTCTGTTTCTAATCCGAATATATCTGTAAATTCGGTACATAGTTTAGTGAAGGTATTTTATACATTGTAGGAAAGTTTTTCGTTAGTTTTGAGACGACATCTCGTTTTCTAGTTGTATTTACTTTGTTTTGAATGATTTGATAATTTTCTAATGGTTCGACCTCGATTTTGGAAATGTTTATAATTTTATTTTTATCTGTTCTATTTAATATACGGGAAAATGTTTTGCTGATATAGCTTTTTTGTTAGCTATAATGATGCCTTCATCTATACACTGATTTTAAATAAGGACTTCTTTGTGAGAGGTAGTTATATGAATTTGTCTCCCAACTTCGGAACGTGCTGGGATATTTGGGTTATTATTAATTGAATGTGTAAATGGGATGTTAATTTTTTTATTGAAATCTAAAGGTCGTGCTATTACCCAATCCTTATCTATTTAAAAATCTAGTTGACAATTAAACTTTTTTATGAAATCCATTCCCAATATGTCACATCACATGGTATTGGGAAATCGTTGTTTACTAAATGAAAGTGAAATGGTAATATAAATTTTAAATATAAATAAAAGTTTATATTTCTACAAAAGTTAAACCTTGACATTGAATAGTACCTTCTCCTATATCTCCAGACATTTTTATAGTTTTTGTTGAATCTACTTCATTATATTGATCTGAATTTATTTTTAAAATGCTAATGTCTGAGCCTGTATCTATTAAAAGATTTAAGGGTGTTTTCGTAACATAATTTTTATACAGTTTTATGTTTTGTGGCTTTTTCTTAAGGGAAGCCTTCAGTTTTCCGGTTGAGATTCAATAATTGGAACTTTGGAATTAGTGTTTTCACCAGTGTAGCTGTTGTTATCGTAGCCGTTATTTTAACCACGTGTATTACCTCTAAAGTTTTCACGACCTCTATAATTATTGATGTGGTTGCTATAGTGTTGGTAATGCCCATTATTTTAATTATAACCGTTGTTTTGGTGGTAATTATTATTATTATAATAACCCCATCCATAACCTCTTCCGCGGTAATTTCCTCGGAAGCTGTTATTGTGGTAGGGTTGTCCTCTCCGGTTATATAGGATTGTACTACGATTGCCTGTCATGTCAGTACTGCATTGTATATACTTAGTGATGGCTTTCGTCATTGATGAAAAATTGCCTGCTTCTAGTACTGTTTTAAGTTGTCCATGTTCACAATTTTAAGTCATTGTGTTGATGGTCTCTTTTTGTGCTGAATTTATCAGCATTTTCGGTTGGGAACCACTCATCGATTCTATCGCAAGTTTCGAAGAAGCTTTCGCAAATTCTGCATTTCAGTTGTGAACTTTTCAGCCGATTTACTATTTTGAGTTGTTTTTGACATTTTCGCTTTGACAACATCAGATGTTTCTCCGATTATAGTGTCTTTAAGTTTTTTTAATTATTCCGCTTATAGTGGTTTTATTTGTACTTTATATAGGGTTGATCCTACAATTTTTGATTGGATTACTTCACTACTTATTATACTGATTGAATCATAATCTTCTTCTTCTTGATCTGATAATTCAGATTGCAAAAGGTCAGCTGGAATAGTTAGATTATTTAAATATTTTTCTTCTATTTCTAATCTATCAGAATCTGAATCTTTTAACTCCACTTGATCTATGGTTGGTAGTTCTTGCGATTCTAATTCGTCCCCAGGTTCTACTGTTAATTGTGTGTTTAAGATAGTTGGCACTAAAATTGCAAAATCATATCTTTCTTTTATATTTATTAAGTTTGATCGCAATCTTGTTAGGAACTTTGAAACTTCGATCATCGATATTTATCTAGACGATCTCTCTGGTCATATATTAGTATTCGTGCTTTAATGAAACGTGCTACTAATATTTCAGCATGTTTGTTTATGGTAATCTGTTGAATTGTACGATTTTGCGTTAAGGCTTTATATGATTTGTCGAAATCGGTTTTTAATTTATTTAAGTATGGAGAACATTTATATTAGTATGGAGAATTATTTTCTGAGGACTACCATAACATGTTTCAATTAGAAGGTATTCTAATTGGTTAATGCTTATTGGAGTCGTTAAGACTACTTGTTGAACATCTTCTTTAAAATAAGCATCCCTTTCGTAAGCCTTTCTAATAGCTTCTATGGTAGTAATCTTCAGTGTTTTTTAAATGGAAAAGTTATTGGAAATTTTATTGGAAACAATAATTGAAATGGCAATGTGTAGTTTTTTAATTTTGTGTGAATGTTTATTTTTTTTTAGATTTTATTCAAGTCGTTGGCTTTTCTTTGAAATCTTTTACGCAAGCATTTGTTATGTAGCTTGTATAATTGTAAATAACGTATAAATATATATAAATAAATAAATATTTTAACTGTTTCCATGTCTACTTTTTCTGATCCTATTTTATTTATGACGTTTGATTCTATTTTATTTATCGACAGTTTTCGTCTCTATCAAACCCATGTTTTGGGCTATGTTCTAAAATTCTATATTTTATTCCTAGTATATATGGCTTATTTTTATTATGAGAGTATAATTTATTAATGCTATACACCATCAAAAAGTAAAAGAAAACAAAATCTCGTATACCCGTGCGCGATTGCGTTTTTTTCCCTTTACTTCTTATTGTTTGCTTATTAAAAAATTTTTTTTTTCGTTTCGTATTTATTTTGAATATTAAATTTGACGTTTTTGTTTACAACTTTTCGCATCTTAAAATCGTTTGTTTTTTTTCACTTAGTCCTTTGCTTTACATACACTTTTCTTTAGGGTAAATTTTTTAACTTAGGTTTTGAATGATAATTATGTTGTTCTTTCTAAATTATTTCCGGTATATGTTTTTGTTTTTTTTTTTCATTTTGCACCTTACCGAAGGTAGTCCTGTCACGGTCGCCATGTCCTTGGTTTAATATCCTTGGTTTTTCATGTTATTAGGTGAACGTAGATTTTCAATAAAATCGGTTCTAAATTTGTTGTTTAGTTTGTAGTTTATTCTTTCAAGGCACTTTTCATAATGAAATCTTATTCTATATTTTATTGGAGTCTCGTAGCTGCGCTGCCAGTGAAGCCGTCAGCGGAGAGACTTTATTAGGTATGTATGTATACATATATATTTCTTTGCTCGTATATATGTCTGGTAGCAACGCGAGCGCAAGGGTGTAGTAGGCATGGCTCACTTGTATGCGTTGTCATGTCGTGAGAATTTGCTGACCAATGCACTTCCCATAAGTGGGACTTTTAAATATATATTCAATGGCTCTTTGGCCGGGGCATTATTTTTATGTAACAACACTGTAGCACAATATTGTACTGCTACAGTGGATGCTTTCTATAATGACCAATGCGTACTATAGTTTTTGCTAATCTAATCTCCGTACGTTGACGTGGCTGCTGGTTCCAAGTAGGCTAATTCGTTTCCAGCTCTCCAACGGGTATTCGCTTATGTGCACAAGTTCTCACAGCGAGTCCGTCACAAGGGTGTCACTGCTAGCGACATCAAGGCTGGAACCCATCTACTATTGCGACTAGTGCAGCGTGTTTATTTTTGGAATGACAAATGAATGGGAAATCTTGTCAGCCAGCATACTTCCCTTATCCTTTCCCTCTTTGGACAAGTTTGGTCTGTTGTGTGTGGACGGTCATTAAAAAAAACTATTCGAATTATATTGTCTAGAAGCCATCCAGTCACTCTGGCTATAATTGTTGATTTCCAAGAGCGGAATTTACACACGGGACCACGTGCTCTGTTAGCTATTATTCGATCCAAATACTGGCCAATCGGGGGGAGGAAAACGTTGAGCAATACATTGCACAAATGCATCCGAACCTTCCGTTGCTCCAAGCCTCGGTTGCTGGAGCATATTATGGCAGATCTCCCGGTGCAAAAAGTCAGCGGCTGCCAGGTCTTTGGAGTTACTGGTGTAGATTTTCGAGGCCCATTTTATTATAAGCTAGAAGTTCGAAATAAATCGTCCGTAAAAAGTAACGTACACTTAGAGCTTGTAAAGGATCTATCCACATCCGCTTTATTGTATGCTTCAAAATGGTTTATATGCACTCACCGAAAGCCGCAGCACATTAGGTCTGACAATGCAACAAATTCTGTGGAAGCTACACTCTTTATAAGCTATGAGAATCAGCGAGCGCTTCTGGAACTTTGCACGACTGAGTCCATCGAGTGGCATTTTATTCCTCCTCGATATCTGAATTATGATGGACTCTGGGCCTTTATTGTCTCTTTCAGAAGATCCTGTAGACCTTGATGTCTTAACGCCAGCCCATTTTTTAATGGGCTGGCGTTTTTTAGTGGTCCGTCAGTCAGTTTCATTAAGTCTGATGTGACAAAGATGAATTTCAGCCTTATGGTTAGCTGACAGCGTGTGTCTTTTCTGCAGCAGTTTTTCTGGGTCCGATGGAAGGAGGAGTGTTTGAGCCTTTTTTTAGCAGCGCTCCAAAGGACGTGCCTCCAGCCCTGTTAAGATAGCGAGCTTTCGCTCAGCCTATGTTCTATGGCGGGCTCACTCTTGCCCCTTAGGTGGTTAGGGGTGGAACAATAGCTTGGTAAAGTATTTTTTCTCTGTTGTGTGATCACTTCTTTGACTGGTAAAACGTTTAAGTAGCGGTGTGTGTTTTCGTTGCAAACGTACCACGGTGTCCCGGTGATTTTTCTGAAGATCTTTGATTGAGCTCGCTGGACTATGTCAATATTGCTATTGCTGTTATTCCCCCATAACTGGGAGCCGTACATCTATATAGGTTTTAGTACCGAGTTATACTGCAGGACTTTGTATTCAAGGCTAAGGGGGGACCGTGCAATGATGAGCCAATGGAGGCTGCTAGCTATTAGCTTTAGGTATGTTCATTTGGCTTTAATTTGCCGGCGCCTGTGCTGTGTAATGTTGGCCCTGGCACACTGCCTTAAGGAACTCCAGCTCCTATAGTGAAATCATTAGTTATAGCAGTGTTGCACCTAACAGACAATTTTCTGTCATAAAAGTAACACTGTAACAACATGTGGGTGTTATATGGGAGCATTATCTTGATCTTGACTTTGGCTCAGATTCAGATTCACATTCAGTGGATTTTTGATGATGTTAGCGATTTCGTTTGCGCTCATAAGGTATAGTCGGCAAAGTAAACACACAAGTGTTTATTTGGTTGGAAGGCGTTTTTAAGGTGGTTGACAAACGTGCTTGCTCTGTCTGCATCGCTGCGCACCCAGCCGCCTGTGGTAATTCTAATAGGCATTACAGTTTCTTTCGGTGAGCTCAGAGTTGGGTGAGCTCCTCATAATGAATGTTTTGTACTAGAAGTTGACAATTGCTCGATGTAGTGGCGGTGGACATTTGCTTCTGCTTCCTTTAAAGCTAAAGTAAGTTGGCGTGAGGCATGTCTTAAGCTTTTCTTAGCAAATGGCGAGCTGTGGAATTGCCACTCTCTACGTAACCGCCGCTTTTCGAGCTGTTCGATTTGTAGATTTGTCTTCTTTTGGTTAAATTGTGTATTTTTAATTTGAGGTGTTAAAGCTTGGGCTGCAGAAACGAGTACAGATCCAGTGAATAAACAAAGCTGTCTACGTTGGCTTCATCGTTGAGGTGAGGACTTAGCTCGATGTGTGATCTTACATACTTTCTGTACTTAACCCAGTTGGTTTTCTGTGAGGTTAATTTTAATAATTGTTCCAATGTTCCGGATGTCGGAGTAGAAGAAGCACTACAAGCGAGTGATCAGATGAAAAATCCGAAAGGCATTCGGCGCTTATCAGATTTTTAGTGATTTTTTTGGTAATCGCAAAGTATAGTAAGTCGGGTAGTTTCTTTGGGTCTGCCGGTCAGTATATGGAGTGCGATGAGATACGAAGTCGAGCTTGTTCATAGTTTTGATGATTGCTTTAGAGAGCTGCTTTCCTTTTAAAGTCAAAAGACAAAATCCCCAGTATTTGTGCTTGGCGCTCATCTCCTAGTGAGTTGAGAAACTGCATAAGCTCATATTCAGCTATTGTAAAGCGAGGTGGGCAGTCTACTGCGGCTAGAGTTAGTTTGTTGCCAGCATTTTACAACAACATTTTTATAGATGTGGCCTTTAGGTAGTTTTAAGCAAAGTTGTTATGCTAGTGGTGCTTAATACGGCTTCTTATTAAAATTGCAGTACCACCATGTGCTTTACCATCTGGATGATTTGTTCCTATGAGATGTATATAAACAGAGTTTATACAAATTCCAAGAATACGCCAGCCAGATTGGCCAAATAGTAAAACACTTTATTAATTCGTTTCAGTTAATTTTTATTTTCACAACCGCACGCTCTCGTTGTCTTTAAGCAAGTAAGTAAATGGTACGCATGAGCATAAAAAGGAAGGTAAAGAAAAACGATCTTAGGCAGAGAGAGAGAGAGAACAAACAGAGAGAACTTTGGCTCTCTCTGAGATCTTCATTGTTCATCCCTTTCCCCACACACACACAATGTGTATGTGTAAGTGTGACTTTTGGTATTCCCAATAGTACCCCAAAATGTATAGCCTCGTAGTTGAAAATGTTAATGATTGTATTTGTTTGTAAGGTGTGTTTCTGAAAGAAGCATTACATCGATACGATGGAATTCTCAAGTTTATGCAGTGAGACGCCGTTAGCGTCTAAATCTTGCATATTTGTGTGCATAAACGCACTTTTTTGAGTTGCAGTCATATTTACTCGCTGGGCAGTTTGCGGAGTCTTGATGCTCTCCACACATTACACACACCGCGTGCAGTTAACAGTATGACACACCGCGTGCAGTTAACAGTGACCTTGAATGGGCATATTCTTGGCAGTTCGCACATTGTACCCATCAATTGCGTTTATGCGGTTCTTCAACTGTAATTCTGCGGTGTAGCAGGAACTGAAGATTGTATATAGGGAGCACTTCGAATTTCTTCAGGGGCTTTTTTCTGGTGCTCCACCTTAAAGAGCGGCTGGGGCTTTCTTTCCCTGTTAAGGTTGTTGAAGACTGTCTTAGCGATATATCCCTTCTCTCGTAGTGCCTTTTATATTTATTCTACGCCGGACTCTATGCCTTTAAGCACGACTTGCAAGCCCTTGCTGCTTTTTAGCTGATACCTGCTTTTTTTTTATATTTTTTTTTTGTTTTTTTTATTCTCGGTGACATATTTCGATAATGCTCTATAATTATCTTGAGTCTTCGTTTGAACTTTTGTTTCCTGAATGTTGCCCTTTACAAAGGGTATTATGTGGAACTTTCGATAAATAGGCGCAAGCTTTGGCTTCCTTTTGTCGACTTCGGTGGATTCGGCTGCCCCAATCTCGTACGCGTCTGCCAAAATTTTAAATCGGTTCGAGTTGATGGACGTTGCAGTGCTTATTACTGCTGGTGAGCGTAGGTCATTGCATACCTGAGTTGGAGGACGTTCAGAGCTCTTCGGCTACAGATACATCGATAGTATCGGGGGGAGCAAGAACGGGCTCTCTCGCTTGTTACGTTTAAGAGTTCGGTGAAGTTCGAAGTAATTGACCGCGCTTGATCAGAGCTTGCATTATTTGCGGTTCCCTTGTAAGAGAAGTACGCGTTGTTTCTTTGTACTGAGAGCCGTCTGTTGTGTCGTTGATGTTGTGTGCGAACGTTTTTTTTACTCATAGTAGTCGAAGTTGAATTACTTAGAGTTTTAGTTGTTAGGTTTAGATTAATTGATTGACTAATCAATTTAAGCATTCGCGTTATTGTAGGTTTGTTACACCAGTCATTGCTATTTTATTATTTGATTATATACTTTTTTTTCCGACGACACTGAAAGTGCAAAATGAATATTATTAAATATATAAAAATTTGACAAGTCATACAAGTGTATAGCGCAGAATAGAAATACGTAGAATGACACTTTAACTTTACTAGCATTAATACATTTAGCACATTGTAAACAATCACGTTTTCTGACAGACGAAAACAATAATAAATTAAGTACTAAAAACTGAATTTTTTGACCCTAACCATGTTTATGACGCAAGTAGAATTTCTAAAGCTAGCCACTTCACTCATATCGGAGTTTAGTGGAAAGTCTAAAATCCTACACATTTTCATTGATAGTGGGTCCCAAAAGCACAAGATCCACGAACATAAAAAATATCAGCACGCACGCAGCCCCACAAAAAAATACGACAAAAAAAATAAGCAAGCGGCATAAAGGGCACGGCTACATCGCGTAAGTTCGATAGAACAAAAACAAAATAAGCAGCCAGTAAGATCAGAAGGGCAATGCAAGGTATTAAATGAAATCGTGATCTTTAATAGAGACGCGCGCTTGGGGGAGAGGGGGAGGGGAATTAAAATTAAAAAATGTAAAAAAAAAAAAAGGGGGGGGGGGAGGTAAATTATTTATATATTATTATATATATTGATATTATAATATAGTTAGGGAGGGGATGGGAAAGCAAATAAGAGAAAAAAATAAATGTGGGGTGGTAATTAAGAACACAATTCCAAACACACAATTTAACTGGCGGGGACCTTAACAGGGACCAATGCGAGGAAATCTGATTAAGTTCGATCAGTGCAGATTTAATTACTGCAATTGACAAATTAAATTTTTCCAATAATCGGTAATCTACACGTCTTGTAAGGCAAGGCCGCCGGACATCCTCTATTTTGTGTGAGCTGCAGGATCCCCATTAGAAGGCGAACTGGAGATATCCGGGCCCCCAGGAGTAGTAGCTATATCAGTAAAAATATCATGTAAGCTAAAGAATAAGTAATACATTCTTAAAGGTGAAAAGAAAATTAATCAAAATAAAGTAAGAACCAACCTTATTAGGAGCAATTAAAATCTAAAAAGATACTGCATTGGAATCTTATAACATCTCTTTGAATTGGAAAGCAATATCGAAATGTCTCACATTACATTACGCTTACAAACGAGATCTCAGCACATTAGAATATCAAATACCAAATACCATTATAACAATCCCAAAATCAATCAGTAAAAGAGTTCCATCATGCAGTTTATAAGCACTTATCTTTAATTTTAAATAAAATGGGTTGCATGGAGCTAAGCCGAGATTCCGAACAACTCATGACCAAGTTGTACAGAGATAAGGCACTTGATACTTTTGTACGAGGTTTACGCAGAGATCTGTCTCGCCTCCTAGGGGTAAAAGAGCCAGCAGTTCTGCCATAATTACAGTTGCCAGCATTACAGTTGTGTTTGAAATTAGAAAATCAAGCGTTCCGCGCAAATTACGCATCAGTAAGGAGACAACAGCCCATCTTCAGAAACTCTTTCCACAGCACTATACCAATGCCTACTACAAGACAAACGCAAATTCCAAATAATCCTACTTTCCAACCACCACTTTTTCAAAAAATTCTGAACAGATAACTCAATTCATTCCCCTCAGACAGATAAAGAATCTCAGACATCAAATGGTACAAAAGCCAACAATGGGCATCTTATCAACCACATCGACCCATTGCACCTTAACTACACCCAAGACCAGAACTTATGGAGGTAGACCAAAGTATTCAAGCTAGGCAATTATATTATATGATATATAGGTAAAAGACCCCCAATACCAAATACAAGCAAATACATAGGCGCAATAGTAGATTTTAATAAAAAACAGATGATACTCCAAACCATCTTACTGACGTCCAGAAAAAGTTATTAAACAAGCTACTTATTCCTTCTCAGAACATAACCAAAAACTGACCTTGAGCAAAAAGACGTACAAATACTGATACTACAGTGTATTCAAAATTCTACTAATCCCCATGGCCTTAAAAGACGAAGTAAACAGACAAATCAAAGAATTATTAGAGAATGAAATTAAACGACGATCCAGATCTCCTTACAACTTACCTGTATGGATATAGAATGGAAAATATAGAAAATATAGCATATAGAAAAATATTGAATGGTAATTGACTATAGAAAACTTAACAGTGTAACAATAGCCGACAAATACTGTGATACCAGATATAATCTCAGTGTGAGAGTCCCAATTGGGAAATAATAAAACATTTAAAGTATTAGATTTAAAAAGGTTATTCCATCAAATACCTTTAAAGGAAACGGACATAGAAGACGGACATAAAGGAAACGGACATTTTCCATCAACAATGGATTAAAAAACGCTCCTTCTATATTTCAACTCGCACTCAATGATATTCTCAGAGACCATATAAGGGAAATCTGTTATAAAATCTGTGTAAAAATTTTATCACACTTTGTATTTATTTTTCGACGCTTGCGTGCCATGGAAATATCCGTCTGGTTCAATTAATTCACCTTGGTATACAAGGCATCTATTAAATTTAAAGAACGCGATGAATAGACTTTTAAATAAACATAAATTATCTGGCTGTACAGTTAGTTATTCAAGATACTTAGTAGCTCGGTCTAATTTCACCGTGCATAACGCCGAATGTTATAGGAGTTATATTCGCCGCTGCCGGATTCAGTTTACTCAGAACCCGAAGCAGTTTTATAACTTTGTAAACACTAAGCGCAAATCTGTATCTTTTCCGTCTCTGCTTACGTTTGAGAACTCTTCTGCGAACACTGATCTGGCAATGGCCGATCTCTTTGCAAAGTTTTTTCAAACAACGTATTCACATAGCACCACTCCAGCTCAGCCTTACACTTATAATATCCAATCAGCCAACCTTATTTTTTGCCCATCTTTTGATCAAAGTGGTGTGTTATCGGATCTTCTTAGGGTTAAGCCCGTGTACTCGCCAGGCCCCGATGGAGTACCAGGCTGTGTACTGAGGAACTGCGCCGTGGCCCTGTGCAAACCGCTTCTTAAACTTCTTAAACCGCTTCTTAAACTTTTTAATTTATCGCTGAAGACCTCGATTTTTCCCCTTATGTGGAAGGAATCTTACATTATCCCTCTGCATAAAAAAGGAAAAAAATCGGATGCTTCAAATTATAGAGGCATTTCTAAATTGTCAGCAATTCCAAAGCTTTTCGAAAAACTTATTACTCCACATTTGCAACACCTATGTAGTTCAATAATATCCCCGTGCCAACATGGCTTTATGAAGCGCCGCTCCACCACAACCAACTTATTGGAGCTAACATCTTTTGTCACGGATGGGTTCCGGAATGGCTTACAAACAGACATCATTTACACTGACTTCAGTAAAGCATTTGATTCTGTTAACCATTCGCTTCTTATAAGTAAACTCAGTCTTTTGGGATTCCCAACTGATCTCCTTATCTGGATTTCGAGCTACTTATCTGGAAGAACCCAACGTGTCTTCTTTAAAGATGTTACCTCGCGTACAGTCCGCGTCACATCTGGGGTGCCTCAAGGAAGCCATCTTGGACCCTTACTTTTTACTTTGTTTATTAATGACTTGCCCCTTGCCTTAACTGACTCACTAGTACTAATGTACGCTGACGATGTTAAGCTTTGTCTTCAATATAGATCTACTAGCGCCCAATCTAGACTTCAATCCGATTTGGATAAATTTCAAAATTGGTGCTTAGCAAATGACCTAAAGCTTAATGGATCGAAATGTAAACTCATGTCATTTTATCGATCTAGCCCTCACCAGGCTACGTACTTTCTCTATGGGATTGCCTTAGAACGTTTAATTCAGGTTAACGATCTGGGAGTCCTATTAGATTTGAAACTTAAATTTACCAACCATATATCCACCATGGTTAATAAAGCTATGGGTGTGCTTGGTTTTATTAAAAGATGGTCAAAAGAATTCAACGACCCATACATTACAAAAACTTTATACACATCATTGGTCCGTCCGATTCTTGAGTATGGATCGTGTGTCTGGAGTCCACAATACGGGGTTCACCAAGATCACATAGAATCCGTACAAAAAAACTTTCTTATTTTCGCACTTAGGGGACTAAATTGGAAGGCAAGCCTTCACCTTCCCTCCTATCATAGTAGACTTTTATTAATCAACTTACCACCATTAACAAACCGTAGAACGATGCTGGGTGTCATGTTTCTATTTAATCTTATTAATGGTAATGTAGACAGCCAGCATTTATTAACACGCTTAAATTTCAACGTTCCTAGTAGAAGGACTCGAAACTTTCGTCCTCTACTCCTTAGCCATTGTAGCTCGACATATGCCCAACACGATCCGTTCAGGGTTTTATGTTCGGACTACAATGGTCTCTACCACGTTTTGTCCCTTTGCTCTACTAACAATCTTAAATCCATTATACTAAACACCTTATCTTTGCAACACTTTTCCTCGTGATTTCATACTCCTATTCCTCTCTTTTACTCTCTCGGATCTATCCCCGCGATTCGAGCCGTACGTTATGCGGCAGCGTCCCTCGGTCGGTTGGACGGGAGGTGGGCTGTACATATGCAGTGGGAACCGCGCGAATATAAAATGTCAATTAGACAAGTGCGAATTCTTTAAATCCAAAATAGAATTTTTAGGATTCGTCATATCGAACAACGGAATAGAAACCAATCCCGCCAAGGTTAAAGCCATTGCCAAATATCCATGTCCAAAGACCGAAAAAGAACTTATATCCTTCCTTAGGCTTTCAGGATACTATAGGAGATTTATAGAAGCCTCTTACAGAGCTACTTAGAGGAGATGGACACATATCCTAAGGCGCATTAGCTAAAAAAACAAAGTTAAATAATTAAGCTCTTAAAGCTTTCACGCAATTAAAATATGCACTTTTATCAGACGACGTTATATTACAATATCCCAAGTTTAATAAAGAGATTATCCCTACCAAAGACGCCTCTAACTACGCGATAGGTGCAGTACTTTCCCAAGACGACAGACCAATCGCATTCATATCAAGAACTTTATCTAAAACTGAAGAAGCATACAAAATAGCATAAAAAGAAATATTAGCCATATACCGGGCCATAAAGACTTACAATTGCTACCTTTACGGAGGTACAAAAGTAAAAATCTACACAGACCACGAACCCCTCACTCATGACTATAATTGGAAAGGAGGTATAGCCATTAAAAGATGGAAATCATATTTATAAGAATTCATTAAAAAATTATCCATAAACCAAGAAAATCTATCCAGAACATTTCAGATCATTCAAAATTCAGTTCACACAATCTAAAGTCGGAGACGACACAAAGGAAACAGAACAAGAAAAACTCATTTAAAAAATCCACAATAAGGCCCCTAGAGGCATTGAAGAAATTAAAATACAATTTTCCGAAAAATATTATTTTCCAAAGATGCGACAAAAAATAGCGACATTACTAAAACAATGCCAAGATTGTAAAGAAAGACAAATTTAAATTTAACAGCAAAAATTATAAGCTCTAAATCAATAGGAAACATCCAAAAGCCATTACACGAAATTTTATTTTATTATGGAGTACCAAAATACGTATCATAACCTTTATTATGAAAGACCAATTGGATATAGCCTATATTGCATGGGTACAGAAGTCTATTAATATATGGGTAATTGACAGATCTTGGAAACTGACCACTTTAGCTGCCTTGTTTGGGTTGTATAAAACCACATTACCACCCAAGTCTTCCTTACCCAGGTCCTTCCTGGATAATCCTTCTAAGTAGCCACTAAGATGGAGGGCCTTCATGTTTTCCGATCCCTGGGCCCATTTAGGCGCCTATTCTAAAGGATAGAGCCAATCTCTGCCCGATCCCTTTCAAAAATACCTTATCATAGAATTCTGATGAAGACACTGCTTCTTGAACTTGGAAGCAGGTGGCTAGTACTCCGGAGTCGCGAACATACTGTCGGAACATCTGTTTTCAGATGTTCAAAAAGTAGGCCAGAGTCATTACGTATAGGTAATCAGTATCTGCTGTGAGTAGGCAAAGTGGCTTTAAATTGAGACACGCCTTTATGCTGACCATCACTAAGGCCATCTCCTCCTAGGTCAGCTGTTGATACGCAATCATGTAGCAGAGGCAGGCAATTCTATAACCGCCTTTATAGGCAAAGTGGCAACGCCCAATAATATCGATAGAGAAAAAGCAACAGGAGTTGGCAGCCCAGCGACAGTGTGGATCGGGTACGATCAAAGTGTGAGGAAAGACAAAAGGGCCCACATGACGATTGCTTTCTTTTCACTTTAACCCGCCTGCAAAGCAAGCGCATTAAAATAGAGGAGAAAAAAAGTATTCGACGCAATGAAAAAAGTGGAATAAAGTGCCAATAACGGTAAGGTGGAACCATTGCAAAACACGAGACTCCAAATCTGTGGAAATACAGCGGCTCGCAGCGGGAGAAGTCGATTTTCGTCCGTCTTAACCGGATATCGTAGGAGAGCGCGGGAGTACAGTGCATAGGTGAGTGTAGGTCAGTGAGGTTAGGTGAATAACAGAGCCTTAACGGACGTATCAGTTCATCACAGGCGGTGAAACTTTGAATAGCTGTCTCCGTGGCCCCAGCGAAGTCAAGGAGAAGGATGGCGGTCAAGGAGAAGGATGGCGGAACGTGCTCGGCACAGGCGGCTGCGGTAGACGCGTATGCAGAAGAAAGGGGTAGAGCGGAGTAGTCGGATTTAGCGGATAAAGGATCAAATTTAACCTCACTCTCATCAATGATCGCGTCTAACCTAATTCTTTTACGGCGGAGTTCAAGTTAAAATCAGGCGAAAGAAAAACCATGAAAGCATGGGCATGAAGCTCGTGAAGCCATAAGAGCGTAGGAGAGAGCAAGACTGTGGAATTGCCGGCGACTGTTGCTGCCGTAGATCATTCGGAGTAAAGTTATTACCCGGAGGATAGAAGAGCGATCCAAAAGCAAGCGATAGTGTATGGTTGTATTTTAAAGACTTTAATGAATTCGGGAAGCATTTGGTAGCCCTTAAATTTTGCATCACTCACCGAAAGGTGGCACGCTGAAAGCACTTTCATCATAGCAGCAACTGGATAAAGCGGTGAGGAAGAAACTGGTGTAAATGCCAAATCTATTCGTTGCTTTCTGCACTTTGGACCAACCCCCAAGCTCGGGTATGATCCACACGATAACCCAACACCGGTGGTTTCATTTGGGCAGACCAATTTAATCGACCCGTTATTTTCATGCTCGTGGCCCGGAATCCCGATTTCTTTATCTTATTAACTCTCACTTAATATTCACATACGTGTACACCTTCAGACCGGGGTAACCGATCGAAGCCCCGGTAGAGGCCGCTCCCCAGAAAGAAGTCACCCACAGAGGGCACCCTCGCCAACTTGTCTAAGATCGAGCAAAAAGGGTAGCATACAACACAGTGCAGTGCTGCTGCCCCAGGTCCTTTGGCCAGCATAGCGCCAAAGGGGTCGAAAACACTGGCCTACTTAAATAAAAGGGGGTCTGACGACCAAGTAAGAGCGGTATAAGTCCCAGCAAGAATATCTCAGCGCAGTAACCCTCCGCACCCGCATGCACAAAGCGCCCTGGCAGAGAGTACTACAAATGCAGCTAGCTCACCCGGCCCCTAGGCTAGGCCCCGTCAGCCCAGTTTCGGGAGAGAAAGATACGCCAAAGAAGCCTCGGGAGATTTTTTCGCTAACTTTAATTCTTAAGAATAAGCGGTTAATATTTCAAGATTTATTTTAGTTTAATCTAAACACCTAAACACACCAAACACCTAAGATTTAAGAGATATATAATGAAGTTTATTAAATTTAGTTTGTAAGGTTGGAAGTTAATGGATTATAATGTGGAGAAGAGATAATGAAACGTTACAATGTGCTAAGGAAATTCCGAATCTTATATGAAGGCGCTATTCTTTCAACCAACCGTTCCCAGACTGCTGTAGTGGGCAGGATTCTGGCCCGAGAGTCTTCAGGAAGGATATATGGTTAAGCCTGCGCTTTCCGACAGGCTAGTCGACGCCTCTAACTACGATAGGTGCAGTACTTTCCCAAGACGACAGACCAATCGCATTCATATCAAGAACTTTATTTAAAACTGGAGAAGCATACAAAATAGCATAAAAAGAAATATTAGCCATATACCGGGCCATAAAGACTTACAATTGCTACCTTTACGGAGGTACAAAAGTAAAAATCTACACAGACCACGAACCCCTCACTCATGACTATAATTGGAAAGGAGGTATAGCCATTAAAAGATGGAAATCATATTTATAAGAATTCATTAAAAAATTATCCATAAACCAAGAAAATCTATCCAGAACATATCAGATCATTCAAAATTCAGTTCACACAATCTAAAGTCGGAGACGACACAAAGAAAACAGAACAAGAAAAACTCATTTAAAAAATCCACAATAAGGCCCCTAGAGGCATTGAAGAAATGAAAATACAATTTTCCGAAAAATATTATTTTCCAAAGATGCGACAAAAAATAGCGACATTACTAAAACAATGCCAAGATTGTAAAGAAAGACAAATTTAAATTTAACAGCAAAAATTATAAGCTCTAAATCAATAGGAAACATCCAAAAGCCATTACACGAAATTTTATTTTATTATGGAGTACCAAAGTACGTATCATAACCTTTATTATGAAAGACCAATTGGATATAGCCTATATTGTAAAAATTCCAGAAATACCATCGTTCCAGTTCTTGTGTCCGCATCTTTCTTCCATGTAGTCGTTTTTGCAAAGGCAGGAGTGCAGTTCCTTATTGTTAACCATCGGATTGTGGAAGCAGCGAGCCCCGTTCAGTCCAGTTGGCTGATTTTGTACAATATTAACTAAATATTATTAAACGTATGCTGTAGTAGAGAATATTTTAGAGGATGGTGTTTTTTTTGTTTTCGAGATGTTGTTTTCCCCTGTCGGAAAAGAGACAAACACTTGTGTTGCAATTCAATATAATTCACACTTTATTTTTGGGACTTCAATAAGCTCGCATTTAAATCTAATATGTAATCACGGCATGCGAGACAATCAAGAAAGACATACAAAAAAAGCTTGGCGTCGTTAGGGTATATCTGATCTATCTTCTGTAGTCCCAAAACTCCGATTAGATAGTGAGACATCCTCATAAAACTGAACATGCTGCCCGCCAATGCTACACCGTAGCATTCAGAGTGTCCTGGATTCAAGCCGAACTGGAATCTGGGTTTAGAAAATCAGACCATTGTGTACGTAATCGTAACTGACTAATGCATGGGTACAGAAGTCTATTAATATATGGGTAATTGACAGATCTTGGAAACTGACCACTTTAGCTGCCTTGTTTGGGTTGTATTAAACCACATTACCACCCAAGTCTTCCTTACCCAGGTCCTTCCTGGATAATCCTTCTAAGTAGCCACTAAGATGGAGGGCCTTCATGTTTTCCGATCCCTGGGCCCATTTAGGCGCCTATTCTAAAGGATAGAGCCAATCTCTGCCCGATCCCTTTCAAAAATACCTTATCATAGAATTCTGATGAAGACACTGCTTCTTGAACTTGGAAGCAGGTGGCTAGTACTCCGGAGTCGCGAACATACTGTCGGAAATCAAAAAGTAGGCCAGAGTCATTACGTATAGGTAATCAGTATCTGCTGTGAGTAGGCAAAGTGGCTTTAAATTGAGACACGCCTTTATGCTGACCATCACTAAGGCCATCTCCTCCTAGGTCAGCTGTTGATACGCAATCATGTAGCAGAGGCAGGCGGTTCTATAACCGCCTTTATAGGCAAAGTGGCAACGCCCAATAATATCGATAGAGAAAAAGCAACAGGAGTTGGCAGCCCAGCGACAGTGTGGATCGGGTACGATCAAAGTGTGAGGAAAGACAAAAGGGCCCACATGACGATTGCTTTCTTTTCACTTTAACCCGCCTGCAAAGCAAGCGCATTAAAATAGAGGAGAAAAAAAGTATTCGACGCAATGAAAAAAGTGGAATAAAGTGCCAATAACGGTAAGGTGGAACCATTGCAAAACACGAGACTCCAAATCTGTGGAAATACAGCGGCTCGCAGCGGGAGAAGTCGATTTTCGTCCGTCTTAACCGGATATCGTAGGAGAGCGCGGGAGTACAGTGCATAGGTGAGTGTAGGTCAGTGAGGTTAGGTGAATAACGGAGCCTTAACGGACGTATCAGTTCATCACAGGCGGTGAAACTTTGAGTAGCTGTCTCCATGGCCCCAGCGAAGTCAAGGAGAAGGATGGCGGTCAAGGAGAAGGATGGCGGAACGTGCTCGGCACAGGCGGCTGCGGTAGACGCGTATGCAGAAGAAAGGGGTAGAGCGGAGTAGTCGGATTTAGCGGATAAAGGATCAAATTTAACCTCACTCTCATCAATGATCGCGTCTAACCTAATTCTTTTACGGCGGAGTTCAAGTTAAAATCAGGCGAAAGAAAAACCATGAAAGCATGGGCATGAAGCTCGTGAAGCCATAAGAGCGTAGGAGAGAGCAAGACTGTGGAATTGCCGGCGACTGTTGCTGCCGTAGATCATTCGGAGTAAAGTTATTACCCGGAGGATAGAAGAGCGATCCAAAAGCAAGCGATAGTGTATGGTTGTATTTTAAAGACTTTAATGAATTCGGGAAGCATTTGGTAGCCCTTAAATTTTGCATCACTCACCGAAAGGTGGCACGCTGAAAGCACTTTCATCATAGCAGCAACTGGATAAAGCGGTGAGGAAGAAACTGGTGTAAATGCCAAATCTATTCGTTGCTTTCTGCACTTTGGACCAACCCCCAAGCTCGGGTATGATCCACACGATAACCCAACACCGGTGGTTTCATTTGGGCAGACCAATTTAATCGACCCGTTATTTTCATGCTCGTGGCCCGGAATCCCGATTTCTTTATCTTATTAACTCTCACTTAATATTCACATACGTGTACACCTTCAGACCGGGGTAACCGATCGAAGCCCCGGTAGAGGCCGCTCCCCAGAAAGAAGTCACCCACAGAGGGCACCCTCGCCAACTTGTCTAAGATCGAGCAAAAAGGGTAGCATACAACACAGTGCAGTGCTGCTGCCCCAGGTCCTTTGGCCAGCATAGCGCCAAAGGGGTCGAAAACACTGGCCTACTTAAATAAAAGGGGGTCTGACGACCAAGTAAGAGCGGTATAAGTCCCAGCAAGAATATCTCAGCGCAGTAACCCTCCGCACCCGCATGCACAAAGCGCCCTGGCAGAGAGTACTACAAATGCAGCTAGCTCACCCGGCCCCTAGGCTAGGCCCCGTCAGCCCAGTTTCGGGAGAGAAAGATACGCCAAAGAAGCCTCGGGAGATTTTTTCGCTAACTTTAATTCTTAAGAATAAGCGGTTAATATTTCAAGATTTATTTTAGTTTAATCTAAACACCTAAACACACCAAACACCTAAGATTTAAGAGATATATAATGAAGTTTATTAAATTTAGTTTGTAAGGTTGGAAGTTAATGGATTATAATGTGGAGAAGAGATAATGAAACGTTACAATGTGCTAAGGAAATTCCGAATCTTATATGAAGGCGCTATTCTTTCAACCAACCGTTCCCAGACTGCTGTAGTGGGCAGGATTCTGGCCCGAGAGTCTTCAGGAAGGATATATGGTTAAGCCTGCGCTTTCCGACAGGCTAGTCGACGCCTCTAACTACGATAGGTGCAGTACTTTCCCAAGACGACAGACCAATCGCATTCATATCAAGAACTTTATCTAAAACTGAAGAAGCATACAAAATAGCATAAAAAGAAATATTAGCCATATACCGGGCCATAAAGACTTACAATTGCTACCTTTACGGAGGTACAAAAGTAAAAATCTACACAGACCACGAACCCCTCACTCATGACTATAATTGGAAAGGAGGTATAGCCATTAAAAGATGGAAATCATATTTATAAGAATTCATTAAAAAATTATCCATAAACCAAGAAAATCTATCCAGAACATATCAGATCATTCAAAATTCAGTTCACACAATCTAAAGTCGGAGACGACACAAAGAAAACAGAACAAGAAAAACTCATTTAAAAAATCCACAATAAGGCCCCTAGAGGCATTGAAGAAATGAAAATACAATTTTCCGAAAAATATTATTTTCCAAAGATGCGACAAAAAATAGCGACATTACTAAAACAATGCCAAGATTGTAAAGAAAGACAAATTTAAATTTAACAGCAAAAATTATAAGCTCTAAATCAATAGGAAACATCCAAAAGCCATTACACGAAATTTTATTTTATTATGGAGTACCAAAGTACGTATCATAACCTTTATTATGAAAGACCAATTGGATATAGCCTATATTGTAAAAATTCCAGAAATACCATCGTTCCAGTTCTTGTGTCCGCATCTTTCTTCCTGTAGTCGTTTTTGCAAAGGCAGGAGTGCAGTTCCTTATTGTTAACCATCGGATTGTGGAAGCAGCGAGCCCCGTTCAGTCCAGTTGGCTGATTTTGTACAATATTAACTAAATATTATTAAACGTATGCTGTTTTCAGATGTTGTTTTCCCCTGTCGGAAAAGAGACAAACACTTGTGTTGCAATTCAATATAATTGACACTTTATTTTTGGGACTTCAATAAGCTCGCATTTAAATCTAATATGTAATCACGGCATGCGAGACAATCAAGAAAGACATACAAAAAAGCTTGGCGTCGTTAGGGTTATCTGATCTTCTCTGTAGTCCCAACTCCGATTGATAGTGAGACATCCTCTAAAACTGACATGTGCCCGCCAATGCTCACCGTGCTTCAGAGTGTCCTGGATTCGCCGACTGGATCTGGGTTTAGATCAGACCTTGTGTACGTAATCGTAACTGACTAATGCATGGGTACAGAAGTCTATTAAATATGGGTAATTGACAGATCTTGGAAACTGACCACTTTAGCTGCCTTGTTTGGGTTGTATAAAACCACATTACCACCCAAGTCTTCCTTCCCAGGTCCTTCCTGGATAATCCTTCTAAGTAGCCACTAAGATGGAGGGCCTTCATGTTTTCCGATCCCTGGGCCCATTTAGGCGCCTATTCTAAAGGATAGAGCCAATCTCTGCCCGATCCCTTTCAAAAATACCTTATCATAGAATTCTGATGAAGACACTGCTTCTTGAACTTGGAAGCAGGTGGCTAGTACTCCGGAGTCGCGAACATACTGTCGGAAATCAAAAAGTAGGCCAGAGTCATTACGTATAGGTAATCAGTATCTGCTGTGAGTAGGCAAAGTGGCTTTAAATTGAGACACGCCTTTATGCTGACCATCACTAAGGCCATCTCCTCCTAGGTCAGCTGTTGATACGCAATCATGTAGCAGAGGCAGGCGGTTCTATAACCGCCTTTATAGGCAAAGTGGCAACGCCCAATAATATCGATAGAGAAAAAGCAACAGGAGTTGGCAGCCCAGCGACAGTGTGGATCGGGTACGATCAAAGTGTGAGGAAAGACAAAAGGGCCCACATGACGATTGCTTTCTTTTCACTTTAACCCGCCAGCAAGCGCATTAAAATAGAGGAGAAAAAAAGTATTCGACGCAATGAAAAAAGTGGAATAAAGTGCCAATAACGGTAAGGTGGAACCATTGCAAAACACGAGACTCCAAATCTGTGGAAATACAGCGGCTCGCAGCGGGAGAAGTCGATTTTCGTCCGTCTTAACCGGATATCGTAGGAGAGCGCGGGAGTACAGTGCATAGGTGAGTGTAGGTCAGTGAGGTTAGGTGAATAACAGAGCCTTAACGGACGTATCAGTTCATCACAGGCGGTGAAACTTTGAATAGCTGTCTCCGTGGCCCCAGCGAAGTCAAGGAGAAGGATGGCGGTCAAGGAGAAGGATGGCGGAACGTGCTCGGCACAGGCGGCTGCGGTAGACGCGTATGCAGAAGAAAGGGGTAGAGCGGAGTAGTCGGATTTAGCGGATAAAGGATCAAATTTAACCTCACTCTCATCAATGATCGCGTCTAACCTAATTCTTACGGCGGAGTTCAAGTTAAAATCAGGCGAAAGAAAAACCATGAAAGCATGGGCATGAAGCTCGGAAGCCATAAGAGCGTAGGAGAGAGCAAGACTGTGGAATTGCCGGCGACTGTTGCTGCCGTAGATCATTCGGAGTAAAGTTATTACCCGGAGGATAGAAGAGCGATCCAAAAGCAAGCGATAGTGTATGGTTGTATTTTAAAGACTTTAATGAATTCGGGAAGCACTTGGTAGCCCTTAATTTGCATCACTCACCGAAAGGTGGCACGCTGAAAGCACTTTCATCATAGCAGCAACTGGATAAAGCGGTGAGGGAGAAACTGGTGTAAATGCCAAATCTATTCGTTGCTTTCTGCACTTTGGACCAACCCCCAAGCTCGGGTATGATCCACACGATAACCCAACACCGGTGGTTTCATTTGGGCAGACCAATTTAATCGACCCGTTATTTTCATGCTCGTGGCCCGGAATCCGATTTCTTTATCTTATTAACTCTCACTTAATATTCACATACGTGTACACCTTCAGACCGGGGTAACCGATCGAAGCCCCGGTAGAGGCCGCTCCCCAGAAAGAAGTCACCCACAGAGGGCACCCTCGCCAACTTGTCTAAGATCGAGCAAAAAGGGTAGCATACAACACAGTGCAGTGCTGCTGCCCCAGGTCCTTTGGCCAGCATAGCGCCAAAGGGGTCGAAAACACTGGCCTACTTAAATAAAAGGGGGTCTGACGACCAAGTAAGAGCGGTATAAGTCCCAGCAAGAATATCTCAGCGCAGTAACCCTCCGCACCCGCATGCACAAAGCGCCCTGGCAGAGAGTACTACAAATGCAGCTAGCTCACCCGGCCCCTAGGCTAGGCCCCGTCAGCCCAGTTTCGGGAGAGAAAGATACGCCAAAGAAGCCTCGGGAGATTTTTTCGCTAACTTTAATTCTTAAGAATAAGCGGTTAATATTTCAAGATTTATTTTAGTTTAATCTAAACACCTAAACACACCAAACACCTAAGATTTAAGAGATATATAATGAAGTTTATTAAATTTAGTTTGTAAGGTTGGAAGTTAATGGATTATAATGTGGAGAAGAGATAATGAAACGTTACAATGTGCTAAGGAAATTCCGAATCTTATATGAAGGCAATATTTTCAACCAACCGTTCCCAGACTGCTGTAGTGGGCAGGATTCTGGCCCGAGAGTCTTCAGGAAGGATATATGGTTAAGCCTGCGCTTTCCGACAGGCTAGTCGATAAATTTCGAATTCTATGATGGATAGCAATAGTCTTACTGGGAGACAGGAATTTGAGGGAACCTACCCTGTGTTCGTTCGTTACAATCACGATCCTTAAAGACTTCTGTCACCAACAAATCTTCAAAGGCTTCAAGGGTAACAGATTCGAATCGTTGCCGGACATCTTCCGCATTTATATTCGAGTGGATTTTATTTTGACCTTGCACCCGCGCACGCTTTCCTTCACATCCTTCATCCTCCATTCAAGACCACGACTGCCATAACAGGAATTCTTTTCGTCCTGTGCCAGCTGGTGGATATCCGTGTAGCCGTGTACCCGATAGCCGTGTAGGGGGTGGAAGCCGTTCCGATTTTCAGCGTCGATAACGCTTCTGTTTTTATGCTCCTATCCGAGGCCCACCATAAAATCCGCTGATACGACGATCATTTTAATGGACGTCAGTGCAGCGATACTTTCGCCAATTAAAGAGCCGACTTGTCATTTTGCAGGGGGGGCCGGTAAACATAATATCATTCTCATGGAACATTCTCACTGATCCTTCCGCTGAGGCGACCTATCTCGATCTCTCGAACCCCTTTCCTCGCTCGGGATCAGCAGCGTGGCTCCATTCGAGCGGTTCATCTAGCTGAGCTTAGAGCCCCTGAATTTCAAGCATTATGCTTTGGTCCATATTAATTTTTAAAGGGACTCGCAACACGTAGCTTTGATAAACGATTCGCACCACTGATCCTCTTTCATGCGAACAGGCCACTCGGCTTCTGTTTTGCCCTAGCAGACCCCTTTTGATACTACCTGACGGTAGCGGATATGAGTGGATTCGAGTGGGAGGAAAGTTTGTCCTGAAAGAATCTATCCCAGCCGCATTTTCTAACCATTGGATACGTTGAAGGGCCCATCCGCGTAACGGTCAGCATTACTTGTTCAATCAAGTCGATTCCAGAACTAGAACGATCCTCTTAGAACTGTAATACTGAACATCAGCGATTTTTCGAATAGACCTTGTATATGAGTCCACTGTTTCAGGGCAACAGCGAGGTGACCGTGTCCGTATATATGACGTATGCCGATGGGACTTCTATTCGAAAATCCGCTATTAGTACTCGGAACCTTTTTAGTACTCAGAAGAACAGAAGTTAAACTTGGATACGATGAGCCTCAGATATTTAGCCTCAATATTTATGTTATGTAATAAGAGCGCATATGTAAAGACACTTCATCTACCTCCTTTTGAAAAATAACATAATTTCATGAAGTTATTTTAATTTTTATAGTCTAAAAAAAAAATTTTTTTGGTGTTGGGCTTAGTTTTTTTATGTGTTGTGTTTTTTTGATAAAGATAATCACATAAAGATAATATCACAAACATTTATATATCAAAAATATTTATATTTGTATGTTATTATCTATGTATGGCCTTACTAAATGTGATACTGAAATATTATGAAATAAAAAGTTGTAATCTATGTTTATGTACTACTTGCTTTTTGTGTTTACTACTAGGAATGACAATATTGTAATTTTCTCCTATATCCGTTATTATATATCCGTCTTTATATAAGACCTGTATATTTAAAATCTAGCTTATGACCTGTTTCGTTTCTTAATAAAACTTTATCGTCCAATTTCATTTCGCCCCAATTGACATTCTTGACATTTTCTTACGTACTGAGTTATATCTTTAGACATACCTTTCCAGTAATAGTGTCTTTTTACTTTGGCCAAAGTTTTTGATATGCCAAATTGGATCTTCTCCTGGATGACCTCCTTAAATTGGATCGTCATAAAATATGAACAAAATAGCCTCTATCTCTTTAACATTTGTTAATGTGGTCACCGGGTTAAGTAGCTCTACTCTCAATGTATTCAATATTTTGTTGTCCATATTTTAGAAATTATGTATTGAAACTTGTTCAAAGATATTTTCCCACGGTGCAGTTTTTATATAAATCACCAATATCTATTCTTGTTATAATTTTTTTACCATGTTTAAAGAAAGATAGCATATCTTTTATATGCAAGGTCACTACTTTACGTACTTCGTGATTGACTTGACTTCATATACTTTGGGCTGAGAAGCAGTTTCTGTACATAGCGCTGGCAATTCTTCTTTTTTATTTTCTGCGCAGAATTTTTGATACCTGGTAGTGACTTTCAGGATTTTATTTTGTATGTTTTTTAGTTCAGTTATTGTTATTCGTGGCAATGCATCGGCTACAAAATTATCTTTGCCTCTTAGGTACTTTACTGTAAAATTATGCTCTTCTAATTCAAGTCCCATAAGCGTTAATTTAGAACTGGGGTTTGTCATTGTAAAGAAAAATGTTATTGGTCTATGATCTGTTTTTATCGTGAAATGGGTTCCGTAGATATATGGTCTAAATTTGGTGATTGCCCAATGAATAACTGCTAATTATTGTCCTGTCGTAATCTTGTTACTTTCTCTTTTGGTAAAAGCTTTCGATGCGTATGCTACTGGAAGTTTTTATTTATTTATATTAATAAAATTTAAATTTTATATCCGTATCGCTTCGCGTGTGCTGTGATATATTTGGAGGTAAAATAAGATTTTTTTTTAAATTTGTTTCAAAATTAGCTCTGCTGTGCTTCTTCATCTTTCACAGTGTTGCTTCTTTTGTCTCTCAGTAGAGGTTCTTTTCTCTATTCTTGCGGTTTAACCACACTTACCTACACTAATCGCTATATTTCATCTCCCTTTTCGTTTCCCCAGTACAGTGGTTCAAAGTTGATCAAAATATAAACAAAATATTATATTACGTACTTATCATGGATTTTAACTCGTCTGTGCTGAGTCTTGTAATAAGACAATCTCGTCATCCCAGCCTACCATTCCTGCTGGCTGTGTGAAAACGTTTTACACGCTAAGGGTGCCTGATTCACGGCCTCAGTTTCGGATGCCATTTCTCGAAGGTCTGGTCTCCACTTTTGCTGTGATGGTTGTCGTGCTGTTCAGGACGAATCGAGATCATTCATGAGACAGACTAAAAGTGGATTTAAAGAGTTGATTAGCGGTTTTGTAAAATCAATGACCAACTCTGTGCGCTCGATACACAGTTTAGTAGTCTTCAACTATTAAATGAGTCTCCAAAGCGTAAGAAATCCGCTATTAGTGATGTGCTTGTGGCGAATAAACTTCAGCCTACTCAGCCGACAATTATTCAGCCGCTTATATCTCTGGCCACCCCAAGGGCTGGAACTGGGAAAAATTCGGCGTCCGAATTTCTCAGTATTAATGAGCAATTGTCTGATTGGTCCTCTGTGGCTTCACTTCAAGTGATACCACCAGACCCATTAACTCAAACCCCCTTAAGAGTCACCGAACAGAGTATTCAACCGTCCGGACCCCCGGTACGAACTGATGATGCAGTATTAGTTACGGCGGCACCAAAACCCTTGCAGGTGGTCCCGCCATCGAAACACTTATTCGTCTTGCCCCTGATACTTCTGAGATAGATATCAAAGCCGAAACAAAAGCCGATATTAAGGTGGCAGTCATCTTTTAAAATACGTTTGCCCGTGCAGATGTTCAAGACGATCTGTTCCGCCAGCTTTTTGCCAGAGAACACTTTCGTCCAAGAACATCAGCCAAGTACGGTGAAGAAAAAAAATTACCAAGCCTGTGGGAGTGAAACTCCCACATGTAAGAGCCACTGACCAACCATCTACCTCATCTTCCTCAGCTTCAAAAAACTAATATCTTTACTAACACTTGCCTATCAGAATACTAGAGGGCTACGTAGTAAACTTCCCAAGCTTTATTCTGATAGTTCTTCCTTTGCATCCCACATTATTGTAAGGAGGTACCACATATTCACAAAAAAGACTCAGAGCGTTCATCGTGTTGCCCGTAGGCCTGCCTTTATTAGAATGTGTTTTGTTCTCTTAAGCTAAGGCTTGCTAGCTGTCGGCTCAGCGGCAGAGCACCCTTATCTTATGTATTGTATATGTCTTATGTTTTGTATATGTAGAAGTAGAGTAGTAAAATGTGAAGTGGGCAGAGAGGGACTAATATATGTATTCACATATGTATATAAGCGGTATGTATGTACTCTGCTCTAATCGGTGAATGGTCTTAGTGCCCATCATATTACATTTGCACTTGCAAAGAGTTTGGTCACTCAGTACGCTGTTTATTTCTCTAACAACAAAGTTTTGTTACTGCAACAATGTTGCAATGTTTTGCAACAAGAACTCATATGTGTATATACTACATCTTCCTCCTTTTGAAAAAAAAGTAATTTCATGGAGTTTATTTTGATTCATATCCATACGATTTTTTTTTAAAAGGGGGGAAAAAAATTGTTATTTTGTTGTTTGGTTTTTATATTTATATTTATATTATATTATATTTATATATTTATATTTTTTTTAATATTTTTTTTGTGTGTTAATAACGATAAAGAAAATGAAAAGATTAAAATTATTTATTTTCCAACAATATTTGTATATATGCATGTGTTATTACCTATGTATGTATGGCCATACTAAGTGTTACTATGAAATAAAAGATTTCAGTCTATCCTTATGAACAATTTGTTTTTCATTTTTGTCATTAACTACATGACATTATTCCTATCTCCTATTTCCGTTATTTTATACGGAAGGGTATATTTGTAATCCAACTTATGACCTGTTTCATTTCTTAATAATACTTTATCTCCTACTGATATATCTATATTATTTACTTTCTGATCCTATAGTATTTCATTTTTATTCTTATGGTCTTCTATCATTATCCTAGCTTTTGTATATGCTACTTCTAATCTGTATTTTCTTTCTTTAGCTAGTCATCTATATTGTATAGTGTTTTTATGCTATCTACGCTATTAAAATGTAATGGTAGATTACTTGTTTTACCAAATATTAGTTCATATGGTAAATAACTATGTGCCATAGAGGGTCGTGTTGAAACAAAAGACGAAATACTGAAGCCCTACGTCCCAATCAGTTTTATCAACCGATATGTAAGATCGTATGTATTCATTAAAGGTCCTATGACTTCTCTCTATTGATCCAACTGTCTGGTGGTGGTGTGCCGTGGATGTAATATTTTTAATATTTAAATATTGGTACAAATTGTCTATAATCGAATTCTTGTATTCTGTATATGAACGTCTTTGAATCTTTCATTCTGAAGTTCGGTCCAATGAAGACGTTCATTCGTAATGAATGTCTTCATTGGACCGTGGGCAAAGCAGATTCAAAGATTGCTTTAGCGACAGTATTAGCGTTCTTATTTAGTACAGGTATGGCCACTAAATACTTAGTTAGATCACATATACTGTATACTCGTTGCCATTTTCTGATTTTGGTAGTGGACCAATAGTGTCCACTATCACTCTGTCGAAAACATTTATGGGTGTGTCTGTTATTGTTAGCGGAGTCTTTATTTGTTTAGTTATTTCAGCTTTCTGGCATTTTTAACACTTTTGTATGTACTCTGTGATATTACGAGTCAAAATCTTCCAAAAATAATGTCGTCTAATCTTTGCTAAGGTTTTTGAAATGCCAGTATGACCTCCTTGTATGGGATCATCATGGAACTTAGACAGAATGGCTTCTTTATCATTTTGTTTGTCTATTAGGGTCACCGGGTTGAGTAGCGCTACTCTCAATGTTTTCAATATTTTATTGCCCATTAATTTGAAGTTATCTATTGAAATATATTCAAAGATATCTTCCCACGGTGCCACTTTGATTTGGCTGATTTTATTTATACCGGCTTGCAGTTCAAGCCTTTGGAGAAATGGACCTAGACTTCTAGGATTCCATTGGTATATAAATCGCTAACATCGTATCTTGCAGTAATTTTTCTACTGTAGTGTGTGAGTTATATGAGTTCTTGTTGAAAAACATTGCAACATTGTTGCTGTCACAACACTTTGTTGTTATAGAAATAAACAGCGTACTGAGTGCCCAAACTCTTTGCAAGTGCAAATGTAATATGATGGGCACTCAGACCATTCACCGATTAGAGCAGAGTCAGCATGGTTCGCATGCTGACCGCATATATACATATGTGCATACATAACTCCCTCTCTGCCCACTTCACATATTTCTACTCTACTTATACATATACAATACATAAGATAAGGGTGCTCTGCCGCTGCGCCGACAGCTAGCAAACCTAAGCTTAAGAGAACAAAATACATTCTAATAAAGACAGTCCTACGGGCAACACGAAGAATGCTCTGAGTCTTTTTTGTGAATATGTGGTTAATACATACATCCTATACATGGCGATCGTGAGGTGAGTCTTGGAGGACTTAGAAATCAGAAAATATTTAGCTGAAAAGGATGAAAAGGATAAAAAGGGAGCAAAAGATGAAAAAATACAAAAGGATGAGAAGGATGAAAAGGGACCAAAGGATGATAAAATATACAAGCAAGAGGCAGCTGTGGAGAAAAGTCTGAGGGAGTAGAGTCAGAGTAATGGGCAAACGCGATTGCTAAAAACAAAATATATATATGTACATATATATATATATATATAAAATAACAAAAAAAGAATAGCACACATTAAGTGGCTATTATACATTCAGAAAACGCCACCCACATGGGCAACGGCACAAAAGCTTATAGAATAACTTGTTTTTTTTTGGTGCACGAAAGCCTCTGTCTAAGAAAGCCAAACTCTGTAACTCACTCAGCAAATATTAAAACTATACATGATTTATAATTGAAAACCCCAATTGAACTCCCCTCTGAACTCAATTCTTTCTCCACGTCGTTCTCCAACTCGTTCAAGTGCAAGTTGCGGAAAAAAACCAGCGATCGGTTCATGTACCCTTTGCTCAAAACATTCTTTACAGATTAACATTTTGGTGACCCCGACGTGATCCTGCAAGCCCAGGGTCACTAACCGAACAAGAGTCAAAAGGAACAAATATAGATTTCTATCGTTCCACAATAGAAACTTCAGGAAGACTCCTGCTAAGAGAGCAATAGGATCTTCCCAGCAGTGTGACGCTGTCCCTCTAATCGGTAGATTAAGGGCACCACACCTCCCTCAGTCCGTCAAAAAAGGGTTCAGTTTCTTCGACCACTTTCGGTAGCGAGTCGGAACGCATCCAGGTACTAGCCCTCTAGCAGCAAATTAAATACTCCCAACGGTTAGAAACAAAGAACGAAAAGATGTAAAGGGAGAATATTGCCCCTTAAATTATTACAGAGCCAGCCGTTGATGAGGCGAGGGCTCAAGGCTTCTTAGATGCCCAGCAAGAAACTGGGCAAGATATCGCAAGATGGATCCGGAATTATAAAAGGGATGGGCCGAATCGAAAAGAAAAGGCATCATACTTTCAAAGGAAACTAGCCATTCTGGAAGAAGCTTGGGAAAGATTCGTAGAAAATGATTCAAAAAATCCAAGGAACGGCCAGGACCGAAAGCTACATCAAGTATGCTGAGGACCTCCGGATCAGTTGCGAGAAATATGCAGCCACTTTCCAAAGCAGTCGAGACAAGCTGATGCAAGGCACGAGTCTAAAGGAAGATGCTCAAGAACAAATAGAAAATCAAGTTCAAGAGCAATCCCGTGGCCTATTTCCCAAGAATAAACGATTAGCCGGATTATGTCGGCGCCAAAGAGAAGAAGTAGAATCCGAAACGGTGCCTTAAGAGAGTTTAAGGCATCCGGGGGAGGTCCAGGAGACCTGCTAAAATCTTTATGGGCTCAAGTCCAAGAAATCCTCTTGACAGTCTACGAGGAGTTTGAAAATCCAATAGACAATGGGTATAACAAACAGGCATACCTACAATTGCAAGCAGAGGTGCAGAATGCACTCATGGCAAGGCCTAGCCCTTCGGAAACGTCATTGATGTGAAAATGCCCCGGATAAACATTCCAAAGTTTGATGGGGATGCAATGAAATGGAAACAATTCCATGACTTATTTACCTGCATGGTCCATGATACTAACATGCCATCAGTGAAAAAAATGTGATACCTAAAATCCGCTCTCTCTGGAAATGAGGAGAGATTAATACGCCACATCGAGCTAAATGAGAACAACTATATTCATGCATGGCGCATAATAGTTGGATCATATGACAATCCTCGGCTCATCGCGAATACAGTTATTTATCGGCTATTTCATCAGAGCCCAGTCTCTGACAGTGCCAAATCAATACAGGAGCTGTATATAACAACCCTACAAACCCTTGCGTCATTAAAGGGACTAGGCATAAATGTATCCACAAGGGATGCGTTTCTTGTGGTCTTGCTTACCGATAAGCTTGACATGACTAATAGGGGTCTATTTGAGCAAACAGTTCGCAACTCAGTAGAGATCCAGCCCATACAAACGAGGCATGTTCAGTAGGGCAGACAGACAATCATCATGCTACTATTGCAAGGCTCCAAGTCACGAGTTATATAAATGTGAGGAGTTCCGCGCAAAAATAGTATCCGAAAGATTAAATTGGGTACAAAAACAAAAAATGTGTGTCAACTGTCTCAAGACCGACCACAAATCAAAGGAATGTAAAGGAAGGAATTCTTTCAAGTGCGACAAAAAACATCACACCTTGTTACACCTGGAATCCACAATCCTTCATTCCCCAACGGTCGGTGCCGCGGTTAACAAGAATTACAACCTTCTTGCAACAGCAAAGGTAGCGGTCCAGGCAGAGAACGGTCAAGTAGCCAAATTTCGAGCCTTGCTAGACTAAGGATCACAGATCAATTTGATCACTGAGCGATTAGCATCAATGTTGTCATTAACGCGCCACAATGCAAAGATTGGATCCGGATCGAAGGAATTGGAGGACAATAAAGAATTAGCAGAGCTAGAGTAACTATCCTCGTTAGCTCTCTTCACGGGGATTTCAGCCATCGCATAGAAGCCTTTGTCCTTCCCAACATCATAGCTGACCAGCCAGCTCAACCACTTACTAATTGTGCGTTAAAAATACCCAATGAGTGTCGGTTACCAGATCCCCAGTTTGATAAACCTGGAAGGATAGATCTACTAATCGGCGCTAAGCACTATTACTCGCTACTCCTTCCAAATCAGCAGAAGATCGGAAGAGATGGTGCCATGCTACAAAACACGAAACTAGGATGGATTGTAGCAGGTAGAATTAAATCCATAACGCCATCCGCCATAGCCTGTGCTGTCGGCGTCGGTGAAGAAACTGACGCATTAATTGAAAGGTTTTGAAAACTAGACAATTTGGACAACCAATCGAAGCATCGATCTTCGTCAGAAGTACATTGCGAAAAGTTCTTTGTGGAAACTCTAAGTACTATCCTCCATCTGAGGATCATAAGTACTATAGACTTAAAGTCGTCACGTATGGAACCAAAACAGCTCCATTTTTTTAGGCCACGAAATGCCTAAATCATTTAGCTCTCCGGTCACGGGACAACTACCCTCTGGGGTCTGCGGCGCTTGAAAATGACTTCTACGTAGACGATTGCTTGATGGGTGCTAACTTAGTGGCAGAAGCAGTTCAAATCCAAAGTGAACTGAATAAAATATTACTACCACACGGTTTCAAATTGAGAAAGTGGTGCTCAAATAATGCAGGACTACTGCAAGGAATACTCAAAGAGGATACCGTGAGCGATGTAAAATTGGGTGAGACCTTGGACCGATACAGTGTTTAAACCCTCGGCCTCATATAGATGCCCAATAAAGACCAATTTTGCGGAAAAGCGCAGCAAGGCGAAGCTTTGATCATCACAAAACGAGTGGTTTGCTCTGAGTTGTCACAAATCAACCTCTGGGAATTGAAATTGGTTTGGGATGAGGAATTGCCCTTAGATCTTTAGTCAGATTGGAAAAACTATCGCTCTGACCTGCAAAGTCTGAATGAATTGCAAATTCCAAGACACATATTTGACGGAAAGGTACAAGTCACGCAAGAGTTACACACCTTCGTGGACGTCTCAGAAAGGGCATTTGGCGCAGCAATATACCTACGAGCAACCTATAAAAATAAGCAAGCCTCGGTAAGGCTACTATGTTCCAAGTCCAGGGTGGCACCCACAGCGAAGCAATCCTTGTCCAGACTAGAGTTGTGCGTAGCAGTCCTCGGCGCAGAGCTGACGCACAGAGTCAGACAAGATTTACGCTTGTCTGTGGACAAGGTTGCTGGGATCAATGCAACGGCTTCCACTTCCACACGTTTGTGGCAAATTGGATAGCCAAGATTCAAGAAGTGACGGAACAGTCTCAATGGCGTCACGTATCATCCGTCAACAATGCAGCCGACGTCTTGTCCAGAGGAATAGCAGCTAACAAACTTTAAAGCAACAGTTTGTGGTTTTATGGACCCCTGTTCTTACATGGACCCAGGGAGAAGTGGACAAAGATGCCAGCCATTATTTCGACGAATTTAGAGCAAAAAAGAAAATTCGTCTGGGGAGGTATACAACTGTAGGCACAGTAACTCCTTTTACAAATTACAACGGATTGTTGCGTACATACTGCGGTTCTGTTATAAGGCTAATAGAGCGCCAACGAAAATACTATGTCAAGGCGAGCTAAACCAGGAACGCACAATTATCCAACGCACAATTCAGCAAATTGAATTTCACGCGGAGCTCAAACAGCTCAAACGTTATAAAACAGTGGACAAAAAGAGTTCCCTTGTGTCCTTGTCCTTGTTAATTCGAGTAGGAGGCAGACTCGAACTCTCAAACCTATCCGAGGACGCAAAACATCCAGTCGTGCTCCTCTAAAATGACACAATTGTAAAAATGATCCTAAGGGAACTACATAAGACCAACATGCATTGCTGTGCTCAAGCCTTGCGTGCTGGCGCTGGGCAACAATATTGGATCATCAAAGACCAAACAATGGTGAGATTGTACACACTGCGTAGGATGTACCATGATAAAGCCCAAATTAATGAATCAAATTATGGAAAATCTACCAGCCGAGAGCGTCACGCAGGCTTGCCCATTCTTTAGCTCTGGAGTAGATTACTGCGGCCCCATATGGATAAATCACAAGATCCGAGGCAAACGTCCTGAGAGGCCTATATCGCAGTGTTCTGTTGTTTTTCCCAAAGGTGGTGCATTTGGAGTTGGTAAGCGATCTCACAACAGACTCCATTTTGGCCGCTCTCCGCCGGTTTCTTGGACGTCGAGGTAAGTGCCAAACGATCCATTGCGATAATGCAACAAATTTTGTTGGAGCCAACAATAAATTAAAAGAGCTAGAAACCGCTATTTTCTCAACCAAAGCGAAGGACACTATAGTTCAGCATTGCTACAAAAGAGAAGTAGACTTCAAATTCATTTCCCCACGAGCACCATCATTCGGTGGCTTATGGGAGACTGCGGTAAATTCCGCAAAACGGCAATACTGTGGTCATTGAATTCGAGGCGATCCTAAATTCACGACCTATCACTCCTATGTCATCAGACCCCACTGACGAATCAGCTTTAACGCCAGGAAACTTCCTGATTGGAGAACCATTAACTGCTCCTCCCGATACCAACATTGCGCACGGCAAGCCATTAATAAAAAGAAGCATGCCTTTTGGAAACAATGGTCGAGCGAGTACCTCGAGAATCGACCCAAATAAAGAAGCGTCTCCAAATATTTAAGAGGGATTGCTAGTCCTTATAAAGGAAGACTGCCTGTAATGTATGACCTATGGAAAGAGTTCTTAATCAAATAATCAAAATAATCGAAGAATCAAAATAACTCCATGTAATTACGTTATTTTTCAAAAGGAGGGAGATGTAGAATATACACATATGAGTTCTCGTTGCAAAACATTGCAACATTGTTGCGCTCAGAAAGGAATCAGGAAGTATCGTCAGGATGGCGCTAGAATGGAACCCGCAGAGAAGCAGAAGAGCGGGACGCCCCAAGATGCCCTGGCGCTATACAGCACTCCACGAATTGTCCATTGGAAAAAATTGCATGTGATTGCATTGTTTATGACTTCATATACTTTTGGCATAGAAGCTTTATTTAAAGATTGCATAGACAATTCTTTTTCATTATTTTTCGCGCGGATTTTCTGCCTATTCTGATTCTTTATTTAAGGTCTATGATCAATGTCTGAAATGCAATATTGCCCAGTGCATCGCATCCAATTCCTGCTCAGTAGTACACTTATTACTTTCTTCTTTAGTGAAAGATCTAGATGCATAAGCAATGGGAAGTTAGAAACCGTCATGGTTTTGAGTTAAAACAGCTCCACATGCTTGCTTTCTCGCATCCGTAATTATACAGAATTCTTTATTAATGTCGGGGTATTGTAACAATGCTGGTTCTATTAATTTGGTTTTTAAATATTGGAACGCGTATTGGGATTTAATGGTCCATCAAAGGGAACATTCTTTTTACATAATTTTGTTATGGAATGTTTGGCGAAGTTTCCAATGAATCGTCTATAATAATTACAAAAAGCTACAAAACGTCTAGAGGAATCCGCATTGTGCGGCACCGGATAATTCATTATGACGTCATATTTCTTGTCATCTGGGAGTATTCCTTTATCTGTGCATTTATGACCAAGAAAAGTCATCTCATGCATAAAAAATGAACAATTAGATGGATGTAGATTGTAGATTGACTTTAGATTGTATTCCCTGCATTTCTCAAAAACATCTGTTAAGTTTTTAAGCATATGCTTTTCGGAACAACCTATAACTATGAAGTCATCCATATAAAGGAATGCTTAGAGGAAGGAATTAGGAGGTTCTTATCCAGAGAATGCTATAGTCAGCATCCTCTGAAATGAATTAGGTGCTATTTTTAAACCGAAAGGTAGTCGCGTGAAACGATACGAGCCATTGCTCGTTGAAAATTACGTTATATCTCGTGAACCTTTTTCGATTTCATTTTGGTGGAATCCTGACATAAGGTCAGGAAAATTATTTTGCTCGCCCTAGTTGATCTAAAATGTCATTAATTCTAGGGAGTGGAAATTTATCGGACAGTAATTTTTTATTTATTTGACGGTAGTAAATCACTAAACGCCATTTCTTTGGATCTGAATCGGGAGAAGTTTTTTTGGGGACAAGTAGTAATGGGCTATTATATTCAGATACAGAAGGTTCGACTATTCCGGTGATCAATTTTCCGACTTGCTTCTGTATCTCGTTCACCTGACTGTGTGGGCTTCTATAAATTTTGACGTATACTGGTTCATCATCCTTCAATCTCAGTTCCTGTTGGTAGAAATTATTTGTACTGATTGGTTCTGTTTCCAATCCGTATATATCACTATACTTGGTGCATAAGCTTGAGAGCTGTGAATTAAATTGTGATGGAAAGTTCTTTGATAGTTAATACAGACTTTTCTCTATCTTCATTACTGGTTTTGAATACTTCGTAGTTCGAAAGTGATTTATAAGCTAAGTTACTTGTACTGACTACTTGATCTCTATTTGTAGTATTAAGTAATCCTATGAATGCATTCTTTCCTGCAGCTATGGTAGTAGCTATGTAAATTCCATGTTTTATTTCCTGGTTTGGAATCAATACATTGTCTTCTTGAAACTTTAATTGGATTTTTCTGATAATTTGGGATCTTGCTGGCAGAAGTATAGAGTTGTTGCCAGAACTGTATGTTATTGGTACATAAATTGGAAATTTAAGGTTATCGGGTCTGATTATAAGGTCTGCTTGAAGTCTAATTGACAGTTATATTTCTTTATAAAGTCGATTCCTAATATGCCATCACATGAAATAGCAAAATTTAAATCCACGACATGAAAGTCGTGTGGCATTATATATTTAGTTGTCTGTATCTCAATAGAGGCTTACCCTTTTGATTTGGTCACCTCGTGTCTTATTCCTTTTATATCTATTATATTGTTAGTGTTAATGTCATGATAGACATCAGAATCTTCTTTAACTATTGATATGTCTGCACCCGTGGCTACTAGAAACACCAGTTCTTTTCCTGTGGACACGTTGGTAAAAGTAACAAATATACTTGCACAGAGATTATCTGCATGAACCGTAACGTTCTCTAATGTTAAGTACTTAAAGCGCCTTGAGAGTTTCCCGATGTATTTTGGGCTACTCTCACATTGCCATTGTGAACTCGATTTGAGTTACCACGTCCTTGATGGTTTCCTCTGTACTGACTTCTTCCATTATTATTATAATTGGTACTGTTGTGGTTGTTGTTATTATTACCACCACGATAGCTACCTCTGAAACTCCCACGTCCGTGGTTCCCACCATGCTGCGGATAGTTTTTATAGTAAAGGACAGTATTTTGTTGTCCAGTTGCTTCCGTGCAACTATTTACTAATTTGGATATGGCCTCATTCATAGTGTTGAATGTGCCAGCCTGCATGATAAGTTTTACCCTATTAATTGCGCAATTCTTTGTCATTGCCTTAACTGCAGACTGTGTAGAATAACTTCTAGCTAACGCATGTGGTAGTCCATCCGTAATGTACGCACTTTCTAGAGCTTTTGTCATCTGCTCAACCTCTGATGTATATTGGTTAGCAGTTTTATTGCGTTGTTGTAGATTCATCAGTTAAGCTGATAATACTTCTACGGTTTCGCCTTTGACATTACTTTTTATTCCGGAAATTACATCTGCTATAGTTTTTACTATAGTTTTTACTATATACTGGCGGCACCTGTTAGCTTTGTTTTTATTAACAAAATAGCTAATTGTTCGTGTTCGCTTTTTTTTTTTTTTTTTTTTTTTATAAATTTTTAAAATTTTTTTAATATAAGCTTTGATGCAGTGTTGATAAAATCAATATTTGACTGTGCCATTGTAATAAATTTTCCCTCAACTACGCTCGGCTAATATCAAAATCTGTAGAATTGTCCAAATCAGACATTAATTAGCTGGGTAGTGAGAATATTTATTTCTTCCTCTTCCAAATTCTTTTGGTCAGTATTAATAACTTCTTTTGATTCCGGTTCTTCCCCAGTTTCAACTTTTGCTGGGGTATTAAGATGTTAGGTATTGATATATCTAGCTTGAACTTTTCCCTAACAACTGTTAAATTTGGTCTTAGTCTTGTCAAAAACCTTGATACTTGAGACCAATGATCCTGTTCAAGCCTATCTCTATGTTCATATATTAGCAATCGTGCTTCATTAAAGCGTTTAACTAATATTTGTACGTGTTTCCAGACTGCGGTTTTCTGTATTGGCCTATTTTGTGTTAGTGACTTATGTGATTTGTCGAATTCTGCTCTTTGTTTAATATTTTTGAGTTTTCTTCTTTTTTGGGAAAAATATTTGAAACAAACAGGGGTTATAAATGCTGACTACTGGATTCTTCTACTGATGTATGGTCCCTTTCATATATTTTAATTATGGCTCCTTGTATTTGCATACCTGAGTATACATACATGTATTTATATATTTATATTTATATTTTGCTTTAAATTTCCTTTATTTCATTTCTTGTAATTTTTGAGATTAGCCTTTATATATATATATATGTATATTCATAAATTTTTATGTAATATTTTTTGATTTTTTTTTTGTAATTTGTCAAAGTCATTTGCTTGGATCATATACCTTTACTTTAAACATTTGTTATGTATTTTGTACAATTTTTAAAAACAATTGACGCAAATTATGATAACAATTATTGTTAGCATTATGTTTACATACTCTAGACCAATATTGTTTGGTTCAACTTTAATTTTTACGTTAGCAGTGGAATCCTTAGTAGATTCCTTAGTAGAGTAGACTTAACGTCTACTGGCGCCATTATAGTTTTGCTTAAGTTATAATTGCAGTTAGAGTCTACCTCCTCGTTAAATTTACTTATTGAATTATCCCTTATCTATCTATGGGGCCTCTCTTATGTGTCTTTTGTTTTTTTTTCGTCTTGCCTAGCGTTTCGTATACATTTACGGGCTTTACTTCTAATTGGGCAGAAAAGTTTCCGCTCAATTTTACAAAAAGTCGTTTACAGCTATAATGTAACGCAGTACATTAATCATGCAACGCAGTGCATTAAAAAAAAAAAAGTTTATTGTTGTGCGCTCTTTGTAACGCTGTCGGTTAAATGTTCCGGGTCTGACCGGGTACGCAAGACGGTGCCGGCTGCTCAGGCTGCTCCTAGTTTGCTGGTTGTCGTTGGGGCACCGGTGCTGGTCCTTGCACAGGTTTCGAACAGGTTGATTCGCAATATGGACTCTCCAATGGTCCTGGGCAATTCTTGGGACATTCTTTTCTTCTTTTTGGCAGCCGTTTTGGAATTGAAGGTGTTGATTTTTTTTCGTTTATTTGTTTAATTACCGAGTCAGCTTGAGCCTTGTGCTTTATTTTTACACGGCTTGATTTAAGGAAGTCAAGTTCTTCTTGCAATTATTGGGCTGTTGCCCAGGGGGGTAGAGGATGATTTGTAAATAATAGCCACTTAATGTGCGCTATTCTTTTATTTATTCTTGACGCCCCCTCTTTTTGCCATGGCTCCATCTCTACTCACTCAGATTTATTCGCTCCATTTTCCATTCTTCCGTTTCCATTCTTCGCTTTATATCCATGATATATACTGTATTTATTAGAATGTGTTTTTTTCTCTTACGCTACGGGTAAGAGAAAAGAGTAGAGTTTGGGCACTCAGTACGCTGTTTTTTCTATAACAACAAAGTGTTGTGACTGCAACAATGTTGCAATATTTTGCAACAAGAACTCATATATGTATACACTACACGTATATACGTGTAAAACGTACACGTTTTAGACGTGATAGGACACTGCAAAAGGGAGGAGGAGTCCTAATATCTGTAGACTCCAAAATCGCTTCTGAAGAGGTAAAATCACAAGAGTTTGGTGACATAGAATTTCATAGATATTCCATACTCTTTTACATAGAATTTCTTTGCATTAAAATCACTTTGTCCGGTGAAAATTTATACGTTACGTCTTCTTACATTCCACCTTCTTCGGACCCGCCCACATACTGCCAACATTTGTCCGCTATTCGACTCGTTTCGGACCGATTGTCTGATGGGGACCAGCTGGTAGCTCTGAGGGACTTCAATATACCAGATCTCATGTGGTCCAATGTTGAGAATTCACCGTCCTTACTGCTTAACTCGCACCACGATTTCCCAGCGGGTATGTTCGACATGTCACTCGGGCAAATCAACCACGTTAGAAAACCTTATATTTTGCCCATCTTTTAATCAAAGTGGTGTGTTACCGGATCTTCTTAAGGTCAAGCCCGTTTATTCGCCAGGCCCCGATGGAGTACCAAGCTGTGTTCTGAAGAATTGCGCCGAGTCACTGTGCAATCCGCTCCTTAAACTCTTTTGTCTATCGCTGGAGACTTCGATTTTTCCCCTAATGTGGAAGGAATCTTACATTATTCCTCTGCATAAAAAAGTGAAAAAATCCGACGCTGCCAATTATAGAGGCATTTCTAAATTGTCAGCAATTCCAAAACTTTTTGAAAAACTTATCACTCCACATTTGCAACACCAATAGTTGTAATAATATCCCAGTGTTCAATAATATCCCAGTGCCAACATGGCTTTATGAAGCGCCGCTCCACCACCATCTGGGTCACATCTGGGGTGCCACAAGGAAGCCATCTCGGACCGTTAGTTTTTGCACTGTTTATTAACGACTTGCCCCTTGTCTTAACTGACTCACTTGTACTTATGTACGCTGATGATGTTAAGTATAACTGATGTTTTCAGTATAGCTTTACTAGCGCCCAATCTAGACTAAATCCGATTTGGATAAATTTCAAAATTGGTGTTTAGCAAATAACCTAAAGCTTAATGGATCGAAATGTAAACTCATGTCATTTTATCGATCTTGCCCTCACCAGACTATGTACTTTCTCTATGGGACCGCCTTAGAACGATTAACTCAGGTTAACGATCTGGAAGTCCAATTAGAATTGAAACTTAAGTTTACCAACCATATATCCACCATGGTTAATAAAGCTATGGGTGTGCTTGGTTTTATTAAAAGATGGTCAAAACAATGCAACGGCCCATACATAACAAAAACTTTTATACATACATCATTGGTCCGTCCGTTTCTAGAGTATGGATCGTGTGTCTGGAGTCCCCAATACAAAAATCTTTCTGACCTTCGCCCTTAGGGGACTAAATGGAATGCAAATCTTCTTGCCGTCTTATCACAGTATACTGTTATTAATCAACTTACCATCATAAACAATCCGTAGAACAATGCTGGGTGTCATGTTTCAATTAAATCTTATTAATGGTAATGTAGACTAACATTTACAAACATGCTTAAATTTTAACGGTCCTAGTCGAAGGACTAGAAATTTTCGTCCTCTACTCTTTAGCCATTGTTGTTCGACATATACCCAACACGATTAACGTGTTATCTATGCAACACTCTTCCTCGTGATTTCATACTCCTATTCTTCTCGTTTACTTTCTCGGATCGATTCCCGTGAGCCGTACGTTATGCGGCAGCGTCCCACGGTCGGATGCGAAAAAACCGCGGGAAAAAAATATAAAATCTATTCCCAAAATTTCATCACACCGTATATAAAAAGTCGATTCAACAATATGGAAGTTGTGTGGAATTATATATTTAGTTGTTTGTATTTCTAAGGATGTCAGTGCTTTAGATTGAATTAATTCTTGATATTTCAATGTTTATATATATTGGCCTCTTCCATTATTATGATAATTGGCACTATTGTAGTTGTAATTATTATTAAGACCACGAAAGTTAACCCTGAAATTTACACGCCCGCGGTTTCCACGACGCTGTGGATATTTTTGAAAATGAAGGACAGTATTTGGCTGTCCAGTTGCATGCGTGCAGCTATTTACGAACTTGGATATTGGATCATTCATGGTGTTGAAGTACCAGCCTGCATGATAAGTTTTACCTTATTAATTGTGCAATTCCTTGTCATTGCCTTAACTGCAGACTGTGTAGAATAACTTCTTGATAACTCAAGGGTTAGACCGTCCGTTATGTACGCACTTTCTAAAGCTTTTGTCTTCTGCTCAACCTCTGATGTATATTGTTTAGCAGTTTTGTTGCGTTGTTGTAGATTTATCAGTTTAGCTGATAATACTTCTACAATTTCGCATTTGACATTGTTTTTTAGACCGGAAATGACTTCTGATATAGTTGTTTTATTTCCGACTAGGTATCTGGTGACACCTTTTAGCTTTGTTTTTATTATTGAAACAGCCTTTTATTGATTCTATGATTTCCAATATATATATATATATTGCTCATTTTTCTGCTTCCATCAAATACTGGTATAAGCTTTGATGCAGTGTTGATAAAATCAGTATTTGACTGATCCATTTGGTCAAGATTAATAACATCTTTTGATTCTTGTTCGTACGTAAGTCGTGATGCGGACACTAACGTTGAACTTGAACTCTCGAAATTAATGTAATCTCGGAGTCATAGTCAAATACCTATGGAAACTTGACTAAATTACCTGGTGGATCTAGGCAGTGGTTGAGAGGTTAAGACAGCCTCAGCTGTGAGAGAGAAGGGAGGTCCGTGCTCTGAGGTAATACTCGGACGTACAGACGACGGTCCGTTCACAGGAGCGTACTCGAAGGCGATTAAACGTAACGTGCTATAGTTAACACTGAGTAACGAGACGATTGATTCTGTATTCGCAACTATCTTTATTTAGGAAATAACTGCTCGTATATATCATGCTATGTATATCTATATCTAAGGTGTTATTGAACAAAGTATGCCTAGGTCTAGAGTTACTAGGTCAATGTTATCGACGTGCTTCCGTAATGGTTAACCATGTTAACTGCTGACTCTGATTGCTGACTCCGACCACTTGGTCATGAGATTCATACTTCATGACTCCACTGGCGTTGACAATGGTGTTTGATGATGCAACGCCCGACGTCGTTCCGACGTTCATTTCTGGTATTGTGGCCGTATTCTGCCTCGATATGGTACTCCTGCGTCTATTGGTATGGAGGACCGAGAAATGATCATCGTTCAGTTCCGCCCTTCTAGCCGAGTCGCACGCCGGCGTCTCAGTCGTCGATCTGCTTGGGACAATGACGACAATATCTCTACCGACAGTGGCGCCGATTCAATGGGTACTGCCGATGAAGACCCGGATGCCAATTAATTCTACGACTATATGTACCTAATAAACTACCCACACCTTATCTATGGTTATCGAATCCTTATTTCTACGGAACCCATGGGTCCCATACTTCAAATCTCCTGTAATGTCCTTCGGTGGCTAGTGCTACCATGCATGTCCGTGGTTCAATCAGTTGAATCTCCTCTCCTTGTCTCCGTACAGCCATGGGTAATTATGCTGTTTTGTCCTTTTTCTTCATCCATCGCGCATACCCGATCCATGCAATTATCAAGCTAGCGATTCCTAGCATCACTACGCCAGAGCATCGATGCACGATGATCCAATTTGATCTGTTCTGCACCTCCTCCTGCGACTGTTTTGTCCACAACTTCAGCCCTTGGATATCCGTATGTAGATGATCCAATTGATCCAACTGCCCTTCTGTTGTCTTGACCTTCCCAATTGCTGGCCACTCATACACGTAACCTCTTTACATCTTCATTGTTCCTGACGAGTTCAGTTGAGCTCGTCCTAGTAATGATATCGTGGGGCTCTGACACACTTTGGTCTCATCGTCAGCTTGCCTACGCCATCGACAACGATCTGATCCTTATCTCGATCTATATATGGATCTGATCTGATCCAGTTGTACCCAATAGCTGCTACCATTGACCGGTTCTGGTTTGCATTCATCAGCCATTCTACATGGTAATTCGTGGGCGTCTGGACCGAATAGAGTTTGTTTAAATTCGCAAACCTTGTTTCCGCTGGCTCCACTTATACATTGGTGCAGATCATCGTCCCCTTGTTTCAGTTCTTGTCATTATTAGCCCTTATTTCGTGGCCTGTGGTATCGGTTCCATGCGGTATATGGTGAATTCTTCTTCCTCCACCAACGGGATACTTGTGTGGAACACCAAAAAACTTTCCGTCTCTTGTACCTGCGTGGTCGCCAGTCTATATAAATCTCGAGCTGTTTCGCCAGTAATTGGTAGTCGTCTTCCTGGTAGCAGGTGCGTTTGAATTTTCGTTATCACCTGCTTCACTTGTTCCACTGACACCAATGCTGGACTTAATTTTCCTTCGTGTGCTCCGATCAAGGCATTTAACACTGCATCCTGAACTCGGCGGATATGATTGTCTACCACAACCAATTCTGAAACTGCATAGTTGCCTATCTTGATCCTTGCCAAGCTGGCTTCTAACGCCTGCATCCTTTTCGACCGACGACGAACCGACGAACTTTCGAACGACGACCGGTTTCGACCGTCGTTCGTCTCTTTATATTGACTGTGGTATCCAGGATAGATTTCTGGTTCTCAATTATGTGTTGGGTTACACCGGCCTTGGTTTTAAGATTCTCCAGAACTTCTTCTATGTGTTTCGCATACTAATCATCCAGTACACCGAAGAGAAGAGAACCATTCGCAATATTACCCACGATATTGATTTCAATTGAATTCACGATATTCGGCCCCCCGTTTTTTTCCGTTGATGATGCATTACCTGGTCGGCATCCTGAATTTCTGCTATCTCCTGTTCCAACGTGGAGATGATTGTCGGACACGCCTCATACGCTGTTGGGCACCATTGTTTTATTGCTTGGATGCCCTGCTTGACTGTTTCTATATCCTTGGCCATGCTGCTGAGATCGAAGAATGTAATACGTGTCCATTCGGCGGATTTAATGGACACCCGATCAGTGGCCTCGATAATGGTTCCTGTTAGGTTGCTTATTGAGGTGATGACCACCGGAGTAATCTCCGAACTTTCAGGTAGCGCCGCCATTGGTAGAGCCAGTACAGATGTGGTCCATACTACTATTGTTATGAAGATTAACATTTTTTGTTTTGTTTTTTTTTTTATTATTATTATTCCTTCTTAACCTCCTCCCTTTGGTTATCAATTGGCAATACTGCCAAGCGATGAATGGACCTGGTAATGTTCCCGGATTTCTGCGACTCGGACCTCGCCGTCCCTTCCTGGGTGGACTGTGATTATGCGTCCAAGAGTCACTTCAATGGAGGTAAACTGTCCTCTTTTATTATGACCAGGTTCCCGATTTTTACCGACTTGCAACTTCGTGTCCACTTCGAGCGATTCTGAAGTTCATGCAAATACGCTAGGGAACGGTCCCGGGGGGGCGGGAATGGGGGGGGGGAGAAAAAGGGGGGGGGGGGGTGTTGTTTCAAGTTCTTCATAGGTAAAGGCGGCGGTGTAAAGCGTTCGTTTTAATAAATGTTTTGCTGACTTAACTGCGGCCTCCCACAACCCTCTGAAGTGAGTGGTATAAATTTGAATTCTATGCTTAGATTTTCTCATGTCTTGTGTATCATGTTTTTTGCTTCATTTGCGTAGATTGCTTCTCTTAATTCTGTTAACTCGTTGCAAGCTCAGACGAAATTAGTCGCGTTGTCACAATAAATATTCGCTGGGAGTCTCTGCCGTCTACAAAACCTTTTCAGCGCCGCCAGGAAAGTTTGGGTGGTTAAATCTGTTACTACTTCCAAATGTACCGCCTTTGTTGAAAAACAGCAGAACACTGCTAAGTAGACCTTGAGTGGCCGTTTTCCAGGATTATAATGAGAAAGGTGGGAACCGTTTTAGGTGGGGGGGGGGGGGAGGGGGTTTTTTTTTTTTAGGGGGGGGGGGGAGTTGGGGGGTTTTAGGGAGGAAGGGGGGGGGGTTGGTTGAATTGGGTGGGGGGGGGGGGGGGGGGGGGGGGGGGGGGGGTGTGTTTTCCATTAAAACTTGGTCTAATGCTCGTAGTGGATCGTTAGTTGGTCCGACACTCTGTGTTTTCTTGAGTTGCCAGATGGATGCCATGAAATGCTTGGATTGTATATTTTTTATTATAATTCCGAGAGCCTGATCTAATTCCGCTGTCGACAATGGTCCTGACCTTCACCCTTTTTGATTCCGGCAATTGAAACAAAACCGAAACATTCTCCCAATTACTTGCAGGGTTGTGCCAAATAATCCATGATGATTGATGATTTCGATCCAATCTTCTACAATGATGGCTTTGTTACAGATTAGTTCCTTCCTTTTTTCTTGATCATCATCTAATGTTCCTGTTAGTTGGCACCTTGGCCAGGACTCTGGCCCTTGTGCTAGGAACGGTGGCCCAGAATACCAGAGATTCGAATCTCGTAATTGAGCTGCCGTGCACCCTCTGGAGAGAATGTCTGCCGGGTTGTCTGCGGATGCTACATGCCTCCACGAGATTTGGTTTGTCATTTCCTGGATTTGAGCGACTCGATTTGCCACAAACGAGGATGCGGTGGCATTAATCCATTTTAGTACTATCTCTGAGTCTGAGGTAAGCTTTGAGTTGAGCTCCGTTTTGACCCTTTTTGCAACTTCAGCAGCTACCACCGCTCCACAAAGTTCTAACCGTGGTAATGTCTGCTTCATGATGGGAGCTACCCGTGCCTTCGAGCATAGTAGCCGTGTCGACGCCCCGCCTGTATTATTACTCGCGCGTAGATATGCCACGGCCATATGCTGCTTCGGATGCATCAGCAAATACGTGTAGTTGAATGGCTCCGGATGTGTCCGATGGAAGTGCACACCTTGGAATTTTTATTATGGTCAAGATCTGGACATCCTGTCTGAATGTCTTCCATTGATGGTTGAGATCAGTGACTTAAGCCGTGTCCCAATCCATTTTCAACTCCCAGAGCTGTTGCATGTGTATTTTGGCAGTTGGCAGTTTGTCACGACTGGGTCGAACAATCCTAACGGATCAAAGATTTTTGCAAGTTCTGAACATACAATCCTTTTTGTGATGACTCCTGTCATCCAAGTCTCCGATATCGAGATTCATTTCCTGATCTTCTTCTGGAATATCTGCTAACAACAATGGATGATTCGCGCACCATTTCCTTAGTTTGAAGCTTGCCTCTCCCAGTAAGCTGATCAACTGATCCCTCTTCGTTAATGCTTCGCTTATGGTATGACCTCCAGTGAGACAATCATCTACGTAACAACCCAGTCTGATTGCGGCCGCTCCTTGGGCCAGATGCTCTGGTGCCGTATCTGCTAAGTACTGTAAACATCGAGCAGCCAAATACGGTGCTGTTGGTGTGCCATAGGTGACAGTGTATAATATTGATATAATAATATTTTAACTGTTCAGAGGGCTTGCGTCTCCATAATATAACTTGAAATCTTCGGTCGTCTGGGTGTATCAAGATCTGTCGATACATCTTTCCCACGTCTGATGTGAACACATATTGGTACGATCGGAACCGTAATAAGATCGAAAATAATTCGCTTTGAACCGTTTTCCACTTGTGGTTTGGTGGTGCTACTGTCTTTTTAAAAAACACAATGATGCAGTATAACATAATGGTTTATTGCCAGTCTATTTGCCGCCAATCGGGTCATGTGCCCCAACTCCTCGTATTGATCCATAAATTGTACGTATTGGTTTTGAAGATCCGAATCCCGCTCGAGTCTCTTTTCTAATGCGTAAAAACGTCGATATGCCATCGGGGGAGATTTTCCAAGTGTCGGTGGATCATCCTTAAACGGTAATCGTACACTTAGTCTGTTGTCGGCTCTTCTTTCTATATTTTCCAGGAAATGTTGCTCGCATAATCTTTCGTTGGTGGTAAGTCCCTTCTGATTTTCTAGTGTATCTAATTTCCAAAAGTGTTCAATAAGTGCATCTAGTTTTGGTTCTTCCGTAGTTGTTGCCAAACTGCTCATGGGTTGCCCTTCCGGTAACCTGGAGTCCACTGTCGCAGGTCCGATCACAATCCATCCCAATATTATCTTCTGAAGCAATGGTTGCCCCTGCCCTAGGTTTATTAGTTGTGGCTCAGTCAGTTGTGGGATATATTCGGCCCCAAGCAGCAGATCAATGACTTGTGGCTCGGTATACGTGGGATCTGCCAACCGGATTCCTGATGGCATGTTTTTTGGTCGTTCAATTGGTTGCGACGGTTGGTTTAAAAATGGCTCTGGTAAGATATATGCCACTACTTGAGTTTCGAAATTCGAAATCAACGACATTATGTGTACTACTGCTCGGGCTGTCGCTCTTAGCATCCCTCCAGTACCTCTGATGTACATGTCGGCGGGTACCGATTGTACCCTTAACTTGGTGACCAAATTCCCCAGAATTATGTTTATGGGGACATTATGTTTACTTGTGATCCTGAATATAGCACTACGCGTCATTTGTGTCGTGCGTCTGTAGGACCTTGAACTTCTACTTGAGCAGTGGCGAGTAGTACATACGGAGTTGTCGGGTGGCTGACAGCGGATGCGCTTACCCGTGTGGGTGTGTGATGCAACATTGTGTGATGATTCATCCGGCATACCTGGCATTTGAACTTTGAATTGCATGCACTGGCTGTGTGGTGTGTTGACAGACAATTGACGCAAGCGTGAAGTCTTGTTATGCGTTGTGTTCTTTCGCTAGGAGTCATGTCCTGAAATTTGAGGCAATTTTGCATTCGATGGTTGCTGCTGGTGCATATTATACATCTTTCGCCGGTTTCTGTAGCGTCATTTGGCTGGTTGCTTGCCGTTCTAGATGTTCTAGCATTTGTTTCAGTGATTGCTGACAGGTTGGGTTGGCAAGGTAATGGACAGTTCGAGACGCGATAACGTCTGTGCATCTAGTTTCTCTTCAATTATGTGTATCAAGAATGGGTCCCACCCTATATGTTGAGAGCGTTATAGGCTGTATTGTTCTGAGCACAGTATCATGCAAGCTGCGTAATTGCTCTGCAGACCCGCTTGTCATGGGGTGTGCAAACAACGTGGCAAGTGCGGATTTGATTAAAATTCTTATCGAATTTTGATAAAAATTTTGATAAAAAACACGAAATTTGATATCGTGTTTTTAATTGCTGCCAGGCATCTTGATATCCAGCATGTCCGCCAATTGTAGAAAAGATTAAGTTCTTGGCTTCCCCTGTTACATGATTCTCCAAATGTCGGAACTTTATAGCATCCCTATAATCTTGATTGTGAATTAATTCCGTGAAGATATCGTGGAATCGGGGCCACTGCAGGTAGTCTCCATCAAATTTAGGAATGTCGACTGGTGGCATCACACATGCTGATGTGACAGTGGATTTTTTCGTTGATACTAACTTTGATTGTTTTTCTTCGCTCAGGATCGAAAAATATTCTGGTCGTACCACTTGAAATCTATCGTGGATGTGTCCATCAGTTTGTAGGTTTGGTTTCAAGTCGATGAGGTCATGGTGTCCCGTGACGATTTCGTTCCATAACTTCTCCATATATTGCCGTGTGTATGATGATACTTCCCTTCCTTCAGTTCGATTACATAGGAAGTCATCGAGATCGTCGAGCCGTGCCTTCGTGCCTTCGATTTAGTGAAGTGGTCTTTGGGTCCTCCGTCAGAACTTGTTTGCTAGTCCTAGATTGTGCCTTGGGCTCGAAGTTTTCTCCTGTTTTTCGGGGACGCTGTAACGGGTCCGATCCTGATGGTATCTGTCCGAAAATATAGCTTCATACTTGTTTACTAGATCTTTCAGTGCCTTGGCTTTTGAAAAGTATTCATCATCAAAGCTTAGTGCTAGCTCGTGGAGCTTGGCATCATTCCTTTCAAATTGTGCCCACAGATGCGTGAGCTGTCTCAGCCGTTCCTTAAAAAACCCTTCCTTGAGTCGTCGCTCTGCTGAATCTTTCGTGAAGTTTCTTATCAACTTTTGGATAGCTGCGCTGCTTTCAATCTGCTCTTCAATGAGCATCTGTATTACGGGATCTGATTCTGAACCCATGGTTCAGTGTGTGTGTAGTTTTTTTGTTTTGTTGAGGTTTAATTGCCTTGTGGCTAGTGTTCAGGTTGTGATCCTATAGAAAAGATCACGTCGTGGTCACCAAATATTCGTACGTAAGTCGTGATGCGGACACTAACGTCGAACTAGAACTCACGAAATTAATTTAATCTCGGAGTCGCAGTCAAACCTATGGAAACTTGACTAAATTACCTGGTGGATCCAGGCAGTGGTTGAGATGCGGAGATGGCCGGGGGGTTCATTGACGCGCCTCAGCTGTGAGAGAAAAGGTCTTCCTTTGTAGGTCCGTGCTCTGAGGTAATACTCGGAGTAAGACGGGGGTTCCTGCCGACGGTCCGTTTCACTGGATCGGTATTCGGAGGAGTACGTATCAGCGATTCTGCTGGCGGTCCGTTCCACGGGAGCAACACTTAGCGACGCGAACGTGTGGATCTTGCTGGCTGGTTGTCCGTTCCACGGGAGCAACACTCGAAGGCGATTACGTTTGAGTGCTATAGTTAACACTGATTAACGAGATGATTGATTCTGTATTCGCAAATATCTTTATTTAGAAAATAACTGCTCGTATATATGATGCTATGTATATCTATAACTAAGGTGTTATTGAACAAAGAATGCCTAGGTCTAGAGTTACTAGGTCAATGTTACCGACGTGCTTCCGTAATGGTTAACCCGTTTAACAGCTGGCTCTGATTGCTGACTCCGACCACTTGGTCATGAGTTTCATATTTCATGACTCCGCTGGCGATGACAATGGTGTTTGATGATGGCGCCGTCTGTACTCAGTACTGGGTCAGTCGAACGCCGTCTGTACCCAGTATTGGGTCAGACTGGCGTCTTTTTTTTGTCCTTTACTGTTACTGTTAATCTATATTGAGCAATATTATGTGTCTATTAATCTATACTACTATACGTTACTATTAATCTATATTGAGCAATATTCTGTGTCTTGGCATTCGGTGCCAACAATTCTTCTTCTTCAACAGTTTCAATTATTACTGACGTATTAAGTATAAAAGGTATTGATATATATAACTTGAAATTTTCTCTAATGGTTGTTAAATTGGATCTTAGTCTGATCAAAAGCTTTCATACTTGAGACCAATGATCTTGATTAAACTTATCTCTGTATTCTTATATTGGTATTCGTAGTATCATTAAAGCATTAAACTAATATTTCTACGTGTTTTCTATCTGATGTTTTCTGTATCGGTCTATTTTGGGTTAGTGACTTATGCGAATTGTCAAATTTTGCATTAATATTCGATTATCCTTTTGATAATTCATTCAATTTCAAAACATGTGAATTATTACTTAGATAACAATTACTCTACCTAAAAATAGATGTTCATCTACTCTTGATCTAATTTGAACACAACCGGAATGGTTAATAGTACTATTCCTTTTTGGGTTGCAGTGCAGTGAAACAATGGTGAGGCATAACAGTTAAATTTGTCTATATAAAGGATTTCTAACTTGTTGTTACACTTACAGGGGTTGTAGATTCTAACTGCTGAACTCTTCTACTGAAGTATGGGTCCCTTTCTCCTATGTCTCTTTGTGTATCCATACTTGAATATACATATATATATTGTTTTAAATTTACTTTATTTTATTCAATTTTCTTTTCGTTACTTATTGTATAAAATTTAATTATATTTTTTTTTTCATCGTTAATATTTGTACTTTGTGCGATTTGTTCTCTTTTTTTTTTAAATTTTGTCCAACTCGTTTACTTGGCTCATATATTTTTTTTTTAAACATTTATTATGAAGCTTGTGCAATTTATAAAAGCAATTGGTGGAAATTATGACAACAATAATTGCAAGCATTATATTAAGGAATTTGGAATCAATATTATTTGGTTTAACTTTATTTTTTAAAATTATAATTATAATTATCACCTATTTCCTCACTTAATTTACTTATGTAATTACTCCTCATCTATTCTAAAAGGTCCTTTCTTCTATATTTTTTTTTAGTTGGTTTTTGCATATATCCTACCTATAGTTTCGTATAGTTTTACGGGCTTTATTTCTAAACGAGCGGAAATAGTTCCGCATAATTTTACAAAAATTTGATTTACATATAATTATAATATATTAGTGATCAGTATCCTATGCGTCAGCTGTTCGTCGCCGGTTGGCTACTCTGAGGCTCCTTCGAAGGCGAAAGTGGCGGGTTGCCCCTCTCGCTGTTGATCTGTTGCTGATGTCCGGGGGCCTATTGGCTCAGGCGGGGCCGGTGCCGGTCTTCGCACTGGTCATCGGCTTCATGCATGCGGAATTCCATGCCGCAGACTAGAGACGTCCACGGCAGTCGGTCAGGCAAACTTCTGGTCGTTTCGACAGTGGCTTGGGAGTATTTGGATTTGATATGTGTTTTTGTTTTATTTCATTTGCTGAGTGAGTTGTCACTTGTGGTACTTTATTTTGGAGGGTATCTTTTAAAAATTCAATCTCATTATTTAGCTTTTGAGCCGTCGTCCTTTGGCTGTGCACATAGCAGACACTTTATGTGCGCTCTTTTTTTTTTTTTTTTATTAATTTTATTTCTCTGACCTCAACATACCACACTCATACTCTACTCACTCAGACTTTTTTTTATATATCCTCCTGTCCCCTTGTTATTGTTGCCCCAATCTTTAGATGTAGAATTGACCAATTGTTGTGAGGGCAGTTGCCTTTTCGATGCACTGCTCCTCGTGACACTTGTCACGGTCACCATGTAACATTGTCCAAACGCATTTGAATAAAATAGATCATTTTTTGTGGTTTGTTTGAGCGTCTTTATACGAATGTTCTTTAGTTCTCTTAGACTAAGGCTTGTCACCTACCGGCGCAGCGGTAGAGCAGCTGTTTTATATATTTTATATATAAGTAAAGTAACAATATGTAAAATGGGCAGAGAGACAGAGTTATGCATGCTCATATGTATATAAGCGGTCAGTATGGGAACCATGCTGACTCGGCTCTAAGCGGTGAATGCTAAGAGTGCATATCATATTGAAATGTGAGTGGGCACATGGCACGTTGTCGCTTAGAGACAAAGGAAATATAAAGGCATATGTGCATACAGTAGAGAATAGCACTGAATGGTCAACGGTGCTCAATGTGACCGCCGTAGCAATGATGTCACTTAAGAGACACACGCTGTGATGTGCGCACGATATGCACTCGAAACCTGCAAGTGGAGTTTGCAATCTCGGGTCCAACCCCAAAGCGGAAATGCCGTTTCTGCACGTGCACAAAAATATTATTGACCATCGCGCGATTTGTAGTACATAACTCGAAGTACTGGAAAGTGGCACAGAGGGGCAAGCTTATAAAACTGAATTGTATATGTTTGCTAAAGGGCATTGATAAAAGTATTTGAATTATTTAATAAAACATTCAATATGCCATGGCAGGCCGAGGCCCCAATAATAAGTCTCTGCCCTATTAAATTGTTTGTGGTTAATTTTTGGTTTATTAAATTGTGTTCTGCTCACATTACATATGGCACCATGAATAAAAAAATTATATCTGTTTAATATGTTATAAAAAAAATATCTGTTTTAAAATATTGATTTACCTTACGCAACCTGTCAAAACTGGATGAGCCCGCTGGAATCAAATCTGAGTCGAATTTTCTTATTGACCGTTTAAATTCAAATTAAATTTTCCTTCATAACATATACCTCTCCGTAAAACGCTCATGTAGTATTACTAGAAATTTCATTTACAGCCAGTGTTGATATAGATCGCTTAAGTGTATCGTTTGAACTCCAAACATAGTAGTTCGGTAACGACAGCCCTTTTCCAACAGTTTTTTATTTTTCGCGCGGTTTGTATTGCACACGTACAGCCCGTCCAACCGACCGAGGGACTCTGCCGCATAACGAATCGAGGAGATAGATCCATGAAAGTAAAAGAGAACAATAGGAGTATGAAATCGCGAGAAAGAGTGTTGCAGAGATAAGGCGTTTAGTATCAAGGATTTAAGATTGTTAGCAGAGCAAAGTGACAAAGTGTGGTAGAGACCATTGTAGTCCGAACATAATACCTTGAACGGATCGTGCTGGGCATATGTCGAACTACAATGGCTAAGGAGAAGAGGATGAAAGTTTCTAGTCCTTCTACTAGAAACGTTAAACTTTAAGTGTGTTAGTAAATGCTGGCTGTATACATTACCATTAATAGGATTGAATAGAAACATGACACCCATCATCGTTGTACGGTTTGATAATGATGGTAAGTTGATTAAAAAATGTCTACTATGATAAGGGAAAGAAGGTGAAGACTTGCATCCCAATTAAGTCCCCTAAGTGCGAAAATAAGGAAGATTTTTTGTACAGATTCTATGTGATCTCGGTCTACTCCGTATTGAGGACTCCAGGCACACGATCCATACTCAAGAATTGGACGGACCAATAATGTGTATAAAGTTTTAGTAATGTATGGGCCGTTGCATTGTTTTGACCATCTTTTAATAAAACCAAGCACACCCATAGCTTTAGTAACCATGGTGGATATATGGTTGGAAAATTTAAGTTTCAATTCTAATTGGACTTCCAGATCGTTAACCTGAGTTAATCGTTCTAAGGCGGTCCCATAGAGAAAGTACATAGTCTGGTGAGGGCAAGATCGATAAAATGACTGACAATCGATAAATGAGTGACATGTCGAACATACCCCCTGGGAAGTCGTGGTGCGAGTTAAGCAGTAAGGACGGTGAATTCTCAACATTGGACCACATGAGATCTTGTATATTGAAGTCCCCCAGAGCTACCAGCTGGTCCCCATCAGACAATCGGTCTGAAACGAGACGAATAGAGGACAAATGTGGGCACCTTCCGACGAAGGTGGTATGTAAGAACAGGTAACGTATAAAGATTGAGTGGACAGAGTGATTTTAATGCAAAGAAACTCTCACCAACTCACCAAAAAATGGCGTGTGCCTGGTGTAAGTATATTTAAATTTATTAATATCTGCCACCTTAATGTTGACTTTTGTTTTGGCTTCGATATAAGCCAAGATATCTATCTCAGAAGTATCAGAGGAAACCCGAGAAACATATATGTGTCTTCGATGGCGGGATCACCTGCAAGGGTTTTGGTGCCGCCGTAACTAATACTGCAGCATTAGTTCGTACCGGGGGTCCTGCCGGTTCAATACCCTGTTCGGTGACTCTTAAGGAGGTATGAATTATTGGATCTGGTGGTATCACTTGGAGTGATGCCTCAGAGGACAAATCGGGCAATTGCTCATTAATACTGAGTAATTCGGAAGCTGAATTTCTCCCGGTTCCAGCCATTGGGGTGGCCAGAGATATAAGCGGCTAAATAATTGTCGGCTGAGTAGTCTGAAGTTTATTTGCTACAAGTACATAGTTAACAGCGGATTTCTTACGCAGTTGGAAACTACTAAATCGAACTTTGTATCCAGCGCACAGAATTGGTCATTGATTATACGAAAACCACTAATCAGCCCATTGAATTCACCCTATTGTCTGTCTCATGGACGATTTTATTTCGTCCTGAACAGCACAACAACCATCACAGCAAAAGTGGTATACCCCTGCACACGGTTGAAATGCAAAATTTTAATTTTATATAATTACATAATTATATATTTATATAAGTAAATAAAGAAAAGATATGATAAAACACAGTGCGCACAAAAACACACGCCCGTTCGCTTAAAGATAAAGAGACCTTTAATATGATTAAGATTTACTCGGAACGTTTTCGATCCAAATTAGTATAAGGTCTCCAATATGAATTGGTTTGACACGCATCACTTCATTTCATTGGCCACAAGTTGGTAAATTGCCTTTAATGTATTCCCTGCCGAACAAATAATTCGTTTGTCTTAGGATGTTATCTTTGGATATTAAAATGGTATGCTTCTTCAGTTGGCAAATTTCTGATAACCAAGATGCACGCATCAGATGAAAGGATTTTGGCTGATTCCTGATATATTGCTCTGAGGGCTAATAGTGCCACCCATCTTTTCGCGTGGTCCTTCCTATTGTGACAGTTAAGGATCCAAAATATATGTAAAGGACCGATTCTAAGGAGTAACTCTGTCATTTGGCAATAGGTCCTTTATAGTAAATTTAGGTTTTTCTCGTTTTTTGAAATATTAAAATTTTCATTTGGAGCTTTTTACATGCGATTGTAAGTTAGTTATCCAGAATTTAGGGCGAAATTCGCTTATAACCAGCTTTTCGTTATTAAGATTTTGTGCCTTATGGTAAAAGCTGATGATCAAATTTATTCAAATGTGCCCTTTTGGCAATATGATTGGCTGGCGAGTAGGTGTCGGTAAAAATGATGCGTAATCGACCCATTCTTTCACTATTAGTAGGCCATTTTCGTTTTTAAATCGTGTCTTAATGAGTATTTTGGGCCTTTTTTGGATATTACGGCATTTTGCCTCAATGAGTTGGACTCGTCAGAAAATATTTCCATCTGCACAATTTTACCAAGTACAACTACCCCGTTTATTAACTCTTGGAGAGATGACTCAACCATTTGAAATTGGGATTTGACTGACTGATCCGTTTTGAAAATCTTAGCATATATCGTATGATTTTCTTAAATCTTAGGTAATTTGAAAAACGTCCAAAATGAATGAGATATATGGCTGACGTAATTAGGGATATTTTTCCCTTTTTTTTCTGGGCTATCCCTGTCGAATGAAGCAATTATTGCTCCGGCCATGTTTTCTCGTTTTTTTTAGAAACATATTTTGTGGATCGTATTTATAAGATTTTTGCTGACCTTTGTCAGCTGGATTTAGTAATATCGGTAACCAACGCCATACACTTTCCTTTGTAGTCTCTAATATCTCAAATATTCGGTGAGCAATCAATTTTTAATATTAATGGTAATTAGAGGAAACCCAAGCAAATACTGTTTTAGAATCTGACCACAAAATTCCCGTTTGATTTCTCAACTAAATATTACGAAGTTTTTAGCCGAGTATCTAAAACTCTGTCTTGGTGTTCGAGCCTTGGAATCGAAAGAAATTTCAGAAGGATACATTTTTAATTAAATCTATGCTCGTTTATTATGTTTTGGATTTGTGGCGAATTGAAACGAAGCCTCTAGCCTCTCCGGTCTTTATATAGCTTTATTTTGTAAGCCTTATATATTATTCTCTGTAGCGTTCATTGCATTGATTATTTTTTACGTATTACGTACGTGAACATGCAGCCCCAAAAATCAATACCTGCATTTTATAAACTTGAATTTGTTCGAGTGAATCTCTTTAAAGGAATCTGAATGCACCTTAGTCTGATTTTTTTACTATATCTTGTAAAAACGTTTCTCTTATTTCGCCCCACACTGCAACTGGACCTAGACGAAACTGAAATAATACCTTCAGAATTTGTGGAATCTCGTCTGGCCCCTTGAATAACAAATTATTTATCCAAAATTATTTAGATGAGCGTTTCTGTGCTTCCTCTACCGACAGTTTAAGTGCGTATCCTTTATTTAAATGATGGTATGGCTTTTTGTTAATCCGTTGCTTTTTCGGTGAAATAGGCATGGGGGGAAGGTTGGAAGGTTTATATAAAATAAAAAAAAAACTTTTGATGACGTAAAATAACGACAGAAAAAAAAAACATAAATTAATAGTGGAGATAAATAAAAAAAATAAATAAAAAAAAAAATAAAAATTTCAAATATTCTACCGGGCACGTGTATAGGGGTATAGGATAGGCGCGCGACGAAAAAATAAAAATTAATATATGCGCGGAAGATGATGAGTAAGCAACTTTTCCCAGATATAAACGACATCACAGTATCGAAGCAATATAAATACGATCGTTGGAGCCAATTTTGCAAAAAAAGATGTTTGAAAGGGTTTTATATTTTTCTTTTCAGTGTATTTACTTTTCTTTACGACTTACACATATGATGTTATAGAAAGCAAAATTTTTAATTTAAAATTTTTTTTTTAGTTTTTGTAGATAATCTTAATTAATTAATTCGGTTGAAGGGATTTGTGAGATGACTCTTAGGATGCCTAACTTAGGGCTACTGAACGGGTCGCAAGGATCCCATAGCAGTACTCTCCACGAGGAAAAAAAGAGCAGTCACGGACAGCTAACGGGCTTCCGCGCCGTAAGCAGTGCCGACGATGTACTTCTGTACTGTGCCGCCTCTAAAAAGTAGCTTCACAAATTTCCTTTCTCCTACACTACAGTACTTATCACACTCTGTACAGTCCTATACAGTAAAACACCATCTCATTCAACTCGAACCGTGCTGAAAGACGGCTTAGCTGGGGACCCGGTATAAAAGTCTGCCCAGTTGCAAACAGTGGGCTACCGAGAGGGTACATGGCACCTTCCTGTTTTTCCGCGCAGGTGGACTGCCCCTACTCCGCATCTCAGTACTCCTCATGGAATAAAGGGAGTAAAAAAAAAAATCCCCATGGGTCAAAAACGGCTTAGATGGCGAGCCAGCCCACCCGTTCGGGAAAGCAAACTAGGCAGGGTCCGATTGGACCCCGCCCCAACCTAAGGATGGCCAGCGGTAAGCCACCGACTACTGCGACCATAGCGGCATCTCCCGAACCAAGTGTCATGATGCCTTCTAACCGGCAGCTTATAAACTTGGCCACCGCAGATTCATTGCCGCAGGGCAGAATATGCGCAGGCTTGGGTGTGCCAAATCGGCCAAAACTTCCGCAGAATGGCTCAAGAAGGTGGATTGGGCGAAAGATGTCCTTCCAGAACATGTTGGACGCCAAGACCTAAAACTCCGAAGCCTTAGCCAACACCAAATCTCAAATTGAAGCGATACAAGGATATGCCGGAAAGACCCAAGGCAAAGTGGCTGCGCACACAGCCAAAGCGGTCATTCGCAGAGATTGCAATAAGTTGCATTCTGCCAGGGGTTATCGACAGAGGTAACACCGACGGCAAGTGCCACGGGATCATTGGAGATGAGCCTTTGGGCAAATAACCAGGGTGATTTCACGCCAGTGTGAATAATGAGCAATAATAGCAGTCTGCAATAATGAGAGGAAGCAAGGATCTGGATCCCGGTCTTCATAAACCAGTCAGATCCTCACTATTCTGTGGAGGTGCAATCCACATCTTCTCACAGCGGACTGGCGAGTGGCGAAGGTTGAGGAGTTGGAAGGCTGTCTTGATCAACAAGGAAAGTTTAGCTCCAAAAGATACTGCTCAATGGAATCTTAGCTTTGGTTTTAGTTCCGTGAACATAAAATTATATAAATCGGACTCAAACGACAGAGCAAATCCAGACGCTACTCAAGAGGAACTGGTCTTAGATACAGAGGCTTCTGATACCGAAGACTGCTATAGTACCGACGCGTCTTTACTTGGCACAATGGCTGCAAGTCGGGTCATTGAAGAAGACATCTGCGACGGCGAAGTGACCGAGATTACTATGGTGGATGGGATACTGTCAGATATCATTACGGATCCTGCAGATAAGCTTTCACCATTATAAGGCAGCTTCAGCTGCCCTACTGTTTCATCTGGCTGAGGATGGAGCCGATATAGTCTTAATCGAAATATCCCACAAAATCCAACGTCGCAGGTAGTGGGCGACAGAAACTGCTGTGCCAGTGCATAGGCGCACCGCCGACAAAAAAGGGAAAGGGGACCACGCACAAAACTTGCCTACCGCAGCATTTCTAGCCGCAATTAGGCCCACGACACAGTAGAAACGTAAAAACGCCAACGGAATCGTATAGTTGGGTCCAAAAGCTAAGCGCCGGCAGCAAAGACGAAGCCAATGACTCTGCAGACTGAAGTCCCACGTCCGAAAAGCCGGATAGGGCAAGGTGTCTCCCTGGTCGCGCCGGGGGCGCGATCGAGTCGACCCTCTCAGCGACGTAGGGCCACCGACACAGGCAGAGGAAGATAAGTTTTCCGCTGTGCTAAGCGGAAAATATACAACTACGTACAACAGATGCCCCGCAGTCCGATCTCACAAAAAGTCCTCAGCAAAAAGCAATAGGGATGGGGACTTCATCGAACGCGTCGCATTGGGCCGCCGTAAATGTACAGATCCGCAAAGTTCCCCGAGCCATCTCTGAGTTCCTGTCTAGTCGGGCCGAGGACTGGTACCGCGCGTACCTAATGAGTTTTTTGCCCTGGGAAGAAATTCTTGGAATTTTTCCTTCCTCCACGGTATTACGAGCGAATTGAGGATTCCATTAGAGCCCGGTTCCAGACGACCGGAGAGCTCTTCAAGATATTTGTGGTGAAACTACTGCTCATGATGCAACGAACCAACCGTGTCGAGTCGACTGTCGAGGAGCTCAAGCGGATCTACGAGATCTTACTACCTGAGTACCAAGTTTTTGACATAAGGCATTGATCCAGCTGGCCACCGGATACAAAAATGCACGAGATCGGTACCCGGCACGCCCTCCTCATGCTCCATACAGATATATATCAGGGAGGGGAAACTCAGCGCTTTGACTCAGCACCCGAAGTTTCGAAGTCCGAAGACCAACGAAGTACTGGACACCGCATGATCACTCAGGGAACGGAACCTCTTATTGACGTCGCACGTGCTAGCCGACCATGCGGAGAAGTTGGACACCTTTTGCGAGAGTGCACCAATCTACCCATACACTTTTGCGGACGAAGGGACATAAGGACCATTGAACCTAAAGACTATTAAGTATGCGATACGACAGACTACTTAAACAGCGTTATTTCCCCAAGAATCCGGCCAACATGGATACTGTCAAATACCTATAGCCCGGGAAAGCCGGGTGTACCGCCTCACGGTACCAGAGCGAGGACTCTTCCACTGGAAACCCATGCCTTTTGAACTACACTCTGCGGCCGCAACATTTCTGCGAGCCTTGGACAGCGTCATTGGACCAACCGTGGACCCATACGCCTTCGCATATTTGGACGAAAATATTGTCATCGGACCTGGAAAAAGGGACCCGGAAAAAGGAGCCAAATCAAGGAGCTATAAACCACGACCAACGTTAGGGAATTACGGGTTGGGAATCGCGTCATGGTATCTTCGATTTGTCCAGGACTTCGTCTAATCGTCCAACCTATCTCCCGCCTAAAGGACTGAAATGGACTTGGGAGGAGCCGCAACAAAAGGCTTTTGAGGCAGTGAAGGCACGGCTGACCGCCGTTCCTGTTTTAGCTTGCCCACACTTTGAGCAAAAGTTCAAGCTACAGACAAACGCCAGCAACATCGGACTAGGAGATGTCCTGACTTAGACCATCGACGGGAACGAAAGAGTCATCGCATATGCAAACCGATGATTATAACGACCAGAACTACGCCGTTACGTAAAAGGAGTGCCTGGCCATTGTTCGGGTCATGCGCAAGCTACGCTGCTACCTCGAGGGATACAAGTTTGACGTAATTACCGATTTCCTCACCCTCAAGTGACTGAACTCCATCAACAACCCCACTGGACGCATCACCAGTTGTGCACTAGAGCTACATCAATACCAATTCGATGTGACAGGAAGAAAAGATACAACGTGGTACCGGCGGCATTATCACGTAACACGGTAAAGGAATTGCGACGCATGGCCGAGTATCAGACTGCAAGTGGTTCCTTAGAATGCAGAGACTCACCAAGCAACGCCCCGAGAAATTCCCCGACGACGCCTGGGAACGTGGTCATCTTTACAATCGCCTAGACCGACCCATGCATATGGGAAAGCGCCGGTTTATAGCTGTTTCCCCAGGCTACTGAGAGAAGGGCACGCTTTGGGCAGATTTCTAAAGAACAACTGGCTAGTGGTCACAGTTATTGTCCAATTCGCAAACGAGAACACAACCATCCAGGACAGAAACTACAGGAGGCTCTTGTCAACCAAAATAATGGCAATGCCTGCCTCACTCACCGACCTTGCTAAAGTAACTGCAACAAGCTACGAAGTCTGGAACATGTCCACGAATTTAACATACAAAAGTTGAACAAGTTGACCGACGATTCCACCGGAATTACAACATTTTTCTTAGCAGAAATCGTCATTATTATCATCGTAGCGGGCGCCCTCTGTCTCTTATGTCTTAGTCGCGTGGCAGCCCAGACTCCACTGAGGTGGTGTCGGGAAAGTCGCTGCCGATTCTAGTAGGAAATCTGGGGTGGTTACGACGCCAGGTGGGCTCACCTCGGCCATGGGATTGTATTTCCTGGCACTGCCGCTGCTGCTAGATTTGTGGTGTCTGCCGGTTCTATAACTGTTCCTAAGCATTAGCTTATGGTAAGTATCCCCACCAAGAGGCCCTGGGTACGAGAGCTCCTACTGCTGTGTCATAAAATTATTACAATGTCAACGTTACCCTCGGTGACCTGAAGACGTACGTTTGACCGATCTTGATGATGCCACTCACTTAGGTTGTAATGTCGCCCCTGTTCCCTGGATGCTCTCTGATTGACTTCCATGGCCGTGTGAAACGCATCCAGGAGGAATTTGGCTCGTACTGCGGGGTCCTCCGCTCGGCGTTGCGGGGTCGGGTGCAACGGTGTTGATGAAAGCTGCCGGTAGTATTGGTTGGCGTCCCTGGATTAAGTAGGGTGGGCTAAGCCCGGTGCTATCAGAGACACTCGTATTTATAGCCAGCAAGAGCTCGGGGAGTAGCTTATCTCATTATTGATGGTTTTGGTCCACGTATTGTGCTATCATCGTCATGATAGTGTGATTCGCCCGCTCTATTGGGTTCTATTCCTAAAGGCGCGACTGGTGAACTGTGTCCCGTTATCGCAGATTAGAGTCTTGGGTGTCACGAACCTTGATATGATACTGTCGCGAAATCCCAGCGTCAGTTGACCGGAGGTGGCCTTCTACAAGGGAATAATCATCACATAGTTCGAAAAGGCTTCGAAGAATACAAGGAGCATGGTATGGGCACGTTTGGTCCGTGGGAGAGGTCCAAAAAAATCTGACCCAAAAAGGGGTTCCATAGGTCGGCGGGTAGTTGGCAAGTCAAACACCTGAACAAACGTTACGACATCTCGATGCATCCCGGGCCAAAATTCTGAATACCCAGATGGTCCGATGATGGTTGATCATGGCTCTCCTCTAGTAAAGGCTTTTTCTAGTGGTTTTGATTTAATCTATTTTTATAAGTGTTCTGACATACTACTTAAAATCTATAGGAAGTGAGTTCTTTAGGGTATTTTGGGAAGATGTTGGGGATTTCATCCAAACAGGACAGCATCCGAAACGGGATGCTTTGATTTTTCACCAACTGTGAGCGATGGCTTTAAAGATCTCGGCGTGGGTGGAGATTGCATTGTCTAATGGTTGTGCAGCTCGGTGGGATGATGCTGACGGAAATTTCCGATCATAATCACGGGATCGCTTTTAGGTTTGATTTGATATGCCACTAAACCAGCAGCAATTGATTCCCAAAACTTCGGAAGCTCCAACAATTTGTCTGTGCTCTGGTTTTCCTTTTTAATGCGCTTGTTTAAAATATACACCTTTGTCGCTGCCATATCAACCAAATGGTAAAAAATTTGTCTCATGGCATCTTGTGTTTTTGCTCGAATACGATAACAACCCATAAATCCATGAGGTCAACACCGCCCGTGTAGGCATTATATATCCAAATAATTGGGGACAATCAACTTTAATGTGTCTCTTACTTCTTGTCATAACAAACTATCCTTGCTATACCTTAATTTGCATTTAATTTCAAAATGGCTTAACACCAACATAAGTAGATAGCAAGCAAACGTCTTTATTTTCTTTCCATAATACATCGATATACAATTGCTATATCGATGCCATATGACGATTGATATGCTCAGTCGAAAAACCTCTTGGCTGTTTCCTGATCGTTTTATCATTCGAAAGCTTGCAATTCGGAATGCGATTGACACGCACTGTTCCATAACTATATATCCCTTAAGGGCGCAGATAAACCATCACCGGTAAAGAAGTATAAAAGTTGGCAAAATAAATTATGTGGTTTTGGAAACTTTCCACCGCTTTGGTCATGCGTACAACAATGTTGGCCGAAGCTCCAAGATCTGGATGAGCCGGCAAGATAACGTTGTCACTTGCACCACTATAAATTTCAAACCGGTTGCCATAACCAAATATATCGAACTACACAAACAGCTTAATACCCCACTTTTGAGGATTATTGTGCATATACTGCCAATGGGTGTGACAGAGTCGTAAAAATGTACGCGTGCAATACAGTGTATAGTGTCCTGGCTGACCTTTTTTGGTGCGCTTGCTGTCATTCGCAATGAGAAGTATTTTTAAATTTCTTTAAACTTCTTTCGTGACATGGTGTGTTTTACAGATCCAAATGAACTTCTATCTCAGTAGCTTTGGGGTACCGATAAATTGACATGTAAATTAAAATTTCAATGTAATAATAGACATCATCAATGATGAATTTGAAATGATTAGTGATGTTTTCCGTTAGTGCTGAATGAAAGGTTTCTTCAACAATCATATTTATAATCTCTGAATCGAATAAATAACACAAAAAAGTTCCTTTAAATAATCTGGGAGTTAAGAATCTCCTCGTAAAACTATGTAGTTGACATGTAACTGCATCGATTGCTGCTGCTATTTTATCTTAGTTGGCACCTTGTTTATTAATTCAACACCTGTTCATAAATTACTTATTTGAAATTGCCACTCCACAACATAGATTTCTTACCGGCACAAATAAAACCACCACTCATAAGCTCACATGTCTTTTGTAAACTGACAAATATAATTAAAATTATTTAAAAGCGTCTCGTTTTTAAGATAATAAAAAATATATATAAAGTGCCTTGAGGCATTCTTAGAGGGTTAAGTTTATTTAGCATGTCTTTGAGAAAGTCAGCTGCGTATAAAAGTCTTGTGAAACATTTTCCATTCAATTTTCCGCAATTTAATTTTTGAAATCTGGCTTTTGAAAAGCTTTTTCCGCCTAACACTTCTTCGGCCTTAAACCTTTGTTTTCCTTAGTTTGTTAGCGATATGTCGGCGTATGATATAGCCTAATCCCTAATGTTTTTAAATAATCAGATCAGTGGGACACAGCAAGCATCTCTCTTTGTCGGAGACCGAAAAGTAGAGCGCCTTCACCAAAAGTTCGCGCAAATGCACTGAACATTTGGATTCTAAGGGAAACAATTTTGCGTATTTGGTAAACTTGTCTTTACAGCTCAACCCTCTTACCCTCTCTATATCTTCAAGGATAAAAATGTCTCTGTGGAGTATTTCGCACGGATAGTTAGGGACCGGCGTCGGTTTAATGGGTTGTCGTTCATACTTGAAATGCTTATAGCATACACAAGACCAAAGTTGGGAGCTGATGTATGATGATTGAAATTTTGGGGCAGAAAAACTCTTCCAAAAGTTGGATACGAACTTCTTTCACATGTAGTATTAAATGGGAGGCGTCCTCAAGCCAACTAGCTTGGGAGCCTACTAGCCGATGCGTAATTTTTATTTTGGGCGGAGAATGGAGTATGGATAGGTGTGCTACCGGCAGCAATTTTGGGACTGATAAAATTGCTATTCGCGCCGGAATCTATACGCTTTAATTAGGACGCTGGCCACGTCGGGATCGCGATCACCATCCTTCAACTTGTTCAACATACGAGATAAGTGGCTATTTACCTCTAGGGTTTTTGTCCCTTGAGTCAACTGAGGCTTTTAGTACTCTAAAGTACGAACACCCCGTTTATCGAATGTAATGCCAAAGCTCACTTGATTTCCGGCCAGTCGTCATCCAGGACACTGTATGCACACAGCGCCAGATCAGCTTCGCCCCGGATCGATTGCCTCTAACAATCGTCATCGTTGAGAATGGCCTGTACCCTGTTGTTACATGATACATACTTCCCAAATTCCCCTTCAAACATGTGCAATTCTTTCACACAGTCTGGCACAGTCACACAAGTCGCCATTTCTTTTCGTTGGTACTTTCGTCGTACGAAGGTCGTATTCGTTGCGCGGCCACACCAAGGGGACGGGTTGGGTTATGGTTCTCAACCTCCTGCTCCAGAGTAAAAACCCTATCCTCGATTTTCTCTTTTAGCCCTAATTCCTGTTCTAGAAAGGCTTCGAGGGTCGCGTCGAATTTACCCAAGGTTTCCTTGATCTCCTCCATTGTTGTTTATTTTATATTGAATACTGCAGTGGGAAAGAAAAGAGTTCTCAACGGTGGAAAATAACACACCGTCAAATCAAAAAATTACATCCGGCCTCATCCCCAATAAGAATTTTAAAGGGAATCACGTTAAATAAACCAATAGCAACGATTCATAGAGAGTAAGAAACCTTATTCAAAGAGAATAAGAGAATCCGGGAGATATAAAAACATAAACCAGAGTGTGACTTGATAGGAGTAAAAAAAATGCTATGCCCACTCGGGATCAATCAGCTGGACTTTTTTTTTAAAAAAGGTTTTTATAAAAGTTTTTATTTTAGGCTTCCCATCTAAATTTTACTATTAACTGGCTTTTCATAAAATGTTACTATTAACAGGTGTGTTGGGACTTGTGCCAGCACCAATTATTGAAATTATCGCTTTTTAGTTCTATCAGTGTAACTAACCGCATCGCCCGTTATCAGCAGTTCCATCTTCTTCCATCGTTCCATCTTGATTCTCCCAGCTGCGCATGAGCTTTGTTGCTCTTTGTAGTGCATGCACTTTGGGAGCTTTCGTAGAGCTTCGGCGCAAGCTCTTAGTTAGAAAATTGTATATTCGGCATTGATTGGAGCGGCTGCATATATTAAGGTTAAATTAAACCCATAATAAATATTAGAAATAATAATCGAAAAATTGTTTACTAATTAAAAATTGTGAACTGTGTCCCGTTATCGCAGATTAGAGTCTTGGGTGTCACGAACCTTGATATGATACTGTCGCGAAATCCCAGCGTCAGTTGACCGGAGGTGGCCTTCTACAAGGGAATAATCATCACATAGTTCGAAAAGGCTTCGAAGAATACAAGGAGCATGGTATGGGCACGTTTGGTCCGTGGGAGAGGTCCAAAAAAATCTGACCCAAAAAGGGGTTCCATAGGTCGGCGGGTGGTTGGCAAGTCAAACACCTGAACAAACGTTACGACATCTCGATGCATCCCGGGCCAAAATTCTGAATACCCAGATGGTCCGATGATGGTTGATCATGGCTCTCCTCTAGTAAAGGCTTTTTCTAGTGGTTTTGATTTAATCTATTTTTATAAGTGTTCTGACATACTACTTAAAATCTATAGGAAGTGAGTTCTTTAGGGTATTTTGGGAAGATGTTGGGGATTTCATCCAAACAGGACAGCATCCGAAACGGGATGCTTTGATTTTTCACCAACTGTGAGCGATGGCTTTAAAGATCTCGGCGTGGGTGGAGATTGCATTGTCTAATGGTTGTGCAGCTCGGTGGGATGATGCTGACGGAAATTTCCGATCATAATCACGGGATCGCTTTTAGGCTTGATTTGATATGCCACTAAACCAGCAGCAATTGATTCCAAAAACTTCGGAAGCTCCAACAATTTGTCTGTGCTCTGGTTTTCCTTTTTAATGCGCTTGTTTAAAATATACACCTTTGTCGCTGCCATATCAACCAAATGGTAAAAAATTTGTCTCATGGCATCTTGTGTTTTTGCTCGAATACGATAACAACCCATAAATCCATGAGGTCAACACCGCCCGTGTAGGCATTATATATCCAAATAATTGGGGACAATCAACTTTAATGTGTCTCTTACTTCTTGTCATAACAAACTATCCTTGCTATACCTTAATTTGCATTTAATTTCAAAATGGCTTAACACCAACATAAGTAGATAGCAAGCAAACGTCTTTATTTTCTTTCCATAATACATCGATATACAATTGCTATATCGATTCCATATGACGATTGATATGCTCAGTCGAAAACCTCTTGACTGTTTCCTGATCGTTTTATCATTCGAAAGCTTGCAATTCGGAATGCGATTGACACGCACTGTTCCATAACTATATATCCCTTAAGGGCGCAGATAAACCATCACCGGTAAAGAAGTATAAAAGTTGGCAAAATAAATTATGTGGTTTTGGAAACTTTCCACCGCTTTGGTCATGCGTACAACAATGTTGGCCGAAGCTCCAAGATCTGGATGAGCCGGCAAGATAACGTTGTCACTTGCACCACTATAAATTTCAAACCGGTTGCCATAACCAAATATATCGAACTACACAAACAGCTTAATACCCCACTTTTGAGGATTATTGTGCATATACTGCCAATGGGTGTGACAGAGTCGTAAAAATGTACGCGTGCAATACAGTGTATAGTGTCCTGGCTGACCTTTTTTGGTGCGCTTGCTGTCATTCGCAATGAGAAGTATTTTTAAATTTCTTTAAACTTCTTTCGTGACATGGTGTGTTTTACAGATCCAAATGAACTTCTATCTCAGTAGCTTTGGGGTACCGATAAATTGACATGTAAATTAAAATTTCAATGTAGTAATAGACATCATCAATGATGAATTTGAAATGATTAGTGATGTTTTCCGTTAGTGCTGAATGAAAGGTTTCTTCAACAATCATATTTATAATCTCTGAATCGAATAAATAACACAAGAAAGTTCCTTTAAATAATCTGGGAGTTAAGAATCTCCTCGTAAAACTATGTAGTTGACATGTAACTGCATCGATTGCTGCTGCTATTTTATCTTAGTTGGCACCTTGTTTATTAATTCAACACCTGTTCATAAATTACTTATTTGAAATTGCCACTCCACAACATAGATTTCTTACCGGCACAAATAAAGCCACCACTCATAAGCTCACATGTCTTTTGTAAACTGACAAATATAATTAAAATTATTTAAAAGCGTCTCGTTTTTAAGATAATAAAAAATATATATAAAGTGCCTTGAGGCATTCTTAGAGGGTTAAGTTTATTTAGCATGTCTTTGAGAAAGTCAGCTGCGTATAAAAGTCTTGTGAAACATTTTCCATTCTATTTTCCGCAATTTAATTTTTGAAATCTGGCTTTTCAAAAGCTTTTTCCGCCTAACACTTCTTCGGCCTTAAACCTTTGTTTTCCTTAGTTTGTTAGCGATATGTCGGCGTATGATATAGCCTAATCCCTAATGTTTTTAAATAATCAGATCAGTGGGACATAGCAAGCATCTCTCTTTGTCGGAGACCGAAAAGTAGAGCGCCTTCACCAAAAGTTCGCGCAAATGCACTGAACATTTGGATTCTAAGGGAAACAATTTTGCGTATTTGGTAAACTTGTCTTTACAGCTCAACCCTCTTACCCTCTCTATATCTTCAAGGATAAAAATGTCTCTGTGGAGTATTTCGCACGGATAGTTAGGGACCGGCGTCGGTTTAATGGGTTGTCGTTCATACTTGAAATGCTTATAGCATACACAAGACCAAAGTTGGGAGCTGATGTATGATGATTGAAATTTTGGGGCAGAAAAACTCTTCCAAAAGTTGGATACGAACTTCTTTCACATGTAGTATTAAATGGGAGGCGTCCTCAAGCCAACTAGCTTGGGAGCCTACTAGCCGATGCGTCATTTTTATTTTGGGCGGAGAATGGAGTATGGATAGGTGTGCTACCGGCAGCAATTTTGGGACTGATAAAATTGCTATTCGCGCCGGAATCTATACGCTTTAATTAGGACGCTGGCCACGTCGGGATCGCGATCACCATCCTTCAACTTGTTCAACATAAGAGATAAGTGGCTATTTACCTCTAGGGTTTTTGTCCCTTGAGTCAGCTGAGGCTTTTAGTACTCTAAAGAACGAACACCCCGTTTATCGAATGTAATGCCAAAGCTCACTTGATTTCCGGCCAGTCGTCATCCAGGACACTGTATGCACACAGCGCCAGATCAGCTTCGCCCCGGATTTTTTCCCTAATGTGCAAAACTATGGATCGATTGCCTCTAACAATCGTCATCGTTGAGAATGGCCTGTACCCTGTTGTTACATGATACATACTTCCCAAATTCCCCTTCAAACATGTGCAATTCTTTCACACAGTCTGGCACAGTCACACAAGTCGCCATTTCTTTTCGTTGGTACTTTCGTCGTACGAAGGTCGTATTCGTTGCGCGGCCACACCAAGGGGACGGGTTGGGTTATGGTTCTCAACCTCCTGCTCCAGAGTAAAAACCCTATCCTCGATTTTCTCTTTTAGCCCTAATTCCTGTTCTAGAAAGGCTTCGAGGGTCGCGTCGAATTTACCCAAGGTTTCCTTGATCTCCTCCATTGTTGTTTATTTTATATTGAATACTGCAGTGGGAAAGAAAAGAGTTCTCAACGGTGGAAAATAACACACCGTCCAATCAAAAAATTACATCCGGCCTCATCCCCAATAAGAATTTTAAAGGGAATCACGTTAAATAAACCAATAGCAACGATTCATAGAGAGTAAGAAACCTTATTCTAAGAGAATAAGAGAATCCGGGAGATATAATGGGTGGGTCTTTTTTTTTTTTTTTTTTTTTTTCTTATTTTCTTTATGGCTTTAAATGTTACTATTAACAGGTTTGTTGGGACTTGTGCCAGCACCAATTATTGAAATTATCGCTTTTTAGTTCTATCAGTGTAACTAACCGCATCGCCCGTTATCAGCAGTTCCATCTTCTTTGATTCTTCCAGCTGCGCATGAGCTTTGTTGCTCTTTGTAGTGCATGCACTTTGGGAGCTTTCGTAGAGCTTCGGCGCAAGCTCTTAGTTAGAAAATTGTATATTCGGCATTGATTGGAGCGGCTGCATATATTAAGGTTAAATTAAACCCATAATAAATATTAGAAATAATAATCGAAAAATTGTTTACTTCGGCCGATACCAAAAAGGCTTTTTTTGAAAATTTGACTGTTGTGGAAAATAAAGTAAAAAATGTTTCACTCAAAACAGGTTAAGTTGAATGTTGAGATTCTGACTAAAAGAAAATAAGAATTTAGGTATGTGACATTTAATGAAAAAGGAAAATTTCATTGTAGCTTTTTTATTCGATTTTATTTTTTTTTGTGCAGGTTGTTGGTGAGGAAACTGGTAGGGATTTTCTGGCAATGGGGGTAGTGGTCCGTATTTTTCCGTTTTGGCATAAGGTACGGGCCTACTAAGGTACGGGTTTACACACAAGCTACTAGGCGGACATTTTTTTCGGGAGCAGTCCGCGCCTCTCAGCGTTTTTAGTAGACTCCCACACAACATCTTTTATTATTTTAATTATTTTTTTCCCCCGCTCGCAATTAATTGCCGCAGCGGTTTTCTTTTACTGAATTATAAGAAATTAAATTATAAGAAATTATTCGGTGCACCGAATTTTACAGGTTTTTGCCCCCGCGGATATGCCGTCGGCAAACCGCCGCAATAGGTAGTCGAGAGATTGCTTCGCAATTTACAATGCCGCCTTGAGTCACTTGGGTATTCACACTTAAAATATTTTATTATCTATTTAATTTAATGTGACAAATTTTACTTAAAAAAACTGTACTATACTCAGGTTCGTATTGCACCAGCAACACAAATTTTTTACATTTTTTGTTACAAAATATGTTTTTATGGTACCATTTTCATTGTTTTATTTATTTATATTTTTTTGCAAATTTACACGACGAAGTCCTCACACCCCCGCTTCATTGTTTCATTTCATTTTCTTAAAATATATATGATCACTTCTTATTGGGCTCCATTTCCTTCAATCCGCATCGGTTCTATGCCTTGGCTTATCGGCTTATTTTTTTCGATTGTAATCGTCTCTATCTTGTATCCAGTTATAAACTTGAGTTAAATATGTGACTTTAAAATATGTGATGATTTTAATGGTTAAATTTATTGTGTACAATTTGACAATTAGTTTTGCGATATTAAAATATGTTCTGCTCTCAGGTGCGTCCGAAATAAAACGAACTATTCCTAAGCGCTCCGTTGTTCTCCGTGGGATTTGCTGCGTCAGCCCCTCGTGCCGACGTTGCCAGTGCTGTGAAATTAGAGTCCGCTGACTCTGCTGGGCAGAGTTCTTAAACTTCTCCCGGGGTCAGGGCAATTGCCCTGCCCGATGATGATTCAAGGCGTTCCCATAGAGAAAGTACATAACCTGGTGAGGACAAGACCGATGAAATGACATGAGTTTACTTTCGATCCATTAAGTTTTAGGTTATTTGCTAAACACCAATTTTAAAATTTATCCAAATCGGATTGAAGTCTAGATTGGGCGCTAATGAATCTTTACTGAAGACAACGCTTAACGTCATCAGCGTACAAAAGTTCAAGTGAATCAGTTAAGACAATCCGGCTTTAACCAAGTTTCTGTAAAAATTATTTTAAGGGACGCAAAGAAAGAACTATCAGAATACAGTTTGGGAATTTTACTACGTAGCCCTCTAGTATTCTGATAGGTAAGTAAAGTAAGGTAAGAAAAGTAAGGGAATTTGAACTAATGGAAACTAAACTTATAAATTCGGATCGGAGAATTTCGGACAAGTACAGCCCCTGGGGTGGCCAGAGATATGAACGACTGCATAATTGTCGGATAAGTAGGCTGAACTTTATTTACCACACGCACATCACTAACAAATCAACACAGCAAATCAAGTGCCCAGAGTTGGTCATTGATTCTGCGAAAGCTGAATCAAAAATACTAATACTTCTTAATACAAATGGCACAGACAAGCTTTAAGTCCATAATTAATTTTAATTATTTATTATAATTATTTTAGTTTTATTCAAGTACCTTGAACCTTGTTCAAGGTGAACCTTGAAGCTTGTAAAAATATACGATATCTTCTACAAATGGACGTATATGAGGAAAATATGAGACGAACTAGAGGAACAAGTCAGAAAAATATGAGACGAACCAGAGCTTTCTTCCGCAATGAACTCGATTCCAAACTGGTTCGAAAAAGGGATGAGTTCAGCTGAGTATTATTTATAATTATTTATAGCGATGGCACACCCATTCAAACATTATGTCCACTATAGTGAGAGGTTAAATAAATAAGTTAAACTATTTATGGCAGAGAGGAGACGTTTCGATCAGGCACAAAAAAAAAAGGGATCTGCGAAGAAGGCAATCTACATTAAAGTTCTCGACATTAAAATGGACTTATCAATATTTCTACGACCTCTTTTCTAGCCGCAACATTTAGAGTCTTTTGGAGTCTTAATAAATATTCAAAATTGAAATAACCATTATCAATGGAACGGAAGTTCTCGACATTAAAATGGACTTATCAACATTTCTGCGACCTCTTTTCTAGCCGCAACATTTAGAGTCTTTTGGAGTCTTAATAAATATTCAAAATTGAAATAACCATTATCAATGGAGGTGTCATAGAACATGGTACTGATACAGGCCACTCTTATAGTAGCCCCCAAAAGGCTGGCAAGTCAATTTATTTTTCTTTATAAGAATTTAAATCCACCCCAAATGCTTCACAACTCTGGGACCCAACCGTATTAAAAGAGGCCTCACCCTTTGCAACACTAGATGTGGAAGCCAGCCCATAGATGCCACCCTGTGCATCAGCGGTCATCGACACATTGTTAATAGAATATGCAGCTATTAAGATCCTCTGCCTTTCAGTCATAGTTTTCATGACTTTTTCTGAGTGAGATTTCTGTTGTGCCATCCTTATTTCCAGACATTGTTGCAATTCTGAGACAGGCTTTTCCGATTCTATAATTGCTTCATCAATATCACTGTCGGATCCTTCGACTTGGCTTTTTTCATTGCGCGTTTTCACCATAATTCACCGGGGCAATACTTACTTTACGAATTCCACAATTTCATCATTTTTGGCGTGATAAACTTTCTGAATTTTATTTAAATGTTCCCTGACGCCCATTGATAAAAATTTTTGAATACTTTATTAGAACATTAAATAGGCCATGACCGGCTAAGGCCCCAGTAATAAGTCTTTGCCATTCTATGTTGTTAGTGGTTAATTTGTGGTTTATTAAATTGAGTTCTGCTCACATTATATATAGCACTTAACCAAAAAATAAATAATTATTTCATAGCGGACGGCAAACCACTAGGCGACACGCTTGCCTTGCTTGTAGCAGACGCGTGAAGACACATATAGCCGAAGAATAAAAAATTTTCTGTGTGCGTTCAATCTGAATGATGGATATACCAAATGAAAGGTGTTGTTTTCATTAGAGGATTAGCCAAAAGTTTGACTTGGGAGAAATTTGCGAAAATATAAAACACTTTTGATTCACTAAATTGGAGATAGTGGAGAGATTGGTGTCACCAGACAAGATATATTTATATACACTGCTTAATTCTGCTCCAAAATATGCGTCGTTTGGTACCTCATCCATACCGATCCGATCATTTTCTTTTAAAAGTTATTCAGGAAAAACGGTTTTTTTCCCCGAGCCAGTGAGCCCGCTGTAGAACATATGCTGAGCGAACGCTCGCTGGCTTAATGCTAAAGATAAAGGCCGTTGAAGCCGATCGGCCGAGAAGAATCGGTTTGCGACCAACAATAGCGATAAAACATAAACAAAGATACGACAAACTATAATTATTATATTTTAGTGATCTAATCTATGCCGTGGCTGCTGCCTGACCCGACAAGGGGTTTTAAATATAATTTTCATTTTCTTTAGGATCAAATGTCTATATCTTAAGAACAAAGAAATACACTGAAACAAAAAATAAAAAACCAGTAACCATTTTTTTCACAATAGGGTCTAACGATCCTATTTATATTAAATGTGGAGAGAGCCTGTGAATATATATATAAAAAATTATACATTAAAAATATTCTTATTCGGTACGTGGTTATTCGGCACATTAACAATTAACGCTATAAGCACGTGCCGGGTAAGAATATTTTTAATGTATAATTTTTTATAAATATATTGCATTTATTCGTCCCCAAAATTCGAACCAAATCGAAATCGAACCAACGGGTTTTATCTCGTCCGTTATTTTATCTCGTCAACAGGATTTTTTTAATTTGATAAGCATATGAGCATATAATGCAATAAACGATATAAACACGTACCGGGTAACAATATTTTTATTGAATAATTTTTTTATAAATATATTTCACTTTTTTGTCACCAAAATTGATATAATTTATTTTGGGCGTAGCATGCAGGTTCGCCACCGTTATTTTACCTCGTTAAGAAGTTTTTTTATTTAATAATATTATATATCTAAAAATTGATACACTCAAGTTTTCATTACTGGACGAGCCCGCTTAATAACGTTAAGCATTTTCTAATTGACTGTTAAAATTAAAAATAAATGTCCTTTAATAACAGTGTATCTTTAATATTTTATTTATTCATGTTTTTTCCTAAATATTGTTTTCTATTAATTCTCGTTGAATATTTATTTCTTCACTTAAAGCACTAACTATATGTTCAGTTACCGAACGTTTGAGCTTTAAGTTTATGTTCTGAATATTATATATATACCAATATAAAACAAGCACAGTTCGATTTATAATTATTGATACAATTTATTTAATGGTTCTGGGGTTTCTACAAATGATGTCCTGAGTAGGGTTGACGACCGAATAGAGAATGATGACGCGGGAACGCGGCTCAACGCCTGATGCAGCGGAGCGATCCAGAAATCCCGCGAGTGTGAGCCAAACGCTAGTGCATGACGGCAAATCCAGGTGGCCGATCGAATGCACGAGAGTGGGCGACAAGAATAGAGCGAGAGACGCGAACATATATATATAAAGAAAATGACGTCACGAATTCAATAAATTATTCAAAAAATTCAATGCCGGCCAAACTTCTTTCCGGCGGCTGCTTGACCCGACATACTCCCCCCGTTGGAAGATAGACTTTCAACAGCATCATTAAGGGGCAGCAGGCACAATTTATTGACTGCGCGCCTTGTAGCTCCGGTTGCAGTCCTCAGCAGCGCCACCATCACGCTAGGGATATTGGAGCACCATTTCCGCAGCTGAAATTCGCCCTTGGACAAAAGCGCAGCAATCTGCCCTAAAATGCCAACAACTTCCTCCTTGGAGCTGCCACTGGATCCTACTGGAAAGTCTTCCACCTCGTCCTTCTTTAGCACGCAGTGATGTGGCAGAAAATATTTGCAATCTCGATGCACCTCCGGCGGAACCAGGGACATATGACCTAGGTTAAGATACTCCATTATAAAGGCCAAATACTGAGCGCGCAGTTCGGGCTGACGAGACAGTTTCCTCTCCAACGACTGGAAACGACGTAGAGCCTGTGAGTACGAATCACCCAATAAACTGGAGTTATGCTTAATTAGCAAATTTACTGTATAGGCACCACCTTCTAACCGCACGAAGGTCTTAACAAAGTGACTCTCGCAATCCAGTTCTTCCTTTGATGCCTTCACAACCGGATCGGTGCAGGTTTCCACTTCCCAGAACTGTCGAAGAAGTTGATCGAGCCGCTCATCTAAAGGCCCCTTTGGGCAGATCAGTCCTGACCGCTCACCAGCCATGAGAACATTGCCATTGTTAGGACCTCCGCCTCCACAAACAACCCAACCGAGCCGAGTTTTTTGGATTGAGGGCAAACCAGGAGACAAATGAATTTGCCCGACACAAAGCAGCTCGTAAAATAATGCAGCTCCAATTAGCAAATCAACTCGCTGCGGCTGGTGAAAATGAGGATCTGCTAGTTTTACATTGGCGGGAATTTTCCATGAGCTGACGTCCAATGCAAAATTGGGCGGAAGGTCAGTGATGTTGGAGGCTACGATTGCAGTTACTTGCTCCGAGTAGTTACTTAGTCAGAGCATTGGGATTGCAAGCTGAATTGCACAGAAAACCCATCGGTACAACACCCTGCGTCACCTATACCGGACACAGAAACCGGAGACCTTATCTTCCGCAGCTGCAGTTGGTTTGCCAGCCTCGAGGTGACCAGATGCACCTGCGAACCAGAATCGAGCAGCGCTCGGCAGGGCAGTAGAACTCCGGAGCGGTTCCTGACCAAAATATTGGCAGTGGCTAGCAACACCACATCACCAAAACGATCCTTGGCGATAAGAGAATTGACGGGAGCGGACGCTGACCGAGAAATCGCTAGGTGCGGAAACCTCGGGAGAGGGGTGTTGGCCTTGAGCTGTCGAATTGCCACCAAAATGCAGCAAGCTATGATGCCTGCGTCCACATTCACGGCAGCTTGACGAGTTGCAATGCCGAGATAGGTGCCCAGATCTAAGGCACTTACGACATAAGTCCAATCGCCTAACTTCGCCTAACCGATCCTCAGGCGACAAGCTTAAAAACTACGCCGTCCTACCGCAAGGCTTGGTGCATATGATGTCGTCGGCAAATCCATGCTCTCCAAATTCCGGCATCTCTGCTCAAGAAAACTGGCGATGGACTCCCAAGTGGGAATGGAATCCAAGGAATCCGAGTCAGCCTGAATTTCCTTCCACTTGGACTGCGTGGCATTATCAACCTTCTGCAACAGCACTTGGATTATAATGCAGCTAGCAATCTGCTTCGTTGTGCCCATGCTTGCCAGGGCTCGCATAGGCGAATTAAATTTGTCCGAAAGCTCGCGAAGCCTCGTCGCCGATGCGGGTTCTACGGCCCTCAGATTCATTATCTAATGCCACGTCATAACTTTTGTCCGTGAGCTCCAACGATCGAACAGTTTCCAAGGCAGATTCACAAAGGCAGGACCGCAACCGTTGAAGCTTCTCGACCCGACTGATGAATGAGTTTGTGTCTACCATGGTCGAGAACAGTGAGCGAAACTCAAGCCACTCCGCATAACCTCCACTAAAAGTGGGAAGTGGCAGTGGCGGCAACGCCTGAAAAGTTCTGCCAAACGACGGATCGCAATTGGTGGCAGAAGCTGCGTTGATCAGCGTCGAACTTGCCGGCAACAAACTGGGGCGCCGCATAATCTCCTGATCCAGTATGAATCGTGCCTCCCTCGCCGCATCGTTGAAGTTGACGCGCAGATCGCTCCTGAGTTCTGCAACATCCATCTCGGACAGCTCCTTGTGTGTGCTCTTGAAATCCGCAACGATTCCCTCCAATTCGCTGAGCCGCACATTTAACATCGCCTCCGGAAATGTCTCCACTGATTTCAAGGAGGACAACAATCCTTGAAGATCCTCAAAAAGGACAACTGCACTTTGACTCAGGAATACTTTCCTTCCAGGAGAGGCACAATCGAAAAACGGATTCATTTTCGCAACAAAAAATTTATTTTAGTTCGTTTATTTATTGTCAGCTCACGACCCACTGTGCGGCTTCTATATAACGAAGTAAAATATGTATGAGCGATTGTAGCACTCTGCAAACAGCGTATGTATGTATGTCAACAGATGCTAAAATTTCGCGCACAAATCACAAACCGAATAATGTTTTAATTTGTTAATTTGTTTATGTTTATATGTTTTAAGCCGCGCAGCTCAAGTTTTTAATCATGTCGGGGTTCACCAATGTTCAGTTACCGAGCGTTTTCGGGAGCTTTAAGTTTATGTTCTGAATATTATATAAATACCAATATAGACGAGTGAGACAAACGCTAGCGCATGATGGCAAATCCAGGTGGCCGATCGAATGCACGAGAGTGGGCGACAAGAATAGAGCAAGAGACGCGAACATATATATATAAAATAAATGACGTCACGAATTCAATAAATTATTTCCGGCCAAACTTCTTTCCGGCGGCTGCTTGACACGACACTATACAGCATATGTGTGTAGTGCTTAAAGTCAATGCTTACAGTATCAGTATGCTCAGTAGTGTTCACATTCACCGGTCTTTTTGTTGCTGTGCATGGCTTCTTTGTCTTTCCAGGCCCGCTATATTCCACGGAGTCTTACATTTTCGGGTCCCCATTGGTCATTACTCGGGGTCTTCTGCGCTCCCCATAAACCGCTAAGTTCCACGATTTTTTTCATTCTTCGCTCTTTATTGGACGATGTGCGGATCATCAGATTTATAAATAGATATGTTTAAAGTAAATCAACTTTTTAGATTTTAGATAAAGTTAACCATTTTTTACTTGTCAAAAATTGATTTGTAAAAATATATATTTTAAAATATCAAAAATGTCGAAGCTCGTTTTACTTATACTAATGCGCTTCTTGTTGCCATTTACCCTTATATTTGGTAAGATTCTAAAATGATTATATATTTTATTAAATATTTTATTTTTTAGTGTCGCTGGCTCGTCCTGTTTGTATTTCATTTGCATATATGTTTTTGTTTTTCTTATCCCCATGGATGCTGCAAACTAAGAGTCAAAAGCAACGTACCCTATTACGTGTTTACATAATTCTCCTTTGCTTTTTAAGTGGAACATTTTTATTTGGCCATATTATAGTTAACTTAACATATTTGTTTTTCATTGACTTACATTCTACTAAATCATTTACGTACCTTTTGCGACAAATTGGGTTTTTATATTTCAAAGGCCTGAGGTAAGTTTTATAAATCCTAACAGAAATTTTATTGCCGTCTTTTATTTCAGTTTTGGTCCTATTGCATATTGGATTTTTCCAGATCTTCTCATTTTTCTCAACACAATTATTTGTTTTATTTTTTTTAAAGTATTCAATAAAAAGCTTTTTGGAAATGAAATTGAGGAACATGATTCCAAGGCCAGTTCTTTGAAATTGGCTGAGATGAATAGATTGCTCATAATCGTTTATATTCAATCAATTTTAAAAACTTGTAAGTTTTTCAAAATTATATTTATTTCTCCAATCCTTCTCATCAAAATTATTAGCTCCTATTTTTTCTCTTATTATGTTATATTTAGCAGCAACCTTACGACCATCATTACCTGGAAGCTTATACTTTCTTGTCTTTATCGTAGCTGGAACCTATTGGTCGTTGTATCGAAAATTTCACAGGTACCACATAATATTATCAGTATTGAAATGAATTTAAACATCAATTTTACCACAGATGGATTTATCATCTTTTAATTTTTGTAGATTTTGCACTCTTATTTCACATAATATGTATTTTTTCATATCAATTGCCGGTGTTGCAACATTTAATTAAAAATAATACAACATGGACGCGGTAAATATTAAGATTAAATATGATGTTAGGTTTTTGGATGTATTCTCCATCCTAAATGAATTTGTTTTTCAGAATAATGGGAATGGAATTATTATTTCGTCTGTCTGACGATAATAAAGATAAAAAAATTATGATTTTTAACCATGAATTGTACGTGGACTCTTATCTAAGTCCTATCGCACTAATGTTTGCTTATTTTGTTTCAACATTAAGCCTAATTAATCGTTCGCAATACGAACATATCTTCAACACGATTCGTATGAATTTAGCACCTAAGACAAACGAGATTTCATCTCATGCGTTTCATATGAAAGATAAAAATAATGAAAAAATGGTCAAGGCAGAACCGTCCATGCTTGAACAATTTTTTTATATGATTTTTGATGTCACATCGTTTATATATAAAAATAGCTATATATTGCTAAACATTATAATGATGGTAAATATATTTCTTTATATGTATCAAATAAAAAACCTATTGGCGGGGTAAAACAACCGTGACAAACGTGCATATAAGGACCAAAATGCCTAATATCAATTTTGGTGTCGAAAAAACCCAAAAATAAAAATATGTCATTTTTATGAATTTGATATAAAAAATTAATATAAGGGATTTTGGTCCTTGCATGCAACCAGTGTGCATCGAAGTGAAGGAGACATCTCCGACCCTATAAGGTATATATATTCTTGATCAGGATCACCTCCTGAGTCGATATAAGATTGTCCGTCTGTCTGTCTGTTTCTACGCAAACTAGTCTCCCAGTTTTAAAGCTATCGTCTTCAAATTTTAAACTATCTTCTTAAAGCTATCGGACATGCTTATATCTACTCAGTGTATAAAAATAACAAATATTTTAAAGTGAATCAAAAAGAAATTCCAAGATCAATAAATTAATAACATTTAAAAATTGATCGCAAACAAATTTTTCATTACGTTTCACTTAAATCAGCGTTTTAAATGGTTTTATTTGAGTATTTAAAAAAAAAGTCATCCAAAATGTATATTTGTCAAGAGCCATAGGATTCAATTTTGATAAAATAGAAACAGTCTAAGCTTATGCCTTTTTTAGTTGAAATGCGTACGAATATCGCGTTCGACATTACAGAATTACCCATATGCATTTTATGCTTATATGCTTATCAAATAAAAAACCTGGAGATAAAAAAGGGGGGAGAGAAAAAATTTTATTATTTGTGGAAAAAAAATAAAAAATATTTATAAATTTTTTAAAAAATTTTTCATTGTTTTTTTTTTTTTTGGTGGGGGTAAGAATATTTTTAATGTATAATTTTTTATAAATATATTCAGGCTCTCTCCACATTTAATATAAATAGGATGACGAATGAACGATAGAGATCGTTAGAGCCAATTGTAAAAAAAATGTGTTACATGAGATTATTTTATGGTATATCACTGAGTCAGATTGAAACCACCCAATAACTTGTTAATTCTTCAGCTAGCGCATGCGTGTCGCCAATAGCTATGTCCACGAGCAAAATAAACAAGATCAAACAAGACAATTTTGAAAAACACTTTTCTCTTTATCTTAAAGCGAACGGACGTGTTTTTTTTGTGCGAACTGCGTTTTTTTACTTTGTTTATTGAGACTAAACAATCCGGTGTTTATTTTTATTTATTTATATTTTTAAAATTAAATCTTTCAATATTAATCATCCGTATCGCTTCGCGTGTGCAGTGGTATATTTGGAGGTAAAATAATAATTTTATTAATTTTCATCCAAACATAGCTCTGCTCTGCTTCTTCTTCTTCTCTTACGGTGTTGCTTCTATTACTGCTCAGTAGAGATTCTTATCTCTCTTCTTTGCTGTTCACTAACCCACACTAATCGCTCTCTTTGATCTCCCCTCTTTCGTTTCCCTGGCACAGTGGTTCAAGGTACGTTAATAATATAAACAAAAATATTAATAAAAAAGTTATCATGGAATTTAAACATGTCTGTGCTTTGAGGTCTTGTAATAAGACAATCTCCTCATCCCAGCTTACCATCCACTGCTGGCTCTGTGAAAACGTTTTGCACGCTAAGTGTGCCGGGTTCACGGCCTCTGTATCGGATGCCATTTCACGTAGGTCTGGCCTCCACTTCAGCTGTAATAGCTGTCGTGCTGTTCCGGACGAAATGAGATCGTTCATGAGACAGACTAAAAGTGGATTTAAAGAGTTGATTAGCGGTTTTCGTAAAATCAATGACCAACTCTGTACGCTCGATACACAGTTTAGTAGTCTTCAACTATTAAATGAGTCTCCAAAGCGTAAGAAATCCGCTATTAGTGATGTGCTTGTGGCGAATAAACTTCAGCCTACTCAGCCGACAATTATTCAGCCGCTTATATCTCTGGCCACCCCAAGGGCTGGAACTGGGAAAAATTCGGCGTCCGAATTTCTCAGTATTAATGAGCAATTGTCTGATTGGTCCTCTGTGGCTTCACTTCAAGTGATACCACCAGACCCATTAACTCAAACCCCCTTAAGAGTCACCGAACAGGGTATTCAACCGTCCGGACCCCCGGTACGAACTGATGATGCAGTATTAGTTACGGCGGCACCAAAACCCTTGCAGGTGATCCCGCCATCGAAACACTTATTCGTCTTGCCCCTGATACTTCTGAGATAGATATCTCGGCTTATATCAAAGCCGAAACAAAAGCCGATATTAAGGTGGCAGTCATCTTTCAAAATACGTTTGCCCGTGCAGATGTTCAAGACGATCTGTTCCGCCAGCTTTTTGCCAGAGAACACTTTCGTCCAAGAACATCAGCCAAGTACGGTGAAGAAAAAAAATTACCAAGCCTGTGGGAGTGAAACTCCCACATGTAAGAGGCACTGACCAACCTTCTACCTCATCTTCCTCAGCTTCAAAAAACTAATATCTTTACTAACACTTGCCTATAAGAATACTAGAGGGCTACGTAGTAAACTTCCCAAGCTTTATTCTGATAGTTCTTCCTTTGCATCCCACATTATTGTAAGGAGGTACCACATATTCACAAAAAAGACTCAGAGCGTTCATCGTGTTGCCCGTAGCCTTGCCTTGCCCTGCCCTGCCTTTATTAGAATGTGTTTTGTTCTCTTAAGCTAAGGCTTGCTAGCTGTCGGCTCAGCGGCAGAGCACCCTTATCTTATGTATTGTATATGTCTTATGTTTTGTATATGTAGAAGTAGAGTAGTAAAATGTGAAGTGGGCAGAGAGGGACTAATGTATGTATTCACATATGTATATAAGCGGTATGTATATACTCTGCTCTAATCGGTGAATGGTCTTAGTGCCCATCATATTACATTTGCACTTGCAAAGAGTTTGGGCACTCAGTACGCTGTTTATTTCTCTAACAACAAAGTTTTGTGACTGCAACAATGTTGCAATGTTTTGCAACAAGAACTCATATGTGTATATACTACATCTTCCTCCTTTTGAAAAAAAAGTAATTTCATGGAGTTTATTTTGATTCATATCCATAAGTTTTTTTTTTTTAAAGGGGGGAAAAAAATTGTTATTTTGTTGTTTGGTTTTTATATTTATATTTATATTATATTATATTTATATATTTATATTTTTTTTAAATATTTTTTTTGTGTGTTAATAACGATAAAGAAAATGAAAAGATTAAAATTATTTATTTTCCAACAATATTTGTATATATGCATGTGTTATTACCTATGTATGTATGGCCATACTAAGTGTTACTATGAAATAAAAGATTTCAGTCTATCCTTATGAACAATTTGTTTTTCATTTTTGTCATTAACTACATGACATTATTCCTATCTCCTATTTCCGTTATTTTATACGGAAGGGTATATTTGTAATCTAACTTATGACCTGTTTCATTTCTTAATAATACTTTATCTCCTACTGATATATCTATATTATTTACTTTCTGATCCTATAGTATTTCATTTTTATTCTTATGGTCTTCTATCATTATCCTAGCTTTTGTATATGCTACTTCTAATCTGTATTTTCTTTCTTTAGCATAGTCATCTATATTGTATAGTGTTTTTATGCTATCTACGCTATTAAAATGTAATGGTAGATTACTTGTTTTACCAAATATTAGTTCATATGGTAAATAACTATGTGCCATAGAGGGTCGTGTTGAAACAAAAGATGAAATACTGAAGCCCTACGTCCCAATCAGTTTTATCAACCGATATGTAAGATCGTATGTATTCATTAAAGGTCCTATGACTTCTCTCTATTGATCCAACTGTCTGGTGGTGGTGTGCCGTGGATGTAATATTTTTAATATTTAAATATTGGTACAAATTGTCTATAATCGAATTCTTGTATTCTGTATATGAACGTCTTTGATTCTTTCATTCTGAAGTTCGGTCCAATGAAGACGTTCATTCGTAATGAATGTCTTCATTGGACCGTGGGCAAAGCAGATTCAAAGATTGCTTTAGCGACAGTATTAGCGTTCTTATTTAGTACAGGTATGGCCACTAAATACTTAGTTAGATCACATATACTGTATACTCGTTGCCATTTTCTGATTTTGGTAGTGGACCAATAGTGTCCACTATCACTCTGTCGAAAACATTTATGGGTGTGTCTGTTATTGTTAGCGGAGTCTTTATTTGTTTAGTTATTTCAGCTTTCTGGCATTTTTTAACACTTTTGTATGTACTCTGTGATATTACGAGTCAAAATCTTCCAAAAATAATTTCGTCTAATCTTTGCTAAGGTTTTTTGAAATGCCAGTATGACCTCCTTGTATGGGATCATCATGGAACTTAGACAGAATGGCTTCTTTATCATTTTGTTTGTCTATTAGGGTCACCGGGTTGAGTAGCGCTACTCTCAATGTTTTCAATATTTTATTGCCCATTAATTTGAAGTTATCTATTGAAATATATTCAAAGATATCTTCCCACGGTGCCACTTTGATTTGGCTGATTTTATTTATACCGGCTTGCAGTTCAAGCCTTTGGAGAAATGGACCTAGACTTCTAGGATTCCATTGGTATATAAATCGCTAACATCGTATCTTGCAGTAATTTTTCTACTGTAGTGTGTGAGTTATATGAGTTCTTGTTGAAAAACATTGCAACATTGTTGCTGTCACAACACTTTGTTGTTATAGAAATAAACAGCGTACTGAGTGCCCAAACTCTTTGCAAGTGCAAATGTAATATGATGGGCACTCAGACCATTCACCGATTAGAGCAGAGTCAGCATGTTTCGCATGCTGACCGCATATATACATATGTGCATACATAACTCCCTCTCTGCCCACTTCACATATTTCTACTCTACTTATACATATACATTACATAAGATAAGGGTGCTCTGCCGCTGCGCCGACAGCTAGCAAACCTAAGCTTAAGAGAACAAAATACATTCTAATAAAGACAGTCCTACGGGCAACACGAAGAATGCTCTGAGTCTTTTTTGTGAATATGTGGTTAATACATACATCCTATAAATGGCGATCGTGAGGTGAGTCCTGGAGGACTTAGAAATCAGAAAATATTTAGCTGAAAAGGATAAAAAGGGAGCAAAAGATGAAAAAATACAAAAGGATGAGAAGGATGAAAAGGGACCAAAGGATGATAAAATATACAAGCAAGAGGCAGCTGTGGAGAAAAGTCTGAGTGAGTAGAGTCAGAGTAATGGGCAAACGCGATTGCTAAAAACAAAATATATATATGTACATATATGTACATATATGTACATATATGTACATATGTACGAAAGCCTCTGTCTAAGAAAGCCAAACTCTGTAACTCACTCAGCAAATATTAAAACTATACATGATTTATAATTGAAAACCCCAATTGAACTCCCCTCTGAACTCAATTCTTTCTCCACGTCGTTCTCCAACTCGTTCAAGTGCAAGTTGCGGAAAAAAACCAGCGATCGGTTCATGTACCCTTTGCTCAAAACATTCTTTACAGATTAACATTTTGGTGACCCCGACGTGATCCTGCAAGCCCAGGATCACTAACCGAACAAGAGTCAAAAGGAACGAATAGACATTTCTATCATTCCACAATAGAAAATTCAGCAAGACTCCAGCTAGAGGCCAATAGGATCTTCCCAGCAGTGTGACGCTGTCCCTCTAATCGGTAGATTAAGGGCACCACACCTCCCTCAGTCCGTCAAAAAAGGGTTCAGTTTCTTCGACCACTTTCGGTAGCGAGTCGGAACGCATCCAGGTACTAGCCCTCTAGCAGCAAATTAAATACTCCCAACGGTTAGAAACAAAGAACGAAAAGATGTAAAGGGAGAATATTGCCCCTAAAATTATTACAGAGCCAGCCGTTGATGAGGCGAGAACTCAAGGCTTCTTAGATGCCCAGCAAGAAACTGGGCAAGATATCGCAAGATGAATCCGGAATTATAAAAGGGATGGGCCGAATCGAAAAGAAAAGGCATCATACTTTCAAAGGAAACTAGCCATTCTGGAAGAAGCTTGGGAAAGATTCGTAGAAAATGATTCAAAAAATCCAAGGAACGGCCAGGACCGAAAGCTACATCAAGTATGCTGAGGACCTCCGGATCAGTTGCGAGAAATATGCAGCCACTTTCCAAAGCAGTCGAGACAAGCTGATGCAAGGCACGAGTCTAAAGGAAGATGCTCAAGAACAAATAGAAAATCAAGTTCAAGAGCAATCCCGTGACCTATTTCCCAAGAATAAACGATTAGCCGGATTATGTCGGCGCCAAAGAGAAGAAGTAGAATCCGAAACGGTGCCTTAAGAGAGTTTAAGGCATCCGGGGGAGGTCCAGGAGACCTGCTAAAATCTTTATGGGCTCAAGTCCAAGAAATCCTCTTGACAGTCTACGAGGAGTTTGAAAATCCAATAGACAATGGGTATAACAAACAGGCATACCTACAATTGCAAGCAGAGGTGCAGAATGCACTCATGGCAAAGCCTAGCCCTTCGGCAAGCGTCATTGATGTTAAAATGCCCCGGATAAACATTCCAAAGTTTGATGGGGATGCAATGAAATGGAAACAATTCCATGACTTATTTACCTGCATGGTCCATGATACTAACATGCCATCAGTGAAGAAAATGTGGTACCTAAAATCCGCTCTCTCTGGAAATGAGGAGAGATTAATACGCCACATCGAGCTAAATGAGAACAACTATATTCATGCATGGCGCATAATAGTTGGATCATATGACAATCCTCGGCTCATCGCGAATACAGTTATTTATCGGCTATTTCATCAGAGCCCAGTCTCTGACAGTGCCAAATCAATACAGGAGCTGTATATAACAACCCTACAAACCCTTGCGTCATTAAAGGGACTAGGCATAAATGTATCCACAAGGGATGCGTTTCTTGTGGTCTTGCTTACCGATAAGCTTGACATGACTAATAGGGGTCTATTTGAGCAGACAGTTCGCAACTCAGTAGTGATTCGCAATCATCATGCTACTATTGCAAGGCTCCAAGTCACGAGTTATATAAATGTGAGGAGTTCCGCGCAAAAACTTAAATGGGTTACAAAAACAAAAAATGTGTGTCAACTGTCTCAAGACCGACCACAAATCAAAGGAATGTTAAGGAAGGAATTCTTTCAAGTGCGACAAAAAACATCACACCTTGTTACATCTGGAATCCACAATCCTTCATTCCCCAACTGTCGGTGCCGCGGTTAACAAGAATTACAACCTTCTTGCAACAGCAAAGGTAGCGGTCCAGGCAGAGAGCGGTCAAGTAGCCAAATTTCAAGCCTTGCTAGACTAAGGATCACAGATCAATTTGATCACTGAGCGATTAGCATCAATGTTGTCATTAACGCGCCACAATGCAAAGATTGGATCCGGATCGAAGGAATTGGAGGACAACAAAGAATGAGCAGAGCTAGAGTAACTATCCTCGTTAGCTCTCTTCACGGGGATTTCAGCCATCGCATAGAAGCCTTTGTCCTTCCCAACATCATAGCTGACCAGCCAGCTCAACCACTTACTCATTGTGCGTTAAAAATACCCAATGAGTGTCGGTTACCAGATCCGCAGTTTGATAAACCTGGAAGGATAGATCTACTAATCGGCGCTAAGCACTATTACTCGCTACTCCTTCCAAATCAGCAGAAGATCGGAAGAGATGGTGCCATGCTACAAAACACGAAACTAGGATGGATTGTAGCAGGTAGAATTAAATCCATAACGCCATCCGCCATAGCCTGTGCTGTCGGCGTCGGTGAAGAAACTGACGCATTAATTGAAAGGTTTTGAAAACTAGACAATTTGGACAACCAATCGAAGCATCGATCTCCGTCAGAAGTACATTGCGAAAAATTCTTTGTGGAAACTCTAAGTACTATCCTCCATCTGAGGATCATAAGTACTATAGACTTAAAGCCGTCACGTATGGAACCAAAACAGCTCCATTTTTGGTCACGAAATGCCTAAATCATTTAGCTCTCCGGTCACGGGACAACTACCCTCTGGGGTCTGCGGCGCTTGAAAATGACTTCTACGTAGACGATTGCTTGATGGGTGCTAACTTAGTGGCAGAAGCAGTTCAAATCCAAAGTGAACTGAATAAAATATTACTACCACACGGTTTCAAATTGAGAAAGTGGTGCTCAAATAATGCAGGACTACTGCAAGGAATACTCAAAGAGGATACCGTGAGCGATGTAAAATTGGGTGAGACATTGGACCGATACAGTGTTTAAACCCTCGGCCTCATATAGATGCCCAATAAAGACCAATTTTGCGGAAAGCGCAGCAAGGCGAAGCTTTGATCATCACAAAACGAGTGGTTTGCTCTGAGTTGTCACAAATCAACCTCTGGGAATTGAAATTGGTTTGGGATGAGGAATTGCCCTTAGATCTTTAGTCAGATTGGAAAAACTATCGCTCTGACCTGCAAAGTCTGAATGAATTGCAAATTCCAAGACACATATTTGACGGAAAGGTACCAGTCACGCAAGAGTTACACACCTTCGTGGACGTCTCAGTAAGGGCATTTGGCGCAGCAATATACCTACGAGCAACCTATAAAAATAAGCAAACCTCGGTAAGGCTACTATGTTCCAAGTCCAGGGTGGCACCCACAGCGAAGCAATCCTTGTCCAGACTAGAGTTGTGCGTAGCAGTCCTCGGCGCAGAGCTGACGCACAGAGTCAGACAAGATTTACGCTTGTCTGTGGACAAGGTTGCTGGGATCAATGCAACGGCTTCCACTTACCACACGTTTGTGGCAAATTGGATAGCCAAGATTCAAGAAGTGACGGAACAGTCTCAATGGCGTCACGTATCATCCGTCAACAATGCAGCCGACGTCTTGTCCAGAGGAATAGCAGCTAACAAACTTTCAAGCAACAGTTTGTGGTTTTATGGACCCCTGTTCTTACATGGACCCAGGGAGAAGTGGACAAAGATGCCAGCCATTATTTCGACGAATTTAGAGCAAAAAAGAAAATTCGTCTGGGGAGGTATACAACTGTAGGCACAGTAACTCCTTTTACAAATTACAACGGATTGTTGCGTACATACTGCGGTTCTGTTATAAGGCTAATAGAGCGCCAAAGAAAATACTATGTCTAGGCGAGCTAAACCAGGAACGCACAATTATCCTATGCACAATTCAGCAAATTGAATTTCACGCGGAGCTCAAACAGCTCAAACGTTATAAAACAGTGGACAAAAAGAGTTCCCTTGTGTCCTTGTCCTTGTTAATTCGAGTAGGAGGCAGACTCGAACTCTCAAACCTATCCGAGGACGCAAAACATCCAGTCGTGCTCCTCTAAAATGACACAATTGTAAAAATGATCCTAAGGGAACTACATAAGACCAACATGCATTGCTGTGCTCAAGCCTTGCGTGCTGCCGCTGGGCAACAATATTGGATCATCAATGACCAAACAATGGTGAGATTGTACACAACTGCGTAGGATGTACCATGATAAAGCCCAAATTAATGAATCAAATTATGGAAAATCTACCAGCCGAGAGCATCACGCAGGCTTGCCCATTCTTTAGCTCTGGAGTAGATTACTGCGGCCCCATATGGATAAATCACAAGATCCGAGGCAAACGTCCTGACAGGCCTATATCGCAGTGTTCTGTTGTTTCTCCCAAAGGTGGTGCATTTGGAGTTGGTAAGCGATCTCACAACAGACTCCATTTTGGCCGCTCTCCGCCGGTTTCTTGGACGTCGAGGTAAGTGCCAAACGATCCATTGCGATAATGCAACAAATTTTGTTGGAGCCAACAATAAATTAAAAGAGCTAGAAACCGCTATTTTCTCAACCAAAGCGAAGGACACTATAGTTCAGCATTGCAACAAAAGAGAAGTAGACTTCAAATTCATTTCCCCTCGAGCACCATCATTCGGTGGCTTATGGGAGGCTGCGGTAAATTCCGCAAAACGGCAATACTGTGGTCATTGAATTCGAGGCGATCCTAAATTCACGACCTATCACTCCTATGTCATCAGACCCCACTGACGAATCAGCTTTAACGCCAGGAAACTTCCTGATTGGAGAACCATTAACTGCTCCTCCCGATACCAACATTGCGCACGGCAAGCCATTAATAAAAAGAAGCATGCCTTTTGGAAACAATGGTCGAGCGAGTACCACCGAGAATCGACCCAAATAAAAGAAAGCGTCTCCAAATATTTAAGAGGGATTGCTAGTCCTTATAAAGGAAGACTGCCTGTAATGTATGACCTATGGAAAGAGTTCTTAATCAAATAATCAAAATAATCGAAGAATCAAAATAACTCCATCTAATTACGTTATTTTTCAAAAGGAGGGAGATGTAGAATATACACATATGAGTTCTTGTTGCAAAACATTGCAACATTGTTGCGCTCAGAAAGGAATCAGGAAGTATCGTCAGGATGGCGCTAGAATGGAACCCGCAGAGAAGCAGAAGAGCGGGACGCCCCAAGATGACCTGGCGCTATACAGCACTCCACGAATTGTCCATTGGAAAAAATTGCATGTGATTGCATTGTTTATGACTTCATATACTTTTGGCATAGAAGCTTTATTTAAAGATTGCATAGACAATTCTTTTTCTTTATTTTTCGCGCGGATTTTCTGCCTATTCTGATTCTTTATTTAAGGTCTATGATCAATGTCTGAAATGCAATATTGCCCAGTGCATCGCAGCCAATTCCTGCTCAGTAGTACACTTATTACTTTCTTCTTTAGTGAAAGATCTAGATGCATAAGCAATGGGAAGTTAGAAACCGTCATGGTTTTGAGTTAAAACAGCTCCACATGCTTGCTTTCTCGCATCCGTAATTATACAGAATTCTTTATTAAAGTCGGGGTATTGTAACAATGCTGGTTCTATTAATTTGGTTTTTAAATATTGGAACGCGTATTGGGATTTAATGGTCCATCAAAGGGAACATTCTTTTTACATAATATTGTTATGGAATGTTTGGCGAAGTTTCCAATGAATCGTCTATAATAATTACAAAAAGCTACAAAACGTCTAGAGGAATCCGCATTGTGCGGCACCGGATAATTCATTATGACGTCATATTTCTTGTCATCTGGGAGTATTCCTTTATCTGTGCATTTATGACCAAGAAAAGTCATCTCATGCATAAAAAATGAACAATTAGATGGATGTAAACGTCATTTCTTTGGATCTGAATCGGGAGAAGTTTTTTTGGGGACAAGTAGTAATGGGCTATTATATTCAGATACAGAAGGTTCGACTATTCCGGTGATCAATTTTCCGACTTGCTTCTGTATCTCGTTCACCTGACTGTGTGGGCTTCTATAAATTTTGACGTATACTGGTTCATCATCCTTCAATCTCAGTTCCTGTTGGTAGAAATTATTTGTACTGATTGGTTCTGTTTCCAATCCGTATATATCACTATACTTGGTGCATAAGCTTGAGAGCTGTGAATTAAATTGTGATGGAAAGTTCTTTGATAGTTAATACAGACTTTTCTCTATCTTCATTACTGGTTTTGAATACTTCGTAGTTCGAAAGTGATTTATAAGCTAAGTTACTTGTACTGACTACTTGATCTCTATTTGTAGTATTAAGTAATCCTATGAATGCATTCTTTGTTGCAGCTATGGTAGTAGCTATGTAAATTCCATGTTTTATTTCCTGGTTTGGAATCAATACATTGTCTTCTTGAAATTTTAATTGGATTTTTCTGATAATTTGGGATCTTGCTGGCAGAAGTATAGAGTTGTTGCCAGAACTGTATGTTATTGGTACATAAATTGGAAATTTAAGGTTATCGGGTCTGATTATAAGGTCTGCTTGAAGTCTAATTGACAGTTATATTTCTTTATAAAGTCGATTCCTAATATGCCATCACATGAAATGCAAAATTTAAATCCACGACATGAAAGTCGTGTGGCATTATATATTTAGTTGTCTATATCTCAATAGAGGCTTACCCTTTTGATTTGGTCACCTCGTGTCTTATTCCTTTTATATCTATTATATTGTTAGTGTTAATGTCATGATAGACATCAGAATCTTCTTTAACTATTGATATGTCTGCACCCGTGTCTACTAGAAACACCAGTTCTTTTCCTGTGGACACGTTAGTAAAAGTAACAAATATACTTGCACAGAGATTATCTGCATGAACCGTAACGTTCTCTAATGTTAAGTACTTAAAGCGCCTTGAGAGTTTCCCGATGTATTTTGGGCTACTCTCACATTGCCATTGTGAACTCGATTTGAGTTACCACGTCCTTGATGGTTTCCTCTGTATTGACTTCTTCCATTATTATTATAATTGGTACTGTTGTGGTTGTTGTTATTATTACCACCACGATAGCTACCTCTGAAACTCCCACGTCCGTGGTTCCCACCATGCTGCGGATAGTTTTTATAGTAAAGGACAGTATTTTGTTGTCCAGTTGCTTCCGTGCAACTATTTACTAATTTGGATATGGCCTCATTCATAGTGTTGAATGTGCCAGCCTGCATGATAAGTTTTACCCTATTAATTGCGCAATTCTTTGTCATTGCCTTAACTGCAGACTGTGTAGAATAACTTCTAGCTAACGCATGTGGTAGTCCATCCGTAATGTACGCACTTTCTAGAGCTTTTGTCATCTGCTCAACCTCTGATGTATATTGGTTAGCAGTTTTATTGCGTTGTTGTAGATTCATCAGTTAAGCTGATAATACTTCTACGGTTTCGCCTTTGACATTACTTTTTATTCCGGAAATTACATCTGCTATAGTTTTTTCATTTTCTACTAGTTTTCTAGCGGCACCTTTTAGCTTTGTTTTTATTAACAAAATAGCTAATTGTTCGTGTTCGCCTTTTATTGATTCTATTATTTCTAATGCAAAACTTCATAAATTTTCTGCTTTACCATCAAATACTGGTATAAGCTTTGATGTAGTGTTGATAAAATCAATATTTGACTGTGCCATTGTAATAAATTTTCCCTCAACTACGCTCGGCTAATATCAAAATCTGTAGAATTGTCCAAATCAGACATTAATTAGCTGGGTAGTGAGAATATTTATTTCTTCCTCTTCCAAATTCTTTTGGTCAGTATTAATAACTTCTTTTGATTCCGGTTCTTCCCCAGTTTCAACTTTTGCTGGGGTATTAAGATGTTAGGTATTGATATATCTAGCTTGAACTTTTCCCTAACAACTGTTAAATTTGGTCTTAGTCTTGTCAAAATCCTTGATACTTGAGACCAATGATCCTGTTCAAGCCTATCTCTATGTTCATATATTAGCAATCGTGCTTCATTAAAGCGTTTAACTAATATTTGTACGTGTTTCCTGACTGCGGTTTTCTGTATTGGCCTATAACAAACAGGGGTTATAAATGCTGACTACTGGATTCTTCTACTGATGTATGGTCCCTTTCATATATTTTAATTATGGCTCCTTGTATTTGCATACCTGAGTATACATACATGTATTTATATATTTATATTTATATTTTGCTTTAAATTTCCTTTATTTCATTTCATTTCCTCTGTAATTTTTGAGATTAGCCTTTTTATATATATATGTATATTCATAAATTTTTATGTAATATTTTTTGATTTTTTTTTGTAATTTGTCAAAGTCATTTGCTTGGCTCATATACCTTTACTTTAAACATTTGTTATGTATTTTGTACAATTTTTAAAAACAATTGACGCAAATTATGATAACAATTATTGTTAGCATTATGTTTACATACTCTAGACCAATATTGTTTGGTTCAACTTTAGTTTTTACGTTAGCAGTGGAATCCTTAGTAGATTCCTTAGTAGAGTAGACTTAACGTCTACTGGCGCCATTATTGTTTTGCTTAAGTTATAATTGCAGTTAGAGTCTACCTCCTCGTTAAATTTACTTATTGAATTATCTCTCATCTATCTATGGGGCCTCTCTTATGTGTCTTTTGTTTTTTTTTCGTCTTGCCTAGCGTTTCGTATACATTTACGGGCTTTACTTCTAATTGGGCAGAAAAGTTTCCGCTCAATTTTACAAAAAGTCGTTTACAGCTATAATGTAACGCAGTACATTAATCATGCAACGCAGTGCATTAAAAAAAAAAGTTTATTGTGGTGCGCTCTTTGTAACGCTGTCGGTTCAATGTTCCGCGTATGACCGGGTACGCAAGACGGTGCCGGCTGCTCAGGCTGCTCCTAGTTTGCTGGTTGTCGTTGGGGCACCGGTGCTGGTCCTTGCACAGGTTTCGAACAGGTTGATTCGCAATATGGACTCTCCAATGGTCCTGGGCAATTCTTGGGACATTCTTTTCTTCTTTTTGGCAGCCGTTTCGGAATTGAAGGTGTTGATTTTTTTTCGTTTATTTGTTTAATTACCGAGTCAGCTTGAGCCTTGTGCTTTATTTTTACACGGCTTGATTTAAGGAAGTCAAGTTCTTCTTGCAATTATTGGGCTGTTGCCCAGGGGGGTGGAGGATGATTTGTAAATAATAGCCACTTAATGTGCGCTATTCTTTTATTTATTTTATTCTTGACGCCCCCTCTTTTTGCCATGGCTCCATCTCTACTCACTCAGATTTATTCGCTCCATTTTCCATTCTTCCGTTTCCATTCTTCGCTTTATATCCATGATATATACTGTATTTATTAGAATGTGTTTTTTTCTCTTACGCTACGGGTAAGAGAAAAGAGTAGAGTTTGGGCACTCAGTACGCTGTTTTTTTCTATAACAACAAAGTGTTGTGACTGCAACAATGTTGCAATGTTTTGCAACAAGAACTCATATATGTATACACTACACGTATATACGTGTAAAACGTACACGTTTTAGACGTGATAGGACACTGCAAAGGGGAGGAGGAGTCCTAATATCTGTAGACTCCAAAATCGCTTCTGAAGAGGTAAAATCACAAGAGTTTGGTGACATAGAATTTCATAGATATTCTATACTCTTTTACATAGAATTTCTTTGCATTAAAATCACTTTGTCCGGTGAAAATTTATACGTTACGTCTTCTTACATGCCACCTTCTTCGGACCCGCCCACATACTGCCAACATTTGTCCGCTATTCGACTCGTTTCGGACCGATTGTCTGATGGGGACCAGCTGGTAGCTCTGAGGGACTTCAATATACCAGATCTCATGTGGTCCAATGTTGAGAATTCACCGTCCTTACTGCTTAACTCGCACCACGATTTCCCAGCGGGTATGTTCGACATGTCACTCGGGCAAATCAACCACGTTAGAAAACCTTATATTTTGCCCATCTTTTAATCAAAGTGGTGTGTTACCGGATCTTCTTAAGGTCAAGCCCGTTTATTCGCCAGGCCCCGATGGAGTACCAAGCTGTGTTCTGAAGCTGTGTTCAAAAGAAACCCCATACTAAACGATTAGAATCAGCAGAGTTAGTTATCAAGCACGTACTTTCACCATTGACCTTCAAAACATAGTTGTTATTAAAGATCACTTTCTCACTAATAAAAACAGTGTCAAACAACAACCGAACAAGGTTCCATACTCATGTCCATAGCCGCGGTACTTTAAATATCCAGTACTCCAGTACCAGTAGGACCCAGACCATCCTAATAGTGCTGCTCCCGCCAGAATGACCTCTAGCAGAATCACTAACCAAAACACAATCTTCATACACCAAGGCAAGCCATCCGTAGCAGGACCTCAACATTCATCCCACACATCTCCCTTTATAAACTACCCTTATAGCCATAACCCACAAATTAGATTACAAAATAACATAACCTACAAAATAGGTTATGACTAGGACTCCGGGTCCTACCATTACTCCCAGTAATTTATAATAAAACTATGCGCTCTACCCTGGAGTAATTTTGTCATCGCGCAAAGGATAGCGCTTATGTCTTATCCGTACGTTTTAGCGGATCATGCCACTCGGTCCACGAAGTGTCTCCTGTTCCGTCGAACCGGAATGACCAATCCCGTAGTTGTTTTGCCACCTTTCCATAATCCTGCACCGAGACCGGTGGCTTTATGGTCCATGGGCTTGTGGCTCCATACTCCTCACACTTTTAATTTCTGTTACCGCCAGGCTATGAATGAGCTCATCTGACTCGCTCACCGCTCTTTGTCTTGGTGTGGATCTGTGTGTGAATTTTTCTGCCAACATCTTGTCGACCTTTGTCTCGTCGAACCACTTTGGTACCAGCACCCTCATTGTTTCTAATGTTCCTTCTGCTGAGAGACCAAGCTCTCTATATACTTCACTCAGCTCCTCTTTGCGCATATACATTATTTCTCCCCGTCTTGAAGCTGCGTTATTTCTAGACTCAAATGCAATCACGTGGTTTGGGCGCACAGAAATAACACAGAAATTTAAGTAAAATGTTAAAATGTAAAGTAAAATGGTGGGTCCCACCGGAATTGATTCCTCCGCCAGACCCTCGCTGCTTCTCCGGTCGCTTCTCCTTGGCTCCGCCGTCGAACGCTTGTCAACTCCCCCAACGATAGTTGGCGCCAGGTATAACGAACCCGATGGCGGGTGCCTTTTCCTACCCCCCTTGACCCCTCTGGTCCCTAGACTCTCGTTGTTGCTACGCGGGGCACCGAATCTCTTCTAGAGACCGCCGCCCCCTACACCCTCCTGACAGAATTTCTCCTCTTGAAAATTTATTAGTCGGCTCCGTGGGTCGTTTCGTCCCACAATATCCTATAGCCATATATCTGATTGATCGGTAATGCCATAACTTTGTTGTTTTTAAGGTAAGAGAGATGGGACTTTCTATGGAATCGTATGGGAGATTCAATCTCCTCGCACATCCACCCTTATTCAAGAAACGACCGAGATGAGGGTGGACAGTGTTCGAGTGCGTAGAAAATTTTACAGAATAATAACGGAAAATGAAAAACTAATTTCAGGTTTGGTTGCGCCCGCCAGAGTCGGTTCACCTAGTTTGTTTCGCTTTTAATTCAAGATTTGGTTGTAATTTTCAAGCAAAATGTGTTGTTACGGCACAAAAACGGATGATTCTATGCTTGCAGGATCGGGGTCACGAAAAATATTCTGTAATAATTAAGATTAAGTAAAAGGTACATAAACCGATTGCTGTTTGGACGTGGAGAAATAAATGAGTTCAGAATAGGTTTGTCTGAGACTGGCTTTATTAGTATAAGACTTCAATGGAAAGCCTTCGAAATGGATGTCACGGTCCAGTTTGAACGGTGAATTTTTTCTTTTTATATAGGCTAACCGATGTTGTAGATCTTCTAATTCTCTGTCGTCCATACTTGGTGATTTGGTGGGAGCCCTTAAGACGGATTCTGATGTTTTCACTTTGGGATCGCAGATATTTCCGAATCGACTGAACTGAAAGTTGGCTCTATAGTGGTCATAGTTCTGAAAATAGTTAAGCTAATATTGCGGGCTATTCAACCAGCGGGCATGTTCATAATGCCAGTCACCTTTATGTTGACAGTTGATATACCCCATTGCATACAGCCGGAATATTCATTGGGTCCATGGTTCCTTGGGTCCATTGGTTAGTTGAATGAGTTTTTAACCATACCATGCCAGAGTGCACAGGATTGCTGTGAAATTCTGTTCTAGTCTTGTTATTAAATAACTAGAATTCGCATCTACTGTCAACATTGTATGCCGATAAGTGATTGAAACAAATGGTTCAATTGCTCAATTTTTATAGGTGTGAATTTTCTGAATTCGTCCTCATTAAAACCTATGAAACGATCTCTATGGACATTGACAGCCATGATCGTTGTCTGAAGATTGTACAACGTCCAGCCTTTTAATTCCCATATTGGAATGGGCACGATGCTGAACACATCCAACATCTCTCACGACACCAGTGGTATTGTTATTCGAAAATGGTATGAGTATCAGTTTTACTGCCTTGCGCATATATTATTTTGTACAGCTGAAGGACATCAATGGTGGCGACTGGCAAGATCTGGTTGGGTGGTAAGTGATCCCAAATTTGGTCCAGTTGGTTTCGTTGCTGTGTAGGTGATATTAAAATTCGGCTGATTGTTCTATTGCGAATATCAGTTAATACATTGGTTAGCTCACTCTGAATTCGCTGTAAACCATTAGCAAATTTGCGCCTTGATACTGTCCTCGTTGCTTATTTATGAGAGTCATCTGCTGTTCCAGTGATCTTTATCGGTTGTTGGTGGCCAAACTTCCTTTTCGCACCAAATTCATGGTGGAGTCAACAATGGATGTTTGGTTCTGGAGCAGCTGTAGGACTAAGTCCTCGCATTCCTTAACCTTTGAGATAGGTTTGGCCATATCTGCATATGTGGAATCGAGTATACCGAACAATATTAAACGGTGATCTTAAGCTCTGCAAACAGATGTTTAAAATTGTCCAGAATGTAACGGCATGCTGCTCAATTCCTGGCCCTTCCATGAGGGCTCTTTTAACCCAACTGATAGTACCATCCAGTATCATTCCAGTAGTGATCCAAGTCGTAATATACTATCATTGTCCATTCTGAAACTACCATTCTCGTGGTACCCAAACGTTCGTAGAATTTTCTTGGATTGTAGTGTCGATTCTGGTACTCACACGACCATTGCTAACAAAAAACGTGCTTCAGTCGTGATACCAGTTTCCATTTTTTTATTAATGGTTTGCCGTTCGGAATGATGTTGGTATCAGGGGGAGCAGTTAGTGGGTCCCCAGTCAGGAAGTGTTGTCCCCAGTCCCCAGTTGAGGATCGCTTCGAATTCAACAATCCGCCGTCATTTGGCGGATTTCACCGCAGCTTCCCAGCTTTGGCGAGGAGATCTCGCGCGTTGGATGTAAAGTTCCTTTCGTTATCGCGCTGAGTGCGTGATATTATTATAATTGGGCGACTATCCGGAGATAGCACCGCTCCTATACGCGTCCAGAAAAAACTTGACGTTGTTAGATCGATCGATAAGAACGGTAAGGTAGTCCGGGTAAGAAAGTAGAACATCTTCTAATGCTAAGATTTCTCTAAGTGTGCTGAATGTTTCTTTCTGTTCTTTGCTCATTTCGATGTTAATTTTTCTCGATTGGTATTTGCTTATCTTTCCGTTTTCGCCCTTTAGAATGAGGTATTGCGTTTGCAGCAAAGTTCTTAATAAAGCATCTCACTATGAACCCCAAGTATGCAACGCTCTTTTTGTTAGTTGTTTAAGCAAGTCGAGACCGATAATACCGTCAAAATCCTTAAGACCATTAAGAATAAAAAATGGTAATTTTACATTAAATATAGAAACTTAAAAATTTTTTGTCGATTTTTGTGGAGCCGTGTATTGACATAGTCCGGGGATGTCCAAGTCCGCAGCCCGGGAAGTGGAGTAATATTAAAATTACTTAATTTAATTAATTTAATTTAATTACTTAAGTTAATTTTCTGTTGGATTTTCGCTGACTGCCGGCGGTCAAAAACGGGATGAGGTGTCGACCTCCATTGGCTCTGCTTTTAGACTTTAGCCTTTTGACTCTAGGTTTTTCGCGTATTACTATATCTTTGTTTAAAATAACCAGGCTGATTATTGCCTCCCTTTTGAGGTCTGTCAAAGAAGGGGGTCTTCTGTATTGCCCTCAGATTCTGACTCTGTTCTTGGTCTGTTCACCAATTCTTCCAACCTGCCTGACGTTGGTTGTTTGGCTTTTTAACCTCTTCTTCTGTGTCGTGCAAAACTAGCTGCTAAAACACTTATTTTCTTGCTCGATTCGGCCTCTTGGGCCAAAGCTTATGCCGATGACAAATCCTGTGGTTGTGCTGGAAACACAGCGAGGGATGAATCACTATCACTAGAAATCACTATCACAAAGGAAGAAATCACTATCTTTAGACCGGAAATGAATGCGTGCATGGCGTCGTCTCAAAATTTTTGTGTCAGAACGACGCCCTATTTTCTCATTAAATTCTGATTGTTGCTTTTTAATTGCGCCATTTATGACGTTCTCAATAGCTTGGAGTTGTTCTTGAGACATTTCTACTATTCGGTCAGTAAAATCAGAGGTTTTAGTTTATAGGGCACTCTTTAAAATAAGACTGTCGGTTGCGGCCCTACTGTACGATGGATAAAAGTTTTGAGAAAATCCCCGGATTTCCCTTGACCACTGAGATAACCTATATTCTTCTAAAATTTCTTTGTCCGACGACAAGTAGTTTATTTTAGATTGTAAACATATTTTGTTGCGGGTAGTGTAGTGATTACCGTATTTTTCAATGATTCAAATATAAGAGATACAAAAATATAAAAAGAAATAATATTTTCTAATTAACGATAATGGAATAAAATATTTATTTATTTTTCACGTCTAATTTAAATAATTTTTTTTTTTATTTTCACTGTCTTTATTATGAACGGTAAAACGAGCAAATGCTCTTTTTCGTACTATTTCGTACTTAAAACAGACTTCACTTATTTCTTCACTGTCTCCCTCTATTTAGCTTGTTTATTGTATCAAGGACCGAAGACGGTTTAAAATATATCAGCCAAAATAATCAAATTTGTCAAATTAGAGTAAAAGGGTGGAGGCCTGACAAAAGCTGTTTGATTCATCTTTCTTTTTTCTAAAGCACCGGGGTTTTTTTTGCGGACCGGCGTCTCTAACTTTGGTTGGGGTGAAAACTCCGGTGTTTATTTTTATTTATTTATTTTTTTAATTTAATTCCCCTTAATTTACCATCGTCCGCGGTGGTGGGGGAGCGTTAGTTAATGATAATTCTTATATTTCCTCCCCTCCCCCCCCCCTCCCCCCCTCCTCGTCCCCGGGCCCGTCACTGCTCGTCGCGCTCTTCTCTCTCCTCTCCCCCACTCCCCGCCCCACTAATCGCCCCTTTGTTCCCCCGGCTGGGTCCCCGGTACGCGTCGATCACTTGAACATTCATACCAAAATAATTACTATAATGGAATCTGGCTTGCAATTTCCGGCGCGTGAGGCAGTGTCTACGACAATCCCCTCCCCCCACCACCACGCTCACGCTTTACACGCGTGGCGCTGGGCGCGGGTGCGCGCCCTCTCCCGCGGCATCCGCCGTAGGCTGGCCTCCACCTGCTGGCCAGGTGTGGTGCAGGTCAGGCAAACGGGGATCGCCGGAGGCAGTTAAAGTGGATTTACGGGGTGGTTAGCGCTTTTCGGAACTCATGGCCCAACGGCCGCTGGTCAGCAGCGTCGTGTCGCCGCTACGAGATGGTCCTCTCGTGTATCCGGCCTACTATGCGCCGCCGGCACGAGCCCCCCCCGCGAATGTCTCCACCCCCCAAGCTCGGCCACCCGATGGGCGGCGCGATAATACTGCTATGCAGCTCTCTCATATGCGGCTTGGCCGCTGTGCCCCTATAGCACCAGGCCAATCCCCCCCCTAACACCGCACACCCGCACCGCGCACCTCTATGGTATTAATCGCCGATCCCGAGCCGGTCCCCGCAGCCCAGTACAGTCGCGCACGGCTCCCGGTGCCGCCCCGGGTAGCACTTTTTGCCTCGCCACGCCCCGCGGCCTATGAGGATGGCATTATGTCGGATAAAAAAATCAAATAAACGTCGCGGTTTGGTGGGACATTGGAAGATATTCCAGTCCTCCCCGGCACACCGCGTGCCATATCCGTGGCCAGTCGATCTTACCGCCGCCGTACAGGGAATCGTCCGAGAACATTCGCGTACCAGCGAACACCCCGGACCCTGTGGCCGCGCCCCCACGGTGGGACACAATCTCCCACAGTCCCCCCCAGCCGCGCCACAAATGTCGGCCCCCCGGAGTGTACTTCCCTCACTGTATAGTACGGTCCGAATTTTACAGCCAACGTATGCCCTCCAACTCTGGTGACTGACTTTACGCTTCGGGTACCAGAGTAGTACCCGATAATTTGTCCTACAAGTAATTGGTACTGCACAGCGTTTCAGATTAGCGTAGCACCATAAATCGGGGCAGAAGAGGGAGATTGGGAGGCGGTGATTAGCTTCAGAAGCAACCGCTAGAGCCTGATGGCGTAACATCCAATTGGATGCGAATCCTTCTTTCTATCCATCAAATACCGCCGCGGAGTGTCTACATTCGTCGGCGCCTACAGCTAGCGGTAGGCCCGTTCGCCGGGACTGCTGCTGTGCCGGTGGGCACCGGTAGCCGGGGTGCGGCAGGATCCGGGCCTTGTGGGCCATTGGTCAGACTAGTCCCTAGTGATCATTGGTGGGCCCCGGGCCCGCGATTAAGTAGCCTACGCCGCCATGTGGAAATGATGGCCGTCTGCGGCAGCAGGAATAGCCTTGGGTACCGTTTTGGCCGGTACTCGGTTGGTCATCTAATCCCATTCCAATGCTTGCCCGAGCACCAGGTTGCCCCACTCTTTACGTCTTGAGGAATATCACCATACGACTTTGCCCCCTTAAAACATAGTATACCCATATACGCACCGTAAGTATAGTTTATTAACTGAATTATAGGCGTGAATTGTAGAATTATTCACTAGTCTACTTGTGTTATTAGCTATTTTTGATTGTAACAATTATTGTCGTGTGTTGTATTTATTTTGCCGCTCAATAGCCATATAGTATCCGTATGGTCTATTAACTCACCTGCGTATGCAATATACGTTCTATCGAAATGTACGCCTGTATATGGTGCAATTATAGATATTTAGTATCCGGGTGAATAATTATTTATAAAAAAGGCGATGAATAGCGGGTATATATACCATAAATGATACGTGATCTCAGGGAGTTATTCAAGTAGTATCGGGTCAGGATATGCGAATATGAATCGGCTTCTATGTGTACAGATAATCGCATCCGAAGCTGTATTAGACCATGGTCAATCCATGTACACTCTGTGAAAATTCCGCCGGCAATGTCTATGTTTATTCTATGCATAATCTACGGTTCACGCGACTCTTGGCAGGGAGTGTTAACCGACTATTGCAATAACCACTGTATCTTCGCCGCCGTTTGGTTCAGGCGGCGCGGACCTTGTAATGCCCCGCCGCCCTGTGCAAGCTGGCGCATAATTTGGTTAGTGTGGTGGGTAGGCCCCTACGCCTGCCACTGGGGGATACCCTCTTGAAGAAGTGTCAGTGTCCGGAGATGGCCGATGTCGCCGCTTTGGCTAATAAAGCCCTTTAATCCGTGGCATTACCCCTGGTGGAAGGCTTTCCATAATCCCTCTAGATATTCTGCGAGAAATCAGGATCCTGTCTACATTCTAATTACTACCTTCCGCACTACCCAGAGTTCGAGAAAATTTCTTATCCACGTTGGTATGGGAGGTCGCCCACCATCGCCAATTACATGCAGGTCCCTACGTGGTTCAGTTGCCCCGCTCCCTCTTGCCACCGAATTCATTCTCACGGGGCCGAGGGGTGACTCAGTTACGAATTGAGCTCTATCGTAATACGTTTGTCTGTTTCCAGTGTCCCTGCTTAGCGTAGCCTGCGTTCCCGACGACCCCCGTGCCTATTTGGTTTGTCCACTAGAGCCACCGGCCTGTGAGTCATTATGATACCTGGCCGCCGCCGGTAACGGGTGGCTCAGGGAGCCCCTGGGACCCCTACTTGTTTTTGCTAATTTATTAAGTTCCTTGGCTGCTTTGCAATATAGTACTACTGTATGCTGCTATGTTACTCGTCTTTTAATTGATTTTCCTCGGCGCATTGATTCTATATTTTGTTGATTTAAATGTTTAGCTTGGTATTCTCGAGCTTATAGGTGGAGTAATTTTTTATTATAGGCTCACCAGGTACCTATTGTA